>JAJHSJ010000002.1:83757137-84400540 GCA_021015155.1 Magnolia officinalis | reverse complement strand
GTTTGTATCTTCTTCTGTTGATGTTGCCCATGCAGCATCTCCTGAACCCGTGTTTGTATTTCCTTTTGATGTTTCCCAGACTGTGTTTCCATTTCCTTCTGGTGATGTTTCCTGTATGGCTGCTCCGCAACCCATGTTTGTATTTCCCTGTGTTGCTGTTCCCCAGCCTTTGTTTGTATTTCCTTCCATTGATGCTTCCTGTGCGACTGCTCCCGAAGCCTTGTTTGTATTTCCCTGCATTGCTGCTCCCCACCCTGTCTTTGTATTTCCTTTTGATGTTTCCCAGCCTGCGTTTGCATTTCCTTCTGTGGATGTTTCCTGTACGGCTGCTCCGCAACCCGTGTTTGTATTTCCCTGTGTTGTTGTTCCCCAGCCTGTGTTTGTATTTCCTTCCATTGATGCTTCCTGTGCTGCTGCTCCCGAAGCCTTGTTTGTATTTTCTTGCATTGCTGCTCCCGAAGCCTTGTTTGTATTTTCTTGCATCGCTGCTCCCCACCCTGTCTTTGCATTTCCTTGTGCTAAAGTTTCCTGTGTGGCAGTTCCCCAACCAGTGTTTGCATTTTCTTTCGGTGATGCTTCCTGTTTTGCAGTTCCGGAGTTTGTATCTCCTTGTGTTGCTGTTCCCCAGCCTGTGTTGGCATTTCCTTGTGTTGATGCTCCCTCTGCAGCTGTTCCCCAACCCGTGCTACTATTTTCTTCTGTTGCTCTTCCCCAGCCCGTGTTGGCATTTCCTTTGGCTGACCCCCAACCTTTATCTGAATTTTTGAGTGTTACTCCTGAGCCGTTATTTGGATCTTCTATTGGCATCGCGCCCCACCCATCTGAAGCATGTGCCTGATTGTTCACTGACGCTGGCAAAGGATCGTGGTTCCCTGAGTCGGACTGAAGAGATTCTCTTGTTGGTAATCCTTGGACACCTGAAATTGGGAATTTCTCTGCTGAAACATCATCATCCATTGCTTCCCCATCCACTTCAGGAGTGAGGTTGGGAGAACGATCAGCTGATGCACCTTGGAAAATATCCATGCTACCTCCTGGTACTGGAGCAGTGACATCCAAACCACATAAAGGTGCTGCATTGCTTCCTGTAGCCAAATCAGCTTCAGCAGGCTGCTCAACATCCAGCCCAGAAAATGAGGTTGTAGGTCTCGAGCTTTGATCGGCATTAGAATCATTCGACTCCCAGCCTTGCAAGGAACTTCCTGCCCATCCCCCCTTGGAATTGACTGTTGCTGTTTTTGCTGCAGCCCAACCAGAAGTCTGAGCTGCTTCTGTTTTCTCTGCAGCCCAACCAGATGACTGAGCTGCTTCTGTTTTCTCTGCAGCCCAACCAGATGGCTGAGCTGCTTCTGTTTTCTCTGCAGCCCAACCAGATGACTGAGCTGCTTCTGTTTTCGCTGCAGCCCAACCAGATGACTGAGCTGCTTCTGTTTTCGCTGCAGCCCAACCAGATGACTGATTTTCTTCTGTTTTCGCTGCAGCCCAACCAGATGACTTAGTTGCCCAACCATCAGCACTGCCATTGGCAGGACCACTTGCACTGTCCCAGTTTGACTTCCAGCCCCCATCATTCTGCTGTTTGTCTGTCGAAGTCGAACTGGTCCCTCCCCAACCTCCTCCTTGGTTATCTTCTCCACTCCCAGGCACCACGCCACTACTCTGAGGCTGTGAAAAGCTCTGAAAAGGATCCCACTGAAATGGCTCTATCTGGGAGTTCGCATTCAGTTCATCAGTTAGTAGTACAGAGTCTTCTTGCCCCTCAGATGTTTTCCATATTCTCAGGTCAGACGGAAAGTACCCGTTCTTATTCCACTTGCGAAACTGCATCATAGAAAATGGCCCTTGGGTTTTCCCAGACGGGTCCTGGTAGTGCCAAATTTTGTCTGTTTCGCTGATGGTAGAAGATACAGCTACCCCTTTTCCTTTTGTAGGCGTATTCCATCCATCACTGGAAGCTGAACCACCTTTTCCTGGAGAGGCAAGGCCCTTTCCCTTCTGCATAAACCCAGCGTCGCTTGGACTCTTGTGGTCTAGAACCAAATGTAAGATTGATTCAGCAGGTGCAGTAAAAAGGCAAAAATGAATTAAAGATGCTAAACAAGGATTACATTTAAAATCCAATATGAGGAAGTACCTAGTGCATTATTATCTTGATCTCCATGATCCTTGTCAGATTCAAAACTAGGACCCAGACTTGGGTCGGCATGTACTTCAGGGAGTTCCTCCAATCTACGAGAACGCTCCTCGGGTGTGCTCAAGAGTTGTATTTTATCAAGAGAGTCTCTAAGCGTGGAGAAAGGGTTAAGGATTACTCAAGACCGTTCCCTAACACTTTATCCATATCCAGCTCAAGTGTTGGAAAAGAAAAAATATACTCAGCCCTGCATGCTTGCTGATCAAATTGATGATGTAGAGTCAAGCAGTAAAATAACAAACATGTTATGGAGAAACATCAATATGACCTCCAACTGGCCTCCGACAACAACTTGGTAGACGGAGACGAGTCAAATAAAATGCCTAGGGTGTTTGGATGCGTGGAACTTACAACTTAAGTTCCTTGGATGCTGAGTTCCAAGAAAGAGAGATCCATGGATAGGGACATCTTTGCTTTTCTGAAAAAGAGAGGAAAAAACACATCTTTCTCTATTTTAGCCCTGTTTTGTGGAACTTGAGTTCTTAAGTGAAGAGTTCCATGCAGCATCCAAACAACAGAATATGAATGTAACAGCTTTAGCAGAAATCTTCTTACACTAAAAGGCAGAATGTGCACAAAAGAAAAGGTTAGTCAAAAGCATTAAGTTTGGAGTAATTTGCTTATTTACCAGTGACAAGCGGAGGAGAAATATAATTATGCATGGGTGTTTAGAGCAAGTTATCACATGAACATCGGCACAGAAAGTTTCCTGCCATAAGCACATAGGTGTACTTCTCAAAAGAGCATGGAATACCAGCTACAATAACACAGCAGTGCTTCCATTCAAACCAGCACTTTGAGCTGGTGCGTGTGGACATGATAATTGTTCTTTGACACCAATTTTGGGCACTAATGAAAATCACAAGTACACTCACCACCTCTTTCATTTAGGAATTTGATACAATTGTCACACTGCCTCTAAAGAAAGTTCGCAAGGGTACAGAAATGTTGATTGGATAGGGTGTCAAGTAAATCCTTACTCTTGCTCCGGTGGTAGACTTTCAGGAGTTTCAACACCCGGTCAAGGGTTCGAGTATTCATAGGTGGTGAAATCCCACCGCATCGTGAGTGTGTGGGGTGTGTGTGCGTGTGCGTGTTAAAAAAAAAAAAAAAAAACACATGTAGTCAGTGGAATTATAAATAAATAAATAAAATTAAAAAGTTTGACATCAAGACCAAGAAGCAAAAAATAAGAGATGGGTGCACATCTGGAACATCAAAATGAATTAAATGCAAAGAAGTGTTTTATTAGTTATAGAAAATAGAAGTCCTTTGTGCTCCCATGCTGACAACAATGACAAACTACTGCCACAAGAGCAATTATCACAAGAAGCAACAATAGAGTGATGAGATAAAATACGGTTAACAATATTTAAGTAGTGTCAATAATTGATGATGCCATAGAGATGCATTAATAGACATCGACAAATCACTGAGAACCTAAACATACGATGAAGATAAGAGGCAAACATTCACATGTTGAATATTCAATGAGGGTTCTCCCCTAGTGAAGTTCTTTACAATACGAGGCCAAGAAGTGAAGATAAAGAAACAACTATATTAATTTGAATTTCGGGAACTAATGTAGACTAGGAACAGGAAAAACATCAGGTAAGGGAAAAGAAACACAGCTACAGACCGAATGGAAGCACTAACATGGGAGATAGAACGGAAGAACAAACAGAAGAACTATATTGGTAAGGATACATGACTGAACAGACGATTAAGCATGGTAAGTTAACAGTGCTTGTTACAACAATGCTAGCAACCAAGGGCAGTGTGGCCGTGATTATCTGTGTCATAAATAGCGAATAGCATGGAGCGTAGCGTTCGCGTGAGGCGAAAGCTACGTAGTGTTTAGCATAAGCTACACCCTACTGCTAGATTTTTCAGCAAGGATGCATTTGGTTGCACCAACTATCATGAAATTTCTAATTTGGTGCAAAATATCCGGAAATTTCATGATATTTGGTGCAAACAAACACGACTTATAATAGGAAAATGGTGAAAAAAATGAGTATAAAGATAAAGAAAAAGCAATGGAACTGATTTAATATTTATTTCACAAAAATCGTTGATAACACTAACTAATTTTTAGTGAAAATGGAAAAAAAGTAACAAATCATTGAAAACATTAATTGATTGTAATGTTTGAGTGAAAAATAATTTGTAGCTTAAGTAATGCAGGGGCATTTTCACACCGGGCTCGAGTGGGGTGGCCTGTGGGATGCAGGGGCACACTCGGGGTGGGCGGCCCATGTGAAGCGGGCCCCACCCATGCAAAGCGGGTGGCTCGTGTGAAGCGGAACCAATGTGAAGTGGGGCCCACGAGGGGGGAGCATGTAGCTTATGCCAATTAGCGTGTATATCAGCAGCCGAAGCAGGAGGGTGTGAACCTCGCTTTGAACATTGTCTGGAAATTGAGCACAACTTATGTGCCAAGGATGTATAAGAGGACAAGCACAACCTGGATTTAGATGACAAGGTGGAGTAGCAACAACCCATGACCACATGAACAAAGGAAACATGTGGAAGTTTAAATCCTTGGGAAGACGCCAACTCACATTCTCCCAGGAGTATAGTATTAAGCCCTTAGAACACTTAAGCCAACAGATAAAAAACAATTACATGGTACCCAACTAATCTTCTATTGTCATCTGTCAAGCCATCATGACAAGATTGATTAAAGAGCACATAATATAGTCCAAGTATTATCATACAACTAGCACTTAATCATGTAAGATAATTGAACCACTGACTTGAAGGATATTCCTTTCTACGGCCTTTTTCATTTGCTCGGTCACGAATACGACTCAGTTGCAACAGCTCCGTTTCCAACCACTAGGAAGCAGCACAATTATCATGAGTCAAAACTAATAAGAATGTTTGGAAGTCAGGTCTTGGGAAAACATAAATGGAACAAAACCAACACTTGAACAGAAAATAGCTGAAACCCTCCTAAAGAAATAAATATCAAAAGATAATAATTCTGAAGAATTGAATATTAAAAAGTGATGTATAAGAAGCTCACACTATTGACTCTCACTGCTTGGAGATCCATCGCTTTTTCAAGGACTTCTCCCTTCAAAAGTAGTAGCCACAAAATCCTTTTAAGACAACAAAAACAAGAGCATGATATGCCAAAAACAATAGTAGAACAAAGATATAGCATTACCACTGTCAGTCGGCTAATAAGTCCACTCTTTATGCTTTGACAAAAATGATTGCATTCTTCCTGAAAACAAAACACTCGCTAGTCACAACAAGTAAACAAACAATAGAATTGACATAGATAAATGAAAAGGAACACATATGCATTGACTCATTTTAACATTTGGCTCCCCTCACAAGTGGGTTAAGGTCCACCACTCCACTTTGAATGACATTAACCATGCCCAATCAAGAAGACTTTGACACCAAGTTAGAATATATATATATATATATATATATATATATATATAAGACCTCCACCATTTGTCCTTAATTTCCATATTTTTGTTGCATCGATCCACATTGCTTCCTCTTAAGGTTTACCCTTTTACTGGAAGAGAAACTAAAGGTTTAGATGGCCTCCTGCCATAGCCTCATCAACCCAGCACATTAGTCACTCTCTTCATTCAGCCTCCTAGACAAGTTCTCAGACCACGCTTGAAAGTCATCATTACTATCATGGGAAATGTCGCTATGGAGTATGGAAGAGTAGAGATGAGAAAATTGATTTTTCATGTGATATCCACGCCTTTTGGTAACTTTCAACTCAGAGCTTGATTGGTAATCCAAACCAATGGGCTGGGGATCTTTCATCATTCATTATATAATTCACTTCATCGCTTGTATGCTTGTTCAGAAACCAGGTGGATGATTTGATGAGAAATGAAGGTTGTTTGTCATTCATTAGGGTTTGCTAACTTCGTTTGATGGCATGTCGCAACTCGCAAGCTGGAAGCCTGTACTGGACAGATTTTCCAAGAACAAGTTCAGCAGAGCTTGATTGGTAATCCTAACTAATGGGCTGGGGATCTTTCATCATTCATTATATAATTCACTAACCCCAGAATGTAACACACAAAATACTGTTCATCAGGTAGGTGACTGAGAGCCCAAACCCAATTGGAAGCTTGTCAATTATTTGGTAGATCACAATATGAATAAGATTTTCAGGTAAAATCTCATCATTGGGAAAGGGCCAGACATGAATTCTTCTTACAATTCAGGAAAAATGGTCCTTGACTGTACATTTTCATCCTTTAAATTTTTTCTTAATAAATCGCCACTAAGAATTTGCACCTAGTATGGAGAAAAATAAGATGTTATTTACACCATTATCTATCCAATGACCTCATTTCGAGAAGCATATGCATCGGAGGGGAGGATCTGCATGGGAGTTGAACAACCTATAGGATATAGAACATTTGCAGTCATTTGAACATCTATCAAGCAAACCAATCCCAGACAATGCAATAAAACAGCAAGCAGAAAATTACCGAATATAGATAAGCAAAAAATGGAAATGATTGAAAAAAAAACTAAAAATTAAAAAGAAAATGTATGTGAACATTAATGTTTAATCACCTCAGAGAAGTCCTGATCTGAAATTGTATCAATAGATATAACCTCTGTCTCGTTCAAATTTAATATCTCAAGCATAGCATCTGTTGTCTTCTTCCCAGTGTTATATGTCTCTTCTGCTCTGCCAGTACCTTTATGCAAAATCAATTGCCATTTGTTATTTTGCGCACCTTTCAGCACAATAAATAATAGTAAAAGAAAATAAATTTACTGAAGTAAATGACTTGCCAACAACTCGAACAAGCCGATGCATATCTTGTCTTCGATCCATTCCCAAAATCCTTATTCTCACAAAAGAGCCGACCACTTTGTCATGGAACGTATCCATATCATCAATCAGATCCTCCACCAAGCTACGTTGCAGGTAAATTAAATTAATGTTGTGAACATCAATTGATGCATATGCATCAAGATTAGTTTGAGGCCTTCTCTCCTCAATTCTTTTATGTGTTTTCCGTTTCTTAACAGAATTCATTTTAATCCTGGCATCACGGTTGCGGTCAGCCTCTATTCGAGCGGCATCAGTATTTTCTTTCATAAGAAAGTGTGAATCAAGAAGCTTTAGCATTTCGGCATGCCCCACACGTGCTTTCCCAAACAGACTCTTAAGCATCGAATCACAGATTACTTGACTTCTTTTGCACGGGTCACGAAGGTTGTTCCGTTTTATATATTCTAACAAGAGAAGCAGAACGTCAATTTGAGATAATACGGCTATATTTCCATCCCTCATGTGTGCAACAAACTCCAAGAGCTCTTTCGAAGCCCACTCATCGTCATCTTGCACAGATGTTCCTTCACAACTAAATGCCCCTTTTCCATTACCCTTTTCATTGGAAAACAACCTTGACCGCTTCTTCATCTTTCTTTTGGTAGATTTACTTGCATCGATGCGCCCCGAAGAACTGTCTGAACTAGAGTCATGACCATCAATGACATCATGTAATTTGCCACAAGATTTCTCATTATGAGACGAAACACCCGATTCCTTCCATGGATTTTTAGCTCCAGTAAGCTCTCCTAAAGTAAGGGATAGCTTCCCTTTCAAATCCAACCAATAACACTTAAACGAATACTCCCAGCTATTTTCATCATGCAAATCTACCTTAGCCTGCACAAATATCCAAATCCGCAAAAATATAAGCAAAAAAATAGTAAGCATAAAATGGATCTGAAACATGAAACAGATGCCATTCTTTTCTAATCTAATGCCACAACAAACTCCTTGGATTTGTGCTGTAAATAAACAGTTTTAACCTTCTGCAGTGAAAATATGCGCATTGTTTACACCAGTGGAAGGGACAATAATCATGATAAACACAAAATGAAAGAACCAGGCCAAACACCAAAGGTGGAATCTAAACCAGGTAAAGAGTTGGCTTATAGATGAAAGGAAAAGGAAATATCAGGCAGGAATGAGCTGAAAGCAATTTTCAGAGCTTCGGTATTGTTACATGTACCAATCACTTGGGGTATAGAAACATATATCAATATCATTGATAATATCACAGATATCAAGGAAAATAACACGGAAAAATCATGAAAATGGTGGAATTTTTCAGTGGAACTTCAGGAGATGTTAAAAGACACATGTAGGGACCTAAACCATACATTGCCGTACAAAAGCAGTGCAATTATATCCAAAACGAGTTTATATCATTTAAATCACACGCACGTGCACGCGCGCGCGCACCTTTTGCCTCAGAACCACAGAATTAGAGTTATGAGGCATCTCGAAGTCATCATCTCCATCAATCAATCCATACATGCACACATATATAAATCCACTTATAAATTCATCCATGCATACATGCATATAGACATACAATCAATATATCCATCCATACATACACAATCCATCCATCCAAACGTGTGTACATACATACATACACGCATGCATCCATCCTCCATCCATACAAACATTACATACATCCTTACATGCATGACACATCCATCAATGCATTCATCCATACAAGAAATAATTAATAAAACAACATAATTATTATTTTTTTCAAAATAAACAGATTTTTGTCTCTTTTCTTAGTATGGAATAATTAAAAAATACTCTTTTTTTGGAAAAAGTCTAGCCAACCGTTGGATCGGCCAACACTCGTAAATATATAGAACTTCCACATTATTCATCATTCAACAACATATATTTTCAAATTAAATATAATTCTTTCTAATTTATATCTTTAAATAAGCAATAATAATTTTCTTTGAAAAGAAGAAACTTGTGGGCAATAGTATATGGCCACCACTCATCAACATATCAAATTTCCACAATTCATTTATTATTTTGACAAGTAAAAATAGAGGAAATTAAGGTTCCCCCCTATTGCCTCCATTTTCAACCACTCAAATGTTGATTTTTCCACTTCAAATCCATGTCGATGCATGATAATCCTATATAAACATGGCTTTCTATTGCAAACCACGCCAATGTCTCAAAAAATAGAATTCTTATCAATTTTTTCTCACAATCTAGTCCTAGCCCATTTTTGCTCTCAAGTCGCGATTTCTCCCCTAATCTGAGATTTGATTCAAGAAGACTGATCAAAATCACCTTAGGAACATAATTCACAAAAGAGTTTTCTTTGATTTTTTTGAATTTTTTAATCGATTTTCCCAGTATTTAGCTGCATACTCTTGGTATTGACGATAATATCAATAATATCGTCAATACTAATGGAGAAATCATGCGCACGCGCACACCCCCCACCCTACGCACGTATTCAAGGAGGAGGAAGGTCCTACTATCGATCTAGATCGACGTCGACATCTATGGAGGACGTCTTACTTAGGGGGCCGTGCTATGGAGCATTGGAGTAGACCCGATCATCATAGAGACTCCACCATTGGATCTCATTATCATGACCCACTACCCTAGATGATCTAGGATTTTGAGTTTTGGTTATTATCGTTATTAGAAACATCATGAACAGTTTTGATTGCGTTGATTAGTTGTTATTTTTGTTACTTCGTCTGTAAATAATAGTGTGCGCACATGGCGCGGCTTTTGGGGTTTTGGGTTTTCTTATAAATAGGCAATCTCCTGTAGGTTTTTTTCATTGAAGTTTATAAATAAAATTCTGCGTTTTTTCTTCTCTATTCCTCGGAGTTGAAGAAGCTAATTGGGTGCGAAACCCTCCCTTCCTCGAAGGGCTAACTACTGTGGTGCGAAGCCACAACCATCCCAAATCATCCCCACCTCCTACACCTCACATCCATCATCTCCCACAGCCTTCCCATCTTCAAATTTATCTTTTCTTTGCACCGAAATTATCTTTTACAGCATATTTTCATATTCTAGCCCACCAGGGGGCCGAAACTTCGGCGGAGCACCACGCACACACCGGACCGCGGATCGACGTGAAACTTGGCGTGAGGATGGACCTCCGCTGGCCGACCAACCCCTAACTAGTCGTTTCCAGTTTCGTGGGCCCCATACACGTGCGGACAAGAACCCACGCACGTGCGTCTGGGCTGGGCTGTTGTCCACACATGTGGACTATCTCAAGTTATTCTCTCTCCCCTATTTCACTCTTCTCTCGCCTTAAATCTCTAACCCTAACCCTAGATAATCCCAAATTCCAAGTTTTCCAACTTTTACAAACCCTAGACTTTCCCCGAATTGAAACACGGTGAATCTCTTGAATTGGGGAACAATCCTTTGCAAGAGTGGAAGAATCTTACACTCCTTTGGGCATTGTTTGGTTTATAATTTTATTTTCCAGCCCTAAAAGTGTGTAGGCTTGGACCCCCATAGATTCCCCTTGTTGAATGTTTGATCATATGTGGGACGTAGAATTTTGTGATTGTTTAAAATTGGTATGATCTAACGCTTGAAATCTTGCATGTCATATTTAATTTCATGTCTTGCATCAAATTTGGTAGCAGAGCTTAAGATTTTTATAGGGGAATGCATTACATGTTTAGGGATTAGTCTATTCACGTCTATTTTCTCATCACATAGGGTTGTTTAGGACCCATCATTCACAACATGGACTGCTGAATTTTCTGTTGTCAGAAAATCCCTAATTTTCATGGCTGAATTTTCTGTTAACAAACTATTTGGGCAGTTATATTGCTGGAATTTTAGTAGCGTTGTGCAGTTTCCCTCATATAGAGTCCTATAGGATCATTTAGTCCCATTTAGACGCATATAGTTGTATTAGAGAGTCTTTAAATTGAGTGAGTAGTTGTATGCCCACATGTACTGGTCGTGATTTTGGCTTGCACCCTACACTAAACATGAAGCAATTGCAAGAGTCCATGAACAATATAACCCGACAGTTTGAGTCTTTGGGTAGGCGCTTGTAATAACGTATTGACCAACACTTTGAACAGCTTAATGTGCGCGTTACCAACTAGAGACCTCCACCCGGGAAAACCCCACCATTGGGGAAGATGCCCAATCTCAGGTAGGTGGTTAGGAGGATAGACAAAGGAATAGAGGTGGCCAAGGAATTGGTTATGGGCGTACACTCGTGCACCTACCCCGCGAGGGGCATCATGATCACTATGACCCAGATGTGTGACTCCTCCAGGGAGTTAGAGTAGAGGCCCCTACGTTTGATGGCCACTTGGACCCTAAAGCTTTTCTAGATTGGTTGGCGGAGTGGTACGACATGTCGGATGCTCGTCAAGTCCAATTTGCCAAGATGAAGCTTCCGAGCCAAGCAAAGAGGTTTTGGGCTACCGTGGAGCGAAAGAAAGAAAGGTCGAGGGAGGCCCCAATAGTCCATTGAGGAGAAATAAAAGAAACTCTTAAGGAAAAGTACCTCCCTTTCTCATATCACTTGAGATTGTTTGAAGAATGGCAATCTCTTCGACAAGGTTTCATGAGTGTGGCTGAATACACTGAGAAGTTCGAAGAGTATTTGACCCGGTGTGAAGTTGATGAGGATCTCGTACTCAGTCTTGCTCGATTTAAGACAGACCTCCGTTCTGACATTAGGAGAGAGTTGCTCGTCAAGGACATAGACACTCTTGAACAGATGTATCAAGTAGTGTTGGAGGTCGAGCAATACCTCAAAACACCTATGTAAAGGCGGTTTGAGCCTCGCGATTCTGGCGCTAAGGCCAACCCTTCTGGGGCTAAGCCTGGCATTGGATATCAATACAAGTCTTCCAGTAGTGTTCAATCTGAGCCCAAGGATGATAAGGGTAAAGGAGTTGTCAGGTCTAGCTCACGCAAAAGTGATGCGACTAGGTGTTTTAGATGTCAGGGGTTTAGTCACTTTGCCCACCAGTGTGGCACGAGAGAGGGCACCAAGGTGTTCCTTATTGATGGGCAAGCAGAAGTAGTGCACCCAGAAAGTGACGGTGATGAGGAAGTATACGAGCCAGCAGAAACCCCTAGTGATGAGGAAGAGGGAGCGCAAGAGTCTGCGACCCTTGCAGTCAAGGTGTCCCGTATCGGTATCGGTTGGCGTAACGGTGCCCTCCGAAACCGATACGGATACGGGGGCGTAACGGCGATACAGGGGAGTAACGGCCCGTAACGGCGCAAAATTTTTTTTTTGCCAAAAAAATATGAAAAAATATGGATTAAATCCGGAATATTCTAAGCATTCCAAATATGCATTCATTTATAAATTGGAACATGTTTATGGTGGTGTAACGGTCCACTCTTTGGTGAGAAGTTGTATCGGACTGTCTGATGAATTTATGAACCAGATAACCTGAATTTGACTACAAAATTCATATATTTCGTTTTCTAACAATCTACTATCAATGATAGATATATTACAGTGAATGTAATATGAAAATATCTTACATTTAGGTATTTGCAATTATTTTTGAAGGCCAAAATTCATGTGTAAATAGAAAAAAATATTTAAAAAAATATAAAATGGCACCCCAAATATGTAAAATACACATTAACATGTTCTACTATGATTAACACATCATATGGCATCATTAAAACAGCAAAAGAATCATTAAAAAATGATTTTTCGAATTTTCAAAAAAAGGGCCAAAATAAATGCGTAAATCGAAAAAAATAAAAAAATAAAATAAAATGGCACCCCAAATATGTAAAATGCACATTAACATGTTCTACTATGATTAACACATCATATGGCATCATTAAAACAGCAAAAGAATCATTAAAAAATTATTTTTCGAATTTTCAAAAAAAGGCCCAAAATAAATGCGTAAATAGAAAAAAATATAAAATAGCACCCCAAATCTGTAAAATGCACATTAACATGTTCTACTATGATTAACACATCATATGGCATGATTAAAACAGCAAAACAACTATTAAAAATTGATTTTTCGAATTTTAAAAAAAGGGGCCAAAATTCATGCGTAAATAGAAAAAAATATTAAAAAATACAAAATGGCACCCCAAATATGTAAAATGCACATTAACATGTTCTACTATGATTAACACATCATATGGCATCATTAAAACAGCAAAAGAATTATTAAAAAATGATTTTTTGAATTTTCAAAAAAAGGGCCAAAATAAATGCATAAATAGAAAAAAATATTAAAAAATATAAAATGGCACCCCAAATATGTAAAATACACATTAACATGTTCTACTATGATTAACACATCATATGGCATCATTAAAACAGCAAAAGAATCATTAAAAAATGATTTTTCGAATTTTCAAAAAAAGGCCAAAATAAATGCGTAAATCGAAAAAAATAAAAAAATAAAATAAAATGGCACCCCAAATATGTAAAATGCACATTAACATGTTCTACTATGATTAACACATCATATGGCATCATTAAAACAGCAAAAGAATCATTAAAAAATTATTTTTCGAATTTTCAAAAAAAGGCCCAAAATAAATGCGTAAATAGAAAAAAATATAAAATAGCACCCCAAATCTGTAAAATGCACATTAACATGTTCTACTATGATTAACACATCATATGGCATGATTAAAACAGCAAAACAACTATTAAAAATTGATTTTTCGAATTTTAAAAAAAGGGGCCAAAATTCATGCGTAAATAGAAAAAAATATTTAAAAAATACAAAATGGCACCCCAAATATGTAAAATGCACATTAACATGTTCTACTATGATTAACACATCATATGGCATCATTAAAACAGCAAAAGAATTATTAAAAAATGATTTTTTGAATTTTCAAAAAAAGGGCCAAAATAAATGCATAAATAGAAAAAAATATTAAAAAAATATAAAATGGCACCCCAAATCTGTAAAATGCACATTAACATGTTCTACTATGATTAACACATCATATGGCATGATTAGAACAGCAAAACAACTATTAAAAATTGATTTTTCGAATTTTAAAAAAAGGGCCAAAATTCATGCGTAAATAGAAAAAAAATATAAAAATATATATAAAATGGCACCCCAAATCTGTAAAATGCACATTAACATGTTCTACTATGATTAACACATCATATGGCATCATTAAAACAGCAAAAGAATCATTAAAAAATGATTTTTCGAATTTTCAAAAAAACGGCCAAAATAAATGCGTAAATAGAAAAAAATATTAAAAATATATATATAAAATGGCACCCCAAATCTGTAAAATGCACATTAACATATTCTACTATGATTAACACATCATATGGCATGATTAATACAGCAAAACAACCATTAAAAAAAAGTTACCGTTATTCGGCCGATACGGGCCCGTTACGGGGCGTAACGGCCCGTAACGGCCGTTACGCCCCGTAACGGGCCCGTATCGGCCGATACGGTACAAAAAACAGTAACGGCCGATACGACCCCGAATCGCGTATCGGCCGTCGCCGTTACCATTACGTATCGACCAATACGGCCGATACGTAACCGATTTGGCATTCCTTGCTTGCAGTTGTGCATCGCACCTTTGCACAAGCAAAGAATACCGACGATTAGTGCCGCAACACAACCCTCTATACTCACGCAAAATATGGTGATAAGAGCTGCAAGATGATGTGGATAGTGGTAGTTGCAGTGTTCGAAGTATCGGTATCGCTACAAGTTTCGCGGCCAGGGATATGGAAACAATAGCGATATCACCGATAATATCGCTGATAACCGGAAATGCGGGAAAACATGGGAAAAACAATGGAATTTTTAGCAAAACTTCAAAAGATGTTAAAATGTACATATTTGCATAATGGGGCCTTAAAAGCATGTGTTGTTGTAAGAAATCAGTCCAACCATCTCATCCGGCCTATTTAACCATCTAACCTTCCATCCAAACATCCATTGATATTGCAAAATATCAACAACACATGATATTTCACCAAGAAATCATCAACAATTGGAAAGGAAACGAAAGATCTCAATATCACGCATGTTACGATATCGATAATATCAAGATATTATCGATATTAACAATGACAAATTGAACACTACATACAACCATGTGCCCATGGAAAAAAAATTGAATTTTTTTTCTAATAAAGAAAAATTTAATGATATCAATTCGTTGGCGATATTATTGAAATATCGTCAATACACTTATGATATAAGCATTACCTATAATTTATATAGTCAAAAATATTGGTGATACATTGGCGATATTGATGCATTGGTAATACAAGAGACCTAGAATTTACATAGTTGAAAATATTGGCAATTACAATAGCGATATTGATATATTGGTGATACTTAGCGATACATTGCTAATACCTGGAATTTTTTATACTCCCAGCGTTATCGGTATCGCTATCAACGTTATCGGTATCGCTAAGCTGGAGATAAAGATAATATCGGAGATATTTCGATAATATCGGAGATAATTCGAACACCAACGTGGCATCAACTGGCATTGTGAGTCGTTTAGGCTTGAAGCTTGAAGCCCATCCTAAACCCTACAGAGTGTCTTGGGTTGATGGAACTTTCAGTCCGGTCTCGCACCGTTGTCTTGTTCCTATTCAGTTTTGATCATATAAAGCCACACTTTAGTGTGATGTTGTCCCCATGAAGCCTATTGATCTTGTCCCCATGTCTGTCCCATAGGTCATCAGAGTCTACAGAGTCCTTTGCACATCACATTCATTCATTGCATCAAGAAATCAAGCAAAAGATCATTGCAGATCAATACTAACAATGAACATTACAAAAATTTTGTAGACCAACATAAACGATTCAAGAAATTCAATGTAGGGGACTATGATGGTCCACATCAGGCCAGATCGGTACAAAACAAACGGTCTCAATGCGTATGTGGTAGATCTTCTACCTTCCATGGGAATTAGTTCCACATTCAATGTGGAGGATCTAGTTACATTTCAGGGGACCACTGATACATTGTCCAGCCTTACACCGAACCATCCTGATTCCACAGACTTTTCCCTTGATTCATAGCCTCTTCCCAACCCATCTTCACAGCCTCTACCTCCCATACTTACCCTTCCCACACCCAGAGAGGAGATAGAGGATATTCTAGACCTTCAAATAGTATCGACGTCGGACGGCGGATTTCAAAAGTTCCTAGTCAAGTGGAAGTCACGCCCAACTTCAAACAGTGCGTAGCTCACTGAGGAGGAGCTTCAAAGACTTGATCCTGACATCTTGAAGCAGTTTAGGAGTTTTGTTTCGCCAGTAGCGAAATCTTTGCAGCCGGAGAGAGTTGATGGAGACATCATGCGCACGCACACACTCCCCACCCTACACACGTACTCAAGGATGAGGAAGGTCTCACTATCGATCTGGATCGACGACGACATCTATGGAGGACCTCTTAGTTAGGGGGTCGTGTTATGGAGCATTGGAGTGGACCTGATCATCATAGGGATTCCACCATTGGATATCATGGTCGTGGCCCACTACCCTAGATGATCTAGGATTTTGAGTTTTGGTTATTATCGTTATTAAAAACATCATGAACAGTTTTGATTGCGTTGATTAATTGTTATTTTTGTTACTTCGTCTGTAAGTAATAGCGTGCGCGCATGGCGCGGCTTTTGGGGCTTGGGTTTTATTATAAATAGGCAACCCCATGTAGGTTTTTTTTCATTGAAGTTTATGAATAAAATTCTGCATTTTTTCTTCTCTATTCCTCGGAGTTGAAGCTAATTGGATGCGAAACCCTCCCTTCCTCGAAGGGCTAACTACCATGGTGCGAAGCCACAACCATCCTAAATCGTCCCCGCCTCCTACACCCCACATCCATCATCTCCCACAGCCTTCCCATCTTCAGATTTATCTTTTATTTGCACTAAAATTCTCTTTTACAGCAGCTTTTAGCCACCAGGGGACCGAAACTTCAGCGGAGCACCACGCACACACCGAACCACGGATCGACGTGAAACTTGGCATGAGGGTGGACCTCCCCTGGCTGACCAACCCCTAGCTGGCCGTTTCCAGCTTCGTGGGCCCCATACACATGTGGACAGGAACCCACGCACGTGCGTCTAGGCTGGGCTGGGCTGTTGTCCACGCATGTGGACTGTCTCAGGTTATTCTCTCCCCCCTATTTCAGCGGGGGGAGAGAATAACCTGGCATCAGGGGGCCGAAACTTCAGCAGAGCACCACGCACACACCGAACCACGGATCGACGTGAAACTTGGCATGAGGGTGGACCTCCCCTGGCTGACCAACCCCTAGCTGGCCGTTTCCAATTTCGTGGGCCCCACACACGTGTGGACTGTCTCAGGTTATTCTCTCCCCCCTATTTCAGCGGGGGGAGAGAATAACCTGGCATCAGGGGGCCGAAACTTCAGCGGAGCACCACGCACACACCGAACCACGGATCGACGTGAAACTTGGCATGAGGGTGGACCTCCCCTGGCTGACCAACCCCTAGCTGGCCGTTTCCAATTTCGTGGGCCCCACACACGTGTGGACTGTCTCAGGTTATTCTCTCCCCCCTATTTCAGCGGGGGGAGAGAATAACCTGGCATCAAGGGGCCGAAACTTCAGCGGAGCACCACGCACACACCGAACCACGGATCGACGTGAAACTTGGCATGAGGGTGGACCTCCCCTGGGTGACCAACCCCTAGCTGGCCGTTTCCAATTTCGTGGGCCCCACACGTGTGGACAGGAACCCACGCACGTGCATCTGGGCTGGGCTGTTGTCCACGCATGTGGACTATCTCAGGTTATTCTCTCCCCCCTATTTCACTCCTCTCTCGCCTTAAATCCCTAACCCTAACACTAAATAATCCCAAATTCCAAGTTTTCCAACTTTTACAAACCCTAGACTTTCTCCGATTTGAAACATGGTGAATCTCTTGAATTAGGGAACAATCCTTTGCAAGAGTGGATGAATCTTACACTCCTTTGGGCATTGTTTGGTTTATAATTTTATTTTCCAGCCCTAAACGTGTGTAGGCTTGGACCCCCGTAGGTTCCCCTTTTTGAATGTTTGATCGTATGTGGGACGTGGAATTTTGTGATTGTTTAAAATTGGTATGATCTAACGCTTGAAATATTGCATGTCATATTTAATTTCATATCCTGCATCAAATACCAGGTACTTTTAGAAAGTAATTTTGCTGAAAATATCATGATATCAATATTATCGCAAAGTATCAACAATAATATCGAAAGTATTGTTAATGCCATGAATTTTCTGTTCTTTTTTATAAAACCTTGGGTATCTGTTTTACTGGGCCAGCAATATCAATAATATCGGTGATACCATGAACACTAGCTGAAAGAAATAAAAGAAGTCTACTACAAGACACTTTCTGCTCAAACCACTCAGATAATATGAAAGGAGAAGATTGTTCAACTAATAAAACCAGGAAAACCCAAGACAGACGCATGCAAATGCAAGAGAGAGGGATGAAGGGAGGGAGGGAGAGAGAGAGAGAGAGAGAGAGAGAGAGAGCTTCGGAATGGTAAAAGACTTAACAGAGCTTCAAAATGGTAAAAGACTTAACCTGAAAATCGAACTAATTTGAGAGAATTTAGGGAATAAAATGTGCCAAAAGAATGCAAGGGACTTTAGGGCCTGTTTGGAACGTCGGATTAGGTGGTATGGAATTGCATTTGGTCCAATGTAAATTCCATCTCGCGTTTGAAAACAATATGAAGGATTGGATTAATGCAGGTATCTTATCATCCAATTCCACTAGGAGATACGGTGGGATTTCCGGTGGACTTTGAAATCCACATGTGAGCAGTGATTTAAATATCGATGATATTGGCCGATATATCCCATGATATATCTTGTATCCCACCTGTGCGATACAAAACTCGCAAGCCATGCGATATATCTCACATGTTCGATCCGATGAGCATTTTCGATTTTCAATCTCTTTTTTTTTCTGTAAATCATGTTAAATCAGCGTCAAATTGTTACAAATACATGGTTTTTCATGTTTTGCATGAAAAAACATGGATTGGGAGCTTCAATTTTAGGATTTGGAGGAGTTGGGCCGAGTTGCGGAAAGTTGAAAAAATCAAAATTTCCCACTTGCTCGCAAATCGGTTGCAATCCTCGTGTTCAAACATAAAATCAAACATGTATGTAACCTAATCTAGTGATTCTTCTTTTGCTTTTGAATGTCTTGCTTGTGTTTCCACACTTCTTATATTCATAAATTATATGAATGAACTTTGAATATACTTGCATCAATTCAGTTAGACAATGCATAGATTAGGACCCCATACAAAGAAAACTTATTATGTACACTTATTTTTTGTAATGTTTTGATTTATAAGTGTGTTAATATGTTTTTTAACAATCACTGAAGTTTCATTGAAAAAATTGAACAATTTCCCCATGTTTCCAACAACAACGATACATTACGCGATACAACCGATATATCCCATGTGATAACCGATACGTATCTGTATCCCAAAGGTGCGATACGTAACGCGATACCGATATTTCGAACACTGCATGTGAGCCCCACGTTGATGCATGTGTTTTATCCACAACATCCATCCTTTACACGTGACAATCAAGTTGCAAATGCATATAGGTGACCAACATCAGTTGTGAAATCTGGTCCATTAATTACAATTCTATGGTCTACCAAATGCAAGTTTCACTTAATACAGTGTTTTTCCCAAAGAAAGAATTTGATACCAAACATGGGATTGGACAGTCAAAATACCATGGTATTTCCAGACATATAATCGTTGTGTAATAATAGTGTTAATCCCAACTAATGCAATTCAATACCATTTAATCCTGCGTTCCAAACAGGCCCAACCTACATTGTTACCAATGTTGTCAAGTGGCATAAGCGATCCCATGCGACCCAAGGGGGATGTGAGCTTATGCACTGGCATAATCGCATATACAATAGCACAGCCCCCCAAACAATTTTATTTTGAAAAATATTTTAAAAAACAGAAAAAAAAAAAATAATAATAATAATAATAATAATCAAGGAAAATGGATGTGTGTGTGTGTGTGTGTGTGTGTGTGAAAATTTATGTAAAAATACTACAAGTGAAGGGAATTGTTTTTATAGTTTCATTAGACTATCAGACTATATCAAGTCAACTAACAACTACTCAAATGAATGCATATACCCAAAAATGTGAAAAAACAACATATAAATTTTATTTTATTTTTAGCATTAACATATAAATTTTATTGATGTCATTTTAAGAGAGAATGAGAGTAAAAGAGTGTGAGAGAGTAAATGAGAGTAATAGTCTGAGAGAGAGTACGAGAGTTAGGAGACTAGAGAGATTGGGAGATGGAGAGAATTAGAGTGAAAGAGAGTAATTGAGTTGTGAAAATAAAGTGAGAGAAAATGAAGCTAAAAGAAGCCCCAACAGTCAAAAATCTAACCGTTGGGAGGTTATGCCATCGCATACTGTACACACGATGGCATAACTGCATAACTATGGCTTATGCAGTCGCGTACTTCTCTATGTAACCACCTAAGCCCCAACGGCACGCTAACAGAATATGCCACCATGACAAATGTGGTCCAATGGTCCGAAATAAGTGCTTATGCAATTGCATACGAAAACGTTGGATGTTTACCAGTGTAAGATATATAGCTCTTTTTTTCCTTTTTTTTTTTTTTTTTTTTTTTTTTTTTTGTGAAATGCCATGCCAATTGATTCCTTGACGTTAGATATGATGGGATTAACTGATTGCTAGTTTAAACATCTTTAGGTTCAAATAATACAAGAAAATGAACAACTTAGTCATTTTACTCTTTAACATGAGCCCCACATCCAAATTTGTATTTCATTCTTACTAGACATGAAAAATTCAATATCATTACAGCCTAGGTATCACATGTAATGTCACCCATTGTATGAACCAAATAATTAGCGAAAAGTGCAATATAAAAGTCCCACATCCACAAAATTTCAGCAATAATTGGCTACACTCATTAGCTATTTCCTACATGAAGTAGACATGGACACATGTTACAACTGAAATACAGATTTGAGTCGCAAGTGTATGAACCATATAATTTGGCTACACAAATTGTATGAACCATATAATTAGCCCCGCATCCAAACCGATTTTGCAAACGAGCAATGGATAAAGAAATGATTTATTGAGACAATTATTCAAATATTTAATTCATAATCTCAAAGGCTTAGATTGACTTCACAATTCCTACATTTAATTTTCTAAATATCTAATATCAATTATTCAATATAAATAAGATTATGTGAGCATTGAATCTAATGATGAGACAATTTTATATATATAACCATTCTACCACAAACAACCATAATTGCATGCCTTGGACTTACTACATGACTTTAGTTGGCTTAGTGCACAACCAGTTACACTCCGACTTAGCAGAATCATTGACTTCAATTAGATTGCAAGGACTTACTACCTAATATTGGGATGTACCAATATCTGGTTGGCAGCTTATTTATATGACCATCTCAAGTTCAAACATTGCTTATGTCAATGTATTCAAAAACGGTAACAGCCAATTGTGATACCCCCATAATGGTCGAATTTTTTTAAAAGTTTATATGTGTGTGTGTGTGTGCGTGTGCGTGTGTGTGCGCGCGCACGCGAAATATTCAGAAAATCGTGTGAGTGCGCGCGCGCGCGCGCGAAATATTCAGAAAATTGAAAAACAAAAAAATGAGATGAATCCAAATATGTATTTTTCTAGTTTTGGACAGGTTTGTGATGGTGTAACTGTAACAAACCATTCTACCTGAGAGGCTTAAATTAACTTCATAATCCTATATTTAATTATCTAAATATCAAATATTTAACATAAATAAGATTATATAAGCATGAATCTAATGATGAGGTGATTGTATATTCATATTTATATAACGATTTTACCACAAAAACCATAATATAGTTGTGTAGGTCTATAAGATGTTACTGTATTAAATACAAAGTGAACTCATAAGTGACAAAGTAAATATGAAATGACAAAAATAAATACAAAAACATTGCTCGCTAATCATGTCACCACCAAAAAGAAAATCGTGTTAACAATGGCTACTCAATCTCCACGTCGTCGTCATCCGACTGCGGCTATGGAACGGGTGTTGCATATCCATAATAACTAGAGAGAGACCATGTCAATGAAACTCGAGAATGATTGATCACAATCATCACCACCACTAGGCATATGTTGTGTATAACCCGAATAAGAATAACCACCAATGCCAAACATATATCCCTAGTCATTGCCATAGTTGTACCTGTACTGGTACTGCTCGTAGTAATGAGACTTCGACAACGAACGACTCAGATCCAACTCTAGATTATCTATATCCCCCATATCAACCCACTCCATGTGGATTACATCCAAGGCCAATCCAACAAGAAAGTGCCCTAGGAGCCTCCCTAAACTTCCCATCGTCATATCCATATCCACGAACTGTCCAATGTCCTACCAGTGCTCAATCTCCTTCAATGCCACTGATGTCGGCCTCCCCATGATGCTCCTCCTCGGACTGATAATATCGCAAACAATGTATTATGTAACAGTAACAGTGGTCGTAATGGCCATTACGGTCTCTTTTTTTATTGGGAAAAAAAAAAAACCCAAAAAACCTATATTTACCCCGCAACGGACCGTTACGGGGCTATTACGAGGGCCATAACAGCGGTCATGGGTCATTTTTTTTTCCATAACGGCCATTAGAGCGATAACGACCCCGTAATATGTAACGGTTGCCACCATTACCTTTACGTAACGGCCATTATGGCACACCATGATCATAAATCACTAAACTTATTAGTTCGGCCTCATCATAAATCACTAAACTTATTAGTTCGGCCTCATCATAAATCACTAACGGTGGTCTTCTGCCTCGTTGATGCTAATCAGCCTCAAATAGTGTAAACAGTTGTACCACCATGTATTGAACAACACCAAAAGTAAGACCAAGTATGTCATTGTCGTCATTTTCAACATCATCTGTCTCAATTTAGTTGCGAGTAACTACTCTTTTTTTGGGTCAAATCTTTCATAACACTCTCCAAAACAATTGCACAGCTTCCTTACTAGCTCACTCGTAATGTCAGATCATGCACCTCGACTTCCTCACTATCATCTTCTACTTGTTTCTCTCTTTCTTCCAACTAAAGTAGAAGTGGTTCATCTTCATTATAGATATTGTTGAAGTTTAATGGACAAAAGTCGCCTTTTTCAATCAAGTTCACCACACACTTTGCATTATGTATTCTCAACTTCATTATTGTAGTGCATATAAACGAACCGATCCAATATCTTTACCAGCATGTGTCGTAATGGCCATTAAGTAACAATAATGACGGCTACCATTACGCATTAAGGGGTCATAACTCATAACGGCCCGTTACGAGGCCAATATATGTTTTTTTTTTAATGGAGTCATCAACCATTACAGCCTGTATGGTGGCCATTATGACCACTGTTATCGAGACAGAATACCCTAGCCTACAACCCATTCCTTTGTTTCAAATAAATTGGTGCAAAACAGCTTTAGTTCCTCTCGCATCTAGAGGAAAATTTCCAATAGAATGGCTATTATTTTGAGTCTTTTTGCACTTCTTCCAAGATGGAACCACCAATCAACTATATAGGGAAAAAAAACATTATATTACGCACGTAATAGTGGCAATGTTAAATGTACCACACTTCATCACTAATAAAATAATTTCTACGATTACATAATAGTAAACATCGGTTTCTTACCCAGAGGTGTCTAAAAAATTATTATTTGTTCAAGTGGATCTATGAACCTTCATTGGCAAAGTCCATAAAACTGTCATTTGTATAAGTGGTTCTAAGAAGCCTCATTAACAAAATCCATATATTTTCAATTGTTAACAATACGCCAAAACATTCATATTATTTTGAGTATCGGACTAACAAAATATGTACACAATGAGTAAGTAACAACCAAATTAAAGACTTAAACTCACTTCATTTAACGCCCTTATTTGCATTATCCAAATCAGACTCTAATTTCTTTATCACATTTTCAACTCAACATGAACCTCGTTATTCATGGGTCATGATAAAGGTAATAGAGTCTAACTAACATATGCAAATAAAAACATTAACAAAGTGAGTAAAAATCTTTATATTATTAGTCAGTACTTATTCATTTGCACACACTTTGTTATTTTGATCCTTAAAACAAACATGAATGTTTTAGTATATTGTTCACAGTAAAAAAATATATGAACTTCACCAAGACAGCTTCTCAAATCTACTTGCACAAAGAGTAATTTTTTTTCAAACACCTTTAGATAAGAAACTAATGTTTTTTTTTTTTTTTTAGAAGTAACGATAATTTATTAAGAAACGCCGGAGCAAAAAGAATAAGCCCAAAGCCATCAAGACAAACAAAAAGGAATGGCAGCCGAAGCTGCCTTTACATACACCACCCATTCGGAC
Source organism: Magnolia officinalis (assembly GCA_021015155.1). Taxonomy (NCBI): domain Eukaryota; kingdom Viridiplantae; phylum Streptophyta; class Magnoliopsida; order Magnoliales; family Magnoliaceae; genus Magnolia; species Magnolia officinalis. Next base: position 84,376,026 of record JAJHSJ010000002.1, on the reverse strand, counting down.
ACTAGCCTTTTAACCCTTAAAATAACTTCATTCTCCCCTTCAATTACATTGCGGAAACATTGCCCATTAATGGCCTTGATGGGGCAATGGATAAAGAGATGGTGAGTCGATTACTCGTTACCCATACACATGAGACAAATGTTGGGCAAAATGAGCGCTCTTCTTTAGAGATTAATCCGGCCCACCAACCAAACAAAAGCTACAATTCTGGGGGGCACTCCTTAAAACCTATGATGAAATGGATGTTTCGGAACCGCACCGACAGGCATCTTAGAGATAAGACTAGAGAATGCTTTGACGGAGAATTTACCAGATTTGTTCCCCACCCAAACAATACCATCTTCTTGGAGAGGATCCGAAAGAACCGAATTAAGCAGCTCCATCAGCGATATGAACTTGTCAATGTCTATGTCCGACATGTTCCTACGCCAAGGAGGGCTCTAAACAATCTTGTCCCCAACCCATGACTAACAATCCACCACACAGACAAGCCTATCCGGTGCGAGCCTAGGTCTTGGAAACATTCCCTGAAGCGCCTGAGAACCGCACCAAGTATCCACCCAAAATCTAATAAGAGAGCCCAAACCAAGATTGAAGGAAATGCCCTGGCTCACCAGGTGTTGAGTGCCCAATATTGCTTTCCAAGCACCCGAAGCTCTGTAAGAGGATGAAACTTTCACAAACTAGCCGCCCTTCTGCACCTCATACTTGGCCACCATCAAATTTCTCCATAATCTCCCCTCCTCAACACTAAATTTCCAAATCCACTTCCCAAGCAGGGTTATATTCATAAGATGTAATGGCTTAACCCCCAACTTACACACCTCCTCCCATTTGAGAAGATGAAACTTCCTCCCTTCACTGCCCCCTTGCCACAAAAAATCCCTCAGCTTCTCAAGCTTATCCAACACGGACTTTGGGCATTTAAATAAACACAAGTAAAGAGGCATATTGGAGAATGTTGATTTGATCAACGTGAGACGAGCCCCCAAAGAAAGATACATGCACCTCCATGTAGAAAGCTTCCATTATATTCTTTCAATCACCTTGTCCCAAAGGTGCTTTGCCGATTTTCCCAAACATAGAGGCAGCCCCAGGTATTTAGTCGGGAAGGAACCAGTCTCACATCCGAAAGCAATAGCTACTCGAGATAGATTCTCTAGGTCAACATTCACTCCCAACATTTCTGATTTCGCCACATTTATCTTCAAGCCCAATACTCCCTCAAAGCAAACTAGAATCTTTCTCAACTTCTGAACATATTCCACATTTGCCCCGCATAAAAGGAGTGTGGCATCCGCATATTGCGGGTGGGAGATAGTAGCTTGAAGGTTCGGCAACTGAAATCTAAAGAAGCGACTGTTTTCCTTTCCTTTTTTGAGCATCATACTAAAAGCCTCAACCACCACCATAAAAAGATACGGCGATTGAGGATCCCCTTGCCGAAGTCCATGAGTACTTTAAAAGTAACTTTGGGAGAGTTGTACACCAAAATGGAAAAGGAGGCCCGAGGTCGAGTGAACACACAATTTGATCCATCCCCTCCACTTAATACCACATGATCAAATGTGGTATCAAAAAAGGAATTCAAATCAACATGATCATAGACCTTTTTGATGTCTAATTTGCATACCAAACCTGATGCGGACACGAGCGCATTCAAGGTGTACCAACGAAGAAAACGCCAACCACAAGTGCCGTCCTTGTGGATAGGCGACTATTGAGGAGCTGAAGACCTTTCACATGTGATTGGACATATAGAAGACCCCACTCAGGGAAGACACATGTGAATGAAGATTGGAGAAAGAAGACCGAGCGCCCGAACTTTCCCGTACTTATGTTATTTACGCGTTTTTGCTTAGTTAGGGGTATTTTAGTAAGTTTATGTCTTTATTTGCTTATTCTAGGGGTATTTTAGTAAGTTTGTCTTTATTTGTTTATTCTAGGGGTATTTTAGTAATTTTATGTCTTTATTTGCTTATTTAAGTAGGCTAAAGCCCTAAATCCGAATTTCAACTATTGATTAATGAAAAGCAAACCCTTTGGTTGCCTCCTTCCTCTCTTCTCTCTAATGGTGCTTCTTTTCTTCCCTTGATCTTCTTTTTCTAATTTCTTCTTTTGCCCCTCCAACTTCTTCAAGGTAATAATTTTCTTCCTTCTATTTTCCAGTTTTGACTAATCCTTCTTCGATCAAAATCTTGAGAACCGATCTAAACCCTAAACCCCCAAATTCTCAAATCCCTAATCCGAGAAACTTCTTGGTTCTTCTGACTAGTGATCTTCATTGATCGATTGGGTCTAACCATGCAAGATCGGGAGGTCTCATCCCTCGCCGGATCCAACCTAAGTAGTAATTGAACTCCATACTCCATGGTTGTGGTGATGGCCCGCTTTTGTTGCATGTTTCCTTTATGATTTTCTCAGTTATGATGATTACTGCTAGAATTTTAGATCATTTATTCCTTTTATTTCCGCTATTTAATAATGTTCATGAGCATGCATCATAATTAGGGTTGTCCTGCGTCAAATTTGGTATCAAAGCCTAGGCTTGCATGGTTTTTTTTGTCTAGATCGAGTTATCAAATTAGGGTTTTGATTTTTAGGTTTAATTTAGAAAGTTTCCAGATTTAGAAAGTTCCAGATTTAGAAAGTTTTCAATTTTAGAAACTTTCCAGATTTCCAGATTTAGAAAGTTTTCAATTTTAGAAACTTTCCAGATTTCCAGATTTAGAAAGTTTCCAGATTTAGGAAGTTTTCAATTTTAGAAAGTTTCTAATCTGAAAATTTTCCAGATTTGAGTTGTTTCCTTTTTCAACTTAATTGTGTCAGTTCATAGTAGTTTTGCATTCATCGCATTCATCTTGAAAGTCATAACACCTAGTAGTCTAGTTGGGTAGAGTTTAGTTCAAGTCTTCATTGTATGCCCACGAGAAGAGGTAGAGGTTTTGAACTTCAACCTACCATGAATAACGAGCAGTTATCTGAGCAACTTGCTCAATTGATACAAAAGATAACTGCCCTAGAAGTGGGTCAAAAGCGTGAGTTTGCCCGCCTTGAGAACCAAATTACCACTATCATGACTAAGGTCGAGCAACTAGAGGTGTCCCAAAAGGAAAACCCCACTGTAGGGGATGATGCGCGCTCCCAAGCAGTAGGAATCATTGAAGAACGCGCTGCCACACATGGTGGTAGTGAGGATAGAGATCGTGGTAATGGTCGTGGTGTGGTGCGAGAGGCACGAGCCACATGTGATCATCAAGACCGCTATGATCCAGATGAGCGTGCGATGAAGAGTGAGAGTGTGAGTTGAGGCCCCGAGTTTTGATGAGCGCTTGGATCCCAAGGCATTCCTTAACTGGGTTGCTGACATGGACCACTACTTTGAGTGGTATGGCATGTCGGAAAACCGTCAAATGCGGTTTGCTAAGATGAAGCTTGTGGGTCAAGCCAAGCTCTTCTGACCAACACCAAGCGTAGGATAGAGAGAATTGGTAGAGCCCTTATCACACATTGGTATGAGATGAAAGAGAAGTTGAAGGAGAAGTACCTTCCTCTCTCATACCGTCAGAAGCTCCTTGACCAATGGCAATCCTTACGCCAAGGGTCAATGTCTGTCGCTGACTACATCGCTAAATTTGAAGAGTATATGATGCGATGTGATATCCGAGAAGACCCTCTAGTAACGCTCTCGCGTTTCAAGACAGGCCTTTGTGCGGATATTCAGCGCGAGCCAATGACTCGGTCCTTAACGGACTTGGATGAAGCATATCAAGTCGTGTAGGAGTTAGAGCAATATCTGAAGGCTCCTGTCGTTCGTCGTTTTGAGTCCCGAGACTCCAGTGCTAGATCTAGTTCCCAAGGAACTAGACCTAATATTGGTAGTCAACCTAGGGCACAGGCGACCATTCCGCCTAGGCCTAGGGAGGACAAGGGCAAAGGGTTCTTGGTGCCGGTCCTAGTAACATGAGCCAAGTGAGGTGCTATGAGTGTGGCAATCTTGGCCACATGTCTAATCAGTGTCCTACGAAGAGCCGTGGGAGAACCTTAGTTATAGGCGAGTCCCACGAGGGTGGAGATGACCAGGGTGACTATGAAGTTGAAGAGTATCACCCTGAAGGAGGACTTACTGATGAAGAAGAAGTGGATGGAGAAGCAACGCTTGCAGTAGTCAGGTGTGTGCTAGCTCAGTCTAGAAGTAGTGTTGACTGGCGTTGAAGCACTATCTTCTACACTATTGCCAAGTGTGGTGAAAAGAATTGTAAGGTGATAGTGGACAGTGGAAGTTGTCAGAATGTGATTTCTACTAGCACCTTAGATCGCTTAAAACTGAAATCCACACCTCATCCAGACCCGTATAAAGTTTCTTGGGTTGACAAGACATCCCTACCTGTCACCCAGCAATATCTAGTCCCCATCAAGTTTGGGTCATACAAAGAGTCCCTGTGGTGTGATGTTTTACCTATGGATGTGGGACATGTTATCCTAGGTAGACCGTGGCTATTTGATAATGATGTCACGATCTTTGGCCGTTCGAATGCGTGTACTTTTATGTATAACGGTAAAAATATCAAACTTAATCCCATGCCACCTGAGAATACACTAGGGAAGAAGAAGGATAAGAAGGCAAGTGAGCCTAGAGGAATGGGGAAATCCAAACCTAAGTCTCTACATATAATCAGCGCAAGAGAGTTTGAAAAGGAGGTTAAGGAGGATTCTATGGTGTATGCCCTTGTGGCTAGAGAGATTACACCTGAGGTTCCATTAGAGTTGCCCCGTGAGGTGACCTCGGTCCTGAAGGAATACAGTGATGTATTTTCTAAAGACTTACCGAATGAGTTGCCACCATGAGGGACATACAGCATGCCATTGATCTTGTCCCAGGGTCTACTTAACCGAACCTTCCTCACTACAGGATGAACCCTGCAGAGCATGCAGAGTTGAAGAAGCAAGTTGATGAGCTTCTGCAAAAGGGTTTCATCCAAGAGAGTATGAGCCCGTGTGCCGTGCCTGCATTGTTGACGCCAAAGAAAGACGGCACGTGGCGCGTGTGTGGACAGTCGTGCCATAAACAAAATTACTGTTAAGTATAGGTTTCCTATACCTAGACTTGATGATATGCTTGACATGATGGCCAGGTCCACTATATTCTCTAAGATAAACTTCAAAAGTGGATATCACCAAATCCGTATATGCTCAGGAGATTAGTAGAAGATGGCGTTTAAGACGAAAGATGGGCTGTATGAGTGGTTGGTCATGCCCTTCGACTTGACTAACGCACCCAGTACTTTCATGCGGGTGATGACACAAACTTTGAGGCCGTTCATGAAAAAATTCCTAGTGGTGTACTTTGACGATATTCTTATTTATAGTACCACTAAGGAATCACACCTTGAACATTTAAAGAAGGTCTGTAGTGTCCTTAGGAAGGAAAAGTTGTACGCTAATCTTAAGAAATGTGCATTCATGTCTAGCCAAGTTGTGTTCTTAGGATTTATAGTGTCATCTGAAGGGATGCGCGCAGACCCTGAAAAAGTCAGGGCCATAGTTGAGTGGCCAGAACCAAGGAACATTCATGAGGTGCGAAGCTTTCACGGCCTAGCAACTTTTTATCGTCGATTCATTAGGGATTTTAGCACGATCATGGCTCCCATTACCGAGTGCATGAAAAAGGGAGAGTTCGTGTGGTCTGAAGCCGCAGTCAAGGCTTTTAAAGAAATTAAGGGCAAGATGGTGGAAGCTTCTGTCATGCGTCTACCTGACTTTTCTAAAGTCTTTGAAGTAGCGTGTGATGCGTCTGGTGTCGGTATAGGTGGAGTGTTGAGTCAAGAAGGACACCCAGTGGCCTATTTCAGTAAGAAACTAAATGAGGCAAAACAAAAATACTCCATTTACGACAAAGAATTTTATGCAGTAGTGCAATCCTTGAGACATTGGCGACACTATCTCCTACCGCAAGAATTCGTTTTGTTTTCTGACCATGAGGCTTTGAGATATTTACATTCTCAGAAGAAACTCAACCCAAGGCATGCCAAGTGGGTAGCGTTTTTTCAGGAATATTCGTTTGTTTTGAAACACAAGGCCGGGGTTGAAAACAAACCAGCGGATGCCCTTAGTAGGATAGTGGCATTGCTCAACTCCTTGAGTGTAGAGGTAGTCGGATTTGAGCAACTGAAAGATGAATACCCCATATGTCCTGATTTTGGGGGTACTTACGTGTCGCTCTCTAGTGACCAGCATATTATAGGTGAATATGTTCTTAAAGATGGCTTTCTTTTCAAGGGAGAGACTTTGTATTCCCCGTATGTCCCTTCGTGAATTCCTCATCTGGGAGCTTCATTCAGGAGGGATAGCTGGCCATTTTGGTCGTGATAAGACCATTGCCCTCGTGGAAGATCGTTTCTATTGATCAAGCCTCAAGCGAGACGTAGCCAAAGTTTTAGGGCAGTGTCGAACATGTCAGCTAGCAAAGAAAAGAAAGCAAAATACCAGGTTGTACACGCCATTGCCAGTGCCACATGCTCCGTGGCAGGACATTAGTATGGACTTCGTGCTTGGGCTTCCCAAGACTATAAAAAAGCACGATTCCGTTTTTGTCGTTGTGGACCGTTTTTCTAAAATGGCGCATTTCCTCCCATGTTCGAAGACGTCGGATGTGTCTCATGTTGCTCGTCTCTTTTTTTATGGTGTGGTGCGTCTGCATGGGTTACCTAAAACCATAGTGTCTGATCGTGATGTTCGATTTACTAGCTATTTTTGAAAGACACTGTGGCACATTATGGGAACTCGTTTGCAATTTTCTACAGCTTACCACCCACAAACAGATGGTCAAACGAAGTGGTAAACCGTAGCCTTAAATCTTCTACGTTGTCTAGTGGGTGAACATGTTAAGACTTGGGACCTAATTTTACCAATGCTGAACTTGCTTATAATGGGTCAGTTAATAGATCTACAGGTTGAGTCCTTTTGAAATTGTAAGTGGTTATAAACCTAGAATGCCCATAGATCTCTAACCTATGTCTATTACCCAAAGGTCTTCTGAGTCAGCCGATGCATTTGCACGCCATATTCATGATTTGCATACACATATTACACAGCGATTAAATAAGAGCAATGATGATTATAAAGTTTCAGCTGATTCTCATTGTAGAGTGCAAGAATTTCAAGGAGACTGTAATGGTGCGAATAAGGCCAGAGCGATTCTCTCAAGGATCTGCAAAAAAATTACAAGCGCGTAGTGCTGGACCATTCAAGATATTACAAAAAGTTGGGTCCAACACGTAGCGGGTTGACCTTCCACGTGAAATGAGCATTAATCCAACTTTTAATGTGGAAGATCTAGTCCGTGCCCATACTCCCATTGTTGATACATCGTCCCTTTCATGGCCTTTTCTGAGTTTGCTACCCAACCCCTTCCACCCCCTCCACCCATTACCCATAAAGAAGAAATTGAAGAAATCTTGGATGACGAGATAGTATCCACAAGAGATGGAGGTTTCCAAAGGTATCTTGTCAAGTGGAGAACAAACCATCGTCTGAATCTACGTGGCTGTCGGGCGACGCATTGCAGGGTATTGATCCAGATCTACTAGAGCGCTACAAAAGTTTCAACTCGTCGGAGTCAAGTTTTTCTCACCCGAGGGGAATTGATGCAGACACAAGCGCATTCAAGGTGTACCAACGAAGAAAGCGCCAACCACAAGTGCCGTCCTTGTGGATAGGCGACTATTGAGGAGCTGAAGACCTTTCACATGTAATTGGACATATAGAAGACCCCACTCAGGGAAGACACATGTGAAGGAAGATTGGAGAAAGAAGACCGAGCGCCCGAACTTTCCCGTACTTATGTTATTTGCGCGTTTTTGCTTAGGGGTATTTTAGTAAGTTTATGTCTTTATTTGCTTATTCTAGGGGTATTTTAGTAAGTTTGTCTTTATTTGCTTATTCTAGGGGTATTTTAGTAATTTTATGTCTTTATTTGCTTATTTAAGTGGGCTAAAGCCCTAAATCCGAATTTCAACTATTGATTAATGAAAAGCAAACCCTTTGGTTGCCTCCTTCCTCTCTTCTCTCTAACGGTGCTTATTTTCTTCCCTTGATCTTCTTCTTCTAATTTCTTCTTGTGCCCCTCCAACTTCTTCAAGGTAATAATTTTCTTCCTTCTATTTTCCAGTTTTGACTAATCTTTCTTCGATCAAAATCTTGAGAACCGATCTAAACCCTAAACCCCCAAATTCTCAAATCCCTAATCCGAGAAACTTCTTGGTTCTTCTGACTAGTGATCTTCATTGATCGATTGGGTGTGACCATGCAAGATCGGGAGGTCTCATCCCTCGCCGGATCCAACCTAAGTAGTAATTGAACTCCATACTCCATGGTTGAGGTGATGGCCCGCTTTTGTTGCATGTTTCCTTTATGATTTTCTCAGTCATGATGATTACTGCTAGAATTTTAGATCATTTATTCCTTTTATTTCCGTTGTTTAATTATGTTCATGAGCATGCATCATAATTAGGGTTGTCCTGCGTCAAAACCGCTTTTCCTCTCCCTAAACGTAGAATCAATTCATTCATGCGCAATCCAAGCTGTATCTAAGATCTGTCTACCCAAAACGAAAGCCCCTTGATTTTCTAAAATAACTTTGGAAATGCACTCCCTAAATCTAACAACCAGAATCCTTGTAAGGGCCCATGATGAGACTAACTATTCTAAAATCCTTTAGTTGCTCAGCTCCCTCTTTTTTAGGAATTAAGGCTAAAAATGTAGCCCCCAACTCTGACGACAAACGGCCATTCTCCGAGAATTCCACTACAAATTCCGTGACATGCTTACCCCCGATGAGAAACTGATGTTTTATTACTATTACATAATCGTAAAAAATATTTTCTTAGTGATGTAGAGTAGTGCATTTGATTGTATCACTATTATATGCATAGCATAAGGATTTTTTCTCTATAGCTGAGTAGTGGTTGCATTTTGGAGAAAGCACAAAGACTCGTCTACACTAATTCATTCAAAGCAAAGAAATGAGTTGCACGCCATAACACTGGATTGGCTCATTTACATGCACTACAATATAAAGTTAAGATTATGAAACGCGAAGCATGTGCGAACCTTATTGAAAAATGCAACTTTTGCCTAACAAACTTTGACAACATCTACGATGAGGATGACCCACTTCTACCTTAAAAGAAATGAATAAATAGCAGAATACGACAATGAGAAAGTTGAGGTAGACGACCCAGCATTATGCGAGAGCCAACAAGGGATTCGTACAACTGTTTTGGAAAGGATTACAAAAGATTTGACCCAAGAAAAGAATAGCAGTGAAACTGAGATAAATGATGATGGGGACGACGACAATGATGATTCATAGTCCTACTTTTTAGTTGCTCAACATATGACGGTACAGTCGTTTACACTGTTCAAAGCCAATGAGCATCAAAAGAGCAGAGGAGGTCGAATTTAATGTGTAGTGATTCACAATATCACCAGCCAAGCGAAGAGCATCATGGGGAGGCCGACATCAATAGCACTAAAGGAGATGGAGATCCAAATATGTAAATCTACATCCAAGTCATTTGTTATCGTAATCTCAATATTACTAGCGGTATTAGCATGGGTATGGCTATGGTTATGCATATGTCTATGGGTCAGCATCTGATATTGATGGTTATTCTTAGCCAAGTTCGACACAACAGATGCCTAATGGTGGTGATAATCGTAATCAGTCATCTTTGGGTTTCATTAACATGGCCTTTCCCTCTGGTTATCACGGATATGCAGCACTCGTTCCACAGTCGCAACCGAATGATGGCATCGTGAAGATTAAGCAACCACAAGCAATACGATTTTCTTTCTGTTGATGATCGGTGAAATGATTCGTGAGTAATGGTTTTATATTTATTTTTATCATTCACACAACTTCATCACTTATGACTTGTGAGTTTACCTTGTACTTAATACAGTCGCATCTTATAGACAACCTATATTGCCATATTATGGTTGTTTGTAGTAAAATGGTTATATAAATACAAATATATAATTGTCTTATCATTAAATTCATGATTATATAATCTTATTTATATTGAATCATTAATATTAGATATTTAGAAAATTAAATAGAATAATTACGAAGTCAATCTAAGTCTCTCAGTTTTTTTTTTTATTAAAGGCAACCCTAAACAATATTCTTACCAAAGAATGGCTCATTACACCATTATAAACATGTTCAACATACTTTCAATTTTCTAAATATTTTTTCTTTTCTTTTCTTTTTTTTTGCTTAAAAAAAAAAAAAAATTGCCCATTACAGAGGTATCACAGCCAGCTGTCACCGTTGTTGGATACCTTGAGACTAAGGGCATGTTTGGATTAAGGATTACCACAGTAATGGAAAAGTGTCATCGTTATGATTTTACCACCGCAAAACCAAATGTGGAATCCTTAAAGAAATGGAGATATTTCCAAGAGACGAGGAATTTGTTATCATTACGCTTTTCAATTGCATTACCATAGAAACCTCGAATTCAAACAAGCACACCGATGTATGGATTTGATTAATTGACATTAAAGTACAATGTCGTCATTACGATTTTACCGTCGATAAACCAAACATGGCAATCCTTAATCAAATACAGATGTTTTCAGGAGAAGGGGTTACAAAATTTGTAATCATTGTACTTTTCCATTACATTATTGTGGTAATTCTCAATCCAAATAAGCCCTAACAGCATAAGAAAATGTCTAAACTTGTGATGGTCGTATAAACAAGCTTCCAACCAACCATTTAAACATCCCAACATTAGGTAGCAAGTCCCTAACATCCAACTGAAGTCGATTCTGCTAAGTTGGAGTGTCAACTAGTCGTGAACCAAGCCAACCAATATTATGTAGTAAGTCCAAGTTATGCTTCTATTGCAAGATGACAAGGCACTGATGTGACTGCAGTGGACTCAAATCCTTGATATTGAATTCCTAACTCAAGAACTATTTCAATTTTGTATCCCCTACATATCATCTCTGTAACCATAATATCATCAAGATAGACAATCACAAGAGTTATTTCGATGTTGCGCATGAAGAATAAGGCACGATCTACAGTCTTCCAAGTATATCCACACTTCAACATCGCAGTGTTGAACCACTGAAACCATCCACATGCAAACTGCTTTAAACCATAAAGAGCCTTTTTTAGCTGACAAACCGTATTAGCCCTAGTAAATGAAACAAACCTCAGATGCAGTGCCATAGACACCTCCTTGCTATGATCTCCAAGAATAAACACGTTCTTGACATCTAATTCAAGCACAGATTTGGTGAGGGCAGGACCTTACCAAGGCCTTGATGTGGCAAGGCTTGATTGGGCCATCCCCGTGTAACGTCGTACTCGACCGAACCACTTTGAAACATGCTTTGCAAGGCCTCATCTCTAACAATGGCACGTGACCCAATCAAACCTCACCATGTCAGGGCCTCTATGTTTAGTGACGCCCCAGCCTCACCAAATCTGCTCACGTCTAATTGATGCAAAGGCTAAAAATGCCCAACAAGTGGTTCGGTCAAGTACGTACTCAACCGAACCACTTTGAAACATGCTTTGCAAGGCCTCATCTCTAACAATGGCACGTGACCCAATCAAACCTCACCATGTCAGGGCCTCTATGTTTGGTGACGCCCCAGCCTCACCAAATCTGCTCACGTCTAATTGATGCAAAGGCTAAAAATGACTCACAACAAGAGACAATACCGGTTTGATTGGGTATTGTAAGACGTGAGCAGATTTTGTAAGACGTAAGACAATCATTAAAATGGATTTTTTTTTTCAAAAAGGTCACATGCATGCATGGTATGCCAAAACGGTTACATAACAGCCATAATGTTAAAATAACGGTTGTAACTGTTACACATTATGGGGCCGAAATGGTCGTTACAGAAAAAATAGACCGAAATGAGGCCGAAACAGTTTTTTTAAGGCCGTAACGGCAGTTATGGCCCATAATGTGATGATAATGGCAGTGGCCATTACAGCCACTGTTACCGTTATGGAATACTTTGCATACATGAAGATGAATTGTTTACCAGGAGAACCTAGACAATAACATTTTTAACACTTCTTTGGACTATAGCATTAAGGACTGCATTTGATTGCTTTGGCATCCAATTTATGACTATAAATGTTCAAAACATGGACAAAGTACACACATGACACAACCAAACCCCTTTGGAAAGATTGGAAACAAGGACTAAGCAGCTTGAAGCATTTGAACTGGTGTTTTCCTACAGAAGACTCTCTACAGCAAACGGTTTATTGATGTTGCAGTTAAAACTACATCTGATTAAAAAGATTTAGGAACATCAATCTCAATTGAAAAGTGCACTACTACAACAAGACCTTTGTTCTTTCTTTCAGTATCACTTTTTTGTTGGAAAGTATATGAACAGGCAGTTTGAGATTCAACTACAAATATACTCCCAACATTGTCCAAACACAAAACTTCAATTCATACGTACCAAATAGATGCAAGAAATCCCCTTAAAAAATCTCCATGAAACTCCTACAGCCCAATATCCATAAAAGAATTTCGGAATGTTTTTTCCTTAAGAGCAGGAAAAGGTCCATCCAAAACTTATCAAAAAATCTTCAAAAAATGACACAAATCATATGAAGTGGAGATCTACCCGGCCATGCAGTTTTCTTGCTTAAAAGGGACCAGTCACCATACAATAAGGATGTCGGCCATACAGCTAGATGACATTAACAGCGAGAATGATGCTGTAATAGCAAGTTTGACTAGAACACAGAGAGCAGAAACGGGAGGAGGAGAAGAGAGTGACAGAGAGGAGCGAGAGAGGTAGAAGGGAAGACAAAGGGAATAAAGGTGAGAGGAATTTAGGGCTAATGCTGTGTTAGTCTAATGTGAGCAACACTATATTCATCATCATCATCTAAGCCTTATCCCAAGTAACTGGGATGCGCCACACTAATCCTATTCTGGCAATCCACACTAGCTCAGAATGTCCTATTGTCAGGATTCATGTAAAAGTTGTGGAGAGAGTTTGATACTGTATGTTAACATGATGCGACCCTCCTTTATCCAAGCATGGGACTGGCAAATAAAGCACAAAACTCCACTCCACGAGTTGACTAAAACTGTCTTACTAAAAATAGAAAAAGAGTGCAGCGGTAGTTGGATGCCGTCTGTCAACATGATGCAAGCCTCTTTATCCAGCTTGGGAACGGCAATGAGAATGCAAAACTCCCACTGGCCGAGTTCACTAATAATAAAAAGGAGTATGGTGCTCTACATGACTACACAATGTTAGATTACTTATTTATCTCTACATTTGACCATTTTCATTGTAGAGAATAATCCATCTTACTCTAACAGAGGAAGAGTAGGAATCGTAGTGAAACCAAAACCTCACTACAATTTAGCAGTCACTATGAAATGAAGCCAGTCAAGAAAACTGAAATGGGGAAATAGCAATATAACAAGCTGAAGGTATTTGCCTAAACATAAAATAATGGCAGATTTGGAGTGGCACCTTTTTTTTTAACATAACAGTACCAGGGATTGAACCCTGGATCACTCACACACACTTACACTGCAAAGGTAGCATTCAAAGTAGCACTAAAAACTACAATCACTTGAACATGGGGATCTTACACCCCATGTTCAAGTGATTGTAGTCTTTAGTGCTACTCTGAATGCGACCTTTGCAGTGTAAGTGTGAGTGATCACTCACACACACTTACACTGCAAACGTAGCATTCAAAGTAGCATTCACTCACACAGTACCAGGGATTGAACCCTGGATCACTCACACACACTTACACTGCAAAGGTAGCATTCAAAGTAGCACTAAAGACTACGATCACTTGAACATGGGGATCTTACATTCCATGTTCAAGTGATTGTAGAGAATAATCCATGTTCACAATGTTACATTACTCCATTTATCTCTACATTGACCACTTTCATTGTAGAGAATAATCCATCTTACTCTTTGACAAAGAGGAAGAGTAGGAATCATAGTGAAACCAATACCTCACTACAATTTAGTAGTCATTGTGAAATGAGGCCAGTCAAGAAAATTGAAATGAAGATATAGCACTATAACAAGCTGAAAGTATTTGCCTAAACATAAAATAATAGCAGATTTGGAGTGGCAATTTTTTATTTTATTTTTTTATGTAACAGTACCAGGGATTGAACCCTAGATCGCTCGCCATGATATGCCAAAACGGTTACGTATCGGCCGTAACGGCCGATACGTAACGGTAACGGTGTGAACCGTTACGCGTTTCGGGGTCGTATCGGCCGTTACGCAATTTTGTACCCGTATCGGCCGATACGGGCCCGTTACGGGGCGTATCGGCCGTTACGGGCCGTTACGGCCGTTACAGGGCCGTTCAGCCGAATTTTTTTTTTTCCCATTTTAAGCTCTATTTTTTGTTTTTTTTTTAAACCTCTTGCTTCCAAACTGTTTCTCACTCCTACTACTAATTTCGACCAACCTTGACTAGGTATTTGAGATAAAAACACATTATATTACGGATTTTCTTGAATCAAAGCTCGGTAGGCCATTTTTCAGAAATTTGTCAAAATAGGTATTTATACTTTTTTTTAATATGTTTTGCTGTTTTAATCATGCCATATGATGTGTTAATCATAGTAGAACATGTTAATGTGCATTTTACAAATTTGGGGTGCCATTTTTATTTTTTTAATTTTTTTCTATTTACGCATGAATTTTGGCCCCTTTTTTTAAAATTCGAAAAATCAATTTTTAATGGTTGTTTTGCTGTTTTAATCATGCCATTTGATGTGTTAATCATAGTAGAACATGTTAATGTGCATTTTACAGATTTGGGGTGCCATTTTATATTTTTTTAATATTTTTTTCTATTTACGCATTTATTTTGGCCCTTTTTTTGAAAATTCGAAAAATCATTTTTTTAATTATTCTTTTGCTGTTTTAATGATGTCATATGATGTGTTAATCATAGTAGAACATGTTAATGTGCATTTTACAGATTTTGGGTGCCATTTTATATTTTTTTAATATTTTTTTCTATTTACGCATGAATTTTGGCCCCTTTTTTTAAAATTCGAAAAATCAATTTTTAATAGTTGTTTTGCTGTTTTAATCATGCCATATGATGTGTTAATCATAGTAGAACATGTTAATGTGCATTTTACAGATTTGGGGTGCCATTTTATATTTTTTTAATATTTTTTTCTATTTACGCATTTATTTTGGCCCTTTTTTGAAAATTCGAAAAATCATTTTTAATGATTCTTTTGCTGTTTTAATGATGCCATATGATGTGTTAATCATAGTAGAACATGTTAATGTGCATTTTACAGATTTTGGGTGCCATTTTATATTTTTTAAATATTTTTTTCTATTTACGCATGAATTTTGGCCCCTTTTTTTAAAATTCGAAAAATCATTTTTAATAGTTGTTTGTGTTGTTTTAATCATGCCATATGATGTTTAATCATAGTAGAACATGTTAATGTGCATCTTACAGATTTTGGGGTGCCATTTTATATTTTTTAAATATCTTTTTCTATTTACGCATGAATTTTGGCCCTTTTTTTGAAATTTTGAAAAATCATTTTTTAATGATTCTTTTGCTGTTTTAATGATCATATGGTGTGTTAATCATATAGTAGAACACGTTAATGTGCATTTTACATATTTGGGGTGCCATTTTATATTTTTTTATATTTTTTTCTATTTACGCATTTATTTTGGCCCTTTTTTTGAAAATTCGAAAAATCATTTCTTAATGATTCTTTTGCTGTTTTAATGATGCCATATGATGTGTTAATCATAGTAGAACATGTTAATGTGCATTTTACATATTTGGGGTGCCATTTTATATTTTTTTTTATTTTTTTTCTATTTACGCATGAATTTTGGCCCTCAAAAATAATTGCAAACACCTAAATGTAAGATATTTTCATATTACATTCATTCTAATATATCTATCATTGATAGTAAGTTAGAAAATTAAATACATGAATTTTGTAGTCAAATTTAGGTTATCTGGTTCATAAATTCATCAGACAGTCCGATACAACTTCTCACCAAAGAGTGGACCGTTACACCACCATAAACATGTTCCAATTTATAAATGAATGCATATTTGGAATGCTTAGAATATTCCAGATTTAATCCATATTTTTTCATATTTTTTTGGCAAAAAAAAATTTTTGCGCCGTTACGGGCCGTTACGCCCCCGTATCGCCGTTACGCCCCCGTATCCGTATCGGTTTCGGAGGGCACCGTTACGCCAACCGATACCGATACAGGACACCTTGTCGCTCACACACACACACACACACACACACACACACACACACACACACACACACACACTCCAAAGGTAGCATTCGAAGTGGCACTCAAGACTACAATCACTTGAACATGGGGATCTTACACCCCTGACCATTATTTTGCCACTTCACATGTAAATGCATGAAGAACTATTACATTACAAAGAACTAGGACAATTTCCTCATGAACATAAGAGATTATCATAAAGTTCTGACAAGCAATACCGTTTCCTTGTTTGCATGGGCACTGTTTTCTATGGACATCACGAGTTTCATGCAAGTCTCACAAAACCCTTCATCACCTCTAACACAGAAAAATCCAGCTTCTTTGACGCAGCCCTTGCACAAGGCATGTGTACAAGTATAACACATATACTGTGCAGCCTTTTCACAGGTTCTACATACATGCCAGCCTGAAATGCAAGCCATGCAAAGTTGATGATCGAACAGTCACACATATGTCAGCCATGTAAACCAAAATGAAAGCCTAAAAGAAAAAGGAAATGACACAAAACTACCAATGTGTGGATTAAGAACATAATATTGTGAGGGAAGCAGATAAAACACGACATCATTCGGCACATTTACAAGGTTCTTTACCAGGTTCACAGAGAAAACAAACACAAGACTCTGATATAAAGAGAAAAGAAACTACATCTTAAACAATACGGCATAACAAGTAACTGGGTGTGGCAGAACAAGAATAAGCCAGTTCCTCTACAACTATTGCAGGCTAATGAGCATATAAGTGCCCAGTTTCAATTTTTATTCTGTTGTTTTTCTCCTTTTTTTTCTTCATTTCAACCTTATAGGAATGTTAGAAACCCATTTTCGACTAGATCTAGGCCTATTTTTGAGCAGGAATAGACTCAAGTTCTCAACAGTAAGCAGATAGTGAAAATGCCAAATGTTTTGCATTGCACGAAAATGTAATTACTATATGATATCATGATAGTACTTCAACTACTTGGTGGTAGTTACACACTTACACTCTAGGAGTCCATTTGGCATGTGTCATAGCTCTGTGTGGATAGTCCTCCGGATAGGGTTCTTTTATGATGATTATGTTGTAATGATAATGAATATATAGTGTTTGGCAGTGAGACTAAATAACAATCTCAGCTTGTGTGAATAGTGCTATCTGGTGTTTGGATGACACAAATTAGCATCATGTATTAATCATAAAATATCTACATTAGTTTTTAGTTTATTTTTGAAAAATAATTAAGTTACACAGAATTTATTATTAAAAATTATTAATCTATTTAAATAAACTCAGACAGTACATGGTTAAGATCATCTAACCATGTGATTTTCAGGCTGCTATATGCGCAAGGGCGTTCACAATTCAGACAGTATGGATTGGCCTAACGTACACCACATATTTTGTGGATGAATTGTCAGTCTGGCCAAAGTGGCAACAAAAGCAGACTCTTGCCCAAACTGGCTGGTTCCACCAGAAGTCCTTGTAGAATACGCTTATCCTATGTGTTATTCATCTGCGTGTAAAAAGTTTTGCACCTGCCTATGAAAGTTATTCACCAGCATATTCATCTGATTATTCACCTTCTTATTGCATGTGGGCCCCAACATTTTGTCTGTGCCATCCACTATGTGCATTAAGCAAGCCCCACCATGATGCTGGTATGACCCAAAATCAGGCCTATCCAATCACCCAAATACCACCAAATTCACACGGTGGCCACATGATGGTTTAATCGACCAGATTTTTTAAGCATCCAACTTTAACAGTTGGGAAACCCTAATGGACAGGTTGGAAGCCAAACGCACTCATGGTGAGCCACACGCACAGCCCTTTTAATAAAGGGCTCCTAGAGGAAACGATCTCCTTGTCCAAAACAGGCAGGTAGCTAACAGAAGCAGAGTTCCATTTGTGCCTGTGGCAACTTCAGAACTAGCGTGCATCACCACCCATTAGGGAACACATGCTGAGATGGTCCTATGATTTGATTCCTCCATGTTCTCATTACTGCCATATATAAGCTATCATCACATAATCATGATTCAGTGATGATAACAACCATTGATTTTTGGAGTTAAAGAACCATTGAAATTTTTCTTTTCATTGTTCAAAGTTTAATATACAACATAGTGATATTAACAATCATCCAATCAACAAAAGGTTTCGTATTGTAGCCCATATTGCATAGTACACAATATTGACAGTCCCAATGATCAGAAAACTCAGCATATGGGCCCCATTTGGCGGTCATACATGCTGGAATCTGAGTAGCACGACATAGGCAAAATGAACTCTACACCAGTATTTTCTGTTTTCCTCTCTTATAAAAATATTCGTATTCCAAGGTTTTCTCATAACCCATTATGGTAATAATGCCTCGTTTAAAGAGGGCAAAAGCAGCACGAAAATAGTGCTATTGAGTTAATGTCGCCATTCTCATAGGCGATTAGCACACCAAATGCAAAATAATCTATGCTTATAGCAGTATTCCTATGCACATTGCTATGACACACACCAACGGGCCCTTGTCTCTCTAGTCTATAGCCTACGCATCAACTAAGGAGACGATAATTGATATATATATATATATATATATATATATATATATATATATATATATATATATATATATATCAAATTACAAGAATCATTGGAAGTTAATCCAAGGATTAGGAAATGGGGCTTTTCCGTGGTTTCCTAGTCGAGAACTTCCCTCAATGCATTAATCACCTCCAATTTGCCAATGATACTGATGCAGGACAATTAACCACTTGCTCTAAAAACTCGAACTGATAGAGCATGGCGAATCAATCCATTTATCACATAGCCCAGGCCCCACATCCCATGGGTTAGGACATCAGCCGAACCCCCCTCGTGGGCCCTACTTTACATGGGTTCCGCCTCACACATAAGTGGGCCCACCTCACACGGGTGGGGCCCGCCTCACACGAGCCGCCCCACCCCAAGTGTGTCCCAGCATCCCACAGGCTCCACTCGAGCCCGATGTGAAAATGCCCCTACATTAATCACCCCCAGTGAGGAGTCTCAAACACGAGACCTCCCGCTCTAATACCAATTTGATGCAAGACAATTAACCACTTGCTCTAAAATCTCAAACTGATAGAACATAGCGAATCAATCCCTT
Source organism: Magnolia officinalis (assembly GCA_021015155.1). Lineage (NCBI taxonomy): Eukaryota > Viridiplantae > Streptophyta > Magnoliopsida > Magnoliales > Magnoliaceae > Magnolia > Magnolia officinalis. The sequence goes on along the minus strand of JAJHSJ010000002.1, from coordinate 84,356,549 downwards.
TATCTCATAGCTCAGGCCCCACATCCCACAGGTTAGGACCTCGGCCGAACCCCCCCTTGTGGACCCCACTTCACATGGGTTCCGCCTCACACGGGTGTGGCCTGCCTCACACAGGCCGCCCACCCCAAGCATGTCCCTACATCCCACAGGCTACCTCACTCGAGCCCAATGTGAAAATGCTCATGCATTAGATACTCTGCTCTTTTGAGAGGCTAATAAGTATATGGTGGATTTCCTCGGTATGGAAGTCTGTTGGTTTGAAGTGGCCACCAATCTGGAAGTTAATAAATCCAAGAGCGAATTTTTCAAGATCCATTTGTTGAGGATATATCCCGGCTGGCGGGGTCTTTCGGATGTTGAGTTGGCTCCCTTCCCCCCACCACTCATCTTGGCCTTCCTCTATGTGTGGGGAAACTAGCGTTGCATCTCTAGGACAAGATTATTAAGAGGATTGAGAGGAAGCTTTCTCCATGGATGCAATCTTCTCTCCTTCGGAGGCAAAATCACCTTAATCAAGGCTTCTCTCTCTAATCTACCTGTTTAATATGTCCCTCTTTCAGTGTCTTAAATCAGTTCTTCTTCGGATTGATAAAGTCCGGAGATAGTTTCTTTAGCCGAGGGGTCCTCTAGAAAATTCCCTTTGCTAAACTAGGGGGAGGTTTGTTCCCCCTAATCGGAAGGAGCAGGTATAAAGTGTCTGGATCTAGTTAATGCTGCCATTTTGGGCAAATGGGCTTGGCAATTCAAGATGGAGGAGTCTAGTTTGTGGAGATCCATAATGGCTACTAAATATGAATTGAATCCAATAAGCTAGTGGACTAAGAAATCTTCCCTTTATCGCTCTTCCTTTCCGTGAAAGGCGATTGCCTAGGTGGTCATTAAGGTCTTCAAAGCTTTGGGCTTTTCTATTGGCGACAGGGTGTGATTCAAATTCTGGGATGATAACTAGTGTGAAGATTCCTCCCTCAAATCTTCCTTCTCAAATCTGGTTAACCTTTGCCCTATGGTGGACATCTCAGTGGTGAAGTGTTTCTCTAGCCAACAAGGGTCTCTAGAAAATTCTCATTGCTAAACTGGAAGGAGGTTTGTTCCCCCTATTAGGAAGGAGGAACAAGTATTAAGCGCTGGATCTAGTTAATGTTGCCCTTTTGGGTAAATGGGCTTCGCGATTCAGGATGGAGTCTAATTTGTGGAGATCCATAATAGCTGCTAAATACGAATTGAATCCAATGAGCTAATGGATTAAGAAGACTTCCCTTTATCGCTCTTCCTTTCCATGGAAGGCGATTTGCCTGGGTGGCCAGTAAGGTCTTCTAAGGTTGGGGCTTCTCTATTGCCAACAGGGTGAGAATCAGATTCTGAGAGGATATTTGGTGTGAAGATTCCTCCCTCAGATCTTCCTTCTCAAATTTGGCTAATCTTTGTCGTGTGGCAAACATCTCAGTGGTGAAGTGTTTCTCTAGCCAAGGAGAGGAAAGGGTTTGGCTTCCTCCTTTTAGGTGTAGTCTAGGGATTCTAAAATAGATGATCTAGTTAGACTTCTATCCTATTTACAGGGGGCTGGAGAGGAAGATTCGCTTGTCTAGAGACATGGAAGCTCGTGTTTTTTTTCTAAGTGTGGTCCTTCAAAGGTATTCTTTCCCGGGTAGAGTTCTCCACCAACGGCTGCCACACAGGTCCAATATGGTCTTTTGGGACTCCCCCTACGTTAGTAGATTTCGTGTGGCTAGCAGGAAGGAATCGTGTTCTAATAATCGATAACCTTCGGAAAAGGGGTCTGATACTGCTAAATGTGTGTTTGATGTACCTCAAAGAAGCGAAATCAGCTAATCATTTATTCACCCACTGTCCACTTTCTTTAGGTGTTTGGTCGAGCATTCTTGCCCTTGCGGAAGTCTCATGAGTCTATCATAGGCCTTTTTTGCTCCTAGCACGTTTGTGAAGGGGGGAAGTTCGGCATAAAGAGATGGAGATTGGCCATCCTAACTACTCTTCGGCCATTTGGGGAGAAAGGAACAATCGTTGCTTTTGCAATATGAGTCTCTCCTTTGCCGGGGTGATGAATAGGGTCTTGATGTTCATTAGGGATTGGGTATCCTAAGTGTTCGTGTCTTTGGGGGTTCTTCGAGCTTGTGGACTATTGAGTCTGTTGTATTTTATTTTCTTTTCTTTTCTTTCCTTTTTGTTTCTAGTTTGGTTTCTCTTGTTGTTCGTTTTTTCAGCTTTTTTTTTTTTTTGGAGAATTGACGAAATTGTATTGAAAGAAAAGGAAAGGAATACAACACTGAAAACAAGGAAAAAACTAAAAAAACAGCATTAAGACAGAAAAACAGAAAAGGCTAACGCTGAGATAGCGATCGTCATTAAACAAAAAGAAATGAAAGGTCTGCTTCCCTTAAGGAATCCGCGTAGGTTGCCCATTCGATCACCAGATTTAAAGCTTTGAAAGAGACTGACTCAGCTGAGGAGTAGTTTCTAAAGCATCTATCGTTTCTCTTTAGCCAAACGGACCACCATATAGCAAGAATCACCATTCTCCAGATCTGAGTCTTTGTCTTCCCGGGCCTGATACCGTGCCAAGCTTTGAGCTGAAGGTCCACAAAACCTAATATGCACCATTAAACGTTGAACTGACCGGCAAAATTAGCCCATAAAAGCGAAATGAAGAGGCAGTGGAGCAGTAAATGGTCTATTGACTCCGCGTTCTTCATGCAGCAGAGGCAAATATTGGGGAGGACCATTCCTCTTTTACTCAAATTATCGACCGTGAGGATTCTCTTGTTAGCGACAAGCCAAGCGAATGTCACTACCTTGGGAGGGGCCGAGTAGGACCATACATGGGCTGAGGGGGGATCTGATATTGTCGGCTGAATAGGACAAAGCTGGGAGTAAAAAGATCTCACCGAGAAAGAGGACTTTTCATTCTTCCAAACGAGTCTGTCGCCGGCTTCGGGATTAGGATTAGCGTTGTAGACGCAGTCCAAAAGCTTTGCCAAATCGAGAATCTCCCAATCCTCGAGGTTCCTTCTGCAGCAAATATTCCACACCGGTTTTCCTTCTATAACAGAAAAACAATCAGCCACTGAAATGTCTTGATTGGGAGATAGCCGAAAAATGGACTGGAAAACATCTTTGAGAGGGGCTTCTCCTATCCAATTGTCTTTCCAAAACGAATCCTGTCCCCTTTGCCTAACTCAAAACTGATACCCTTTAAAATCTCCTCTTTTTGACGGAGGATGCCTTTCCAAATCGTGGAGGCCCTATAAGAAGACGAAGGATTGATCTACCATCCCCCTATAGATCTGCCATATTTGCACTTAATAAAGGAGTTCCAGAGACTGTCCTGCTCTGAGCTAAGCCTCCATATCCATTTGCCGAGAAGAACCATGTTCATCTGCTCCAGGTCTCTAATACCTGTACCACCATCTCTGATATGCTTGCAGACCTGCTTCCAGTCCATGAGGTGGAATCTCTTCTTGTCCTCTTTGCCATGCCATAAGAAATCGCGCCTTATCTTGTCGATGGTGTTTAGGACAGCAGAGGGGCATCTGTACAGAGACATAAAATAGACTGGGAGATTACAAAGGGCCGACTTAATGAGAGTTAGGCGGCCACCTAACGAGAGGAATTGACTTTGACACTTTGCGAGAAACCTCTCGAATCTGAGAATGACTTTATTCCAAACCGATTTTGGGGGAGCACCAATGCCTAAAGGAAATCCTACGTAAGAGGAAGGAAAAGAAGCCGCACAACAGCCGAACCGCTTCGCGAAAACGAGAAGTTCCTCTTCGTCTAAGTTTACCCCGAAAATCTTTGACTTTGCCGTGTTAACTCTCAGGCCAGAAACCACTTCGAGGCAACGGATGGCTGTTCGAAGGTTATCCATCTTGGAGTGAGACGCTTCGGAGAAAATGAGCATGTCATCTGCGAATTGGACGTGCAACACCAGGCTATTCATTCCTTCTATGCTGATACCGCGAAGAATTCCGTCTTTCTGACCTTTGCGGAGCATCCTGGACAAGGCCTCTCCTACTATGAGAAAGAGGAAGGGGGATAGAGGATCGCCCTGTCTTAAACCCCTTTTCGCTCTTGAAATACCCTTTCGGGGTGTCATTGAGAAGAACTGAGAAAAACGAAGACCCTATGCACGCCGCAATCCATCTAATCCATTTGTCCCCGAACCCCATCCGCTTCAGCATGTAGAGCAGGAAGGCCCAGTCGACGTGGTTGTAAGCTTTTTCAACATCCAGACTGCAAAAAATACTTTTCGATCCTAATCGGGACGCCGAGTGGAGACATTCGTTGCCTATTAGGGCGCAGTCGACTATCTGTCTGTCTGGTATGAAGGCGCATTGATTAGGAGAAATAACGGATCCTATCACCTTCTTGAGCCGGGAGGCCAGCACCTTCGCAAGAATTTTGTAAGGCCCTCCAATCAAGTTGATAGGCTGGAATTCATTGAAGGAGGTAGCCCCAGCGATTTTAAGAATGAGGGCAATGAATGTAGATCCGATATCCTTAGAGATTCTACCTCTATCATGGAATTCCGTCAGGAAAAGCATGATATCCTCTTTAATGATATCCCAGAAATGGTGGAAAAAAATGAATAGGTAATCCATCTGGCCCAAGGGCCTTGCCTCCTTGAAGAGAATCAATCACAGCTTTTGCTTCTTCCTGGGTGAAGGGGGCTTCCAAAGAACGAGCTTCAGACAGCATGAGAGGAGACACTTGGAGGTTGTCGAGACGGGGCCTGACCCACTAGTCACCTTTGAGCAGGCTGATGAAGTGGGCTATTGCCTCTGTTTCAATCAGGAATTGATCTTCGGTGCGGGCACCATTGATGACAATATTGTTGATCCTGTTGGCACTAGAATGCATGTTGGCTAATCGGTGGAAGAACTTCATGTTTTTATCACCTTCTTTAATCCATTTGGCACAGGACTTTTACTTCCAAGAAATTTCATTTTCACGCACTCTGGCAGACAGATTCTGAATTAGCTGGATTCTTCTTGCCCTAGTATCTGTCAACATTGGGGATTCTTCTGCTTTCGAGTCGATGGACTGAATTTCTGAGATGATCGATTCCGTTTCTCCTTCTCTGATGCACCAGTCTGTCTGCTTCCACTGTTTTAGCTTAGATTTTAAGGATCTGAGTTTGGAACTAAGACTGTGGCCTGCAAAACCTTTGGCCTAGAAACTGCCCCACCAATCAGAGACCATCTTGAAGAAGCCCGGAATTTCGAGCCACGAGATGTCAAACTTGAACGGCTTAGGGCCCCAATTCAACTCCTCAGTGGATAGAATGATCGGCCAGTGGTCGGAAGTAGTACGAGGGAGAATAGATTGCGAAGCAGGGGAAAAAAGATCCGACCATTCAGGGTAAAGGAGGAAACGATCCAGCCTAGATAGTGTCGAATCCATACGCCCATTGGTCCAAGTGAACCGCGATCCGAGCAGGGGAAGATCCAAGAGATCATTATCATCAATCCAACCGGAAAAAGCTCTCATTGTTGGATTGGATCTTGAAGAGGGAGTCCTTTCATCCGCGTATCTAATGGTGTTGAAGTCCCCTACAAAGCACCAGGGACCCTGAAACTTCTGTTTGGAATTAGACAACTCCTCCCAGAAAAATTTCCTCTCAGCTTCGACAGCGAGGCCATAAACTGAGCAAATTAGAACAGAGATGCCTGCTGCAGTATCCTTGAGAATAGCCGAGAGCGAGAATCTCCCAAACCACCATTGCTGAAGAACCCAACACTTGGATAACCAGGCAATGAGAATACCGCATGCCGCACCGATAGCATCGAGGGAGACCCAATTTGTATCATTTTCCTTCCAGATGGAACGCATCAGGCGGTTATCGAACTGCTGAACCTTCGTTTCTTGAAGACAAATTATTTGAGGCTTATATCTTCCGCAGGAGTCCTTTATAAGCTCCCTCTTCTACTTTGAACCCAATCCGCGCACATTCCATGACATGATCTTCATAAACACACTGAGCTGCCCTGGTCATCCTGTCGCCCTGCTTCAAAGGTGATGGAAGTTGGAATCCCCGAAAATGATTCAACACATTGGAGTTCTCTAGAACTACACGATTTGGAGGGGCGTTTTCTGGATCTGCATGATTTAGAAGGGTGTTTTCTGGGAGTGCTTTGCGCCGACATGGGTCTCCCTCGCGATTCAACGCAGTGAAATAAAGCGATGAAGTCTTCTGGACAATCCCCGAAGGATAGTCCTAGCGATCTGCCCACATGGCCCATGGCATCCCCTATCCACTTCTTATTGTGTATGGTGTCTACGAGCTTTGCCCTACATGCTTCTACAAGCTTCTACTGGAGATCTGTGTGCCCATCTCTGATTTGGAGAGGTTCGGCGTCGATGACTTCCTCCTCCGACCCATGTTGGAAAAGGGTGACTAGGTGTTGTTCGGACCAATCTGAAAATACTGATGGATGGGAAGGCGAGTTGCAAGAGGGCTGGTACTGGGTGTCTGAGGGATCCTCTTCGTCCGAGTACCCCTTTGAGCAAGAGTCAAAAGGGACCAGGTCGTTACTCAGCATAGAGTTGGGATGCTGGAGTATTTTGAAAGGGCTGGGATGGGGCGGGAGAAGGGTCCAGAGATTCTGATGTTGAGGGGCTGTCAACATCTTGTCGTAGCCGCAGGAGGCAGGGATGAGGGAGAGGTTAAGGTCTAGCGGTGGGGGGTGGCTTGGTTTGGCAGTGGAGAGATGGCTTGGCCTGGAGATTCCTATTGGCGATAGGAAGAGTGTGAGGAGAGGGCCCTTGCGCTACTGGTATGAAGGCCTGCCCTGGGTAGAGGTTTGGTGTCAGTCCGGGGTAGAGCTGAAGAGACCCGATGGATTGGAGCCACTTGGCATGGTTCGAGAACCGGCCTGTTAGGGTCGGGCAATTCAGGAGAATAGTGGGCGACATTTGGCGCCATCTCGCATCAATAGTATGCTTCGTAGTTTGGTTTGGATTACGAGCCTTGCCTCTCGCTCGTTGGATATGCTGTGGAATCGACACCTGGCATCCGAGCGCGGTCTGCTGATAGAGCCCCTGACATTAGGAAAGACTCCTGCCTGCGTGTCGCCCTGCCCTTGAGTCGGCGCTCATAGTCAGCGTCTCGAGGAGTCACCCTCTCCCGACAAAAACAGACGTGGCGTAATCCCCATCGCTGGCTGAGTACACGCCTCTGGATTTGAAAATCTTGTATCTTCGAGAGGGACGCGTGGTGCTCGCGAAGTAGAGATCTTAGGATGCGAATCGCTCTCGACCTGACGGGAGCCACGTGTCGTCCGATGGCGCGGGCAGGTGTCCGGCGCGATGATGGCTCCTGCAGTGTTGATAGGGTTGTCGTTCGGTGCTCCGCGGTAGCATGGATGTTGTGCTCCATCTTCCATCTGCGATCCCGGGTTTGCGGAGATCGGAACTTCGCGCAGATTCCATAGATCGCCCCACCTTGGAGCGCTTGAACCCGTCGTCTCTGTTTGCAGAGGCAGAAAAAGATTTCTATTTCCCACCTTGATTGTGATCTGCTGGGGTAGGAGGCTTCCCTTGTGTTTCCTGATCCTGATTCTATAGACAACCATTTCTTCCCCATTCTTTGTCTTCGAATCGATTTCTATGAAAGAGCCTATGAGAGAGGCCACTGAGATGAAGAAGTCCTCCGCCCATAGCTCTAAGGGGATCCCCCATACTAAGACCCGGACGCTTCCGTCCCAAACAAAGAATACTCGTTCCACCGCAACACAATGGAGATCGGTCCATCCGCAAAAACCGACCCTGCGATGATCAGGATATCTAGGTTGACCCTCATACTTCCTTTGATCCACAAATCGTTATATCCGATGGGCCTAATAGAGTACATATCAGGAGTGATTCTGCTACATTCATCTATCCATTTTTTGGCTTGAGAAATAGACGCTCCCTCTATGATCAGCACAATGGAGTCTTGTAGATCCATCTTAGATTTTTCCAACACGTCCTGGTCGACTGTCAGGATGAAGCTTGATTCTGGGGCAGTTGTGAATGGATCCTTCTCTTTTTTTCTCTTTTTTCTCTATTTTCTCCTTCCTTCGGTGGTCCCTCTTTTTGGGGTTCTTGATTTGGGGCTTTTCTAATTCTTGAGAGAGGGGAAGGAGGGCATCTCTGAAAGACCGCCCCTCAATCCGCAGCGCGAACTCTACGGGAACTGGGATCTTCTGCATCTCCAGCTGGGTCTCAACGGATGAAGATTTTTTGTTGTTGTGGGATCTGGTTGGACCGTATTTAGCCCTTTACACCACCATTTTTCTTGCCTCCGAAGCTCGCACCATTGAGCGTTTCAATCGTTGTGTAAAGCTCTTCTTCGGAGCTCATCCTTATCAGAGCGAAACCTCTGTATTCCCCGGTTGAGCAGTCCCTTGGCATGATCACATCCATGACCACCCCTGCGCATCCGAAGACTCTAGAAACGTTAATCGGTAACCATCCCTTGGGGTAACCCTTTGCGAAGAGGGTGGGATAACTCTCAATAGATCTGTATTTCGGTCTCCCTTTCAGCTTCTCTTTTCTTCTTTTATTGGAAACCTCCGTCCATAAATTCGTTTCAACTCTGTTCCATTATTGCATCTTGTCATTTGTGGGGTTATCCATTGTAGTAGCTGTTTCCATTGCGGCGGCGGCACCTTGTTGGCTGTTCGTTGTCCTCATCTCACCGTTGGTCGTCGCTGGTCGTCGTCCTCATCATCACTGTTCGCGGCACCTTGCCGACGGACCATGCACATTGTGCCTTACAAATAAACTAGAATCGTTTCGATCTTGACAATTCACATGTAGATCATCAAAACAGAAGTTTCTCTTTGCCTTCTTCTTTTCTAGATTTTTTCAGCTTTTGCCTAATAAATTGCCCCATCTTTCAAAATTCGAAAAAAAAAAAAAAAAAAAAGCAAGTTTAGAGATCAAAGACTCAACAACTCAACTTTCAATAAGTCAATCCGATAGATAGCACTCTTAGCAAACAATGGTATGATACACCATGTTCAAAACATTACAACAACCCAAAAAGTAAGAATCTTTTGTTTCCCATTTTTCTTTTCTTTTTTATGTTCTTCATAATTTTTTGGTTTATTAAAAAAGTCAACCAACACCGGCTAATACGGGTCTGATACGGACCATATTGTATCCGTCTTTGCTGGATTGATATGCCCATCAAACTGATATCTAGAATTTTGCTTCCAATGAGGAAGGGGCATTCAAACCCAAAGAGAGGGGATTTCCCCTTGCCGCACTACTAATTTAAAAAACAGTGTTTTCGATGAATACCCCTGTTTTGTGTTCTGAACTGACCTGGAAAAGGAGTGAAGATCACAAAACTCCTTCGCCGCTCATGAGGCCTTTAGAGAAGGAGAGGAAGGGAGATATGGTAGAAAAAGTCAACGCAACCAATTTAGTGAGATAGGCACCATTCTTGAGATGGAAATGGAAATAGAAATGTAAAACTAGGTTTTATTTTTATTTTTTTGTTAGAAATATAAGCAGTGCAATTTTGTTGTGACTTGAGAATTGAGATGGAAATGTGATATAAAATACACATCCACAGATACAGGACATTCCCACAGACCCACAAACAGGACAAATGTGGTGCTTCTGCCAGAATGCATCTCCATCCAAACTTTCAAGAGATCCAAATGGGCCCCAAAGAAGAATCAATATTTGAAATAAGAGATAGCTTAGGAGACAAGTTCCCTTAACTAATTTTGACTAAATTACCAACTCCTAGCTGAACTACTAACTTAACATACCAAGTAAACAGAATCCATTGGGTTTCTCATTCAAGAAAGCAACTAGGGCGACATAACCCCTGACAACCACCAGTGTGATCCTCATGCAACTCTTAATTCTTTTGTGGCCCCTCTTCTCAACTTCTCAAATGCGATCCAATCATTGGACCGGAGAGCACCTTTAGTTGGGCAGATTTTGGGGATGTATCACCAGCTTCCAAATCTCCATTATGAATTGGGGCCTAAATCCTGAACAACATTCGTTAGTTCAACTTTTTTTTTTTTTTTTTTGAAGAGTTGTTAGTTCAGCCAATATATCAGTTGTATTGAAACAAGTCCTTCATGACACTAGATACATTGGGCCAGATGGACAGCAAATGGAGGTAACCACACTCACTAGGAAGTAAAACTACACCTCTAGCCACTTGCCAGCCTCAACATGCAGCAGGATGAGCATAGCAGAAATGAGATTGTTGAGATGGATGAGTGGCAAAACAAGGGTAGAATTACCGGAAATTAGAAGTAGCACCAACCAATAGGTAATAAGATTAGAGACAGCAGACTTAAATGGTCTGGCCATGTGCAACGGAGAGCAAGAACTGCACTTGTTACGAGTGATTCGTAAGTAGATGGCTCTGAAAGGGGAAGGGGATGACCCAAAAGGGCATGGGTAGACTGTAAAACAAGACTCAAGGACTTATGCTTTAACTAAGGATATGGTCCATGATTGAGTGGAATAGTGTAACAGGATTCGTGTAGCTGATCCCAATAGTTTGGATAAGGCTTCGATGATGACGATGATGTAACATGCAGCAGATAGAACTTCCTCACGTCCTCCTTCAGTATTTTGCTCATGTAAATCATCTTCTGACGAATGCCTCTCTAGATAGTATATAGCAAAATAAATTCATTAGATTAAGTGACACAGTATGAAACTGAGAGAACCAAAGCTTAAGTAATTCTTTTTTTTTAAAGCATGGATTATGAAAACAGCAACATAGACCTCTACAGACATGAAATGGCAGGCCCCTCCTCTCTAGTCAACAGCTTCTCTTGCATGACATAGCTTCAATCTCTTATAGCTAATAAAATACCCACATCACCAAACCGACCACGAAGGAAAAATCAGCCACGAGCATCACTTCCCAATAACCCAAACATCCAAGGAAGCAAGAAGTAAAAACAGAATGTGAAACCACATGCATAGATAGATAGATAGACAGGGAGAGAAAGAGAAAGGGCAACAGAGAGCAAGAACTTACTGCAATTCCATTCAACCGTCGATTGGAAGAACGCCTCGTCGTGATTAGTACATGCAGGATGGTAGGCTTTTGGGCAACCCCTAAAACCCCAACAAACCCCATTATTCGAAAAGAGAAAAATAAAAACAAAACTCTGGTGAAAATACAATGGAGAGAGAGGGGGAAAGGAAAGAACTTACGGGTGATCGCAGAGGACAAGATTGCCTCCCTCGAAGCATACAAAACAGACATCTTCTTCTCCTTTCTTTTTAGAAGGGGTTTTCAACTGAAGAGGTTTGGAAGAAGACCTACCAGACTTTTGCTTCTGCCTCTTCCTGCTGCTGCTTGGCCCCGGAGTCTCCGGCTCCGGCTCCTGCTCCGGCTCCGTGGCCTCCGGCTCCGCCGCGGACGGCGATTCTTCCACGATTCCTTTGCCAGAACGGCGGCGCCTGGAGGACGAAGAGGACGGCATTGTGGAAGAAAGGTAGGGTTTTTCAGGTTAGGGTTGTTGAGATGGAGAAGGAAGGAAACTGCAATCCCTAGGATTTCATTTCCACATTTTCATCGGAGAAGCATTTCCTTCCTGAATCAGCCACTTCTTTCATAGAGGAGAGTACTATGGAAGAAGAGGAATGCTGTGGCGATTTGCGCGAATCCATTCGCGCTTCCAGTGCGCCACGTTGCAATGCTCAAAGATCGAGAACTGACATTCATCGGGACGGACGGACGGAGTCATGTAGGGACCCCGTGCAGCAAAACGGATATGTGGGGCTCACTGTGATGTACATGTGACATCCAGTCCGTATATCCACTGGGCCAAATCATGTTGTATTGGAATTAGGAATTCAAGCAGATCCTAAGGTAAGATGGGCCACACCGAAGGAAAAAGTGGGAACGGGAACTCTCGTCGTTGAAACCTTCCTAGACCACCATTCCATCTAAGCCGTTCATAATTTGAACGGTGGATGAAGGTTCAAAGAATGTGATATTGATCTAAAACGTCGGTGAGTTCGCATCCCACTCTCTTCTTTCATGTGGCCTGCTTGAGTTATATATGTAGCATTTCTGGGTTTACATCGGAAAATGATCTTATGCAATGGATCGATGGAGCAGTTGGGCTCTACACAGCTCCTTGTTACATCGGACGCGGATTGCGTCCTGCCCCCGCCCGGACCGTAATCCGTCCGGGCAGGGCTCTGTGGGGCACTTTGTGATGTAAGTGTTTTATCTACGCCGTTAATCGTTTTTCTCATATCATTTTAAGGTATGAGCCCAACACTGAGTAAGGTACAAGGCTCAAGTTGATCACAAAGTGGGAATTTAATGTCCACTATTAAAAAATTCTTATGAGCTAGAAAAGTTTCGATCAAGCTAATATTTGTTTTTTCACTTCATCCACGTCTACATGACCTTATTAATTGGTTGGATGATTAAAAAAACATCAAGGTGGCCCTTAGAAAGGTTTCAATGGTGAGTGTCATTATCACTGCAGCTTCCTCCGGTGTGGTCCACTGGAGCTTTGGACTTGCTCTGATTTTATATGTATCTTAAAATGATCTTAGAAAATCGATTGACAGCGTGGATAAAACACTTACATCACAGAGGGCCCCACAGAGCCTGTTACAACCCTCCCTACCAAACTCTCACGTGTGAAAGTTAAAAGCTACTGAAAAAAAATTGGCGTAATGGATGATATGCCGGTACTTACAAATTGCTTATTGAAAATCCTAGCAATTTAAATTAAACTGTCCAAATTATGAGCTCTAATTTAGAGGTGTCATCAACTAAAATTTACTTATTTAATTATTTGACCATTGGAGTGGCCCAAATTTATTGTACCGACCAACCTCCCTACCAGACTTGCTACTGAAGAGACATCACCTAGTTCTCTCGATCCCATCATGATGTATGTTTTGTATCCACACCGTTAGTCCATTTGGAGAGATCATTTTATGAAGTAATGTAAAGAATGAATCAAATACAAATCTCTAGTGGACCCCACGACAAGAAGCGGTGGAGAAAGTGATGCCCACCATTAAAAACTTCTAAGGGCCAAAAAAGTTTCAGATCAAGTTAGTATTTGCGTTTTCCCTTCTTTAATATCTTTGTTAACTTATGAACAGTTTGGATCTCAAGTAAACATCACGGTGGACCTTGGGAAGGCTTCAACAGTGGGTGTCACTCTGCCCACTGCTTTCTGTGGTGGGGTTCACTACTGCTTTAGATTTGCCTCATTCTTTGACTCATGCCCTAAAATTAGCTCTCCAAATAGATAGACAGTGTGGATGCAACACATACATCATGGTAGGGCCCACCAAACTTGGTCAAGTCACTTCAGTAGCGAGTCTCCCTACTCAATATGTCAGTATTTAATCTGCATCCCCTTTTGTCAGGGCAGATTAGCTACCCACAGGTTGAGTAGCGACACTTGCTACTGAAGTGACGTCACTGAGTTATGTGAGCCCCATCATGATGTATTTTTTGTATCCATACCCTTCATCCATTTGGAGGGATCATTTTAGGGTAGGAGACAAAGAATGAGTCAGATCCAAAGCTGGAGTGGACCCCACCATAGAAAACCGTGGGGAGAGTGACTCCCACCATTAAAAACTTCTAAGGGCTACAAAAGTTTTAGATCAAGTTGATATTTGTGTTTTCCCTTCTTTCATGCGTGTGCTAACTTATAAATAGGTTGGATCTCAAATAAACATCATGGTGGACCTTAGGAAGGTTTCAACAACGGGCGTCACTCTCTGCACTCTTTTTTGTGGTGGGGTCTACTCCAGCTTTGTATTTGCCTCATTATGTCTCCTCCCTTAAAATGATCTCTCCAAATGGTTGGACGGTGTGGATACAATACATACATCGTAGTGGGGCTCACATAATTTGGTGATGTCACTTCAGTAGCGAGTCTCACTGCTCAACTTTGATGGGGTTTTCCTCCTCAATTCAGAGTTGAGGTAGTGCAGCTTGTTGTAAATCGGATGCCTCAAATCTTGGCATTACCGCGCTGCTCGACCAGTCGAGGGGGCTGCTCGACCAGTCGAGGCTCGCTCGACTTGAAGTCCAGCGTGCTAGATTTTTTGGCATCGACCAGCCGATGGTCAAACTCGACCAGTCAAAGGGGTCCTTCGACCAGTCGAGGACCTGGCTCGACTAGTCGATGGTTATGCAGATTCTGCGCGGATTTTGTTCGGCCTGCGTAAATTTGAGGCGGTATCGCAGAGGTGCGGAAGGGGAGTTGCCTAAACTATAAATAGAGGTCCCTAGGGCTATTTTAGGGCATGCTAAGGCGTTTTCACGACCAAGGTGAGAGAGAGAGAGAGAGAGAGGAAGCTTGTGGAAGAGAGGATTCTGCTCGAAGAGGTGATCTACTGCGTAGTCAACGTCTCAGCGCTTCTACGTCCTCGTGATCGGTGAGATCTCTCCGTTTTCATTATTCTCTTATTGTTCATTCACTCCTACATGAGTGAAGAAGGTTTGATCCAAGTGGTGTGTGCTTATGATCGGTTGTAACGTTCTACTTCATAGTGAATTGTTGCTTTGAACTAGGTCCCGTGGTTTTTACCGCTTCAAGGGTTTTCCACGTAAAATCTCTTATGTCATGTGGTTTGTGCTTTAATTTATTTCATTGCTTTATTATATCTCATAATTCTGGTGTTTTTGGGAGGCGAGATCCTAAGGTTTTTGTGCAACGCTCCCAACAAAGTGGTATCAAAGCTTTTAGGTTGGTTGAACAGAGTGAGATCAATTCTGAATTATGGAAGGTGGCTCACCAAGGATGATCAGTCTCAATGGTTCTAACTAGATCATATGGAAGGCTAAGATGGAGGACTTGCTTGATTGCAAGGACTTGTATGCTCCAATTCTAGGCATATCAGTAAAGACAAAGGATATGTCAGATGATGATTGGAAGAAGTTGGATCGGAAGGTGGTGGGGTTTATTAGACAATGGTTGTATGATTCTGTATTCCACCATGTGTCTAGGGAGACCTCAGCCACTAGCCTATGGCTGAAATTGCAAGGGTTGTATGAGAGGAAGATAGCCAGCAATAAGATTTTTCTGTAAGATGACTTGTAAATCTCAAGTTCAAATATGCTGGTTCTATGGCTAAGCACATGAATGAGGTCAACAACATATTGAACCAGCTCTCCGCTATGAAGATGGTCCTGAACGATGAACTACAACTATTACTTAGCTCATTGCTTGACAATTGGGAGACATTGGTGGTGTTTATGAGTAACTCCGCGTCAGACGGAAAGGTGTCCATGAAATAGGTAACTAGTTGTCTCTTCAATGAGGAGATAAGGAGAAAGTTTCAGGGGTCTACTCAACAAGAGGCCCTTGCGACACAAGATATGAGAGATAAAAGAACATAAAGGGCGGGAAGGCCCAAGATAAATCAAGAGGCAAGTCGAGTGTCAAGAAGGATGTTGAATGCTGGAATTGTAGCAAGAAGGGCCACTACAAGCATGAATGTCATAAGAAGAAGAATGACAAGAAAGGAAAATGAAAGGAGAAAGAAGATGAATCAGACTCCACTACGGTCGCTTCAGATTGCGACGTTGTAGCTATTCTTTCGGCAGATCATGATGTTTGTCTCACGGCTACAAGTCAGGATACCGACTGAGTGATAGACTCGGGAGCCTCGTTTTATGCGACTCCACATAGAGATTTCTTGAGAAGTTACAAGTCAGGTGACTTTGGGACCATGAAGATGAAAAATTCTGACTTATCGAAGATCGTAGGGGTCGGTGATATTTGTGTGAAGACCGATGTGGGCTGCACATTAGTTCTCAGGGATGTGAGACACATTTCAAACCTTTGCCTTATCTTGATGTCGACGGGAAGGTTGGATGATGATGGTTATGAAAGTCGATTTGTTGGTGGGCGCTGGAAGTTCATCAAAGGTTTATTGATCGCAACCAGAGGAAAGAAGTGTTGCACCCTTTACAAGGCAAGTGTTAGTGTGTGCAAGGGTGGGTTGAACGCAACGGAAGATTCAGTTACTGACATGTGGCACATGCGTCTAGGCCACATAAATGAAAAAAGGGTTTCAACTACTAACAAAGAAGCGGCTCCTTCCAGAAGTGACAGGTATACCTCTCAAAACCTGTATTGATTGTTTATCAGGGAAACAACATAGAGTTTCATTTGTTAAATCTACTTCCCATGTTAATAAAATGCATGTATTAGATTTGATTTATTCTGATGTTTGTGGTCCTATGAGGACAAAAACCTTGAGTAGGGCATTGTATTTTGTCACTTTTATAGATGATGCATCTAGGAGGGTTTGGGTTTATGCTTTGAAATCCAAGGATGAGGTCTTTGGTGTGTTTAAAATGTTTCATGTTATGGTCGAGAGAGTGACAAGTAGATCATTAAAGTGCATCCGCACTGACAATGTTGGTGAATACATTTGTGACTTCCATGAGTATTATAAGTCTCTGGGTATACGGTATGAACGGACGGTTCCCAAGACCCCCCACATAATGGTGTGACTGAGCGAATGAATCGCACCATTGTAGAGAGAATCAAATGCATGTTATCCTATACAAAGTTGCCTAAGATGTTCTAAGGAGAAGCAATGCACACAACAGTGTATTTGATAAACAGGTCTCCATCAGCCCCGTGGAATGAAGAAGTACCCGAGAAGGTGTAGACTGGACAAGATCCACCGTACAGTCATCTTAGGGTATTTGGATGCAGGGCATCTGTTCACGTACCAAAGGACGAGAGGTCCAAGCTCGATATGAAGATCAGACAATATGTGTCATCGGGGTACGGTGATGAAAAGTTCGGCTACAGATTGTGGGATCCGACCGAGAAGAAGCTCGTCAGGAGTAGAGATGTGATCTTCTTTAAAGATCAATATATAGAAGACATTTGTAAGCCAAAAAAGACCCAGCCTAGTTCAGGTGAGCTAGAGGACATGGATCCGGTTACTCCTCCTATGGTGCCTGATAACGGGGGAGTGCAGCAAGGTGCAAAGGACGAGGGAGTTCCTATAGAAGATGAACCAGGGGAGAAGCCCCCACTTGATCCACCTGTTGAGCCACATGTGAGGAGGACATCTAGGGATAGACACCCATTCAAGAAGTACTCGCCGCATCAGTACATTATGCTCACTGATGGGGGAGAGCCAGAAGTAGGGCTGTACATCGAGCCAAATCGAGTCGAGGTGGGTCAAGCTTGGCTTGACTCGTCCATGCTATACTCGACTTCGAGCTCGCCCTCGAGCTCAACATTGAAGCTTAGCTTGTTTGCTGAAGCTTTCGAGTCGAGTTTGAGTCGAGCTAGTGGTTTGAGTTGAGTCGAGTTTACCTCGGTAGGGTAAGGAAAAGAAAAAGAGGGAATGGGGACGGGTAGGGTTGGGTAGGGTTTTTTAGTAAAAACTTTTAAGTTTTAACTTTTTTTTTAAAAAAAATTAAATATATATATATATTATATTTAATATTAATATAATATATATAATATATATTATTAAAATATATTACTCGAGCCAAGTTGAGCTCGAGCTCGGGCTTCGAGTTGAGTCGAGTTCGAGTTCGAGTCGAGTTGAAATACACCATGGTCGAACTTGGCTTGAACTCAACTCAAGCTTTAGTTAACAAGCTTGACTCGCGTTGAGTCGGCCTTTCAAGCCGAGTCAATTCGAGCTGAGTCGAGCCGAGTCAAGTGAGCTTTTTGAGCTAGCTTGACTCGTGTACAGCCCTAACCAGAAGATTATTCTGAGGCCCTAGCCGACGAGCATAAGGGGGAGTGGTTGAAAGCTATGTAAGAGGAGATAAAATCCTTGCATAAGAACCACACCTATGATATGGTGAAATTGCCTAAGGGCAAGAAAGTTTTGAGCAACAAGTGGGTGTTTGGAAAGAAGATTGGGCAGAAGAATTCACAAACGAGGTTCAAGGCCAGACTTGTGATGAAAGGGTTTGGTCAAAGGAAAGGTATAGACTTTGATGAGATATTCTCACCAGTGGTGAAGATGACATCCATACGGGCGTTGCTTAGGTTGGCGGCTAGCATGGATTTGGAGATAGAGCAGTTAGATGTTAAAACTGCTTTTCTCCATGGTGACCTAGAAGAAAAGATCTACATGCACTGTTCACTCCCCAAGTATAGGGTTATGATGTAGTAATAATCTCGGTAAGACCGAGGTCGAATCCATAGGGACTGAAACCTGTACGTGATCTGAAAGCAACCAGAACTAGAACTAGAAGAAGATGAATTCTAGATCAAGTAAAGATGAGTGAATAGTTGTGAAATAGTAAACTAAAATATAGGAAAATCAGAAGTGGGAAACTAGGGATTCAGAGGATCCACTTGTAGAGATCAGGGAGATTAAAGGTGTAACCATGAAAATCAAACGGAACTAGCCTTAATATAGTTTGCAAGAGATGAAAGGTATATGAATTAGAATGGATTCCATCACCAAACCATGCCCATGAGACAAAGCAGACAACAGAATTAAACTAATTACCAACCAATCAATGTATGAAAGTTAGGAAGGGTACCGACATCCAACCATGCCCAGGAAACGATGGTGAACAACATGGCTTCCTGACGTCAGATACATAAAAAGGAAAGGAAATACTCAAAGCCATCGCAGACCCATTGTAATTTCAGTCACAACAGACCATTAAAGACTAAAAAACATTCCCTTAATTAAACTATAATCAAGGTCGTTTATAAATTAAAAATTAATTAAATGGCACAACGTAAAACCTCCCATCACACCACAAGCTTCACCCCTTAGCCCTAGCTAAGAGGTTTAGCCCATAAACATGTTTAGGCTACTCTCTTAAACAAATATCAAAAAAAAAAAGAAAAAGAAAACAAACATAAAAATAAGACTAAAAAAAATTAGAACTCCCTGTCTCTCTTTCTCTTCACGGTCCCTGCCTCTCTCCCCCAATTCCTCTAGCCGTAGATGATCCTTCTCCTTTCTTCCTCTCTTTCTTTTATAGGCAGGGAGGTCGGCACTTCAGCAGAGTCATTGGAAAACTCTATTTCCGCCATTCAGTTCGCAGCGAAACCGTGTGTGTGATCCATGTTTTTCGCAGCAAAACGCTTGCGTTTTATTTGGATTTGAGATGGAAGATCTTACGATCCATGAGATCCGACCACACAGGGACGGTTGAAATCCTCCCTTCTACCTTTTAGACGCCTTGGATTAGATTCTTGGTCCCTCGTTTGGTGGCCCATCATGCCAGATCATCCGACTTTCTCAGTCATGCATAGGATGTTAGACAGTCTGCGCTGATGCTTGAGGTGGACCTTTGATCGAAGTCGAAGGATAAATCCACTCCGTCCATTGGGTTATACATGAAAAACCGGTCAGAGGTGACCGTTTTTCCTCTGTTTTGGTGTGGCCCACAAGATTTTTCCTTGCACCGTCTAGCCTCCGCTTGAACGGTTGGATTTCGATCCTCGTAATATTTTGTAATTCTGCCATCTAGGCAGTGATAAGAAACTCCATGGGAATGTGATGGACCGTTCGATGTGATGGACCGTTCGGATTAGCACGTTGAGACCAGATGGTGGCCCACAAAGATCAACCGCAACCCTCTGTCGCTAAACAGAGCTTACGGTCTCCTGCGCTGATGATCGGTGGACCCCAGGAAGATGTTGTATGACAAATCCATGCCGTCCATTGTCTTTATGACGAAAAACCCTTGAGAAGGGCCAAAATAGAGCTGACTTCTGTGGGTCCCACAATTCTATCTATTCCGCCGTCCATCTTGTGTTTGATGGCTAGGAATGTGCGATATCTTGCATGGTATCAAAAAGAAAGCTTGATATGGGTCGTGGCTATCCTCTGAGGTGATTGGACGGTCCGGATCACCGAGCCCGATGATGAGTGGGCCCCACTAGCGTGCGGCTCTGATACCACTTGCGGCTGCTATCCGTTTTCGAAATTTTTAAAGAAAATCCTCGGTCAGCTCTTGCTGACCGGGTTCTTGGAAACTGGTGCGCGGCTGGAGTAACCACAGTGTACACGTGCAATGCACATGTGGGGTCCACTGTAAAGTTTATGAGAAATCTGTGCCGTCCATCTTGTTCTCCATCTCTTTTCAACTGTGGAGACCGAAGTTGAAACGTATCCAGACGGCAGGTGGGCCCCAATTTACTGATTTATGGGCTGATCTGTATGTTTGCCCACTTCTGTAGGGAGTCAGGTGCTGAAAGTTTATGTGTACGGCTCATTTGTGGTCCTCAGGTCCTGTATGGGGTTTCGAGCCGATCGGATGGTGGGAACCTTGTGATCTTACATTCTGGACCCATTTCAGGCAACTTGAGCGTCAAATACTTGATTTTCGCGGATCTCTGGCGTGTAAACCCGTCGATCTTGGTCCCCTGGGGTCCCATCCAATGCCTTGGTGATGCCCAAGCCTTAAATCCACGCTTTTAACACCATATTTTCATCCAAGCTCGTAAATACACCCTGCATCACAATTACGATTAGACGGGCCATTAAACAGTGTCATGCTCATAAATCCAGGTAATAACTGGGGTCTGATATGCAATATTTGACCCTCAACACAACCCCCAACCAGCATTTTGCTAGTCCCGAGCAAAGTATGCGAAAAATACGTTGAGAACTACAGGACAATTTATATGAACTTGAGTGATTTTTGAAAAACAAACCAGATACTAGAATTTTAAGATTCATGAATGTTGGCATTACTTTCTCCTGGAATCAAGTTCACGGTAACTTCATAATCGAGTTCAAATATTAATCCATAAACTAGAATAATTTGAAACATTGAGTTCCATGGGTGTAGAGTGTAATCCCGACTTTCAACATTAATATTCAATTCTCTATTTCAGGATATCGTTGGTAACTAACAAGAGAATTCATGATAACCAAAACATGCCCCACAGATCATTCTTTTATTTTTATCATCTTGTGATTTTTCCATTAAAAATAACGCTAAGGAGGGGAATCAATTCCTCATCTATAGGGAGCAAACCTATGGTGAAGTTCGATTGCCCAACCTTTTTCATAGGCAGCTATCTTGTAGCTGGGTATTTTTTCTTTCATTCTTCTTAATGAACAGGATGGACAAATTCCCTAGATTGGATCTTTTCATGCTTAATGATTACCAAGTCAATTCTTCAATATCAAACTGAAACTTTAATGTGAAAGCGAGATGTGTCTTGTGAAATCATGACTCAATCAATGTTTAAAACTTCTAATCATGGATTAACAATTCGAACTTAACTGTGAAATTTAACAGATACTGAAATTAAGAGTCATAAATTTCCAACATCACGTATCTTGAAATTCTAAATCCAGGATATCCGTCAAAATCACTTCGAATTCACTAGAAAGTCCAGAAAAAATTTTTTAAAAAATTTTCACAATTCTTGCTCAAGACCAAGAAAACACTGATTAGGTAACTTAATCTCCCACCCCCAACCTAAAACCTACATTGTCCTCAATGTAAAAGATGTAAACATGCAATGCACATGGGACAACGAAAGTACATGAGAAGTGATGGGAAGATAGTACCTGGGTAACGAGTCGAGAGAGACTTTTCCATAGAGATCTCAACATGAGAGCAGGTCAGCACAAGAGTAAAACCAATCGAAAGTAAAACAAAAATAAAAATCCCACCTATACCACTTTCGCAGGTGCTCTCAATTGCATTTAGCGTATGCAACAAGCCTTTAAATCCCTAGGTTGCCCCTAGCGGACGAGTTGTAGTCTCGTGAGGGTTTGCAGTAATGTTACCCACAAACATTGAACTAGGAAAATGGAATGAAAAGCTGGGCTGCCTCCCAGGAGCGCTAAGTTTACCGTCTTCAGCCAGACAAATACAATAAACTACCCTAGTCCTATGAAAGCGATAAACCTACCTATACCTCCATCAGACTAGGAGATCATTCCTGGTAAACAGGATCAGTCAGAGGCATGGACATGTCTTCTGAATCAAATTTCTCGACAAATGGCTTTAAGAGATGTCCATTTACTTTAAATTCCTTGCCATTGTCGGGATCTCTTATCTCGACGGCCCCATGAGGATATGCAGTAACAACAATGTAAGGGCCGGTCCAACGAGATCGAAGCTTACCCGGAAAGAGATGTAATCGAGAGTTATACAAAAGGACTTTCTGACCTGGCGTGAATGATTTCCGTAGAATATGTTGGTCATGAAACGCCTTCATCCTGTCCTTGTAAATTCTCGAGTTCTCATACGCGTCGTTCCGGATTTCTTCAAGTTCATTTAATTGAAGTTTGCGTAGCGAGCCAGCGTTGTTCAGATTAAAATTCAGATTTTTGATCGCCCAGTAGGCTCTATGTTCCAACTCCACAGGCAAGTGGCAAGCCTTCCCATAGACGAGTCTAAAGGGAGACATTCCAATAAGGGTTTTAAAAGCAGTACGGTAAGCCCACAAGGCATCGGTCAATCAGATTGACCAATCCTTACGGTCAGGTTTAACCGTTTTCTCCAAAATGTGTTTGATCTCCCTATTGGAAATCTCAGCTTGCCCACTTGTCTGTGGGTGGTATGGGGTGCTTACCTCATGAGAGATACCATATTTCTTCATTAAACTCTCGAATGGCCTATTACAAAAGTGTGAGCCCCCATCACTAATGATGGCTCGAGGCGTTCCGAATCGGGAAAGGATGTTTTCTTTTAAGAATTTAATGACCGTGCGATGGTCATTAGTTCGACACGGAATCGCTTCGACCCATTTAGTGACATAGTCTACTGCAAACAAAATATATAGATTCCCAAAAGATTGGGGGAATGGCCCCATGAAATCGATGCCCCATCAATCAAATGCCTTTATGATAAGAATGGGATTCAAGGGCATCATATTTCGACGGGACAATGCTCCCAATTTCTGACAACGCTCACAAGCTTTGCAAAACTCATGAGTGTCCCTGAACATAGTGGGCCAGTAGAAGCCACACTGCAGAATCTTGGCCGTGGTTTTTTTTGCAGAAAAGTGACCACCACAGGCCTGTCAGTGACAGAAGGAGATGACACTCTGATGCTCATCATCTGGCACACATCTCCTTAAGATCTGGTCTGGGCAATATTTAAACAAATAAGGATCATCCCAGAAAAAGTTGCGCACCTCGGTGAAGAATTTCTTCTTATCTTGCGCAGTCCACTTTGTCGGTATGGAACCTGTAGCAAGATAATTAGCAATATTAGCGAACCAAGGTGAGTGGGAGACTTTGAATAGTTGTTCATCAGGGAACATGTCGTTGATATGGGTCGCCTCAAGGGAATCAGAGGTATTAAGGTGAGAAAGGTGATCGGCCACTACATTCTCTACTCCTTTTTTATCTTTAATTTTCAAATCAAATTCTTGGAGTAGAAGGATCCATCGTATCAGGCGGGGCTTAGAATCATTCTTAGAAAGAAGATATTTAAGTGCCGCATGATCTGTATAGATAATGATCTTGGATCCAATCAAATAGGACCTAAATTTGTCCAAGGTGAACACTACGGCTAAGAGTTCTTTTTCCGTAGTCGAGTAGTTCACTTGGGCAGGATTTAAGGTCCTACTTGTGTAATGTATGACGTATGGCCTCTTATCTTTTCTCTGGCCTAGAACCGCTCCAAGAGCATAATCAGAAGCGTCGCACATAAGCTCAAAAGGAAGGCTCCAGTCGGGTGGCTGCATGATGGGTGCAGTGGTTAACGTGCCTTTAAGCTTAGTGAAAGCTTCCTGGCACTGCTCAGTCCACTCGTATGGAGCATCCTTTTGAAGAAGATTACATAAAGGACGAGAGAGGAGACTAAAGTCCTTTATGAATCGCCTGTAAAATCCTGCGTGTCCTAAGAAGGATCGCACGTCCCTGATGTTCTTATGTGGAGGTAGGTTAGAGATAAGATCGATTTTTGCCTTATCTACCTCAATTCCCTTGGATGAGATGATATGTCCAAGGACAATCCCCTTATGAACCATGAAATGACACTTCTCCCAATTAAGTACTAGATTCTTTTCTTCACATCTTTTCAGCACACATTTGAGATTCTCTAAGCACTCGCTGAAAGATGAACCGAAAACAAAGAAATCGTCCATAAAGACCTCTAGATATTTCCCCACCATGTCAGAAAAGATACTCAACATACATCGCTGAAAGGTGGCAGGGGCATTACATAACCCGAATGGCATCCTTCTGTAAGCAAAGGTGCCATAAGGGTAAGTAAATGTGGTCTTTTCCTGGTCTTCAGGAGCGATTTCAATTTGGTTATAGCCCGAATACCCGTCAAAGAAACTGTAATAGGAATGACCGACTAACCTTTCCAGGATCTGATCAATGAATGGCAAAGGAAAGTGGTCCTTCCTTGTGACGGTATTTAACTTCCTGTAGTCAGTGCACATTCTCCAACCAGTAGTGACTCTAGTCGGCACGAGTTCATTATTAGCATTGGCTACGATGGTGATTCCGGACTTCTTAGGAACCACCTGAGTTGGACTCACCCATTGACTATCAGATATAGGGTATATGATACCAACAGCCAATAGTTTGAGGACCTCGGCCTTAACCACTTCCTTCATGTTTGGATTTAGTCTACGTTGTGGTTGCCGAGCGGTCTTCGCATTATCCTCAAGATATATGCGGTGAGTACAAATCGAGGGGTCGATTCCCTTGAGGTCCGCAATCGTCCATCAAAGGGCTCCCTTATGCTGAATGAGAGTAGCTATGAGCATACTCTCCTGTTCTTCCTCCAGGTGGGCAGAGATCACCACCGGATATGTCTCATCCTGACCTAAATAGGCATATTTCAAATCAGAGGGCAAAGGTTTTAGGTCAAGCTTCGGTGCCTTGAGGTTAGACGGTAGAGGCACTACATCAGTTTGTGGTAATTCTTCAAATTGTGGCCTCCACCGGTTAACTTCAAGTACCGGTGCGGTATCCAGCAAAGCACACGTCTCCCTAATCATATCATCATCAAACTCATGGGAGTGGGCCAGGCACGTCTCTAGAAGGTCGGAGGATAAGGTCAGAGGTGTCGTGTCTTCCACTAAAGAGTCAATCATGTTGATGTCGTGGATATCGTTATCATCCTCTGAGTTATTGCCGTGATTGAAAAAAATGTTTGACTCCAATGTTAAATTTCCGAAAGACATAGTCATGACACCATTCCTGCAATTGATAATTGCATTTGACGTGGCAAGGAATGGGCGACCAAGAATGACGGGAATCTGAGTGCTTATGTTATTGATGGGTTCGGTGTCTAAGATGATAAAATCTACAGGGTAGTAAAATCTATCGACTTGGACCAACACATCCTCAATAATCCCTCTTGGTACACGAACAGAGCGATCGGCAAGTTGTAGTGTAGTTAGGGTGGGTTTTAACTCACCCAAACCTAACTGTTTGTATACCGAGTAGGGAATCAGATTGACGCTCGCTCCTTCAAGTCAAGTGCGTGATCAATTCGATGGTTCCCGATTACACATGATATGGTTGGGCTACCGGGATCCTTGAATTTCTGCGGCACGTCTTGCTTCAGGATGGCACTAACTTTTTCAGTCAAGAAAATCTTCTTTTGAATACTCTGTCGTCTTTTGGTCGTGCATAGGTCTTTCAGAAATTTTGCATATGAAGGAATCTGTTTTACGACATCAAGTAGAAGAATGTTGACTCACTTGTTTCAACACCTCCAGAATATCCTGAGAGTTAGAAAGACATTTTGGTGCAACCAACCGTTGGGGGAACGGAGCAACTGGCTTCTCTAGAAGTTCCGGTTCTAATTTTTGTGGGGTATCACTAGATCCATCATTACTGTCCTCTTCTTGTTCTTGAGGTTTTTCAGGCCTAACCGGAAGGGTTTTATCAATGATCTTCCCACTCCTAAGAGTGGTGATGGATTTAGCGTGCTCCATTTGATTTGAGGAGCTGGGATCATTTATCTCGTACTGCGGTTTAGGATTGGGGAGAGGTTGTGCAGGAAGCATCCCCTTTTCTATAACCGTCATACGAGAATCTATCTTTTGCATAAAATCAGTAAATCCTCGCATCGCCTGAGCCAGCTCTTGTATGGAATTTTGAACCGGTTCTTCTGAGAGTTCCCCTGATTTGGATTTTGGAAAAAACCCTGGGGGGTAGCCGTTTGTCCATTTCTCCAACTAAAGTTTGGATGATTTTTCCAACCAGGATTGTATGTATTGGAGTTGGGTCCAGTAAAAGGTCTTTGATAGTTGTTCACGGCATTGGCTTGTTCATTCAACACTCCTTGAAAGGCAGGTATTGTAGGACAGTTTTCAGTTGTGTGAATTTACAATCACAGATGCCGCAAACAATTTCATTGACCTTATCCTTCTTTCCTTCCATGGCCTCAAATTTTCTTATGAGATTAGTCACTTTATAATTGAGATCATCCTCTTCTTTCAGGAGATACAATCCACCTTTCTCCTTAGATTGAGTTGGCCTAGACGTGGTGTTTGATTTTGGGTAATAATCCCAAGATTGTGTTTTTTCAGCCAGACTGTCGAGGTAATCCCATACCTCGTCAACATCTTTATTAATGAACTCTCCAATGCACATTGTCTCGACCATTTGACGCATGGAAGAGGTCAGTCCATCGTAGAAAAAATTTGTAATGCGCCACGTTTCAAAGCCGTGTTGTGGGCATGAACTGACCAGATCCTTAAACCTTTCCCAACATTGGAAGAATGTTTCATCTTCCTTTTGGGCAAAGTTCATGATTGCTTTTCTGAGGGTAATTGTTTTATGATGTGCGAAGAATTTCTTTATGAATTCCCTCTGCATATCATTCCATGTGCTAATGGATCGAGGACGCAGTGAATGTAGCCACGTCTTAGCCTTCTCTTTTAAGGAAAAAGGAAAGAGTTTCAGCCTGATTGTATCCTCGGATACATTGGGAAAGTATAAGGTGGCTATAATCTCATCGAACTCTTTCAAATGTAAGTATGGGCTTTCTGATTCAAGCCCATGGAATTTAGGAAGGAGTTGGATAACTCCTGGCTTGATGTCCATCTGTCCTGTGTTTTCAGGAAAAATCATACATGAGGGCGTACTCACCCCCGCCGGTTGTAAATAATCTCGTAAAGTACGAGGCGGGGGTGCTTGATGCACCTCATTCTCATCATGTATTTCCTCATCCCTGTGGTGAGGTAGTGCTTGAGGTTGATTTGCAGCCATAACCTCAATTAACTCAGGGGAATTCGAGCGATGTCTAGTCCTGCGATGGACAGTTAACCCCTCGACTAATCCTCCTTCGGTCAAGAGACGTCGAGTGTTGTCACGGGCCCACTTGGGCATGAAACACTCGCAACCCTCAATCAAATTCTAAACCTAATTCTAAGAAAGAACATGAAAATCTAGAAAGAAAGAGAGAGTTGGAAGGAGATTACCAAATTGAAGTCCCTAAGTTAAAACCTGTAAAATAAAACGAAACAAGTTAGTTTCTAAAGATAATAGGCCTAAGAGTAGAAAATTCCTAAGAAGAAGAATAGCAATTAACTAAGTTCTAAATTTAGAAAAGAGAAATCCTAAAAAAGGAAAGTAGGAACCGAAAATTCTAAGCTAGAAAGTAAGTGAGTAATGAAAGAGATTTGAAAACAAAGAAAGTAGAAGTCAGAAAGAGCTTACTGAGTTAGAAAATCTACAAAACAAGAGGGTTAGTTTCTAAATAGAAAATCTAAAAATAGAAAATTTTCTAGAAATAATATAGGAAATAAGGTTAGATTCTAGAAGACTTAGAATTAGAAACTACCTAAAAAGGAAGACAAATCCTACTAAAATAGAAAGGAAAAAATTAGAAAGAATGTTACCAATTTAGAAGTCTATCAAAAAGTCTACAAAACAAGACACTTAGGTTAGTTTCTAAAAAGAGAACAAAACCTAAGGAAATAGAAAGTTTAGAAAAATCCTAATCTTACCCTTAATTCTAAGACTAATTAATTTCAAATTACATAGCCGTCAATCCCCGGCAACGGCGCCAAAAACTTGTTCACTCCCCAAGTATAGGGTTATGATGTAGTAATAATCTCGGTAAGACCAAGGTCGAATCCACAGGGACTGAAACCTGTACGTGATCTGAAAGCAACCAGAACTAGAACTAGAAGAAGGCGAATTCTAGATCAAGTAAAGATGAGTGAATAGTTGTGAAATAGTAAACTAAAATATAGGAAAATCAGAAGTGGGAAACTAGGGATTCAGAGGATCCACTTGTAGAGATCAGGGAGATTAAAGGTGTAACCATGAAAATCAAACGGAACTAGCCTTAATATAGTTTGTAAGAGATGAAAGGTATATGAATTAGAATGGATTCCATCACCAAACCATGCCCATGAGACAAAGCAGACAACAGAATTAAACTAATTACCAACCAATCAATGTATGAAAGTTAGGAAGGGTACCGACATCCAACCATGCCCAGGAGACGATGGTGAACAACAGGGCTTCCTGACGTCAGATACATAAAAAGGAAAGGAAATACTCGAAGCCATCGCAGACCCATTGTAATTTCAGTCACAACAGACCATTAAAGACTAAAAAACATTCCCTTAATTAAACTATAATCAAGGTCGTTTATAAATTAAAAATTAATTAAATGGCACAACGTAAAACCTCCCATCACACCACAAGCTTCACCCCTTAGCCCTAGCTAAGAGGTTTAGCCCATAAACATGTTTAGGCTACTCTCTTAAACAAATATCAAAAAAAGAAAAGAAAAAGAAAACAAACATAAAAATAAGAATAAAAAAAATTAGAACTCCTTGTCTCTCTTTCTCTTCACGTTCCCTGCCTCTCTCCCCCAATTCCTCTAGCCGTAGATGATCCTTCTCCTTTCTTCCTCTCTTTCTTTTATAGGCAGGGAGGTCGGCACTTCAGCAGAGTCATTGGAAAACTCTATTTCCGCCATTCAGTTCGCAGCGAAACCGTGTGTGTGATCCATGTTTTTCGCAGCAAAACGCTTGCGTTTTATTTGGATTTGAGATGGAAGATCTTACGATCCATGAGATCCGACCACACAGGGACGGTTGAAATCCTCCCTTCTACCTTTTAGACGTCTTGGATTAGATTCTTGGTCCCTCGTTTGGTGGCCCATCATGCCAGATCATCCGACTTTCTCAGTCATGCATAGGATGTTAGACAGTCTGCGCTGATGCTTGAGGTGGACCTTTGATCGAAGTCG
This sequence comes from Magnolia officinalis, assembly GCA_021015155.1. Classification (NCBI taxonomy): domain Eukaryota; kingdom Viridiplantae; phylum Streptophyta; class Magnoliopsida; order Magnoliales; family Magnoliaceae; genus Magnolia; species Magnolia officinalis. Next base: position 84,327,400 of record JAJHSJ010000002.1, on the reverse strand, counting down.
AAGGATAAATCCACTCCGTCCATTGGGTTATACATGAAAAACCGGTCAGAGGTGACCGTTTTTCCTTTGTTTTGGTGTGGCCCACAAGATTTTTCCTTGCACCGTCTATCCTCCGCTTGAACGGTTGGATTTCGATCCTCGTAATATTTTGTAATTCTGCCATCTAGGCAGTGATAAGAAACTCCATGGGAATGTGATGGACCGTTCGGATTAGCACGTTGAGACCAGATGGTGGCCCACAAAGATCAACCGCAACCCTCTGTCGCTAAACAGAGCTTACGGTCTCCTGCGCTGATGATCGGTGGACCCCAGGAAGATGTTGTATGACAAATCCATGCCGTCCATTGTCTTTATGACGAAAAACCCTTGAGAAGGGCCAAAATAGAGCTGACTTCTGTGGGTCCCACAATTCTATCTATTCCGCCGTCCATCTTGTGTTTGATGGCTAGGAATGTGCGATATCTTGCATGGTATCAAAAAGAAAGCTTGATATGGGTCGTGGCTATCCTCTGAGGTGATTGGACGGTCCGGATCACCGAGCCCGATGATGAGTGGGCCCCACTAGTGTGCGGCTCTGATACCACTTGCGGCTGCTGTCCATTTTCGAAATTTTTAAAGAAAATCCTCGGTCAGCTCTTGCTGACCGGGTTCTTGGAAACTGGTGCGCGGCTGGAGCAACCACAGTGTACACGTGCAATGCACATGTGGGGTCCACTGTAAAGTTTATGAGAAATCTGTGCCGTCCATCTTGTTCTCCATCTCTTTTCAACTGTGGAGACCGAAGTTGAAACGTATCCAGACGGCAGGTGGGCCCCAATTTACTGATTTATGGGCTGATCTGTATGTTTGCCCACTTCTGTAGGGAGTCAGGTGCTGAAAGTTTATGTGTACGGCTCATTTGTGGTCCTCAGGTCCTGTATGGGGTTTCGAGCCGATCGGATGGTGGGAACCTTGTGATCTTACATTCTGGACCCATTTCAGGCAACTTGAGCGTCAAATACTTGATTTTTGCAGATCTCTGGCGTGTAAACCCGTCGATCTTGGTCCCCTGGGGTCCCATCCAATGCCTTGGTGATGCCCAAGCCTTAAATCCACGCTTTTAACACCATATTTTCATCCAAGCTCGTAAATACACCCTGCATCACAATTACGATTAGACGGGCCATTAAACAGTGTCATGCTCATAATTCCAGGTAATAACTGGGGTCTGATATGCAATATTTGACCCTCAACATGCACCAACCAAATGGGTTCGAAGTCAAGGGCAAAGAGCATATGTTGTGTAGGCTTAGGAAGAGCTTGTATGATCTGAAACAAGCTCCAAGGCAATGGTACAAGAAATTCGACTTATTCATGTTAAAGCATGGATATAACAAAACGGAGTGGGACTACTGTGTGTTCACGCACAAGTTCTTAGATGGTGATTTCTTAGTTCTGGTGTTGTACGTTGATGATATGCTCATCATGGGTAAAGACATTAAGAAGATTGACAGGCTAAAACAGGAGTTGGGTAAGTCGTTTGCGATGAAAGACTTGAGCCTGGCTAAACAAATCCTAGGAATGGAGATAACCTGTGACAGAAGCAGCAGAAAGTTTTGGCTGTTACAAGAGCAGTATATTGAGAAAGTCCAAGAGCGGTTCAATATGAATGCAGCGAAGTCGGTCAGTACTCCACTAGATGGTCATTTCAAATTGAGCGACAAGCAGTGTCCAAAGACGAAGGCAGAGGTGGATGAGATGAGGAAGATACCCTACACATCAGTGGTAGGAAGTTTGATGTATGCTATGGTGTGTACGTGCCCAAACATAGCATATGCTGTTGGTGTTGTCAGCCGGTATCTTGTCAATCCTGGCAAAGAACATTGGGCAGCGGTGAAATGGATACTACGGTATCTAAGAGGCTCATCCAGGTTGCGCCTATGCTATGGCGACGGTAAACTCGTATTAGAAGGCTACACAGATGCATATATGGCAAGTGACATAAACTCCAGGAAGTCTCCATCAGGGTTCATGTTTATGCTTGAAGGGGGAGCGGTCTCTTGGCAGAGCAAGGTACAGAAGGTCGTAGTATTGTCGACGACAGAGGCCAAGTACACTGCGGTTACAGAGGCATGTAAAGAGATGCTTTGGATGAAGAGGTTCCTACAGGAACTTATCCTGAAGCAAGAGCAGCATGTGGTCTATTGCGATAGTCAAAATGCTATACACTTGAGCAAGAATCCAAGTCAACACTCCAAGTCGAAGCACATAGAGATTCGGTATCACTAGATCAGAGAGACTTATAAACAGAAGGTGTTACAGCTTGAGAAGGTCCATACGGACGATAATGGGTCAGACATAATGACCAAGGCATTGCTCAACGACAAGTTTGAGGTTTGTAGAAACCTGGTTGGCTTGAAGAAGGCAAATTTCTCTTGAATCAGAAAGGGGGAGATTTGATGGGGGTTTTCCTCCTCAGTTTAGAGGAGAGGTAGTGCAGCTTGTTGTAAATCAGATGCCTCAAATCTTGGCATTACCGCACTGCTCGACCGGTCGAGTGGGCTGCTCGACCAGTCGAGGCTCGCTCGACTCGAAGTCCAGCTTGTTAGATTTTTTGGCGTCGACCAGTCGAGGTTTAGACTCAACCGGTCGAAGGGGTCCTTCGACCAATCGAGGACCTGACTCGACTAGTCGAGGGTTACGCAGATTCTGCGTGGATTTTGTTCGGCTTACGTAAATTTGAGGCGGTTTCGCAGAGGTGCAGAAGGGGAGTTACCTAAACTATAAATAGGGGTCCCTAGGGCTATTCTAGAGCATGCTAAGGCATTTTCACGACCATGGTGAGAGAGAAGAGAGAGAGAGAGAGAGAGAGAGAGAGAGAGAGATTCTACTCATAGTGGTGATCTACTGCGCAGTTGACGTCTCAGCGCTTCTACGTCCTCGTGATTGGTGAGATTTCTCTGTTTTCATTATTCTCTTATTGTTTATCCACTCTTACATCAGTGAAGAAGGTTTGATCCAAGCGATGTGTGCTTATGATCGGTTGTAACGTTCTACTTCATAGTGAATTGTTGCTCTGGACTAGGTTCCGTGATTTTTACCTCTTCGAGGATTTTCCACGTAAAATCTCTTGTGCCATGTGGTTTGTACTTTGATTTATTTCATTGCTTTATTATATCCCATAATTCTGGTGTTTTTGGGAGGCGAGATCCTAAGGTTTTTGTGCAACGCTCCCAACAAACTTATCAGTAGCTAATCCGTATCCCCTTTTATCTTGTTCCAACAAACAAGGGTCCATGAAAATCATAAGTTTTGATTACTTGGCTAATTTGATTTTGGGACACTGCCTTAAAGGTAATGGGTACCACAATTTTGTCTATTTCTTTTGAGTTGATTTGTAACACTTACAATTTTTAAGGCTTGTTTGTAAGGCGAGATTAAATAGTATTGAATTGCCTTAGGTGGAATTAACATTATTATTGCACTTATGATATTATGCCCACAAATAATAGGGTATTTTGGCCATCCAATTTCATGTTTTGGATCAAATTCTTCTTTTGAAAAAGAAAAATTGTATTAAGGTGTTTGATTTTTTAATTCCTTGGTAAATACTAGTAAATAGCTTATTATTGTTATTTACTTCTTTTTGAAAATCAATGGTATTTTCACCTTGAAACTCGATCCATAAAAGGTTGATTTAAATTTATAGAGTCCACCATGATGTGTGTGACATATCCACACCGTCCATTTGTTTTACCTAAACATTCTAGGGCGTGAGCCCAAAAATGAGGCAGATACAATGCCCAAGTGGCCCACACCATAGGAAATCGTGGTCGTAAAATGCTTTTAACGGTAGGCGTTTAATTCATTGTTTCATGTGGTGTGGTCCACTTGAACTTTGGATCTACCTCAATTTTGAGTTCATGTTCTAAAATTAGCTCTCAAAATGGATAGAAGACATGGATAAGCCACATATATTACAGTGGGCCCCCACAAAAAATTCGCACCCTCAGTTTGTGTCCAAAGAGCAAGTAATCATTGTCACATCACAAAAAAAGTATAGAAATTACATTAGTAATTAATCATTACCCATTTATATACATTTACATAGAGGAATTTAAAAACAAATACCCCGCATTGGTGGACCATGAAATTGTAGTCAATGGAGTAAATTTCATAACTAATGCTACTCATCTGTATACATATAAAACTTGATTGTCACGTGTAGAGGGTACATATGGATGAACGACATGGATAACACATGCATCAACATGAGGCCCACATATGTAGTGGATTTTGAAATCCACTAGAAATCATGCCATATCTCTTATGGAATTGGATGATATGATATTTTATTTAATCCAATCCTTCCTGTCTTTTCTAAATGCTCCATAGGATTTATATTGGATCAAATGCAATTCCATACCACATAATCTCACGTTCCAAATAGGCCCTAATCCAATTAATCCCACATTAATTGGAGCGAGCAAATTACAATCGATGTGTCTAAAGTCCTCTGCTTTGCTAGGGTATCAATGCATCAATGTGGTCACTAGTCAGTGCAAGTGGTGAGATGGCAGATTGCATGGTGACCTTACCACTACATATGTCTATAGTGACCTAATGTGGCAAGATTTGATTGAGCCACATGCTGCTCTTAAAGATGGATCCGGTTGAGCACATTTGAAAGTTGACAAGTCGAGTATGTGCTCAACCAAGCTCCATGTCTAACAAAATCACATGGCCCAATCAAATTCCACCACGTCAAGTTCCCACAAACATCCATAATGGTAGTAGGGTCATTATGCAATTCACGTTGAGATAAAAGAGAAGACAGAAAGAGAAACTTTTGTACTCCATGGGAGCTTGATGCTTGATATTCCGGTGTTCAAAATTTACACAAATGAAATATAGCTAACTTAAATAAAAATATGAAAGAGTGAGTCCCAATTTAGATGGCTCTTAGGCAAATACATGGATTGATTTTTATTTCTTAATTGGCTTGTTAATGGACATTTAATACACAACAACAACAAAAATAGTCCATGTTTATATTAAACAAGCAAATGAATGTGTCATAGTTGGACTAATCTACCAGTACAGATCACATGGTGTGCAAGGCACAAGTGGGCTATAAAATACTCGAGTTATCCCACCTTGAAGGTTGTGTGAAATTCACTTTGTTAGTCTTATGATCCTCATCATCTTCACCCTATGTAATAAAAATAAGCTCCATTCCAACCTCAAGTGGCCCACACCCTCTTGACTTTTGCATCAAGTGTATATCCCACCATGGATGGAGCATGCCTCAAAATTCTTGTTAGGGAAACTATAACACTTGGACTAATTTTTTGGAGCATTCGACGTCCAACTAAGATATTTTTGGGGCATTTAACATCAAGTGGATTTCATATCATAATCACGGCGGGCCTTAAAAAATCAAGGGTAGTGATCCCTCTCTCGGGTTGTTCCCCTTCATATGACTCACTTGAATCATGGATCCGGATAATTTTTTGTCCCTATGGCTAAAATGGGGTGACACACCTGTATTTGGGGTGGAATTTGTTGGGTGTAAAAGCAACCTTAGATTAAATCAAATAGGCAATAGAGAATAAAAAATCCAAGCAAACATAGAGAACATACGAAATTTACGTGGAAAATCCTTGCGAAAAAAACCACGGCATAAAGTGATGATCAATCCACTATAATTAGAAGAAGGTTACAAGAGATGGAACAACTTGCAATAGAAATCCTATCCCCCCCCCCCCCCCCCCCCTCAAAAAAAAAAAAAAACCCTTTAGCTCCCAAGCTCATTTTGTTCTTCTTTAATCCTAATCGCACTTAACAAGGTATACACACACACACACTTATGTACAAGATTAGTAAATAAAACCCGCACTTACACATACCTTCGGTCAAACTGAACCAAACCGACTCACAAACTCTTGGCCAAACCAAAAACGTGCAAAAGTGGGCAATGTGCAACCTGAGAATCCACCACCAATTTAGTTGAACCGAAGGGACACTAGTCGAACTGAATTATGTCTTCTCTACACTAGGATTAAATGCACTCGATTAACAATCTCCATCGTGGCTTTAATCCTCGAGCTCCACTGTTTCAAGTAGCTACCATCATATCGAATCATCTTCAGAGTAACGTCATCATCGCCTCGTGCACACTCTGCCTTCATTTCTTTTTTGCCAAACCTAGAGAAGTCAAGCAAAACAACTTCTCTGTAGGAAAAATATTCGTAAGCATGTCCACTAGTTTCACGTCGATGTGAATCTTCTCAAGAGTGATATCTCCTTCCTCTGGCATAGGTAAAATAAAATGATGATGAACATCAATGTGTTTAGTTCAGAAGTGATACATCGAGTTCTTTACCCAATTGATTGCGCTCTTGCTGTCACACTGCACAAGCACGGCTTCTTGTTGAAGCCCTAACTCATTCATCATCCATTTCAACCAAATAACTTCTTCAAATGCTTTTGTCACTATCATATAATCAGCTTTGGTTGTAAAAAGTGCAATGAGTAAGCAAAAGTTGACCTTCTATTATCCACATTTCCTGCATAATTCACATCCACATAGCTTACGAGTTTCTCCTCGGAATTTTAAAAAACTAAGACGTGGTCTGTCATACCTCGTATGTACTAAAGTAACTATTTCATTGCTTTCCAATATTATCTATCGGGGTTTGACATATATCTGCTCACAACACCAACTGCATGTGAAATATTCGATGTTAGATTGACCATGGCATACATAAGACTACTAACCGTACTCGAGTAGGGCACAAGAGACATACCACTTTTCTTCATCTAACGTAGGATATAACTCTGAAGAAAGCCGAAAGTGAGTAGCATGGAGTGTGCTAACCGGTTTTATCTTTTTCAGTCTAAATTTGACTAAGACCTTCTTAGGATATTTCTCCTGAGATAACCACAATCTGCTCTTTTCCATGTCTCTGTGTATATCGATGTCGATAATCTTTTTTGCAGCTCCTGGATCTTTCGTCTCAAATATTCTGAATAACCAAGCCTTTAATATGTTGATTTCAAACATGATATGGTTGGCGATAAACATATCATCAACATACAACACTAGAATAATGAATTTTCTATCACTCTGTGTTCTAAAGTAGACATAGTGATCAAATTCACTTTCGATAAATTATTGACTCAATATAAAAGAATCAAATTTCTTATACCACTACATAAGTGACCGGCTACACAATGACCTCTTTAAGCTACAAACTAAATTATCATTTCCCTACACCTCGAACCTTTATGTTGATTCATATGGATCCATTCTTTTAATTCCCCATGCAGAAACACAATTTTCATATTTAACTATTTCAGTTCCCGATTGTATTTGCCAACCAAAGCCAATACAAATATGATAAATACTTTCTTTACTATTAGTGTGAATATCTCACCGAAGTTGACACTCTCTTTCAGATTATAACCATTCGCTATCAATTTAGACTTGTACTTATCTAATTCCTTCCAGTAAATTCACTTGAAACTGATCGCTTTCTGCCTAACAGGCAACTCAACCAGCTCTCATGTTTTATTTTGTATAGAGAGTCCATCTCATCATGCATTGATGCCATCCACTTTTCTACATATCTATCTTCAAGTGCTTACAGCAAATGTAAATGGATCTCCCTCATTTATAATGAGAGCAAATGCAATATTTAAGTAATCCTTGTATCTCAATGGTAACCCACAATCTATTTATAAATTTCTCTTGACAAGTGGCTACTCCACCTATTCCTCTACCTTTACCTGTGGCTCAGGTTCTTCAAGTGTTCTACCCTTGTTTGTTGTTAACGAATGAGAGGACTAAAACGTCAGCTGAGATGAATGTTGCGTGGGCAACATTTGTGGTGTGGTATGACAGATATGTTGTAACATGGTTTACACGCGTAACTAAGTCGTTGGCAGCGAAGATTCCACCAGTTGTAGAAGATGTAAGGATTGATACATTAATAATTTTTTATTTGATTGATAGTTATATAAAGTCAAGTGTTTCACCCTTATTTGTCTCAATATCAATCGTTGATTTTTCCACTATCTTATGTTCATCTTTCCGAAATAAGGAACCTTCATCAAACTTAATGTCCCGGTTAAATATGATTTTCTGTGAAACCTGATCCTACAATCTATAACCTTTCAACCCATCACCATAGCTGAAAAAAGTACACTTCTTAGCCATTTAGTTTAACTTATCTCTCACAACTGATGGTATATGAGAGTAAGCATTATAACCAAATATCTGCAGCCCCGAGTAATCGACTACTGACCATTGCATATTTCTTCTGGAATTTCATAATCAATGGCTGTAGAGGGAGATCGATTTACTAAATAGCAAGTCGTAAAAATGACTTCAGCCCATAACTCCTTTCCTAATGCAGAATTATCCAACATAGTTCGAGCCCTTTTTAAAATAGTCTGATTCATATGTTCAACTATACCATTCTGCTCTAGTATATGTGTCATTGTGTTATGCCTCACTATTCCCTCCTTACAATATTATTTAAATTTTCTTGAAGTAAATTTTTCGCTATTATCTGTCCACATAATTTTACTTTTCGTCCTGTTTGATTTTCAACCATTGCCTTCCAAATCTTGAAAGTAGAGAAGCTATCAGATTTATGTTTTAGAACATAAACCTAAACCTCAATAGAGAAGTCGTTAATGAATGTAATAAAGAATGATGGTCCCTCCTCCAGAAACAGCAGGCAATGACCCCACACATTCAAATGCACATAATCTAGCTGACCTTCACTAACATGCTTCCCGATTTTAAAGCTTAACCTTGATTGTTTCCTACATATACACAGTACTCACATATATCTAAATCAAAATTTTAATTTTAAAATACAAATTAAATGACGATCGAGAAGTACCTTCATACATCGCTTGCTTATGTAACCTAAACACACATGTCACAAACGTGGCGACATGGACTCCGTTACAAACACTACAACTTCACCCGATTTAGTATTCTTGATCAATTTGTAAAGATTTCCACTCCTTTGTGCTTTCATAACTGTGAGTTCCCCTTTTGAAACCTTCAGGATACCTTCATATCCGTTAAACTTATATCCAAGTGTATCTAGAGTTCCCAAAGAGATCATATTCTTCTTCAAATTCGGAACATGCCTCACATCAGTCAGAGTATGCTTCACCACATCAAACATCCTGATGTAAACTGAACCAATTTTGACCATCTTACAGGCATGATCATTGTCATTAAGAACCAGGCCACCATCATACTCGCTATATGTGGTGAACTAACTCCGATGAGGAAACATATGGTACGATATCCCCATATCCAAAATCTACTCCTGATAGAAGTTGCCGATCTTGGACATTGACAACATGTCACAATCACCAGATCATTCATCGAATTCCGATGAATTGGCTTCCTTTGGCGAATCATCTGATTTTTCCTCCTTTTGGGTTTTGAGATATTGATAGCCCTTCTTCATATATCCCACCCTCTGACAATTAAAACACTTTAACTTGCCTATGTCTTTCAACTTAGATTTAGATTGTGACTTCTCCTTCTCTCGCTCAAATGGTCTTCCCAAAACAAACAATACATCCGTAGAAGTACATTCGTCTCTGCTTTTCCTTCTCAACTGCTTTGACTAAAAGGATGAGATAACAGTCTCGACATCCAAGGCATCCTTACCATATCATAGAGTATCAATTAGATACTTATAGGACTCTGGAAGAGATGTCAATAACTTTTATCTTCTTCATCGATATTCACATCCACGCATGTCAACTTGCAAATCAGCTCATTGAAGATATTAATGTGCTTAGAGAGATTTGAGCCTTCAACCATCTTTAGAGTTTAAAACTATCTCTTTAGATAAAGACGATTGGTGAGGGACTTCGTCATGTAGATGCTCTCCATCTCCGCCAATTAGCCTAAGGTAGTCATCTCATCGATGACATTATAAAGGACTTCATCTGTCAAGCACAATTTGATTGTGTTAATCGTCATCTTATCAAGTTCATCACAATCTTTTTCCTTCGTATATTACGGATGATTCGGTTTCTCAAGGAGTGCATGTTGTAACCCTAATTGAACTAGGAGGGTTTTCATCTTCAACCTCCATTGTTCAAAGACATTTAGGCCCCTCGAGGTTATATTTCTAGATTCAACCTACTACCTTAAATCCTAAGCTCCGATACCACTTGTTGGGGATGGAATTAACCTCAGATAGAATTAAAGAAGCAATAAAGAATGAAAAATTCAAGCAAATACAAAGAACAATCGAATTTTATGAGGAAAACCCTTGCGGGAAAAAAAAACTATGACAAAAGCAATGATCAATTCACTATAATCAAAAGAAAGTTACAAGAGATGGAACAACTTACAGTAGAAACCCTAGCCTTCCCCTCAAAACCCTTCGGTTTTCAAGATCTCTTCATTCTTCTTTAACCTTTTATATATATATATATAATATATATATATATATATATATAATATATATATATATATATTATATATATATATATACACACACACTTTTGTATATATATATATATATATACAAAAGTGTGTGTGTATATATATATATATATATATACACACACACTTTTGTACAAGATTAGGAAATAAAACCCGCACTTACGCATACTGTCAGTCGGACCGAATAGAACCGACTCACAAACCCTCGATTAAACCAAAAACGTGTAAGAGTGGACAATGTGCAACTTGAGAATCCACCACTAATTCGATCAAACTAAAGGGACATCAGTCGAATTGAATTAGGTCTTCTCTACATTATGATTAAAGCCACTCAATCAACAGATTTCACTACAACATCATAGTGGGGTCCACTACTTCTTAAAGTCAAATTTGGTTTATTTTTATGCTAACATTATTGGATGGTAGTCGATGGTAATGGGCTTGAAATCACGCCTCCTGCCAATGATTTCGAAATAGATGAATCGACACTCTCATACGCCATGCCAAACATAACCACTTTTTGCCATTATCAATGATTACCACAAAATCCATGCTGTCAAATGACCCCTAAGATCTCATTCACTATGAAAGTTATGTCCTAAATAGGTTATCTTGGACACATTCAAATACCCTCAAATGGAAATGGATGCACATTGGCACATACGGATAAATGGGATTTGTTTAGATTGATAAGGGCACACATGGGATTCTAACGATGCACAAAGGCACATGTAGTACATGCATGCATTGGTAGTTGACACATGTGGCACACATGAAGCACTTAAAGGATTGATATGTCACGTGTGGGGAGCTTGAGATGAACTAGTCTCACTTATGTATCATTGAGATATGTAGCATGTGATATTTATGTGTATAAAAAGTAAGTATTTTAGAAATTATCTTATTGAGGGCAACCAAGCGCATCTTTTAATATATCTATCATTAGGGTTGATAGTGGATATCCATTTACCTTGTTATCTTACAAATATGATATTTTCGCTGATTATTTTATATATATATCAAATTACCCAATTATATGATTACTCTACGTTTAAATGTGTCAAATATAGATATTACTATATCCGTATCTACTTACACTATTACCTGAGGGCATTTGTATAGTTTATCAACTAATAATATTTTTAACTATAATTATTAAATAACAAGGATTCACATGGATGATGGGTTTGATAAGGTGATCGTTATCATTAATCGACTTTATCTTTTGTTAAAGTCGATTGGCAAGTTTTTATTAAATGCCTTAGAATTTATAACTTGATATAGCTAATTATATGATGAAAATTGTTGTTTTTTCCTAGTTTGGTAGGTATTTATCCAATTGTGAAAACGTTATTATTTATTTATACTTAGATATTTTTATTTATTTTACTAGGCATTAAGCTTACTTTAGACAACATTCAAACCTATATATCTAACTTATGTAAATATTTGATGACTTATTTATCCGACTTATATTTAACTTCTTTAGATAATATCCATATCTGACTTATATATGACTTCTTTGGACAACATCGAAATCCATATTCATAAACATGTAGATAAGATATCATATATAAATCTTGTAATATTTGACTATATTTAACCTGTTTACAACCCTACTTGTCATTATTGTGGAATTTGCACAAGACCGTGCTATGCATCGAATATGGAGATCAATGACGCTGTGTGAAAGACATACATGATTGAGAACCCATAGTTATAGAAGATGGCCAGAATCTTCCTCACATTACACCCTTAGAGAAGCACCATGATGGGATAAAAAGCTTCAGTCATATGTAAGTTTGGAGACCTAGCCCTGTTTATATAGTTTAAAGGGTTGAGGAGTTTGGAACCCATCGAAACTCTTCTTCCTAAGGCTCCACATGAATTTTGTAATCCTTGTCCAACTAGAAAACTGTGTGTGCAACAGTTGTAGCGCACCACCCCTTATACGATTTTATATGTATCACAATTGAGTGGGGTCCACTGGTATTCTCGATCACACAATAAACCCTTAGGGAAATCCAGACTATTGATCAATAAGGCCCACCTTATAGAATTCTTACAATATGCAGTTAACAAAAAACAAATATTGCCATTATGCTTAGTAAGCCTATCATTGTCATAACTTAACTGGCTCCCAAATACGCACTTAGTCTATTCTTAGTAGGGCTTTATCTTTTTGCTTATTGTTTATTTGCTGAGTCCGAATCCTCCATAAAGCTTCACAGGTTTTACTTATCCAGCAAACCTTGAAGCAACTATCCGATCGTTAATTTATGGGGAGGAACCATGTTATCGAGGAAAATTTTGTTCAAAAAATCGATTAGATGGTGAGTGCATTTCAAGTAAGATGTGAGTTTCTTTCCCTATTATTAGGCAACTCAATATTTCCTTTAATTTGTCCTTTTTTTTTCTTCCTATTGCCATTCTGACTCGACTAAGACAAATCATTCAAGAGAAGCACACCAATGCCCATTTTGAGGAGGCCAAGTTGGAAAACCGAATCTGTCAAGGAAAGGGAGGGGGATTATTTCCTTTTTAGTCTCTCACTTAGGAATTTGATTAGGGGATTTGTTATTTTCCATTCTTTTGTATATTCATTGTAATTTAATATGGAAATACACAAGAAAAAATAATCAACCATCTTCTCCAAATTCATTTTTTCTAGTTTTTTCTAGTTTTTTTTTTTTTTAATTTTTTTTAATTTTTTTTTTTTAATATCAGAGCACCCAATCTGGGGCTTTTGATTCGTTTATCATCGTTGCTAGTAATCCTACCATAGTTACGACACCATTGTAGTCACTAGATAGCAGCAACATCACCATCTTCGTAGTTGCGAAATCTAATTCCCATCTCTAGTAACCCATAAATGCAGGGCCATTGTCTACTCGTACTGCACCATCACAATCCGCCATCCCAAAACCCCATCTCGCAACCCCCCTATTGCCACTCAAAATCCACCACTCGCAACTGACAGAATCCATCTGCTACCCCATCTCCAAACCCACCTAAACCCCTTCTTTCAACCCCACAACCCATACTCGCCACCATCGTTGTCCCAACCAAGGCTTCAACCCGTTGCCATTACCCAACATCCCACACAACCTGAAAACCCACTTGCAATCCATCTCCATCGACAACCAAATTGATCATTGCTGGCCCTACATGTTAGATCTGCTTTAGATCTTCTTCACCAGCTGTAACACCTTGTATTTTCAGTTTTTGGTGTTACTAACCATCGATATTCAAATTGGGATACATCTGACTGTTGGATGGACAAAGATCTATAAATAGACAAATTCAAGTGATGTGGCCCACCTGAGCTTTGAATTTGCTCGTCTTTGGTCAAATGACTAGCGGGATTCATAGAATCTAATGGTTAGCATGGATCTCATAGAAGAAACCTGTGGGCTCCACTTGGGGGATGTGTGTGTGCACATGGTATGTTCACTTACGGTGCATTAGACCATTAGCCGGTCAAACAAGCGTCGACCCGAGCTCATTCGAAAAAAGGAGAGATTTCTCTCTTTCTCTATTTTCTGCCAATAATGACATTTGAAAGACAATTGAGCCGTCCGATCGATAGTGGGCCACCATTAAGATTTGAACCATCCATCTCGTAGACGGGGCAAATTCGACCAAACCTTGGGTAGTTCCACACTTAGCTGCATACGTGCATGCACACAAAGATGAGCATATGTAAAGCTACGCGTGCGGTGTTTTGCTGAAAAAAAAAAATTTCATTTCTAGGTGTCATGTTGGCAATCCATGTGAGCAATGCTAGGCAAATCCTGACCCTTCAAGCAAAAAAGCCTCAACCGTTCGATGCCACCTTCGTGGATTAGGGTTCCTTGCAATAAACCGATGCTAATCTCTTTTGCGGTTTCTATAAACTAAACACCATGTTGCAATCTAGACCCTCCATGCTAAATCCTATGGTTTAAGAGAATTAGGTCGCTGTTATAAAGCAGAAGATTCAAACAACAACCAGATTTTCACTCATCTCTTATAGAAGCCCTAGAAAGTTAGTCAATTCCTTCTTTCTTCGACACCACCACTAAAACGAATATGGAGCTTCAAAATCTCTCATCTACAAGCTTCCTTGGAGTAATCAAAGCCACCTAGAAGCTTTGGCACATCAAGATCACTATCGATTGAAGAGTTGCCATTGATGGCTGTCATCTTCTTCGACGATCATTTCAGCCATAGAGTCTAGTGCAAGCTCCAATTTTAGATATGTTTTATTCAATAGGTGGGTCATTCTATCAATTATGATCATTACTCTTATCATCCAAATCAAATCATGTGGCATTTAGCAATGAAGATGATCCTGCGTAAAACAGTTGTGTGTGAACCGGTTCAGCGTCGAGTCGTCATTGGGTCATTAAATTGAGTTGGAGATTTGGGTTGGGTCTGTGTTGTTGGTTGTTCCACTGAGTTGGAAAGAAGGAAAAGAAAGAAAAAGAAAGAGGAAGAGGAAGAAGGGAAAGGAAAAGAAGAGAAGAAAAGAGAGGGAAGATTGGGCAAGAGTGAGTGAGTGAGTCACGCAGACTCACTGAGTTAGGTGGGATATAGGCTATCCCATATCTATTGTTAGACGTGTTGTAGGTGAGGAGAAGAAAGAAGAAGAAATGAAGAAGAAGGAAGAAAAAGAGGGAGGAATAGCAACCATTTGTCGGGTTTTCACCTTGCAATCGAGTCAAGTCGACAAGTTCATCGAGTTTCGTTTTAATCACAGTTGGGTGTTATCTCGAACTCACTTGTTAGAGCTTAGGATCAAACCAAGTTGATCGAGTTTAGAGGAAATTCAGACTTTTTACAGTTAGTTCAGTTAAATCGAGTTAACTTAGTTGGGTCTGTAGAGTTAAGCAACATGTCAAGCCTTGCTTAGATCTCAGTTGTTGGTTCAGCTCTCGTGCACTCCAGCCTCTTGGGCAGCTTCGTCATGGGGTAGTGAACTTGATTTTGAATCAAGTTGGAGTGACTCGAGGTAATATTAGATAACTCAATGAGTTGCTGAGTTTATATATGTATAAAGTCTCTTTAAACTGTAATTTTAGCATTATCTTGTTGCAACTTCGATAATTGATTTTGAGGTTTGAGTTCTTGAGCGAAGCAAGTCGCGATTGGGTTCACTTTGGGGCATCGAGTTGTATAGAATTGGATCAATCTTTTAAGTTTATGTAAAATCCTCGATCAAGTTGCTTACCAGTCTAATAGAGGTGAGTAAATCTCTATTGTCTTATGCATTTCAATTCTAGATTCACCTGTAGGGTATAGTTTTAAGTTTCATATGAAAGACATAAATTTCATTTTCCATTTAGATCAAAACCTTAATATTTAGTTCCATGTTCAATCCCCATTTTGGACAAATCTTGAATTATGTAAAGCTAATTATTACATGTTGGGAATTCTTAATAGAATGTAATCCTTAGCTTGATTTCGCATCATTTCATCATTAGATAACAACTTGTCTTGGAAGGTGATGATTCATGTTGAGACTCAAATATTGCATATTTTCCCCCATTTATATCTTGGTTTTATGAACATGATAGTGCTTAAAGATATATTTTATACATGTTTGTGTTGCAAGGTAAATTTGAGAGCTTGGATTGAAAAGAGTGATAAAAGCAAGGATTTAATGCTCAAGAATCACCAAGGTAAAGGATGGATCTTAGGAGACCAAGAATGAAGAATTCACATGCCAAAGATCCAAGAAAACTAAGTGCCAAAGATGAAGAAATGACTTGAAAGATTTCAAAATCCACAGCAGAAAACAGACAGTTCGGTCCCACCTAAGCCAACTTCGGTCCGACCGAACCTAACTCCGGTCCCACCTAAGCCAATTTTGGTCCCACCTAAGTACTCAACACATAAATTTCAGATGCGATTTCGGTGCGACCGAAACCAATTTCGGTCCGACCGAAATCGCACAGAATTGTCCAGCTAGAAAGTGCGATTTTCAACCTTAATTCGGTCTGACTGAACCCAACTTCGGTCCGACTGATGAGTTAACGCGGAGCTGACATGGAGTGCGTAACTTGAGGCGGTTTGCAGAAATTCCAAGGAGTTGCATAAGATAGGGATTCACAACTATGAATAGGAGTCCCTAGGACGTTCCTAGGTATCTTCTAGGGTTTAAAGAGTGGAGCCAAAGGGTGGAGCTGCCGCTCGGAAGCTTTCTTCTTCTTTCTTTAGTTGTTTTTATGTTATGTTTGAGAGACTTTAGTTCAATCATGTCTATGGTTGGCTAAACCTCTTAGCTAGGGCTAAGAAGTGAAGCTTGTAACGTGATTGGGATGTTGCTTCGCTTTGATTCATGTTTATTTTGAACTTCATTGATTTCTAGTTGATTTTAAGAAATATTTTCAAATTTTAATGGTTTGTTGTGATTCCAATTACAATAGATCTGCAATAGCTTTGAATATCTTCTTTTCCTCTTTAAGATTATGGGATTAGTAAATCTCATTGTTCACCATTGTCCCTTGGGTATGGTAGGGTGACGGAATCCCTTCCAATCTTCACAATTCTCCTCCATTGAGGCTGGATTAATGAGAAGTTCAGAGATTCAATCATCTCTTTCTCCAACTAGATAAGATAGGACTCTGATTCCAGTTGGATCTCTTGAATCAAGTAAGGTAGCATCATGATAGCTACAAGTGAATCCTTGGCACCCTAGTTTCCACCTTTCAATTGATAGTTTAAACTTTATTTGCAATTACTTCTTTATTCCAGATTTCTCTTCTTAGATCTTCTTTTAGTTCTAGTTCTAATTTTAATTACTTTTAGAATACACACAAAATTAGTCCCTGTGGATTTAAACTCGGTCTCACCGAGTTATTACTACATCGTAACCCTACACTTGGGGTTGTGAACAATTCACACTTCATGCTTTCCTCCATTATGATAGTTAGATATAATTCCTTTGATTTGTTAATTTTCTTAATCTAGTACTTATACTTAGTTTATGTGTATCATTTTCTAATAGATTTAATTATAAATTTTAATTTTAGTTTGAGTAATTCTTTCCTTGAACTTGTTGATTATTTCGAATGCTTCACACACAGAACACATGAATTTTATGTGGAAAAACCCTCGTGGGAAAAACCATGACACAAAGCGATAAGCAATCCATTATGAAATGATATTACAAGAGATGGATGGACTTACCGATCCGAACAACCCCAAAAGCTTTTCTCAAAATCCTAGCTTTGCATTGAAACACCTTAGGAATGTCTTAACATTCGCTTAGAATACCTTAATCCTGATTACACCTGATATATATACTATCACAACTAGAATTAGAAATAAATCACATATTTATGCAATTCTATGCTCATTGTTGATGGGATATCCACCAAATTGGGGTAGAACATGAAACAACTCACAAAATGCATCTCGCAGCTTAATCTCCAATCCTTCACTTCATCTAGCAACCCACATTATGTGCATGCCAACGTTACTCCTTAATGGTACTGCTCAAGACACTCAACTTCCTGCTACTTAACCCCTTGTACCAGACACGTCAGCCCCTTTGCCTAAAATCCCATTTAAACAATACTGTCAATTGCTAACATTACTTATCGTTGATGGAAATTCAGTTACTACAAATCTTGCTGGTAATCCTTCCTCTTATTACTTAGTTGCCATCTCCTCTCCTACCACATGGATCATAGACAATAGAGCATATGACTATCTGACCACTACCTTTTTCTCCCTTATGGGTTCAATAATCACTTTTAATGTTAAACTTTCAATTGGTGACGTTACCCCAGTACTCATGTTGGCTCTGTTCCTTTATCCAAACATTTAACCTTGCATGAATTTGTGTGTTCCTAATTTTTATTTTAATCTCTTGTTTGATAGCAAATTAACTCAGACTCTCGACTATCATGCCATTTTTCCTCTCTCTCTCCCTCTTATTTTTTTTTTTTTTTCGTTTTTCATGAGCTATCATTAAGAAAGCTAATTGGAGTGGGTGAAGTACGAGATGGACTCTACCATTATATCCCACCACCAAGCGCCACACCCATATCCATGCCCATCGCTTGCTCACCTGGCTCTAACCTTTGAGATATTCACCTAGGGCACCCCTCTGCAGCCCGCCTCCATCTCTCTTCTACTTCGAATAATATTTTTCCTTATAATTCTCATTGTGATGCTTGTCATTTTTCCAAACAGATTTGCCACTCTTTTCACCTGAGTTATAATAAGAATAATCATACATTTGATTTAATTTATTATGATATTTGGGAAGGGTGTCTGTAGACACCCTCTACCCAAATTTGCAGATAATACTCTGCATGATTACAACAAACTTTCAAAATTGGCATTGACCATCTTAGAAGAGCATTGCAAAGGAAAATGAATTGAACCGAGAAGATACTTGGGACCGCTTAGAGCCAACCAACAATCCAGTTAGCCAAGAGCCACAGATTCCTGTCGATGATGCGGCACTCCCTAGATTCGTCAGGTGGGCCTTATGGGCACTAAGGTGTCAAAATTATCTCAAAATATGTGAAAAGTACTAGAGGAAATTTAATTCATGCCAATCCAAAAAGTTCACTTATTAGCACATGATAACTCTTATCACCTAAAAGACCTAAAAAATGCGAAATCAAGCCACATAAGCACTAGTGGGAATCCAATTCCCACCGGTCACCTTTGTAAAAATCTAGCTCATCTCCATCATTTACAACACATATTGGCTTTACTTATAAGACTTGGCTTGCTAAAAAATGCTTGGGTAGGTTTAAGAGAGGGTATGTGAGAGCTAGGGAAGGTTTTAAAAGCTTGGAGAAGTTTTCTCTAGACAATCTCCTCCATGTTGGAAGGTTATCAGTTTCAAGAATGTTTGTTGATCAAAAGAGTAGAGTTATAATTTGAGACACCCGATTATCTCTTTCCATATGAGTGTTTGGTTTCCTTCTCTCTTTCACATCTCCACAAGTTCACACCAACATCTAAAGCTAGGCAGGACTTGACTTGTTCGACTCGGTTAGACCTGACTCAACCCGAACCGAATGGGAGGCTTAGTTTGATCTGAAAGCAAACCGATTCGACTTCAAGTTACCCAGTAACTCGACTCGACTTGACCCAAAACTCGATCAGGTCAGACTCAACCCGATCCGAAACCTGACTTGACTCGGGTTCAGGTGTGTGTGTGTGTGTGTGTGTAACCTAAATTCCTAATCCTATCCCTCTCTACCCTACCCACCGCACGCCCGTACACGATTGGCCCTACATGATAAAAACCCTCTTCCTCCCTCATTTTCCTCCTCTTCCAAGCCCAATAGCCCTCCTCCCCCTCCTCCTCACTCTCTTTATCTCCTCTTCACTCCCTCCCTCCCTCATCTTTCGAGCCCTGGCCTCGGCAGCCGCTCGATTAACAGTCCGCACCTACCCGGCCACTCGGCTGCAGCCGCTCGATCAACATTCCGAATCCACTCAGCCGCAACAGCTCGTTAGTTGATTAACTTTGAAAGGTAATGTTTTAATGCATTATATTTTTAATTTTTAATTTTTAATTTGGGAGGGTGTGCGGTCAGGCTGGCTCGAGTGTAGCCGGGATGGCTGTGGTGCGTCTGGATTAGCTTGGGTGCGTCCTGGGCTCACTGTGGTATGTTTGGGCTAGCTCAGGTGCAGTTGTGCTCGTTGTGATGCGTCCGGGCTGGCTCGGGTACAGCCGGGATGCTGGTGGTGCATCTGGGTTGGCTCGGGTGCGGCCAGGCTAATCCCTAACCCTAACCCTAACCCTAATCCCTAAACCTAAACCCTAACCCTAACCATAAACCCTAATCCCTAAACCCTACAAACTAATCCTTAAAATCTAAACCCTATACCCTTGTAAGTGCTTATACTCAATCCACAATTAGGATTGTCAAATTTCGTAGTCCCGAATGGATCACAAGCACTCATGAAAATGTTCTTTGACAACTCATGAAGACTACGTAGAGACTGGATCAACATCTCAAGGAAGACTCAACATCTTAAGCTTTAAATATGTATTGTTCAAAGTTTGAAGCATTTTGTATGTATCAACCATCAGGTGATATAACCTTAGAATGACCCTAGGTTAGGTGTATTTCACATGGTGACATGATAAACATAATTCTAAGTATAATACACTGAAGTTAGGCCAGCTCGACTTTTGGTTCGGCCAACTTAACTACCGTCAGCTAACCCAATACATTTTGGGCAAAGTATACAATAAGCTAGGGTTTTTCCACGTCAAGTTTAGCCAGCCCAACCTTGGGATTGGCCAGTCGAACCTGTCTGTTTGGTCAAGTTTCTAGCAACATTAGATTTTCGGATCTTAGGGAGATTCGTCCAGCAGAACCCTATGTTTGGCTAGTCGAATTTTGGCTTGACCTAACTGATTTTTTGAAAATTCTTATCTTATAAAATCTGAGTGTTGTTGGAACGATATCGTCGGAATTCGGCCAGCTGAACCGAAAATCAGGCCAATTGAATTTTCAAGTCCCTTGGCTATAAATAGAGGCCTTCTCTCATTCATTTTAAGAATGAAAAATTGTGAGCAATATACTCAAGCAAGGAGATAAAGTCAGGGCCTTCTTAAGCTATTTGTGGGGTAAATCTGATATTTAATTTAACTTATTTTATTCTCTTTCTCAAGTTAGTTTTAATCATTTTTGATAGAGTAATCCATACTTAACTTGAGATTTAGAGAATTGAATTTGTAGCATTAGGGTTTCTTTTATTATATTGAAAATACATTGGATCCCTTTATTCTTTCGGGTTGAACATATACTCCTATATCAATTCCCCAAGAAAGAAGATCACTGCAATCAAGCTACAGTTACGTCTTCGACTCGACATCTAAAGATAAGTACTGTATTTACTTTTATTTTATTTGCATTTTTCTGAGATAGCCTGGAAATCTTACCGGATTGTTTTGTGGTGAGCCCATGAAAATTACAAATTGGATTTTGTTGTGATAGTCCGTGAAAATCACAAGAATTGTATAAGGTTATTAAGGTGAACTTGTGAAAACCTTGAAATAGTGAAAACCAAAATTACGTAGGTAGTAATTTTGAGAGTGGAGTAAGTGTGGGGTTAAGCACTGAACCACTATAAGTCTTTGTGCATTGGTGGTGAATGTTTATTTATTTATTGCTTTCCTTATAATTGATTGTCACTTGCTAAGTTTGATATTTTGATCTCAAAGACGTCGTGAAATAAAGTTGTCTACCTAAATCTTTTAGGTGAAGGTTGTCCTACGAACTATTTAGAATCAAGATTTCAATACTCTAAGCAATTGAGAGTATTTGTTTTATTATTCCACATTATATCAAAATATTTTGTATTATCCCCCCTCTAGGACATCTATAACTCGTCCTTTCAACTTTAAAACCTAATACCTAAATTCTAAACCCTAATCTCAAACCCTAATCCCTAAACCTAAACCCTAAACCCTAACCCTAAACCCTAAACCCTAAAACCTAACCCTAACCATAAACCTTAAAACCTAAACCCTAACCATAAACCTTAAAACCTAAACCCTAACCCTAAACCCTAAACCTTAAATCCAAACCCTAAACCCTAAACCCTAATCCCTAAACCCTAAGCCTTAAATGGCTAAACTTAATCCCTAAACCCTAAATCCTAAACAGCTAATGTATTTTATTTATTTGAATTAAACAATTAGTGGTTTATTTTTGTGAATTATGGATTACATTGGTTATTGCTTAACTTATTATTGTGCATTAGATAGTTAACTTAATATGTATGGATTACATTTCTTATTGCTTAGCTTATTATCGTGAGTTAGATAATTAGTTGCCCATTTGAGGATTTCTATGTGGCTAAACATAGATATAGTGTATTTTTGGTGGCATAAAAATCGCTCAAATTGTCCCATTTTGGACAGTTTAAGGTTAAGTAGATCAAATGCTTTCATATAACCTATTTAAATATTTATGCCTAATCTATGCTCCATCTCCCCATTTCTCTCTGGATATGTTTCTTCCTTTTCATTTCTCATGTCAAATATCTTCACATTACTTCGATATTTGGCTTCAGAATAAAATGAAAGATCAAATTATCTGTAGAGACATGGGAAGATACTGCCGGAATTTCGGCATATACATTTAAATAAGAATATGAAAGTATTACAATCTATTCAACCTTAGATGTGTTACTAATTTTGGATTTAACATAAATTATGGATTTACATTGCTTATTGCTTAACTTATTATTGTGCATTAGATAATTAGCTCAATATGTATGAATTATATTGCTTATTACTTAGCTTATTATTATAGATTACATAATTAGTTAGCCACTTGAGGATTTCTATGTGGCCAAACATAGATATAGTGTATTTTTGATGGCATAGAAATTACTCAAATTGTCCCATTTTAGATAGTTTAAGGTTTGATAGATAGTATGCTTTTATATAACATATTTAAATGCTCATGCCTGATCTGCACTCCATCTCCCCATTTCTTTATGGCTATGTTTCTTCATTTTAATTTTTCATGTCAAATATCTTCACATTTCTTAGATATTTGACATCAGAATGAAGTGGAAGATTAACTTATTTGGAGAGACATGAGGAGATGCTACCAAAATTTCAGCATGTGCATTTAAATTGGAATATGAAAGTATTATAATCTATCCAACCTTAGATAGGTGATTAATGTAGGGTTTAGTATAAACTTTTAAGGCATTATAGTGCTAATCTGAATTAGTATCTTTTAATTAATAGATGACTAGTGAGGAAATTTCCAATACCTCCGATGATTTGTCAGTCACTTTGCTGATGATCTTGGATGAAGGGTTAGGTCTAAAAGATGAAGAGGTGCCCATTAATATCAGTACCTCACAGTCACAAACTTCAATAAAAGCAAAAAAAAAAAAAAAATAGTGTGGGAAGATTTTGAAGAACCCTGAAAACGATACGATGAATATACAATGCAAGGACTGCAAGGCTTAATATCTTAAACAAGTACATGGCTCGATCACAAATATGAAGAAACGCCTTTTGAAGTGTCATAAAAAAGTGAGAAGCCAGACTTCAGGCCAACAAACACTTTCATTTACCCAGTTTTTAGTGGGTCCGTCGCATGGTACCTTGTCCACCTATAAGTATAACAGAGACCATGTGAATGAGTTGATGCCTAGATTTATTATTGCCAATGAAAGGCCATTTCAGATGGTAAAAAGTCATTCTTTTGTCGAATTAGCCATAGGCCTTAACCCCATATACGAGAAGGTCTCCAGTATAACAATAAAGAAAGTGTGCATAAAGATACATTCAAGCGAGAAGGTTAAGTTGAAAGGGTAGTTGGAATCAGTTTTTCGAATCAGCCTGCCTGACATCATATTTTTGGATGACATCCAATAAAAAAAGGGGTATATGTCACTAACTACTCACTACGTTGATGCCAAATGGAGGCTCTGCAAAAGAGTTATAAACTTTTATTATCTTGCGCCTCCTCATATTAGATTGATGATTTCAGATAACATCTATAGATGCCTTGTGGAGTACGACATTGAGAAAAAATCTACTCGATAACTTTAGACAATGCCTTTACACTCGATAACTTGACAACGAATTTGTGGAACTAGATTAGGGCCACCAATAACTTGTATTTTGGTGGAAAAATATTTTATGTTAGGTGTTGTACCCACATCTTAAGCTTAATTGTATAAGATGGGCTTAAAAAAATTGAGCTAATGATCGAGAACATAAGAGAGAATGTGAAGTACATACATGGGTCACATTCACGATTAAATGCATGGAATGAGATCGTAAAATAGTTGAATTTATCATCTTAGAGAACGATGAAGCTGGATGTCATGACACGTTGGAATTCAACTTACAAAATGTTGGATTTAGTGATAGCTTTCAGAGATGCATTTCTCACTATGCGAAGTATGATAGTCTGTATCAGTGGTTTCCTTTTGATGATGATTATACAAGAGCTGAAGCGGTTCGCAACTTCTTTTCAGTTTTTTACGACACAATGAAGAAATTTTCAGGAAGCAAGTATCCAATAACAAATATATTTCTACCAGAACTTTGAAGAGTAAAAGATGTTTTACGCAGAAGTTATAGTGGACCAGACTTTTTACAATTAATGACTATGGGTATGCAGTTAAAGTTTGATAAGTAATGGTTTGAGTGCAGTTTGGTAATTGCTATCATAGTCGTTCTTGATCCTTGATATAAGATGTTCATGGTTATATTCATTTTTAATAAGTTGTATGGTGAGAAAAGTGCCACTGAGGTCAATAAGATTTATGATGCAATTGAAGATTTGTATAATTTCTATGTACAAACTTTGGGTGCCGTAAAAGACAATACTGCAGCTACAAGTTAAACTCTTGAAGTGAGTTGTAGTTCTAGTGTTGATGTACAACGAAACATGATCGAAGATTTCATGTCTTTCATGGCACAAGTTGAGACACAAATGCAGACAACTCAAATAGAACTTGACCACTATCTCAAAGAGCCACTTATAAAGTACAAAGGCGAAGAATTTGATATTTTAGACTGATGGAAGTCGAAAGCTCATGAATCGCAGTACCTTGTGCTCTTGCTAATGGTACGCGACATATTGTCAATTCTAGAGGTGGGCAAAATGGACCTGTTTCGACGGATCCGACCCGATCCGCCCCGATTAGAACATAACCGATGGCCTGGATCGGCCAGGTTCGGATAGGATCGGTCAGATTCAAACGACAATCGGATCGGGTTTGGGTAAGTAACGAATCTGACCAAACCAAACCGAAATCTGATCCATTTGGATCCGATCCGATTTGATCTGGACCGCACCGAGCCCTTGGTTCGTGTGTCTCTCTGCAGAGAAAAAACAACTCAGTGAGTGAGCATGAGGTTGGCTAGGGCGGCACCAGTTCATGGAAGTTGGGTACACTCACAAGAAAGACATGCATTGCTTTCTTTTTCCAAGTGGGTCACGATCAGAAAGACCAACTAGGCACTGTGTTCTTCATCCAGTTCATGACTCGGTACCGGCATGGAAACTTTGGGATCCGGTTAAGTCGTATTCAACATATATCACACGCCATATATCCGAGATAACTTCAAATTTTTGCTTGCATCTCATGCAAGCTACTGTCAGTAATGACAGTGACAATGACAGGTTGAGTAGCAGCTGAAGTGAAGACATCAGGTTCTGTGGGACCCACCATGATGTATGTGTTGTATCCACATCGTCCATTAATTTGTAGAGATCATTTTAGGCCATGAGACAAAGAATGAGTCAAATCTAGATTTGGAGTGGACCCCACCACATAAAACAGTGGGAAGAGTAACTCCTACCGTTGAAACCTTCCTAAGATCCACTATGATGTTTATCTGAGATCCAACATGTTCACAAGTTAATACAGACATGAAAGAAGGGAAAACACAAATTTCAGTTTGATCGAAAACTTCCGTGGGCCTTAGAAAATTTTAATGGTGGGCGTCACTCTCTCCACTATTTTCTGTGGTGGGTTCCATTTGAGCTTTGCATTTGACTCATTCTTTGGCTCAGGCCCTAAATTGATATCTCCAAATTATTGAACGGTGCAGATCCAACACATATATCATGGCGGGTCCCACAGAACTTGGTCACGTCAATTCAGTAGGGGCTAGGGAGTCTAGCCACTCAACGTCACCTGTCATAATCCTCTCTCACACGCAACCTACAAGTACATACGTGTCGTGCAAAGGCGAGCGCGTACGTGCCTTGAGCTCCGAATTGTACGAACGGCTCAAATGAGATCAAACTTACATGGACCCCACCATAATGTTTATTTTCCATCTAATCTGTTAATACTGTTAAAAATACATGGATAAAGTGGAAAAACAAATTTCATATTGATCCGAAACTTCTGTGATCTGAAGAAAGGTTTCAATGGTAAACGATCAATCCCCCACTATTTTTTTGCAGTGTGGTCCAACTGAACTTTAGATCTGTCTTATTTTTTGGCTCAAGCCTTAAGACAAGCTCTCCAAATGGATGGACGGTTTGGATCAATCCCCCACTTCTCTCTTCCGATCCGAACTATACCCAACCCGATCCGATTCAGTTTTCCTGGCCGAGCGGGACTCGGTCTGGGTCAGACTATCAATGCATCAGATCGGATCGAGGCAGATGATCTAGATCCGATCCCGGATCGGATCAAGTTCGGGTCAGACTCCGTAGAATCCGGATCGGATCGAGTTTGACCCAATCCGATCCGACTCGGTCCGATGCCCAGCTCTAATCAATTCCAATTTCAATTGTGGCATCAGAATTTGCTTTTAGTATAAGGAGTAGGGTCGTGAATAAGTATCGAAGCTCACTTACACTGGAATCAATTGAAGCGCTCATTTGTACACAAGATTGACAGTATTCGATTTGGAAAAAAGGAAACTTTGTTGATGAGGAGTTCAAGGAAGAGGAGAGTGAGAAGCAAGATGAAACAGTACCTGCAACAATTGCATAAATCAGGATGAGACACTACCTTTTATTTCCCTTGCATTTGCTTACAACAATTTGATAGTTATTATTTATGGACTTAAACTGTAATATTTGATGGGTGAATGGATATTTTATATGCTTCTCACTTATCAGGTTATGTATTTTATGTTTCTTTATATATATATAATATATATATATATAATATATATATATATATATTTCCTCCTTTCATTTATGCTCTTAAGTGAGTTAATGTTTCTTAAATCTCATATGGTTAGTTTGTTGCATTTAGTTATCTTCATTCCTTAATTATTTATGTTGCTTTAACCTAACTAAATATTCTTTTTTTTTTCTTCTTCTAAATACATGCTTATAGATATGTCATCAAAAAAAAGATCCATCGGCATATATTTGAGATTATGGAGCCCAAGTCTGCTCCTATGACGGAAAGATAAAGTCGCAATGCAAGTTGTGTGGAAAACGATTTGTAAACAAAACAAATCGGTTAAAATTACATTTGGCTTATCGGGGAAGAGACGCTGCCCCATACAGCAAAGCTCCTTAAGAAGTCCATGATTTATTTCGAACCATTCTCGACTTAAATACAAAGACTTTCACCACCCCTTTCCCTACAACCAATACAACCAGCCACAGACGATATAAAAGTAGGCCTATTATAATTAAAGAAGGGTTAAGCAGAGGAACTGCCTCCACAATTAGTAAAGAAGAAAGATACAAATTATTAAGGGAACAAGAAGAACAATATTATAAACAAGCCGTAAAACAAAGCTTGAAATTGGAATATAGGACTAGACAACAACATCAACCTCCTCAGAGACAACATGATGCCGAAGCAGGTACGGGTACGGGACATAAGCCATGTGATAAATCATCAAAGTTTCTTAAAAGTCTCATAACATTCTATAGGCGATTGGAAATCTCATACAAATCGGATCATAAAAAGAGGTTGAAAAAACTTGTTGAATATATGAATGGGGACTATGTAAAGACATCTCCACCATCTGATTCAGCAGAGGTAAACAACCATCTTTTAGACACCTCCAGCTCGGACTCAACCTAGAGTTCTCTTGTAGTTCAAGCCGTAAAAAGAAAACCAAAGGATGATTTTGGTAATGAAGGTGGATGAGGGGGTTACTATTATGGACAAGGTTAATCGGGTTACACTCCACAAAGGCATTCATCATATAGAGGATATCGAATGAATGAAATGTTTATTGGTTTGTATGTGAAACTCCATCTGAGATTCTGAACATACTTTTGATTTTTGACAATGTTTATTTACTTTGTTCATTTTATGGACATAGTTTATTTACTTTTGATTTTAAAACTGGATCGGGTAGGGTCTGCCCTAACTCGGTCCGACTCGACTCAATGCCCAGCTCTAGGAGGGGTCTTATTTGCAGTGTAACATGCAACAAATGCAACTGTGATCATTTTAATTTTTACATGACTAATCTCATACCACTAAATGGGAGAGAAAAGGAGAAGTGGTCGAAAAATGTAGGTTTATTTCATACACATGATTTTGAATCTTTGATCATTGAAACATGGTAGATCCAAGAGTGCTTTTAAGCGATGTCCGTATTTTGAACATAGTCTGGATGCCCC
This sequence comes from Magnolia officinalis, assembly GCA_021015155.1. Classification (NCBI taxonomy): domain Eukaryota; kingdom Viridiplantae; phylum Streptophyta; class Magnoliopsida; order Magnoliales; family Magnoliaceae; genus Magnolia; species Magnolia officinalis. The sequence continues at coordinate 84,298,858 of JAJHSJ010000002.1, read as the reverse complement.
AATGCTAGATTTTTAATCTTGGGCTTAGTGTTCGGGTCAAGTGTTTGAGCCCAAGCCCATGTGGCCTTGCCCTAGTAATCTGGCTTGGCGACCCGATCCAACTCGGTGCCAACTCGACCCAACTCGGTATTTCTGACTAGGTTAGACTCGGTTCGGATCAGTCCAAGCTAGACCCGAACTCAGATCGAGTCAGGCATGCTGGAATCGATACTGAGTCGAGTTGAGTTCAGGTCAGGCCTATTTCAAAATCGGATCGAGTTGAGTCAGCCTTAACTCGGTCTAACTCGACTCGATGCCTAGTTGTACCAACAATCCATGGCATTCAAGCATCTTATTCTCTGCTTCATTTTTATTTCTTATTTTTTCTCTAGCATTTTTCTATTTGGCCCCTGATGTAGTCACTTTTAGAACTTTTTTAGATCCTCGAAAAATCCAAAATCCCATAACAGAAATTGATGCCTAACCTCTCACTTTTTAAAAAAAAAAAAAAAAAAAAATCACCGAAGCCCTTAAAATCTTTGATTGTAAATCAATCACAGGAGTCGCTTGGGTTGAAGGATCCCCTTAACTCCTAAGTGATTTTAGAGTTTCTAGCTGGTCGTAAATCCTAAGCCAAATTGACTATTGGTGACTTCAAATAAACTGATTACCATTCTTGAGTCAATACCACCCATATGCACAAAGAGCAAAACTAGAGATGTGAGTTGACCTGCTCACACAGTTCATGTTCCATTGTATCCCACGCCTTCTCACACACATTATTTCCTCAATATTGTGAATGATCACCCTCGTTGTACTTAGGTTTACTTCCTGAATTACAAATCTGAAGTAAACTCCTCACTCAAAGTCCTTTTGTGCCATGGTTCAGACTCAATTCCAATGTCATGTTCAACAAATCCGAATTGATAATGGAACCAAAATTCTATCCAATAGAATGCAATCTCTTTTTCAAGAAAATGGGATCATTCATCAACATATACGTGTTGAGACACTCCAATAGAACGGGGTCACTAATGTAAGCACAAGTAACTCCTTGAAGTAGCCCAAGCCTTACGGTTCTAGGCACATTTACTGTCACGCCCCGAAATTCAGGTACTGAGTGTGCACCCTCAGACTTGAATTACGGTCCACAACTCGTACACTTAGTATACTTAAATTAGTGTTCACATTATTTAATAGAGGCACAACGTAATCCGAATTCTATGTTCTCATTAACCTAATACATTCATATCAACTTAATCCATTCACAATCAATCACCACCACACATCCCAAAAAAATAAACAATAAAAAAGAAAAAAAAATTATATATCAAGAGAACTAAATTGAGACTTTTATTAAATCATTAGAATCATCAAGTTATTCAAAAATTAGAAATAAAATCTAAATTTGGAGTCATTTTAAATCAGAAATAAAATAATAATAGGAACCACATGTCCCATCTAATTATTCTACTGATCCAACGAATCAAGCTTGTCTTCGGTTAAATACGGCCACTGATCCTGTGGACCATCCACTGGTTTGGCTTCATGTTCTTGCTCTTGAATCGTTGTATCTGCTTTAATTCCTTCTGTACGGTTTTTTCATCAATAAACCGTCAGCTGGCCAGGCCCAGTGAGTGAACCCATCATGGTTCGTGCACGATACAATTAAAATAATACATACAAGTAAAGCATAAAAATCAGAAATACAATGCAAATAACATAATTAAAGGGAATGATATGAATGATATTGATGATGCATCGATCACGTGGGTATAAATAAAAACCGTCTACTTGCTTGAGTTGGATATCGACAACCCGTATCTGCACTTGGCAGGCTTCTACCGTTGGTAGGCATTGACAAGGCCCGCATCCACCCCATTGGGCAGGCTTCTAGTGGGTACAATGGGCCGTTTCCTAGGTAATCGCACAAGAGTGTTAATGATGCCAGGCATGAATGTTTGATGCAACATTAATCATATAAGCAGTCACATACATCTCTCCTTATGAAGGGCATTTCACATGTTTATAATCCAAGAATATCTCAGCACTAATCAGTTCATAATCAATTCAATAAGTCATTCACAACAACAAATTATTTTAATCATATGGAGAGGAAACATGTTGGGATTACTCATCTGATGATTTTGGGAGAAATTCGATAGAGTAGATCAGAAAATACCTATAAATAATCCATACGCAGTGCACCATAATGTTAAAAATTATTAAGTTCCTAAAGCATTTGATTTGTTTTGATTAAAGTCATACATGAGAGAGATACTTAAGTTTTACAAGGTAACATAATTTTGATTACCATATTGACCATTGAGAATAAATTTCAATCCAATCTGAAATATGTGGGACCCGTAATACCCTAAACAATTATTGTACAACTACCATTATTTTCTTTATGTATGGGTCGCACACATTTTGAATATGTCCTAAATTTACACTCTTAACCCATAGTAAACTTCCGAATCAAATGGATGGAGTGGATACAATATATAACCATTGAGGGTCTACAATTTGATGACCCAAGATGGTTTCTATCGTTAGAAACCGCACTTGGTTTCAACGCGGGAAGCCAAACCCTTTTTTTTTTGTACCTATTTTATTTATTTTTTTGATTGGTCCCATGATAATCTAAACCATGGGTGAGATGGGTAATCTCCTCATAAAGGAGGAGCCCAAAAATCTCATCGAAATAATACTTTCGTGGCCCACATGAATATTCAAAGGTGCCCATTTAATTTTCATTATTTAAGGCGATGTGGTCCACGTGAGTTTTCTTTCGAATAATTTTTTCAACCACATAACTCTTATTAAGTGACAAGATTATTAGATGGTACGAATTTGATACTTACATCAAGAGAGCCCCGCATATAAGGTCCATCAATCCGGACTAACTCTGGTAACGTAAATAGATCAACTTCACTTTTGCACGCTGGAGTGTTTTTACACCCATTTTATATTGTTATACTTTTGTCGTGATGATCCATACATAATGTGTGCATAAGATCTATCCTATTCACCATTTTACCAACATAGTTTTAGGACATTGGTAGAAAAATGAAGTAGATTCGTTATTTCGATGGACCATACTACCATGAATCAACACCGACCGTTCTTCCACCATTAAAACATATACATTTCTTATTTAAAACCCTCCTAACTTTCTATGTAAGATCCAGGTTGCTCATTGGTCCACCTAATTATTTTTTAATGGTTAAAATAATTGGTATCTCCATCGGAACTCCCTACGGCCCCGATGGATATTCTAACAGCGAGTGCCTAATGAATTCTATTTTGCATATTGTGGCCTACCAAAATGTTAATTTAGCCTAATTTTTGGAGGTTTTCCATATTTTGGTCCTTAGGACCTAATAGACTAAATTAATCGGGCCATATATGCAAAATAAGTCCAATACGTAATTCAAGTAAAATAAACAGAAAGAACTTACGTGTTTGCTTTTAATTCTTGTTACATGCGTAAGGTGTTCCAAGGTGCATAGTGCATATGCGCACATATTAATATATGTGCACATGCATTGCACCCATGGTAGATCTACACCGTCCATCACATAAACCCAAAACATACTAACATATTAAAAATATAAATAAAAATAAAAATAAAATAAAATAAGTACTAACCTGTGCAAGCTGTTCTTCCACTAATTTCTCTCTTTTTTTATCTTTTCTCTTATTTTTGTTTTCCTCTTTTTGATCGGTGAGAAATGTTCACCCTTATAAAAAAGAGAGTTGCTCGGATAAGATAATGATGAGGGAGGTTGCAACCGTTTTAATACTTTTTTTTTTTATAAAAAAAAAATAAAATTTAAAAAATTTAAAATTTAAGGAAACAAAAAATTTGGAGTTGTTACATTCTAACCCCTTAAAATAATAATTTCATCCTCGAAATTTACCTGAACTATTCTTCAAACAAGTAAGGATACTTCCTGCGTATTTCAGCTTTCTGCTCCCATGATGCTTCATCGACTCCATGATGATTCCATAACACCTTGACTAGTGATACTGTCTTGGTTCTTAAAACGCGTTCCATATAGTCTAAAATACGAACAGGCCTTTCCATGTAAGATGTATTTTCCTGAAGCTCAAGATCATGCCAATCGATGATATGCGAGGCATCTCTTTCATACTTCCTTAACATTGACACATGAAAAACATTGTGAACACTCGACAACTGTGGAGGTAGTGCGAGTCTATATGCTGCGGCTCCTACTCGATCTAACACCTCAAAAGGTCCAATGAACCGAGGGGCAAGCTTTCCTTTTGTACCGAATCACATCGGACCCTTCATTGGTGAGACTTTTATAAATACACGATCCCCCACTGAAAATTCCAAATAACATCTTCGGTTATCCGCGTAACTCTTTTGTCGACTTTGAGCTGCTAGAAGTCGTTTTCGAATGAGCTCCACCTTCTCAGAAGCTTCTTGGACAATATCCGGTCCAATCAAACCTTTCTCTCCTATTTCGATCCAACAGTTAGGAGCACGGTAGGGGTGTCCATACAATGCTTCATATGGAGCCATACCAATACTTGCTTGATAGCTATTATTATAAGCAAATTCAACAAAATGTAAGTTATCGTCCCAAGTACCTTTGAAATCGAGAGCGCATGCACGTAACAAATCTTCAAGTATTTGATTCACACGCTCAGCCTATCTATTAGACTGTGGATGATAAATTGTGCTATAGTCCAAAGTCGTACCATGGCTTCCTGTAAACTAGTCCAGAATCGCGAAGTAAAACGAGGGTCGCGATCTGACATAATAGAACTAGGTATTTCGTGTAATCGCACTACTTCCTTGATATATAGTTTGGCAAGAACGTCCATTGAATAAGTAATACGAATAGGGATGAAATGCGCTGACTTTGTTAATCGGTCAACGATCACCCATATCGAATCATACTTCCTCTGCATCATAGGAAGTCCAACTATGAAGTCCATAGAAATGCAATCCCACTTCCATTCTGGTATCTTTAAAGGTTGCAATAGTCCTGACGGGTTTTGATGATCGGCCTTTACCTGTTGACAGGTGTAACATCGAGAAACATAATTGGCTATATCTTTCTTCATGTTCTGCCACCAAAATGAACGCTTTACATTCTGGTACATTTTAGTACCCCCTGGATGAATAGTGAACTTAGTTTTGTGCACTTCCTTCAAAATTTCTTCCTTCAGTTCTGGAACATTGGGTACGCAAAGACGATCGCAATACCGAACTCCCTTATCTTCCCACACTTTCCAAACTGATGCCTCATCACCTTGGTGCTTAGTCATCATTTTCATCAACCACTCGTCATTTCCTTATGCTTCTATGATTCTTTCCTTCAATGTCTGTTGTAATGCTATGTTACATAAGCAAATACGTTGCTCTCGGAACTGTAGTTTAACATCGAAGTCCTTTACATAGTTCATCATCTGCCACTCTTGAACCATTAGTTTAGTTATGGTTTGCTGCTTATGTTGCTTCCTACTAAGGGCATCTGCCACAAGATTTGCCTTCCCGGGATGATATAATAACTCAAAATCATAATCTTTCATGAATTCGACCCATCTTCGTTGTCTCATATTCAAGTCTTTTTGGGAGAACAAATATCGAAGGCTCTTGTGATCTGTGAAAAGATCGAATCTTTCGCCATATAAATAATGCCGCCAAATCTTTAAAACGAACACGATTGTGCCCAATTCCAAATCATGAGTTGGATAATTATGCTCATGATTCTTTAATTGCCTTGACGCATACGCAATCACTTTATCTTCTTGCATAAGTACACAACCAAGGCCCAGAATTGACACGTCAGTATATAAGACAAACTTTACTCCCTCCTTTGGAAGAGTGAGAACAGGAGTAAAGGTTAAAAGATTCTTTAATTTAACAAATGCTTCTTCGCATTTATCAGTCCGTTTAAAAGGCACACCCTTTCGAGTCAGACTTGTTAATGGGCCGAAAAATTTTGAGAAGTCCTTGATGAATCTCCTGTAGTACCCAGCGAGTCCCAGAAAGCTCCTAACTTCAGTTACACTCTCATTACTGCTTCGATCTTGGCTGGATCAACTTCAACACCGTCCTTTGTAATTACATGTCCTAGAAATTTAACACTCTGCTTCCAGAATTTACACTTAGAGAATTTGACATACAGTTGATTGTCCTTCAGCGTCTGTAGAGTAGTTCTTAGATGTATCTCATGATCTTCTCTAGTATTCGAATAGATCAGTATATCATCAATAAATACGATGATAAATTGATCAAGATAGGGCATTGGTCAGTCCAAAGGGCATAACCAAAAATTCATAGTGCCCACAGTGCGTCCTAAAGGCCGTCTTATAAATATCTAACTCCTTAATACGCAGTTGGTGATATCCTGATCTAAAACAATCTTGGAGAAATAACATGCTCCTTTCAACTGATCAAATAAATCGTCAATACGTGGCAGAGGATACTTGTTCTTAATCATCACTTCATTCAGCCGATGATAGTCTATGCATAAATGCATGCTTCCATCCTTCTTCTTTACAAAAAGTACCGGTGCACCCCATGGTGAAGTACTGGGCCTGATGAAACACTGGTTATTCAATCCTTCCAATTGTTCCTTCAACTCCTTTATCTCAACTGGCGGCATTCGATACGGTTGCATTGATATCGGGGCAGTGCCTGGTAACAGATCAATACTAAAGTCTACTTCTCGTCGGGGCGGTAATCCAGGTATGTCCTGAAAAATTTTTGGATACTCTCTTGCAATTGGGAGTTTGTCTATGCTCAACTCTAGTGACTCTCTCTTTCCTCAACATATAACACGCTACTCTACGTTATATCTCTCTAATAGATTACTTATTATTAAAGAAATTTTATAATCAATCGAATGAATGTAGTCCTTAGAATGAGACATAAGTCGTCTAGCATGACAGTACATATGCATGTTAGCGAAAACCCAATCCATACGTAGAATGACATCATATCCATTCATATCCATAACTATGCATCAACTAGCATTATAATACCGCATATATTGACTTCACAAGACTTGCATATTTTGTTCAAGGTGACAGTTTTTCCCACCGGTGATTCTACGAAAATTGCTTCACTAAGGTTAATAGGTTTCAACCCTAATCTTTTTACTACGACACTAGCAATAAATGATATGGTGGCTCCAGAATCAAATAATATAGCAATAGGTTTATTGAGTGCATTAACCGTACCTTCAATAACATTGTTATCTAGTTCAGGTTCTTCGATAGGGTTATAACATATACTTTGGCTTGAGTGGGTTGTTGTTTGAAGGGTTGTCCCCCTTAATTCTGAGATACTGAAGGTCGAGCTGCTTGCTGAGGCCGGTTCTGTTGATATTGTTGTGGCTTGGGAGGCAGTGATCGTGATGCCTGTGAAGATTGCTCGGACTGCTGAGACTGTGCAGGAAGTTGCAACTGAGGGGGGATCTGTTGAAGTGGCTGGATCTGGCCAATATCCTTAAGTCGGGTTTTGCAAAAATGGAATTTGTGTCCGTACTTCCCACAGTAGGTACAGTTCCCAGAAAAAAACTGATCTTGACTAATGGGAGCTTGAAATTGACCAAAAGTTCGTTGTCTCTTCTCTAACGGTTGTCGTTGGCTAGGAGTAGTCCTCACTGACTTCCCATCTCTTTTATCTGTACTCGAGACTTTAAGAACCGCTCACTATCTCTTTCAGCTCGAAGAGCCTTATCAACAATTTCAGAGTACTTTTTAATATCATCACAACAAAACTTGGTTCTAATATTTTGACAAAGGCCTTCATCGAATTTAGTGATCTTGTACTCTTCATCTTCCATCATCTTCGGGACATATCTTGATAGTTCAGCGAACTTCGCCTCATATTGTGCTACTGTCATCGATCCTTGTTCCAGTTTCGAAAATTCGGCCATCTTTTGATTACGGTAGGCCTTAGGGAAGTATTTCTCATTGAATTTGTCTTAAAATTCTCTCCAAGTCCATACATGATTAGCTGAAACCATTCTTTTAGACGATCTCCACCAAACATCTGCTTCGCCTTGAAGCATAAAAGACACTAATTGTACTTTCTCAGTATCAGGGCAATTCATCGCTTTTAATATCTTCTTGACTTGTTTTAGCCAATCTTCTGCTATTGAAGGATCTGTGGAACCTTTGAATATTGGCGGCCAGAGCTTTATGAATCTCTCAAGGAGATCCACTTCACGTGTATGCCCAGTCCTAACTGGTGATGCTTGATGATGAGGTTGAGGTGCTTGGCTCATATTGGCTAACATATTCCATTGAACTGCAAATTGCTCCTGTTGTTGCTTCATCATGGCGGCTATTTGATTTACTAATCCAAACGCAACGTCCCACGGCTGCGTGCTAGGTCTGACAAAATTAGCATGCATTGCAGATGGGAATAAAGGAAATTGGGTGCTTGGTCCAGCCCCACCTTGATCTGCTACAGGTGGAGGCATAGGATTTTGCAGTCCCTCTTCAACCTCATCCCCTTCAACTTTATTCTCATCTTGATTTCTATTCGTCATTTCACATTCTTGAAGAATATTGGTATCCACTACTAGGTCATGAGGAATGATAGCGCTAGTAGAAGGGACTAAGTCACAGATGTTACGTGTCTTCTTTAGTGCCATAGTTTTCCTATAAGACAAGAATTTGAATTTTAGTAGGGATTATGGACTTTTAACTGTACAATAACCTCTAAATAAAATACTTTAGATAAAATTATTATTTTAATCAAAGGTAATGATCCAAATGAATGACACTGTCAGTTAAACTGACAGGACACCATTTTTAGGCGTATTAGATTTCTAGTTGCCTGTTGTGGTTATAATTACTGTTTAATATATTTAGGAACTTTTAAATTAAATTCAACATTTTTGTGAAGCTATTACAAGCATATACTCTCCCCGTAAAATTTTAGCTAAATCTTCCAATCACAGAAAATTTTAAAATTCCTATAGTTAGATCTGTCTAAATTTCGATGAATTTTGACCAACCTATACTAACTCCCTGAATCAGTATAATGACAGTTAGATTCAAATTTTCTAATTATTTTTATTTTTATTTATACTTATCTATCATCAATCAGGATTTTGAATCGCCTTGATTGGATAAGTACTTTTATAGTTATGAATTTTACAAGTTGGGTGATACCTGCTGCCCATTATTGTCCAACAGGACTTTGTAAACTCAATATCCTAAAAGTTAATTAGGGTCAAACTAATCCTTCTCATATATATATATATTATATATATATATATATATTAATATGCTCAAATAGAGTACACTCAAATTCATTATTTCTCACAACAATATCCAAATAGAATATCCTAAGTGTTGTGTTTCTAATTTCAAGGGGGCCTACCAATTATGTACATGAGTGAGCCACATTACGTATAGGCCACATAAAAAAAAACTCTCTCTGATACCATTCTGTCACGCCCTGAAATTCAGGTACTGAGTGTGCATCCTCAGACCCGAATTACGGTCCACGACTCGTACACTCAGTGTACTTAAATCAGTGTTCACATTATTTAATAGAGGCACAACATAATCCGAATTCTATGTTCTCATTAACCTAATACATTCATATCAACTTAATCCATTCACAATCAATCACCACCACACATCTCAAAAAAAAAACAATAAAAAGGAAAAAAAATTATATATCAAGAGAACTAAATTGAGACTTTTATTAAATCATTAGAATCATCAAGTTATTCAAAAATTAGAAATAAAATCTAAATTTGAAGTCATTTTAAATCAGAAATAAAATAATAATAGGAAACACATGTCCTATCTAATTATTCTACTGATCCAAAGAATCAAGCTCGTCTTCGGTTAAATACAGCCACTGATCCTGTGGACCATCTACTGGTTTGGCTTTATGTTCTTGTTCTTGAGTCGTTGTATCTGCTTCAATTCCATTTGTACGGTTTTTTCATCAATAAACCGTCAGCTGGCCACGCCCAGTGAGTAAACCCATCATGGTTCGTGCACGATACAATTAAAATAATACATACAAGTAAAGCATAAAAATTAGAAATACAATGCAAATAACGTAATTAAAGGGAATGATATGAATGATATTAATGATGCATCATGTGGGTATAAATAAAAACCGTCCACTTACTTGAGTTGGATATTGACAACCCGCATCTGCACTTGGCAGGCTTCTACCGTTGGTAGGCATTGGCAAGGCCCACATTCACCCCATTGGGCAGGCTTCCACATATATTGGGCTTCTAGTGGGTACAATGGGTTGTCCCCTAGGTAATCGCATAAGAGTATTAATGATGTCAGGCATGAATGTTTGATGCAACAATAATTATATCAGCAGTCACGTACATCTCTCCTTATGAGGGGCATTTCACATGTTCATAATCCAAGAATATCTCAGTACTAATCAGTTCATAATCAATTCAATAAGTCATTCACAACAACAAATTATTTTAATCATATGAAGAGGAAACATGTTAGGATTACTCACCTGATGATTTAGGGAGAAATCCGATGGAGCAGATCAGAGAATACCCATAAATAATCTATACGCAGTACACCATAATATTAAAAATTATTAAGTTTATAAAGCATTTGATTTGTTTTGATTAAAGTCATACATGAGAGCGATACTTAAGTTTTATAAGGTAACATTATTTTGATTACTTTATTGACCATTGAGAAGAAATTTCAATCAAATCTGAAATCTGTGGGACCCGTAATACCCTAAACAATTATTGTACAACTACCATTATTTTCTTTATGTATGGGTCGCACACATTTTGAATATGTCCTAAATTTACACTCTTAACCCACAGTAAACTTCCGAATCAAATGGATAGAGTAGATACAATATATAACCACTGAGGGTCTACAATTTGATGACCCAAGATGGTTTCTACCGTTAGAAACTGCACTTGGTTTCAACGCTGGAAGCCAAACCCTTTTTTTTTTTTTTTGTACCTATTTTTTTTTTTTTTTTGATAGGTCCCATGATAATCTAAACCATGGGTGAGATGGGTAATCTCCTCATAAAGGAGGAGCCCAAAAATCTCATCGAAATAACACTTTTGTGGCCCACATGAATATTCAAAGGTGCCCATTTAATTTTCATTATTTAAGGCGATGTGGTCCACGTGAGTTTTCTTTCGAATAAAATTTTCAACCACATAACTCTTATTAAGTGACAAGATTATCAGATGGTACGGATTTGATACTTACATCAAGAAAGCTCCGCATATAAGGTCCATCAATCCGGACTAATTCTAGTAACGTAAATAGATCTAACTTCACTTTTGCTCGCTGGAGTGTTTTTACACCCATTTTATATTGTTATACTTTTATCATGATGGCCCATACATAATGTGTGCATAAGATCTATCCTATTAACCATTTTACCAACATAGTTTTAGGACATTGGTAGAAAAATAAAGTAGATTCGTTATTCTGATGGACCATACTACCATGAATCAACACCGACCGTTTTTCCACCATTAAAACATATATATTTCTTATTTCAAACCCTCCTAACTTTCTATGTAAGATACGAGTTGTTCATTGGTCCACTTAATTATATTTTAATGGTTAAAATAATTGGTATCTCCATTGGAAGTCCCTGCGGCCCCGATGGATATTCCAACGGCGAGTGCCTAATGAATTCTATTTTGCATATTGTGGCCTACCAAAATGTTAATTTAGCCTAATTTTTGGAGGTTTTTCATATTTTGGTCCTTAGAACCTCATAGACTGAATTGAAGTAAGTCCAACATGTAATTCAAGTAAAATAAACAAAAAGAACTTACGTGTTTGCTTTTAATTCTTGTTACATGCGTAAGGTGTTACAAGGTGCATAGTGCATATGCGCACATTTTAATATATGTGTACATGCATTGCACCCATGGTAGATCTACACCGTCCATCACATAAACCCAAAGCATACTAACATATTAAAAATAAAAATAAAAATAAAAATAAAATAAAATAAGTACTAACCTGTGCAAACCGTTCTTCCACTAATTTCTCTCTTTTTATCTTTTCTCTTATTTTTGTTTTCCTCTTTTTGACCGGTGAGAAATGTCCACCCTTATAAAAAAGAGAGTTGCTCGGATAAGATAATGATAAGAGAGGTTGCAACCGTTTTAATCCTTTAAAAAAAAAAAAAAAAAATTAAAATTTAAAATTTAAGAAAACGAAAAATTTGGAGTTGTTACATTTACTCTCATCATTTTGGGGAGAATGTGTTCTAACTGCCACTTCATGAAGAACTTACTCACTCCTAACTTGGACGATAAAACTCCATATGAAATGCTCTTCAAATGCCAACCACCTTATGATCATCTTCAAGTCTTTAGTTGCTTGTGCTATGCACACACTTAGCACCCACCGTTACAAATTTTCCTTTTGTACTTCTAAATGCATTTTTGTTTGGCCTTGAACATAAATGGCTCTCTACTTCTCAGGATGTTACCTTTGATGAAACTACATTTCCCAACAAAGACACTCTTTCCCATCTTCCACCGCCCCTCCCGTTTCCCAATGTCCATTCTTGAACCACAACCTTATGCAGCCTTTCCCACTCATTCACCTTTCACTCCTCTCACCTCCAATGTTTTCTCCATGCCTACCATCAAACAACCTTCTCACCTTAAAAAAAAAAACTATATCTAGCCCCCTCTTTCACAAACCACCTCCTCAACCCTTTGCAGGTATTCTCTATCATCTCTCTAATCATTTTTATACAGTCATTTTTCTCCTAATCATCTAGCTCCGCTTTACCACATCTTTTTATAATGAGCCTTATCCCAAACTGTTAAATTTTCTCATTGGCATGAAACAACGACATTAGAAAATTCAAGCCTTGGAGTAAAATATTACCTAGACATTGTAACATTTAACTCCAGGATGTTAGCCAGACCTTTTAAATCGCATGTGGGATGATCATCAATCAGGATGGTTCATTCAATAGTACCGTAGGGAGCAAGCCATGGTGCAAGAATCATACTAATCAAATAATCCCGAACCTTTGATTGAGGCAAATTTGTTACAATCATCCATCATCTGCAAGCCATAAATCATATGATTAGAACTATCAAACCAAAGTCCTACTTTGGAATAGATGTTTAAAGATGATGATTGTAACCTATTTTTTCCACTCAATTTTGACAGTTCATTTTCATGTTATGGTATATAGGATCATTTGATTGACATTATTTCTACACCATGGCTTGCTCCTAGTATGAATTAATGAACCATTGAGATCCACCACTGGGCAATGTTAGCAACATCCTGGCATACACGGTGACCTATCTTGATGAGAACTACTCATTCATTCACACAACTAGGAGCAAGCAAGATAACCCTCTGAATGGGGCCAATTTTTTACAATTATCCATCATTTACAAGCCATAAATCACATGGCTAGAATCATAATCAAAGTGTTGCCTTGTAATCATAAGAAATACAAAGTAGGATCTGTGTCGGATGTTTTAGATGTTTCAAAATGACTGGACCTATTTTGTTTTCCAGTCAATCTTGACTGTCCACCGTTATGCTATTGATTGGAAGCTGAGGATCATCTAACTGTCATGATTTTTACACCATGGCTTGCTCATAGTTGTACTAATGAATGAAGAGTTCTGATTGACGATAGATAGCAACTTGTGCTGTTTAAAAGGTTTGGGCATTGCCAAACGCAAAATCATATATCCTAGTGTGGGTGGGTGCTGATATATATATATATATATATATATTATATATATATATATATATATTATATATATATATATAATATTATATTATATATATATATATGTGGGTGTGTGTGTGTGTGGTCCCCGTGAATATGAGAGAGAGAGAGAGAGAGAGAGAGAGAGAGAGAGAGAGAGGCTTTGCCAGGGCTTGTCGTCAGGAGGGCATGGGTAAAATCACATCCACCCAATGGAATGTTGCGGGTAAAATCCTGTCCATCAATTCTCAAGCACACAATTTTAAATTCTATAAATGTCCTTCAAATATGTAAATAAATTTCTAAGGACACTCCTCTCTTAAAACTAATTGCTGAGGCAAAAATGTCCAATGCTACAGGTGTCGTCATACATAGTTGCGGCGCATTCATTATTCCTGCAACACATCAAGGTTTTCTAAGCCACAGGCCTGTAAGAGCCCATTGCACACCATGCATGTGTCAAAGTGGCATACGTGCAATCAAATCCAGCCATCAAGTGGGCCCAACCATGTAAATACTATTATTTGTCCTGTATGCAATACAACCTAGATTCAAAGATCCGATGAGTACCTAACAGGTCCCTGAACCCAATCAGATCTGCGTCCAGGTCTTCCAGAACGACTAGTGGGGCCAGCAAGACCCAAACCCAGTTAACCAGATATGGATACCATAATACCCAATCCATTGACAGCCTCAATTTAGACACTCTTGATTGCTTAAAACTATCCCACGTGTCTGGCTGATAATCGCTAATCGTTGCCCCGCACTATCATATGTCAGCTGGCCCTTTATTTCTTGACTATTCTTTTGCATTTCCTGAATATCATTTGTACAACATCCAAGAGCAAGAAATTCACAGGAATAAATGTTTGTATTCATAGGAACAGGACGAACAATGAGAGAGAGAGAGAGAGAGAGAGAGAGAGAGAGAGAGAGAGAGAGAGGAATCCTACATGCCTAATGTTATTCACATCTGTACACTATTGAGTGATTACAGAGGCCCACAAGATTGGTGTAAAATGCTTTTATGGATCACTGTGTACAAATCCAAGCACTTCCTGCATAATAAAATGCTTTTATGGATCACCATGTACAAATCCAAGAACTTCCTGCAAAAACATCCACACCCAAAAAGGTCAGAGAAAAGCTAGGAGGGCATCAAACCACATCCATAACCAAAAAAAAAACAAAAACAGTCGGCAATAAAAATAAATAAGATTGAATACATCTCCATCATTCTGAATCTGAACTTCCCTCATCCAAAAACCAGTTCCAGGTGATAAAAAATGCGATGCAAGTGTTTTGAAATTTCCACTATCCAAATCCATCCAATCCGCTAAGCTATCACAATGGTTGAATAAATTACATTTTTTCTTTAATAAAAAAAGCATCATCATCATCATCATCATTATCATTATTACTACTACTAGAGTATTATTGCAAACTGTCATGCACACAACAATTGAGCTATCTAAAAGTTGGGCCCATCATGAAGATCACCTGGTGGTGCATTAGAAGTCTTCATCATATCTTAATGCATGTATTTAATTTATTCAGAGCTATTAGAGCAGGATCCACTTTTTTTTTTGGAATAAGAATCGAAGCAATATTATATTTCTAGTGAAACATCTTTCAAAATATCTAGAGAGAGAGTTACTAATAGACGGGTTAGTAATTTGACTCATTCAAGTACAAATCATTAATCTTTCAATCCATATCATGCACGGGGAGGGAGGGAGATGTAAATTTACCAAAAATGTGACGCTAAAAAGGGTGATGACAAGAACTGTAAACGAAATAAACCACATTTAAACCAATGCTAATGCTGTCGCACCCAAACACTCCAGACTAGGTGTATCATGTCAGACATGACATGATATTGATACCAGCACTACCACTGAGATCACTGAACATGCAAATTTACCAAAAAGCCAAAACTGAAAAGGATGATGACAAAAGATGTCAAAAGAAATAGAACAAACTTAAACTAATGCTAACAATAACAATGCTTGCACCAGAAGAAAAAGAAAAAGAAAAATCAAAGGATCAGTATATCACATTGGACTCAACATGGCATTCATACTAGCATCAGTACTTGTAGGATGTATTTAGACTGACTCCTATGGTAGGACACAATACCAATACCAGCAGTGGATGCTCACATGGTACTTGCCAGATGTGTTTTAACCTGATCCTATTGTGTTAGGTTCATTTTTATACACCAAGAAAATTCCTCATACTATAATCATAATATTTTAAAGCCCCATTGTAAATTAATAGTAACATGATAGTAAAACTAAATGCTATTAGAATTAATGTTTATAGGTAAATATCACCCTCAAACACACATACAAAGTAACACATCAGGTACCCATATCTTTATTCATGTCTTGATGAAACACCCCGGCCCTCAAATACTCAGGTATTGGACGTCCTCAAGTGTTACTGTAGGATTTCGATTAAAATAGGAAGTCGCACGTGCTTACGCGTGCGTGTACTCGCAAACCTAGGGATTGCAAGTCAGAACCCAAACTAGGAGCCTGTGGCTCAATCGAATCCTGTACCCTAACTAGATGAACTGCATCAGATCGCTTGCAGGACCCGAATTCCCCAGATCCCCCGCCTGTCAATCCAGATGACCGACCCGGAAGTATCTATCACAAAACTCATCAAATTGAGTATTCGGCCTAAGGTTAGCCTGCGAATGCATTCGATCGGACTTTAGTGCCAGTCAGTCGAATCATCGTTCAATCCCACCGAATTAGAACCCTAAGCTAGAACACTGGATCCCTAGCCCAGTGGGCTTCCACACCCCATTCACAGGAGTCAGCATCCCATTTTAGTGAACAAGTTGCTCAGTACGAGTGAATGGTCAGCATAACACACAGAGTAAACCCGTAGGACCCCGAGAATAGTGAACTAAGTTGATTTGGGCATGATCTAGCCCCTATTGGATCTACCAGCTTGAGTAGCATAAAATCAGGATAGGTTTGGCATCTGTCGGTCTGATCGACAGATTGTTGGTTCCCCTCGGTCCGAGCAATAGTGTCGTTGGTCTGACCGACAACCCTCGAATTTCAAAACACTTACAATCGCCAAATTTTCCAAGTGGGGCTATATAAGGGTTTCAACCTCCTTTCTTTCATTCCCTAGGTTTGGGGAATGGAGAGAGAACCTAGGGAATGGAGAGAGAGAGAGAGAGAGAGAGAGAGAGAGAGAGAGAGAGAGCTCGTGTGGGAAATCATGGATCGGGAGTGGATCGCCGCACTGGGCCGCTCTTCACCAAATCCGGTCCGTGCTCGCCATTTCGCATCTTCCCCAGCCATAAATCCGTCAATTAGCCAGGTAAGGAGTCTTCCCACAGCGCATGTGCCTCTTTCCCCTATTTCTCACATCCTTGTAGCGATTAGGGTTGGAAAACCCTTCATTTACATCCAAATTTAGGATTTTTGATGTTAGGGTTTGTTCATGCTTAGGTTTGTGGTCCCCGTAAGCAATTTGTAGTGGCCCATTATCATCTACGAGCCGTGATCGAGCTCGACTTTGTGTGGCCGTCGGTTGTGCACCGATCTCGGGCCCCGCTCGTTGAATCGAGTTAGGGTTTGCTCGAATTGAGTTAGGTAAAACCCTTAAACCCATGTTGAAAGTTTAATTAGTTTAGAATTTAAGCTATTAACGATGATATTGCCAATGAATTAGGGTTTTGAGCTATTTCTCCTAAAATTCTCTATGTTGAGGTTGCATTGGAGCCGAGAATCTCTAATTCTAACGTGAGATTTACCCTTCAAGCTTTCTAGTGACATTTTTAGTCCTGCAATAGTCTTAACATTTGATAATAATGCTATAACCCTTGTAATCTATCTTATGTGCGTTAAATCTATGATGAATTGTTAGAATCTATAACATGCTTAGCTCCCTGTTAGAATCTGTAACATGTTTGGAATCTTGTATATGATCACATAACATGTTTAGTCCAATGCTTAGGTGGGATCACACAAGTGCACTCCCTAACATGTGCAAATATGCTTGAATCTACCACTTGCCTCGTACGGTTTACATGGATATATAATTATGGTATGCTTTAGTATAATCCCCTGTATTGCATGCTAAGATGTTTGGAATCATGAATCCCGGCAACCGGAACCCACTTGTGATATCCACAGGGATTATGGGCGATTATGGGTTGACTCAAGTGCTCGGGCTGCCCCGTTTGTGATTCATATAATTGTCACATATATATGAGATTGTACCTTGAACTATTGACCATCTAGTGTTTGGATTAAATGGAATTTGATTGTGGACTTATCATCTTGGTATATCATTGTGCCTTGTTGGCTTTGTTTGGGCAGAATCCCGTTTGTGCCTTGTTGACTTGCCCAATTGGCTTTTGTTGGGAGGAAACTGTTATTGGATTCATATGCTGGGATGGTAAGGCCTACTTGTTGGACTAAGACCGGCCACTAGTTGAGAGGGTTTGTTAAATGGGCTGTTTGCAAATTGGATTAATAAATGTTAGATTAATCATGGATCCAATGCACGGGGGCGTTATTGGGTGCCTGGTTGACTGTTTGAAAGATTAGTGTACTGTTTAAACGAACCTTGTGAGTTGGGTCAACTGTTTGAAAGACCCAGGCTCTTACATTTAGAGAATGAATCGATTATTTGAAAGACCCATTCTCTTGCATTTGAATGGACTGACTGTTTGAAAGGTCCATTCTTAGTCCGGCCGTATGTACATCTCCAAAGCGAAGAACATGTAAATGCACCCACGCATTTAAATAAGAGACATTGTAGACTATGACTGTTTTGGTGTGTTCTTTTATGAAACTATACCTGATTTATATGTCATTGTGTAATCTTTGAGGGATTTCTCACTGAGTTGGCCACTTATATCTCGAATTCGACAAACGTACAGGTAATGCCGGGTAGATCTCGCTCAGTGGAGTTTCTTTTTGTGGCTTTCCCTTAATATTGACATTTCGTACTTTGGTTTGTTTATGGTTTGTGTGATCCATGCGGGCACCATTTTGGATTTATGTACTCGGGATATTTGCTCCTTTGCTTATGTTTTATTTATCATGTTCTCTCTTTGATATCTGTTATCTTGAAAGGCGTTACTCTAATTTATTTGTATATGAGATGAATGTTAATCTGACTGAGCACACGGGTGGGAGATTTTCCCCCTGTGTGGCATTCCTAGGCGACACTCGGGTTGGCATGGATAGGGCATTGAACTGAAGTGGCAAAAACCGGGGCGTTGTCAGGGTCGGTGCCAATGCAGTTGATCGTTTTAGTGTTAATACCTAAGGACGTGGGATTTGAGTCTTCGTACTCGGGTCTCACGTTTCGGGGCATTACACCTGAAGAGACAAAGATTTGTATTTTCATTCCCACATCCAATTCTACATCATCATCTAGGTATCGTAATATTTACGAAATCATCGTTGTGTATAATTTACAGCAACATACTTTCAAATCTGAGAGCTCAACTGCACACAACAGGAGTCGGAGCTCTATCAAACCACCAATACAACGAATTCTCGCATAGTTAAGCTTCACAATGTCCTGTGTATAGAAAAATCTGCTAGTATTTTCCAAAATTATTTATGTCATTTTCACGTAAGTACTAGAACATGCTAGTTGCATATTGGAGGGATATTTTCATCTTTCCTTGTCATGAACCTTATCAGGTGCAACAGAGGTATCGTAGACACATGGCTCATATGCAACCTGGGAATGGGAGCAGCAAAACCATTCAATTAGTTTAGGGAACTTCATTCTTCCCTCACTAGTAGTGCTAAACTAAATACTTGTTTGATAGAAAAGAACCAAAAAATCTTTGAATTTGTTCATTTCCAGTGATTATGCTTTTGCAAAATTACCACAAGTACGAACTGAACTATGTTGGGGACATAAAGTTAGACATGATGCAATAATATGGCACTGGCAGTCAATGGTAAGAGCAGGACTTCTTGGTACGAGATGGAATGAATTCCAACATGTGAAAAGTAACTTGGACAGGTGAATTTGATCATGAAGAGGTAGCATAAGAAAATCAGTACCAACAGAAACTTGATTGCATGTGAAATTCCGGAATTGGTCTCTCCTACTAAAGTTCCACCCATTAAACTCCTGCAGCTTTTAAAATGATTGTTAATGATTTAATTCCACAGAATACTAGCTGAAAATCCAACCTAATAATAATATGTTTGGCGCCAAAATCTCCAATATGGAAAATGCAAGTCAATGCTAAAGCAGAAATTGGGGGAAAAAAGCCAACAAGCTGAGCAAAAGTAGAACATAAACATACCCAATAAGTTATTTTATGACTGGAAGAGCGTCACTGTGGCTATATAGCCATTTTTCATAACCTGTTCAAATAGTAAGTGCAATCACATATATAGTTAGCCACTTCATGATCTATGGTGTAAGTATCAAATGGAATAGCATGCGCACCATGTGAACTGAATTAACACTACCAATATCAAATAATGGAAACGATCATGATAAATAATATCGAATCATGTTTATTCATTACTCACCTCAAAAGCTACATTTTGATACCCATATACAAAAGTAGATCCAAAAGGATTGCTCGTGGATCCCTGTGTTTGGATTGCAGCTCGCCCACCATCCCCGAGGATCTCCTATAATTAAGTGAACTTCTCTATATCATTATTTAAGATTGCAATGTAAAGAGAGAATCAACTGAAGATCTAATAATGATCTACACTCAACTGTAAGGGGAATATAGGTAAAATGTTATCAACATGAAGTATTGTAAACAATTGGACCTGAAGCTGCTTGGCATAAGAAGACTAGAGACTCAAAGATGATAAATAAACTAACAGGAAGAATGCAGGCATAGGCTACAAAAATCCAGTGTCATTCATGTCAAGAAGATATACACATATCGGGCATTCAAATCAATATGCCAAGCTAGAGAGACATTTTCAAATAGTAGCCCTTGAAATCTATCATCCAAAGTATCATCTGATTATGAATTATTTGCAACTATAGATAGTAAACTATCCTTCTGACATCATCATCATCATCATCTAAGCCTTCTTATCCCAACTAATTGGGGTTGGCTACATGAATCCTCTTTCCGTCATTCCACTCTATCAAGGTCCAAAACTTCAGCAAGACCATAACTCGTCAAGTCTTCTCCTACTAGCTCCACCCACGTCCTTTTGGACCTTCCCCTTGCCCTTTCAAAGCCTTCAACTTGTACATTCACTCCAATTGGCGCAGTTCTTGGTCTCCGTTGCTAGAGTTGGGCACAGGACAACTTGACTCGGCAAACTCGACTCGCCCGACTCGTTCAGACCCAACTCGACCCGAACCGAGTGGGTGAGTCGATCCAAACCGAGTAGACTTCGTCCAATCCGAACTCAAACTAAGTCGAGTTTGGGTCGCCTAGTAACTTGACTCAACTCGACCCGTAATCTGACTCGGTATTGACTCGACTCAATACGAAACCCGACTCGTACATTAAAAAAAAACCCAGATTTGAGATGCCGTGTAGCTGATGGAGAGGCCGCAATTCCGAGAGGTGCACCAAGGTTCTAAGCTGTGATTTCAGCCCGCAGATACCTGCCGCACCTGACCCGACTCGGTACCTGTGACTGAGTCGGACTCGGTCCAAGTTAGTCCAGGCCAAACACGGACTCAGATCGGGTCAAGCATGGGTCGAGTTGGGTCAGCACTAACTCGGTCCGACTTGACTCGATGCCCAGCTCTATCCGTTGCACATGACCAAACCATCTAAGTCCACTTTCCCTCATCTTGTTACCTATTGGTACTACGAAATTCCCTCAAATCCATTCATTTCTAATTCAATCCTTCCTTTTTCTTCTTACTCATCCATCTCAACATCCTCATTTCCACTACACATCCTATGGACATTTTGTTCCTTGACTGCCTAAAATTATGTCTTATAAAGCATGGCTGGTCTTATAGCCATCCTATAAATTTTCCTATTCTGTTTGAGTGGTATTTGATGATCAAATAAAACTCCAAAGGCACATCTCCATTTCTTCCACCTCGCTTGAATTCTATGGGCAACATCCTTCTCAATCTCTCCACTCTCATGAATTATTGACCCAAGATATCAAAAGTGGTCATTTTGGTAAACTTCTTGGTCAACAATCTTTACTAGTTCCTCATTCCCACTCCTATTGTTACCAAATTTACACTCCATATACTTTGCAAATCTTTTATGTTCTAAAGCACCTCTCGATAAATCTAGCTTTGTGTTTACGCCCTCCCTCGTCATGTCAATTGAAACTATGAAACTACAAATAATATACACCATGAAATTTCCTCCTGCACATTCTTTTACTCGTCCATAACCAATGTAAAAAGGCACGGGCTCACTGCCGATCCACAAGCCTATAGTAATTAGGAACTCACTTATCTCTCCACTAACAATCCTCACATTTGTTACTACTCCCTCGTACACATCCTTAATCATTTCGATATATCCTCTTGAAACTCCTTTCTATCCCAACACCCACCAAATTAACTTTATAGGGACCCTATCATAAGCTTTCTCTAAGTCAATAATGACCATGTAGAAATCTTTCCTCCTCTCCCAATATTTCCCCATCAACTATCTGAGTAGGATAATAGCTTCAGTGGTAGACCTTTCCTGGTGTGAATTCATCTCATGCCTTGGTCTTTGCTCAATCACTATTTCCCAAGGTTTCATAATATAACTATAAGTTTAATCCACAATAGTTAGTGCAGATCTGTACGTCTCATTTAGTCTTATAAATAGGTACTGTTATCGCTCAAATCTGGTTGAATCCGCAACTCCACCTGTAGGCTGCTGGATATCTGCACTTAATGGAAGAAGGATCGACAATGGGGGCGTCAGTTGTGGCTGGGAACCCACCGATGCTTAAGTCAGGTTAACGGACCTCTAGGGTAGATGTGGCTAGAGCTGGGATTCTTCTGCGTATCTTTTCCCTCAGGAAGGGTGATGTATTTATAGGTTTTCAAGGCAGCTTGCGTATCTAAGTGGATCTGCTATATACATTGGAGGAGCTCGTATTGGAGTAGGAATCTGCTCTCAAGAACGTCTCCGATTCTGCCTCGATCGGCGTGATTTTCGGCTAGTATCTCGTTGGATTGATTCTGTTTTTATACGTCGTAAGATTCCCTTCGGATATTTTTGTTCCGAGGTTGGTATCTAAGGTCGACCACAGTTAGACAGCTTGATTGAGATGATCAGGTTAGTTGATGAACCTTACTACCGAGCTCGGTTAACCGGTACAGCTTGGCCAACGAGTTCTTTACCCAGCTCGGCTTCTCCGGTGGTAGACACACCGGTGGCTCGGGGAGATTGCTTTACTTGTATTTGTCACGGGTCTCATATGGCTGGTCAGTTCGATTTTCCACATAACAGTTGCCCCCTACTTCCGAGTTACATGTCTATGAGCTCGGGAAGGATTTAAACTAACATATGAGCGCGGGATTTTGAAATTTTAATTGTATATGGTTAGCTCGGTTCGCTCATCTTCCTCGATTTTGGCGCCTAGTGATGAATGCAGGAATTGAAAAGGACGGCGCATGTTGCGGGGATCAGGGAAGATATTATGACATTTTCGTCGTACGAGGAGTCGTGCATAGAGTGGCAAGCGTCGTTTCGTCTTCCATGCGACTCACAAGCAGACGCCTGTCCGACTGTCCCCGCTTAATTAATGCTACTCCTGAACGAACCCCGTGTCACCACGTGATGGAGATCGTGCATCGAGGCGTCTCTTCATGTGCTCGTGAATGATGCTAGCATTGAAGGCATTCCTCATTAGATGCTTATAAATAGGGGTTTCCCCCTCATTCTTTGCTCACCAATTTAGCGAAGTCTGAGTTGTGTCAACCTGTTTCCTGCTTCCTTTGTCCCGGTTCTTCTCTGTTCACTTCTACAGTTTGTTTGGAAACTACCGGGTAGACCTTGTGCTGGGGAGGTGGCCCTTTATCCCATTTTCTTTTCTTACAGCTTGCGGCTCCCTTTCCATCCAGTGGTGATAGAGGTACTACATTGCTTGAGGCTTGCCCTAGGACAACTTAACCCTAATGTGTGGCGAGTTGTCTTTGGGTGCTATATCTTGTGGCATTAGATCGGCCACTCTGAGCTCTCTGTGGACGAGCTCTTATACTTGTACTAGAGCAAGAACAACCCAGACTCTCATGGCTGGTATTATTTTTCCTCCTTGTCGGGCATGGGTCAGGCCATTATTACCGATAACCCTCTTCCAATAAGAGCTAGAAGGATAGGTGGTTCTTCGCTATAGGAAAGTGGGAGGCCCCTGCATCGAAGCTGGGATCCCTGACTCAGTGGCCTACAGGTGGAGTTGTGGGTTCAACCAGATTTAAGTGATAACAGTTTGACACTGTCTGTGGGAACAACAGCAAAGCCATTAAAAGTTTCCCCCAACATCGGCGATCCTGAGCGCCCTTTTACTTCTCCCATCTAGATGGCTAAAGGAAGAAGAAGAGCATTGGCCGCTGCCACCGAGCTGATACCAGAAGAACAGCCCGAAAACCATCAGGCTTCATGGTCAGGCCTCCAGCCTTACCCTCCTTCCTCAGTGATCACACAGAGATCCCGGAATACGGGAAGTCGGCTTATCTCTGTGGAAAATCAAGTCGAAGCTTTGACCGGCAACATCGACCGCATCATGAGAATATTAGAGAAACAACATCCTCTCCCCAATGACCAAAACATAATGTTGGGGGCAGCGACCAAGCAATCTCTCCTCGGTGTATTCCCACACAAACTTTGGGAACCAGGCTACCTCTTCGAACAAACTGCAGAAATGAACAGAGAAGAACCGGGACAGAGGAAGAAGGAAACAGGTCGGCACAGCTTGGACTTCGCTAAATTGGTGAGCGAACAATGAGGGGGAAACCATTATTTATAAGTATCCAAGGGGGAATGCCTTTAATGCTAGCATTGTTGACGAGGGCATGACTAGACGCTTCGACGCACGATCTCCACCACGTGGTGACACGAGGTTTGCTCAGGAGTAGCATTAATGAAGTAAGGACAAGTGTCTGCTTGTGAGTAGCCTGGAAGATGAAACGAAGCTCGCCACTCTATGCACGACTCCTCGTATGACAAAACTGCCATAATATCTTCCTTGATCCCCTCAACATGCGTCGTCCTTTTCGATTCCCGCCTTCATCACTAGGCGGCAAAATCGAGGAAGACAAACGAACCGAACTAACCACACAGTTAGAATTTCAAAATCCCGCGCTCATAAGTCAGTTCAAATCCTTCCCAAGCTTATGGACATGGAACTCGGAAGTAAATGGCAACTGTTATGGGGAAAATCAAACTGACCAGCCATATGAGACACGTGGCAAAGACCAGCAGAGCAATCTCATCGAGGCCCCAGTGTCTACCATTAGAGAAGCCGAACTAGGTAAAAAACCCGTTAGCCAAGCTGTACCGGTCAACCGAGCTCAGTAACAAGGTTCATCAACCGACTTGATCATCTCGACCAAGTTGTCTAACCGAAGTCGACCTCAAATACCGACCTCGACCTCGGATATCGACATCGATATCGGAACAAAAATATCCCGAGGGAATCTCACGACGTATAAAAACATGATCGATCCGACAAGATCCTATCCGAAAATCACACTCATCGAGGTAGAATCAGAAATGTTCTCCAGAGCAGATTCCCACTCCAATACATGCTCCTCCAGTGTATCTAACAGATCCACTCAGAGACGCGAGCTGCTTAGAAAACTTATAAATACATCACCCCGGCTGAGGAAAAATGTACACAGAAGAATCTCAACTTTAGCCATATCTATCCTAGAGGTCCTTTAACCTAACTTAGGCATCAGAGGGTTCTCGGCCACAACCGGTGCCCCCATAGTCCATCCTTTTTCCATTAACTGCAGGTATCCAAAGGCCTATAGGTGGAGTTGCGGGTTCAACCATATTTGAGCAATAACACGTACCATGGAACTTTGTCTCTATTCATCTAGCATTTTCTTTGATCTTACAATCTTATTGAACAATTTTGTCAACCAAAATAATCCAATATCTCCCATAAACTTCCAAACCCTCATTGGTATACCATCTGGTCCAGGGGCCTGACTTGTTTTCATCTTTCTCAAAGCTTTTTTTACATTGGATATCTTGATCTTAAAGTATCTATGGAATCTGACGTTATTTGCGTTTATGATTCCATCTCCATGCTCTCAGAGTGATTGTCATTTAACAAGTTCTGAAAATAGTTTCGCCACCTTTCATTGCTCTCATTGTCCTTGACTAGTACCCTCTCAAAAGTAGCATTTTTATATAATCAGCAATAAAACTAGTTATTGATAAATTCTTAAAATGTATTTTTGTAGTAAGTAAAACTGATGATTTGTAGAATATACTTTTACAAGCCACCCAGCAACAAATCATACAAATGGCAATGGCATATATTTAAGAAACAAATGCCATAAAAGTCAACCATAGAACTATGTGACTTGAACAACAGATCCAAGGACCAACCAAATCAATTGGAATCAAGGTTTAAAAACTCAAAATCCTGACTTAATTCAAAGGCTTGTCAATTTAATTAACTCGGACATTTTTATAAGTGCTTTGGAAAAATATAATAGCATACATGTTTGTACGGTCTTGGTGCATTGAGTTTCATTGAGTCGAGTTACTTACAAGTCTAGACCAATTTGTGAACAAATTGGGTTCTCTCAAGTGTTAATGAAATCTAATTGAGTCAAGCCGACTCAGCTGAATTGAGTCTTTTTCAAGTTTTGTAAAATATGGCTAAAATAAAGGCACTTTAGAAAGAAAATAAAACCAACAATGAGATTAAATTACAAAAACAAAAAGGTGAGCCTCCATAAGTCGCACACACATACTTGATATGAGTATCCCAGAGGTGAATCAGAGTTGGTAACCTGCCCTCATCCAGAGGGAGCTTTCATGTAAATTTGAAGGGTCGATGTTATTAGAGATTTGAAACTTCGTAATGACCAAGCCTAGATTAATTTCAAAGAATCATGGTGGATTGTTTTAAATTCCACAGAGCGCTGGCAACTTAAAAAATAAAAATAAATAAATAAAACTAAGCTGGAATTCAAGCGGTCATTTCAAGCCTGAGATGGATACCCATTGGATTGATCAAATGCCCTAGAAGTCACGTGAACTGTGTATTATCCACTTAAAGATGAGGAAAGCAAGTTTAAACCCATGGTGCTGTGTACCAGAAACACTTCTTCCACTTGCCCAATCTTGTGTTTTACTCGGTCCAATTTATTAAATTCAAGCCATATATCAGGTCACATACACGGTGACATCTGATGCATCTAAGTTTGAAAGATTCTATTCTTACTTAAGCTTTACAGGAGAGGAACCTATGCTCTTGAGCACATTCTTGTGTCACAAAAAGGAACAAATGGTTCAGTGGTGTTGCAGGATGCAATGAGGGACATAGGTTCTACCAAACGCTGCTACCATTGATCCAAGAAGAATTTGTAATTTCAAAAGAATTGCATTATTTGAGGAAAAAACAACCTTCTTGCATTTCCCAGGCACCTTGGAACAGTATTTAACTTAGTTTTTACTTCATCCACCACATCCACTCTCATTTCCTATTGCATCTAACCAAGTTACTACTTTAATGCCACTCCTCCCTCTACCATATCCATTTCACCTGCTATTGCATCTGGTAGCTAGAATTCAAACTTCCATCCAAAACCCTCCAGTCATAAAAATGAGAAAAAAATAAATAAAATCCCTTTCTATTATGGGAAATGGGAAGACTTCATTAAAAGAGAAATAAAAGAGCAGAAACAAACAGCCACACAGGAAAACGCACACGGGCTACAACTCAATAGAACCCCTAGAAATTCCAATTTACCCATCAATAGGAACTTACATGGGAATTTGGAATTGGTAGTAAATTATACAGCAAATACTTTGCAAGGTACAAAAAAAAAGAAGAAAAAAAACTAAATTGACGAAATTGCACTTAAAAAGATCCAAGCACATTCGGATGCCCCTGTTAAAGAAAATCAACAATTTTAACTTGAGAATTGCTATAGGTATGGCTAGGCTTTTTTTATGTTGTTATTGGCCAATCGGTTGTCACCATTTCCACCAATGTGTGGGAGATGGAAGTGATCCGGATTTTTTATTTTTAATAAACCATGAAGCTTTATTAAGAAAAACAGAAACCAGCTAAAGATAGGAGCAAAGATCACCCGATGCATAATGACAGATGGCGAATCCCTCCCTAGCTAAAAGACTGACAAGATAAACGTCTCTCGAAGCCCGTGGTTAAATTCCATCTCAACAGTCGAAGCGAGAGGCCAAAATCCCTAGATCAGATAGATCCCTTGCATGTTGACCTTGAGAGACCTCCAAGTAATATTGTGGTGTGAAGCGCCTTGAAATTTTTAGTTCCAAATCCTCCTATAAACACTTTTGACTATTCCTATATAAATACATAAACTTCACCTGCAACACTCATAAGATCCTCAAAGGACTTTGTTTCAATGTCTCTTAAAGTTTCACTGAAAGCAGTACATGCTGCTCCTCATGGTTTTACAGGGCTTCCCTAATGGACAGTTGAAAGAGCCATGGTAAAAGAGGAAGGTTGATGTTTGATGGGCATCCAATTGAAGAATTTTTGCCAATCTAGCATTTAAAAGGCAACCACTAGTTATTGGGAGGGAGAGATAATGATGATCATTCAGGTCTTTAAAAAGCCGACCCCAAATAGCTGGCACAAGGCTGTGATGACGATGGTTTTTTTTTTTTCTTAAGCTGACTATGATGAATATGACGATTCAAGTTTTTAACAACATACCCTGTGGACCTACACTTTCTTTGTCAAATTTCACATCCATATTAGAAATACAAGAAACTGCCCACCACAGAGACACAATACATTCAAATTAAAATACTGTTGCCACCTTTACTTGTTCCCACTTTGTGCTTGGTGTAATGCAATTCCTGGGAGCATTTCCTTCCTGGATTGGCCCTGCAGCTGCATACAGAGAAGAATGTCATGAATGAACTCTCATCTCTTCAAGGAGAACCTAATAAAAAAATTCAACGCATTGAGAAAAGCAATACCATCAGAACCATAGATGACAAAGTTGCACTTTATGTAAGAATTAAAGTCTGCATGTCCTGGAAAGTTTGTGTGCAAAACAAACTTCTTGATTTTATGAGTCTGCAGATCAAACAAGATGAGTATTCAATAATTTTTTAACACAAGACAACTGCAATAGAAATGCATAAAACAAAGAAAAATGATACTGCAAGAAGAAGAAACTAGATTACCTGGCCATCGAATAATATGTCCAGACCACGAGTAAAGTAATTGTAGAAATAATCACCACAGAGAGTTGTTCGTGGTCTAGGGTCTGAAGCAGAGTGTATCATCATTTGGTCTACCTACAACCAAAAGAAACACCCTTCACTTCAAACATGTAATACACAAATGGGGTTATTTCTCCGCTGCTTTAATGTCAAAAAGAATATAAATTCACCAGTCGACGTCATTTTATATTACGCTTTATATAAATCAAATATATTCTAAGTTCTGTCCAAAATCAAAATTACAGAGTACTTAGAGACAAACTTCTACTGAATTGAGTCAGCAGTAACTCCATTATTAACAGACACTCTGATATATGGATCTATCATCTCAGTCTAATTATTGGAAATTAAATCATAGTAATAACTCTCCCTCTCTCCCTCACTCAAATCTCATTTAAGTTGGGTCAGCCTGTTTCTGGGGTTCCATATCTTAGGACTCTATGATCATAACGCCCTGCCTACGGATCAGTTGACATTTTTCACAAACTATATGGGTTCCCTCCCTGCCACCCAGCTGCATGAACATTAACCAAGAGGGACCTTTTCCCGATTAAAATGATACTTTTTTTTGGGAAGGCAACAACAAGTTAATTGAAAAGCCACAAAAGCGGACAAAGAATACCCCCCTCCTTTTATATAAAAAAATATAATAATAATAAAAAAAAAAAAAAAAAAAAAAAAAAAACAACAAAAATCAGAAAAGAAGGCAGCGGCCTTGACATGAGCTGCCTAACTTGACACAACTTTTTTAACTTTACAAATGACCTCCTCTATACCCACGCACTCATTTCTAAAACATCGCCTATTACTGGCTCCCAAAAAGCCCGAAAGACACCCATCATGAGCAATCTCCAAATAGCCTTCCCAGATTTTCCAGCTCCACCATGCCATGCCCAAAGCAACTCTCTAACAGACTTTGTCATTTGCCCAATCAACTTGCATGAGACTTAAGTGGTTCCAAACTCTACGGGCAAAGGAGCAATGGATGAATAGATGATGGATCGACTCCCCATTTGCCATGCACATCAGGCAAATGTTGGGGAGGACTAAGGATCTGCTCTGCAGATTATCTGCCGTAAGAATTCTCCTCCATCCAAGAAGACAAACAAATACCGCCACCTGAGGGGGAGCTCTGTAGAGCCAAAATTGGAACGGGTGGGGCGGTCCAGACTAAGGAGGCTCCAAAATCAACTCAAAGGACTTAACCGAGAACTTCCTAGAATGATGTCTCGACCAATACATCGAGTCTTCTTCAAGAACAGCAGGCCTAGCATTCTTTAGGCGGTCCAAAAGCTCAACAATCTCATCAATCTCGCCCTCCAACAAATTCCTACGGTAGGGTGGGGATCAAAAAACCAATCCTTCAACAATGGAAAAGCAATCCGCCACAGTAACAAATCTATTAGGAGAGAGGCGGGCAATCCTTGGGAAGAAACCTTGAAGCACATTGTCACCACACTAAGGGTCTATCTAAAAACGCATATGTGTTTCGCTACCAAGCCTGAAAGAGATCACACACCTAATTAAATGTTCGGTATTAGCCACCGCTTTCCAAACAATCAATGCTCTATAAAGCAAAGAAATCTTCACAAACCATCCACCCTCTTGTGTGCCATGCTAGCTATCACCGGTCTCCAAAGCCTTCTTTCCTCCACCCCAAAACACTAAATCCATTTCTTGAGAAAATCAAAAAAGAAGCCTGGTTTGCAAACCTTGTCCCAACTAAGAAGATGGAACTTCCTTTTGTTGCTTGCGCCATCCCATAAGAAGTTTCTTCTCAATTTTTCCAACTTGTCCAGCACATAGTCAAAATACGATGACTCATTTATTTGATGGGTTTGGTTTGCATTTGAGAGGATCCAGAGCTAGCTTATTTAGCTCATGGTTCGACTCCAGGTCACATTTCGGGTCAGTATAAACAGTACAGTGGGGTTCCACACAAATAATGGCCCAAATATGTCGAATATAGGTTTAAATAAAATAAGCTCCAGGAGGCATATGTTCCATCAAATGAATAGATCAGCCTATCTCTCAAGACATTGACTGACAATCATGTTGGACACAGTTCACATTGCACATATGTAGTACAGAAATGACACTTTGGTAGCAAAGATGGGGCTGCATGATAAGAATGCAGGAGGCTGTAGGCGATCCAGATCACTTTTACAAAAAAGAAGATGATTGGGTCAGGTCCATATTAGAAATTTAGAACAGTCCAAAATTGGACCCGTTTAAAAATTGGGCTGGCATGAATCAAGTTGGGTTGATCTTAAGAAGTCCCAGACCCAACCCACTTAGTAATCAGGGACCCAGCTGCACACAAATGGGTCCAAATTTGGAACCCGTACCCATTTATTGCCAGGTAGGGTCCAATGAACAGTCCAATACCCTCGCACCCCTAGTGCTATCATGCAACTAGCTCATAGCTACCTACTTGTCGAGTGTGTACAACATCCAACCACCTAAAATGTAGGCCCCACCATGAAAAAATCTGATTAAAAAATCAGACTGGTCCATTAATCAAGTGGACCACACCATAGAAAATAATACACAACTGCCAATCTGGTCCAAAGTACACATGTTGACCACTAGATGAGTGGTTCAGGGTGTGTTATCTTCATGGCACGGCTAACTTTTTGGACAAGTTGGATGTCATATATACAACTCAATAGGCAATTATGCACTAGTTGGAAGATAACACTACTGTTCAACTAGTTGTGTTTGCAAACTATGTGTGTATTGTGTATATGCATACATGTTTTCATGTATGTATGTATAGAAAAGAAAATAAAACAACTGATCCATTTCATTTTTAAAAAAATAAATTTGAAACATTAACAGTGGTCAATTATTAGAGAAAGGAACATTTGAACTTTCAGAATGACATGGGTATATGGAGAATCAAAAGACAACTTCCATGAAATAAAGGAAAAAATGTTGCATTTCACTGCTTCTAAAGTTCTGTCTTAACTATCAAAAAATCATTTTTACATTGCTGAATTTCCCCTAAACTTTTACTGCATGTATGATGCATCCCAAGTTTTAGAAACCACATAAGTTTACATGCTGAGAAATCAACTGGATATGATTAAGCAACTAATTCTTCTAAATTGAGTTTATGCAAGAAATGTTAAACAAATGATAATGTTCTTAAGCACAAAACTCTACAATTTGAAGTGGCAGCTAGATTCAGTTTTACAGTTCTCCAAAGTGAGACATGCATCTTACCTGTTTCTGATGGATTCCACAAGGACGCCCTAACTCAGTCCAAATATCCTAGAAACAAACAAGTAAATCAAGGCTAATAAGGCACAGGCATAGTGATAGGCACATCAACAGTACAGCAGACGGCCAAAAGAAAAATAAGAATACAATAATTAAACATGAAAAAAGCATAACATGGTGATGTGTCCAGCTTCTCTGCTTTTCTCATATCTGATGCCTCTGATTGTAACACATGTTTGAAATCCTTGGTCTTAGGCCCTGATGATTTTGATATGGGGCTCTTTTCAGATTTTGACACCCGTGTGGAGGGTAGCTCTAGTGTGGGACAGGATGGGGTTTTAAATCGTGTGGACCCTTAATGCTTACTCAGGTGCCTCTATCCTCTATCCTCACATTCCACTGAGATCTTCCATACTCCTCATTTCCCTCCTCTCATCCCTCTCAAGAATTCTCATTCTATCACCGCCCCACTCCTGGCCCTCAAGTCCTAGATCCTTTTGGTACTCTTGCTCTAATCTTTGTCCCTCCCAATGCCTCCCCTCCTGCTCTGGCCCCTAACCCTCTTGAGGATGTGTTGGACGTCCCCCCTTGCAGGCGGCGGCGTGTCTGGACGATGATTGCCTTCTATCCAACCATCCTCAATCGACCATTCCGCCTGAAGTCATGGTGATTCTAGTTGAGGTTGTTAGGGGTAAAAGATGGATTAGGGAGGTGATTAGCCATGTGGGAAGGTTGCTTGGTATGGTGTTTGGGAATAGGGAGGACTATGTTGCTCTATCAGCTCATTGAAGAGAGGGGTTTTCCAAGGAGCTTGTCCCAAATGCCCTGAAAGTCTCCAATTCGCGTCACAAAGGGGGCAGGGAGCTGGTTAACCTCGGGGAAGCTGCTTGCGGTTTGTCGGATGCTATCCCCATAGGCGAGAAAAGGGAGAGAGGGGTAAGGCTAGTTCCCTAGTGAAGATTAGGCTGCAAGTCGGGTGGGTTCAACCTGACCGACTCGTGACCGACCCGACATTGGGTTGGGCTCGGGCAGGATGTATTGGGTTCGGTTTCGGGCTTGGGCTATACAAATACTAACCCGATAAAACTTGGGTCGGGCTCGGGTTGAGGTCTCGGGTTGCCCAAACCTGATTAATATATAAGTTATAAATTATAATTGAATGCGGATCGTCTATGTTGAAGGCACCGGAAATTCCAGTGCCATCGGGTCTCATAGGTCCACGTCATTTCCGATGACTCAAGCTAACAAGATACACCAGATTTTTGTCTCCCATATAGATTGCGTGCTACGCAACACGACTTTTAAAGGAGTAATTGTCTTATATTTTAGCTTGTTTATTTAGAAAAAATGAAGTTCTTTACGATAAATAACTACATATATAATTAATAAAATCATAGGTACAAAAAATAAGACATGTATTGAAATATAATATACTAATATAATAACGAAAATATTAGCATGTATCCACCCGACCAACCCGACCGAGCCCGCTTGGGTTGGGCTTGGGTTGAGAATTCATAACTTGAGGTTGGGTTGGATTGGGTTAGGGTTGAGGTATAGGAACCTTGGGTTGGGCTGGGGTTGAGCACCAACCCAACCCAACCCAACCCAACCCAACCCAACCTTACCTTTCAGCCCTAGTGAAGATCCTTAGTTGGAATGTGCACGGGCTTGGGTGTGGTGTCCCCATAAACGTAACAAGATAAAAGGTATTTGCTCTACATCTGAGGCTAAGATTATTATCCTCCAAGAAACTAGCTTCAGAAGATAGATCATTCTCTAGTTGTATCACTTTGGGGTTCTGAGGTGTTGAATGGGAGGCCATGGATGCAATCGGTTCAACAGGTAGCATTTTGGTTCTATGGGATTCGCAAATCCGGGCCAAGGAAGGTAACTCGAAGGGTTGCTTCTCTGTTTCTGAGGCCATTCGAGGGGTCTCCTCTAGCTTCAAATGGGTTCTTACAGGTGTCTATAGCCCCAATCAACCTTCCCTTCGTCCTCTAATGTGGGATGAGCTTTCTGATGCTTTATCTAGATGGCATCTTCCATGATGTGTGGCAGGAGATTTTAATGTTGTTCATTTTTCCCATGAGAAGTTGCATGGGAATCAGATCTCTAGTATTACGAAGGGCTTCTTCGACTCAGCTATTAAGCATGAGTTAGTCGATCTTCCCTTGGGAGGTGTTCAATTCACTTGGTCTAATGGCTAGGCGAACCCAACCATGTCTAAGCTGGACATATTCCTAGTCTCCTAAGTTGGAGGATTCTTTCCCTCTAGCTCACCAAAGGGGCCTTTCCCTAAGCCTGATTTAGATCTTTGTCCTATTCTTTTGGAGGATGAGGTAGATTGGGGTCTTAAACCCTTTCATTTTGAGTTTGCCTGGCTTGAAGTGGAAGGATTTAAGGACCCGGTCTTGAGATGGTGGTCCTCTTTTGTGGTCACAGGTCGAGCGTGGTTCAGGGTATCTCATAAATTGAAGCTTCTAAAAGCCAAGTCAAAGGTTGTGGACATTTTCCTAGTCAAGAGAAGGCCTCTAAAGATAAGCTCTCTGTTAACTATTGTGATCGTATTAAGGAGGAAGAGATCAAATGGCGTTAGCATTCTAGATCCACCTAGCTTAAGGAATGCGATAAGAATACTAAATTGTGATCGTATTGACAATGCTAGAACTCATGCCAATTGCATTTCTTCCCTTGTTATGGACGGGGTAAGGCTATATGGGAAGAATTCTATTTGTGATGCAATTGTTAATTTTTATTTGGCCCTATTATCGGCAGAGCCTTGGGACGGTCCGACCCTTAACAACTTGGCCTTTGATCATTTCTCCTCGAAGGAGGTGGCTTCTTTCAAGGCTCTTGTTTGCTAGGAGGAAGTTAAGGTTGTTGTTATGAGACTCGAGCGGAACAAAGCCATGGGGCTGGATTTTGGGACTTGATCAAGCCAGATTTGATGAGTTTTGTTTCAGAATTCTTCGAGTCTAGTCATTTACTGTCTGAATGGGGTTGCTCCTCCATTGCTCTTCCAAAGGTTCAACGTGTTGAGTGTCTGAAAGATTATCGGCTTATCAGTCTAATTAGTAGTGCCAATAAAATCATTTCAAAGATTCTCAACCTCAAATTTAGGGTTGTCCTCCCTAAGGTGATCTCCCTATTTCAGAGTGCCTTCATTGCTGGGAGATAGATCCTGAATAGTGAGCTTATTGCTCACGATTGGATTCTTATCATAGGGTTGGCTCGCAGCTGCTTGTCTGTAAGTTGGACCTCGAAAAGGCTTATGATCACGTTAATTGGGCCTTTCTTGATTATATGTCGGCTCGTATTGGTTGTGGGGTCAAGTGGAGGCTTTGGATAAGACCATGTGTTTCTTTGGCCAGGTTCTCAATCCTTGTTAATGATTCTTTGTTTGGTTTTTTCTGCTCATCCAAGGTCTTTGTCAAGGGGATCCCTTATCTCCCATCCTGTTCATAGTGGTCTTTGAAGCTTTTAGCAAGATGTTGGTTAGGGATCAATCAATCGGTCTTTTTCGGTGCTTTCATGCTAAGAATGTTTCCAAACATGTTGGTCATCTCCAATTTACCAATGATACCCTAATCTTCTACAAGGCAAACGTTGTCATGGTGGACAATCTCAGAAAGATGATCAGGTGCTTTGAAGTTGTTTTGGGGCTTAGGGTGAACCTGGCAAAAAGCGAGTTGGTGGCTATCCACCTGTCTGAGGCTAAGGTGTCTTGGCTTGCCGATTCTTTTGGTCGTTGAGTTAGATCCCTTCCCTCCTCTTATCTTCTCATGTCTCCGTGAGTTGGTAAGCCTGCTAAGCATCTCTGGGATCCAGTTGTTGAGAGATTAGAGAGGAAATTATTGCCTAGGGAAAGCAAGCTTCTATCCTTGGTTGGTCGTATCACTCTTAATAA
The DNA here is from genome assembly GCA_021015155.1 of Magnolia officinalis. NCBI lineage: Eukaryota > Viridiplantae > Streptophyta > Magnoliopsida > Magnoliales > Magnoliaceae > Magnolia > Magnolia officinalis. Next base: position 84,262,639 of record JAJHSJ010000002.1, on the reverse strand, counting down.
GGAAACCCTCTCCAGTCTCCCAGTCTATTTTCTGTCGATGTTCAAATGCCCAAGATCAGTCCTTGATAGGATTGATAAGCTCCGTCTTGATTTTCTGTGCCATGGGAGAGAATCTAGAGGTAAGTTTCACCTCCTAAGTTGGAAGGAGTTGTGCAAGCCCTATGATGAGGAGGGCGTCGGAATTTGTCAGACGGATGTCGTGAATTCTTCCCTCTTGGGCAAGTGGGTTTGGAGATTCGAGATTGAGGAGAATAGTCGGTGGAGGTCCATAAATGCTGCTAAATATGGTCTTGGTCCTTTAGGCTGGTGGACTAAAAATTCCTCCCTTTATCGAGCGTCCTTTGGAAAATCATCACTCGGGTTGCTATCAAAGTGTTCTTCAAGGCCAGCTTCACTGTTGGAGATGGTTTGAGAGTGAGATTTGAGAGGATATTTGGTGCAGGGATTCCTCCCCTTCAAGATATCTTTCCCTCTTTGGACAGCCTTTGCTCCACCGTTGAAGTCACGGTGGATGAATGTTTCTCGATTTCTGCTTCGGGTGGTGCCTGGACCCCTCTGTGCCATTGGATGACTTCCTTCAACTTCTTTCTCGCTTGCAGGAATTCCAGCCCTCTTCGAGAGCCAGAGACTTGATGGTGTGGCTTAAGGATAAATCGGGGTCATTCTCGGCGAAGTCTTTCTACTTGGCCATTCTTCAACTTGAGAACTCTACCTCTTGCTTTCACACTAACCATATTTGGTTTTATAGTGCTCCTCCAAAGGTGTTAACCTTCCTTTGCTTGGCTTTCACACTAACCATATTTGGTTTTATAGTGCTCCTCCAAAGGTGTTAACCTTCCTTTGCTTGGCTTGCTAGCAGGAGCAGAATCCTGACTATCGATAACCCATGCAAGAGGGCATTAGTGCTGCCTAATGTCTGCCTTCTAGGTCCTTACGACGCGGAATATGTAGATCATTTACTTTTTCATTGCTCATTCTCTTCGTCGGCTTGGCCTGCTATCTTATCCTCTTTTGGTGTGTGTTGGGCGATGCTCTAGTAAATATCTCTTCTTCCCTTGGCATGCTAGTGGTTGTGGGAATCAGGGTCGAGCCCGATGGAGGGTTGCTCTCCTTGTTGTTCTTTGGTCAATTTTGGGAAAATGAACGATCAGTGCTTCTATAATAGGAATACTTTAGTTAAGGGGGTTGTTAATCGAAAATGTTGTTAATAGAAATGGACATGAACCGAGCTAGCTCAGTTAACTCGCTCGACTCGGCTCAGGCCAAGCCGAGCTGTTTAATTGAGCTCGAAAAAATTTCGAGCCAAGCTCAAGCAGGCCCAGCTCAATTTATATACCTTAGTTAATTTATATATATATATATATATATATATATATATATATATATATATATATATATATATATATAATATAAATACCTTCTTTTTAATAAAAATAAAAATAAAAATGCCCCCTTTTAGTTTTCACCCTAGCCAATCGAACTTGGCTCAAGCTTGGCCTGAGCTGTTGACCGAATCGAGCCGAGCTGACCAGTACGGCTCGAGGACCAAGCCGAATTCAAGCCAAGGTAAGCTATTGGCCGAACCGATACAAGCTTGGCACGGCTCGGCTTGGATCGGCTCGATGTCTAGCTCTAGTTGTTAATCAGGGAGTGGGCTCCATGAGGGGGGTTTTTTCTTTTGCTGTTTTTTTTTTTTTTTTTTTCCTCCCTTTCTCTTTCATTTTTGTTGTTTTCTTTTCAGCATTTGGCCTTCAATAAAGTGCATTATCTTTCAAAAAACAATGTGAGCTGGATAACACAACTACACTATCTGAAATTCAACTTCTTCTCAAGAAAAAGATAGCTTAAAAAACATAGAAAGGTTAGGAAAAAGAAAAAGAAAAAACAACAATGCAAATTACACTCTATGATAGTTTAAAATAACAATGCTAGCTTAAAATAACAACGCTAACAATTTCCTAGCGATTTACACATGGTCAAACAAGAAATTCCAGCGGCATCTAATTTAGGAAGTAAAATGACTATTGAAAATAACATCTATACTACATCTACAGATTTTATTTTACTTTTGGGAGGATAAAATCTTATGTTATGAAAAAATGTATTCTTCTATTTATTAAATGGTTAAATATTTTGAGGAGACAATTGTATGAGTGAAAAGATATCCATCACAAAAGGAAAAAAAAAAAAAAAAAAGAACAATGAAAAAGAAAAATACACCAAATAAAATTGCTGCATCAAAGCCCTTAAAAAAACTTTTCTTTTAAGGAATCCTTAAACTTCCTCCCTCCCACTCAAGTAAATTAAAGAGAATAACCTTGCCACAACCAAGCCCTTAAAGAAGAAAACAAAGGAAAAAGGGTAGAATCATGATGCAATGATGAAGAAGGAGAAGACAATAATTCAAGCAACCACAAATAGTGTCTATAGAGTATATGCATGTGAATGCTTCCAACTCAAAACAAAAATCTGACCTGCGGCGATGCACCAAATGGAATATGCTGACCTCCAACAGTGAACCATAGCTCTTCTCCAAGCTGGATGAACACATGGTAGATGAAATACAATCAAATCTAAAACTACCTCTGTCGTATAATAATGCAGGCTCTAGTTTTATACAAATGCACATCAATCTTTTTTTTTCTTTTTCTTTTTTGAAAGGTAAGTGCACATCAATCATTTATTACATGCAAGCAAAGAAACCCACCACTTATGGTTAAGGGTAGACAGCTTCACGCTAATTTCACATGCAGCTACTTGGACGATATTTACAGACCAAATGACACTTAAGTGCCCACAGGTCAAGCGTGTATGATTTCCAAACAGTGCAAAGGTTCACTTCCAAAATGAAGAACACCTAATGAAAGAATCAGGTTGATCCACTCATCATGTGTGCCACATAGTAGACAATAATGCCATGTAACCCATCTGATGAGTAGATCAGCCTGATTATGTGCCCAATGATCTTTGTGGTGGAGCCAACCTTTTGGACAGGTTGGATGCCATACATACAGGGCAGGTGGGCAATAATGCACTAGTTGGATCATAACTAAGGGGTTCAACTAGTATATGTAAAATACATGTGCCTGCAACATCCAACCCATCCAATAGGTTGACCTCATCGTGAGAATTTTCTTGTGCAAATATCAGCCACATCCACCTATTGAGAGGGTGATCCTTCTATTTTGCTATTTATCAATGGCTAGACATTGTTTTCAAGATGTGGCCTAACTGATGAGTGGGTGGGGATGATTTTTGCACTAGGTGATCCTCATGATGGACCCAACCTACAGGAAGGGTTGGATGTCGCATTCACTTGACAGTTTGAAAGTTACCCGGTGGGTGGACCATAACTTCCGGTCCAACCGGTTGGACCCCTCACTCCCTCTATGTGATAGCTCAATGCTAACAATAGAATACCATACATACAAACAAGCATAGCATAAATTAGAATTGATGCCATGGAGAAAAGAGGAATGTAGGTAGTCACTCCGAAAATGAAAAGCTGTTCTCCCCAATGCCCACGGAATAGACTGATTGATCAAAATGATATGATAGATGGAAAAGGAAGAAATGAACCTTAGCATGAACCTCTTCCATGTAGAGACTGCCAGCAGGCAGTGGTGGAGCTATAGCCTTATTCATAAGGGACCCCACACCAACTTTAATGTCCGGAGAACTGTCATAAACAGAGACGCGGCATGTAACTGGAGTTGTTCCATCAGGGAATTCAAGAGGCAACTCCGCTGCCGAAACAAGAAAAGACTAATTAGAAATCCCAACAACAAATTTAACCAGGAAGTAGAACGCATGCTGACAATCAAAATATAAGCAACCAAGATAAATACCTTCTCCATCATGGCAGCAGTCCGCATACTGGGTGGGAATTGGAAAAGCAAAAGATAACCCCTAACAACATAAATATCAAGCAAGCCCAGTCAATGAAATACAAACACCAAAAAAGATATCAGCAGAATCATACCAATCACCCAACATACCGGGTAGAACAGATTGTAAACCCCTCTATCCTTGTCATAAATTCCTGGGAAGGTGGGGCCAAAAAGTGCATAGACAGCAACGAAGGTAGCTAGAGTGGAAGGACCTCTGAAATAACAAGGGATAACTTATTGCTGGGAATCACTAATAGAAAAAGAAAGCCGAAGGTCAATTAGTGACCCACCCAATCAGAGAAGTTGCGTAGCGCATTTGAAGCCGTTTGACATCATAAACTTCAATAAGGCGCAGCCTCTGTAGAAGAATCCAAAGTTAATGATACGCATAAAAACAAAATCCTAACAATAGCATCCCAACAATCAAATCTCCAGAGTTAGTAATGCATTAGGTTAAATAAGAATTTAAGATTCAATTGTATAAGAGGGTAAGCACATGATATGAGCACATTAACAATCATGCACAAAAAATATACACAGGCCAACAATTAAATTTGAGGATATTAGAAAACCATTCAAGATCATGGGCATTGATCACTCAATCCAAATTCTGGCTCTTCCTAAAGCATCCAATTGTGTTTCTTAAAGATGAGATCTTACTTTCAAGCATATCATAAGTTCCCACTAGAGAGACCCCCATCACCGTGTCAAGCTGTTGAGTGTTGACAAATCCAAACAGTCATCATTTTTTCCCTAGGAAGTCCACATATAAATATTAAGGGGTCATTTGGCACCATGGATTTGGGGGGATTTGAGGGGATTTCAAATCCTCTGGTTGTTTGGCCCCATAAAGTGGGGGTTTCAAATTCAGGGGGTTTCAAATCCCCTCAAAGAGGGGGTTTGAAATCCACGGTGAGAGCTTGGATTACATCTAAAATCCTTCCAAGAGTTGCATGTGTAACATGTATGTCTCCGGACTATTATTCTATTAGGCACATCGCCCACTAATGATATCCCAAAACAATTAGATTATCAATTGCATCACTATAATTACTTTAATATGATGATCAGAACCGTCCAAACATTGTCCATGTAAATCAACGGTTAAAAATTGTTGGTTAGTCACTCAGACATGATTTTGTGCTTGTGGCCCATCCGAGGCTTAGAATTTCATCATTTTTGGGCAAAGCATATATTTCAGCGGGCTTATTGCAACGATTGTGTTAAAAATTACATACGTTCACTAATTAGATATATTAAAGTTGATTTAGTAATTAAATTAAAGCCCATGTAAATATAACATGCATAGCTACTTTTGGATTGAAGTTGATTCCCAATCCAGGGTGCCAAACACAATAGGAGGATTTCAAATGCAGGGGGTTTCAAATCTAGCGGGGTTCCAAATCCACGCTCCCAAACAGGCCCTAAGGGAGTGTTGTTTGAATGCTGGTTTTTATATTTCTCGGCGTAGTAATTCCTTGGTTTTTATAAAAATCAAGTTTGGTTCACCCTTCTTGGTTGCTTTCTACATTCCCCTGGAATTCCATTCCCCGGCTTTTCTGAATTCCATTCCCCAGCTTTTCCTAAAAACTTGCCCCAGTTATTTGCTAGGGAATGAAAAACCTGGGGAATTAAAATAGAATTTTAGAATTTTCCCAGTATTGCTTTACAAGCATTGGTTCAGAAATTATTAAGCACAACAAACACAGACAGCCACAGTACAATAGTTCATTGTGCTGTCCAAACAATCAGGCCTCAACTAAAACAAATATGCACCACGGAAACAGATAAACTGAGTAACAAAGCACAACTGTTGCCCTGTAGATCTATAATGAGAAGAGCATACCTGAGACCATGGATCAAAACGAAGATGAAAACCATGATCAGGAAAGCTAATTACAATGTCCAACTTGAGAGGCTCCTGTAGAAAAAAAAATGGTAATGAGTGATTCACGTAATAATGACATCTTAAATCCTCTCATGAATACCGAAGGATAGAATCTTAATAAGGATAAGCCAAATCAAGACAGTAAATCCTAACCAAATCAAGCAGGAAAAACAGAATAAATTGTAATATGATTCATATTAAGAGCATATCATGCATTAGATCATCAACACCTGTTTTAACCGTTCAGGATTGAAGAAATTAGAAACAAAGATAAACAAAGTGGTAATAGATTGGCTGATACCAAAACAAATAGCTTATACAATGTAAACTTGAGAAGGAACCAAATAAGGATATATTTTGTAATTCCTAAGAAGTTCTGTGGTTTTTATTACATGCAAACAACATCAAACCTGCTACAAGAAATCTCAGTATATTTACATGAAATCAACTGAACCATTTCCACATAGTTGTTAATTCAAACCTCATCAAGGTACTTCACATGGACAACATCATAGATGCCAGGTTGCTGCTCCACCTGAGCAAATGCTTCACATATCGGCATCCCTGTCAAACAGATCAAATAATCAACACAATGCAAGATGCATAAATTAAAGGAAAACGATGCATATCAATTGAAAAACAGAAACAAATATGATATCATTGGTGGAGGCTCATTTATTTCTTTTTATTCAAGATTAAAAGTGGCACATGTATTACTGAAAGCATAACTTGAAAACTAATGGCATGTGATAGAAGAAAGAAACCTAACCAAAATCTAAGTATATCATCTTAAGCACCCTAGCGTAATTTCATGAAGCCACTCTATTCAAGAGTTAAGACAATACGTAAACCTGCTCAAATGATGCAGACAGAGAGTAGAGGTGGTACGAAAAACAAAACAATGTATCACCACTGCCCCTATTATATGCCATGCCATTGCTTATTATTACTATTATTATTGAAAGATAACAAAACTTTATTGAAAGAAAAAAACAAACAAAACAGCAACAAAACACAGAAAAAACAGCAAAGCAGGGACGCCAAGAAGGTGACCTGATTACATCCCATGAAAATCAAAATTACATCTTGAAAGCTTAGGCACGCAAGAGGCCTATTCGACTACAAGTAGTCTTGCACTTTGGGAGGTTTCCTCTACCGACTTTCTATCATTCCTAAAACAACTAGCATTTCTTTCTTCCCAAACAGCCCACCAAACTGCAAGCAAGGCCATTCTCCACAGGGACCTTTTAACTTTACCAATGCCCACACCATGCCGAGCAATCAAAAGGTCGCCCACCGACTTCGGGAAGGACCAAGAGACTTTGAAGTGACCTAGCAAATCAGCCCCAAATGGACCCCACAAAGTAACAATGCACAAAAAGATGATCAGCCGACTCCTCATCATTCATGCACAAGAGACCAATATTCGGGATCACCATTGCCCTTTTCTAAAGATTGTCAATAGTTAAAACTTCTTCCCACTGACCAACCACCCAAAGGTGGGCTATCTTCGGAGGAACATCATAGTGCCATACAAACTTGGTATGCCCCAACTCTCCGTGCGGACCATCCTCACAAATGAAGGAATAAAGAGAATGAACAGAGAAGGAGCCCAACTTGTCAACCCTCCAAACCATCATATCTAGATCAGAGGCAATCAGGGAGCAAAGATGAATACGATCCAAGAGCGCCATAAATTCAGCCACTTCATCATCGCAAAAATACCTTCTACAGGGGAGTTCTCAAACAACCGCCTCTCCAATGAGGGAGGAGCAGCTGCCCACCACTATGGAAGGATTTGGGGCCAAGCGGAAAACCCAAGGGAAGTTGGCATCTATATCTATCTAAAGCTATTATGTCTAATCTTTCTTCTCTTGTTAAGCCGGCATCTATATCCATCTCATCAATCTCTTGTAGGACTCTCTTACTTCTTCTCTTCCGCTTTGCCATAACCTTATCCTAACCTTTACTTAAAACCTTCACAACTGAAGTTCTCTAAAGAACTTTTTTTTTTTTTTTTTTAAAGGTCACAAAATATATTAAGATCTTCAAAGAAGTACGGAGAGTGATCTGCACCGCTGAGGTAGTGGGGCAGCTACACTCCTATAAAGAGCAAATTACATCCCTTTAGATTATCTACATTAGCCGCCCACTCGACTACTAACCGCCTTGCTCTAGTTGCTATGGATTCCGGTGAGTTGGCGATCCGTTGAAGCATCTTCCATTTCTTTCTTCCCACACAGTCCACCAGACAACAAGAATGATAGGGAAGTTTTCTTGTTGAAGGATGGGAGAGTTTTAAGTTCTCTAATGAGCTTAAAACCCTCCCATCCTTCAACAAGAAAACTTCCCTGTCATTATTTCATCAATTTTGAAGCTCAGATGTTCTAGCAACATGCTTTCACATCAAAAGGGTCTTGGCCCCACTTTTTTTTTTAAAGGGTAACACTACCGTGGATTGAACCTTGGATCACCCCATACACTACACTGTCTCTAGCAGCTCATCTAATGAGCTGGAGACCTTGGCCCCAAAATATTCCCAGTATTTTGAAACAAATTGGTGAATGAACCTATATTGCTTTTGGCAAGTAGATTTGAGTTGCCCACAAAAAGTGCTCCTCCCATTTATTTCAAATTAAGAGCTGATACAATCTGGTCATGAGTTCCTGATTATCTTACCACTTGTACAGACCTCTCCCCACATGTACAGACCAGAGTTCCTGATTATCTTACCACATCAAGAGTTTCCTCCTTGATGTAATTCTGTCCCCTCCCAAGTTTCTCAGGAGAGAATCTTATTACAACGAAATCCACTCCTAAAACCCAAGGAAAATTCTATCAACTTCAAAGTCATTTGATCTGCCTACAATGTATGAGGATCCTTTTTATCAATGGGTCCATTCATTAATGTCATAACCCATCTGAAATTCTGAATTGTTCATCCACCTTTGACAGTTTTGCCGAGACCAAGCCCAACCATTCCTCTTCTGCCAATGAAATCCCCTCCTAAAACCCAAGGAAAATTCTATTAACTTCTAAGTCATTTGATCTGCCTACAATGTATCAGGATCCTTTTTCTCAATGGATCCATTCATTAATGTCATAACCCATCTGAAATTCGGAATTGTTCATCCACCTTTGATAGTCTTACCAGGACCAAGTCCAACCATTCCTCTTCTACCATGATTAGATCACAATTTCATGTTACCAAGATTCCCCCTGATGCTCACCTCTTGACAGAAAAATTTCCACCAACAATTGCTTTTGCCCCATACGTCCAGAATACCACTGCCCATCTTCTCCAATTTGGTTTCCTACTATATTGGGATAGATCATTTTTGGCGCCTTCCCTCTAGCTGTGCCTCTTCATTTAGCACAGTGTCATTTCTTCAACCTTGATCTCCTTCTTTCATGTCTCCACTTGCAACATCATCCTCCTTTTTTCATCGTTAACTGCCAATTTCATATCATGGTGTGCCGTAACAGCCGTTACGGGGCCGTAGAGGCCGTTACGTAAAGGTAACGGTGTCAACCATTACACATTACGGGGTCGTAACGGCCGTAACAATCGTTATGGAAAAAAATTAAACTGTAACCATCGTTAACGGCCCATTACACCCCCTATAGAGTCTATAACGGCTCCATATTGGTTTGTTACAGGACATATATAGGTTTTTCAGATTATTTTTTTTCAACATTACAGGCCAGATAAAGGTAACAATGGTGGCTGTTATGGCCACCATTACCATTACGTAATACGTTGTTTCATGTTCTCTACCTCCACTTGTTCTTGCTCTTTTTTTAAACTCCCGATTCTGTGCTTCCTATTCTTTTCTCTTCTCTTCCAATGAAGGAGACAAATTTTCAACTCTCAAGTCCTTCCCTTCAAATGATAGACACAATATTCTGCTGGTTAGATGTTCCCCCCCTGCTAATCTGCTTCTATCATGACCCCTAATGACACTAATATCTAATATTTAAGTCACTTCTTAGTCTCGCATCACACTTTAACAGTTCCTCCATATATTAAAATTTAGCCACTGCAAACTTCCCTAAAACTTATTATTCTTGTTGATTCTCCTCTTCATGGTATTGATCTGATTGATACACCTGAGGCAACAAATAGTCAGAAGATGAAATCTCAAAAGAAATCACTATTTCCATCCACTTGTGTCACTACGCTTGTCAGCCATGTACGTCTCGATCATGTTTATGCCCCAATGGCTGCCTGATCAACTTGCTTTGTTGTGATTGGACGCTAATCTTCACAATGATGTCCTGTATCCCCTTCTGCACTTCTAACCTCAATACAAACAATGGTCGCATGTGATCGATGTCGATCTTTATAATGATCGGTACACTTGAGAACCTTTCATATCGATTCATAGGATATCACCAGCCTGAAGAAACCAGTACTTGGAGGAGTATGCTAGCTTCAATTTGTTTATTTAAATGTGTGTGTATGCATATGTATGTATTTAATTATGAATGTAATTTTAGAAATGCAGTATACATAATGCCATTCCATTATGCTTGGGAGAGAAGGGAGAAGGTTGACGAGCAGAGCTTGAAGCCTTCTCTTTCTTTGTTTGTTAGTAGGGGATATAGAGTTTTCTACATCGTCATTTTCTTGGAAGGGAAACAATTGACTTTAAACCGAAAATGCTTGGGTCTATTTGGATAGAGAGAATCCAAAATATGAAAAAGGAAGAAACTACAGAATCCTCAAGAAATGGAGAAGTGCAGAATCCAACACTAATTCCGTTGTTTGGTTATGAGTGTTATTTTTCATGGAAATGTTGAAGGTCCATGGTCAAACAGTGAGACCTGTCTCTCATAACTATGAAAATCGACATTTAGCCCTTTTTTTAAAAGGAAAACCTATGAAAAGGAAATTGATTTCCTTCTCCTTTTTTGATTTCTCAAACAAAGGAAACCGTCACATCAGGGAATTCGTTTTCTTTTTCATAGTATTCCATGATTTTCATCCTAAATGAAAAAGGCTAGTTTAAGTTATTTGTTTCCCGATTCTTACTTTTAAAGGTGCAAGATCCCTATGAGAGAGAGAGAGAGAGAGAGAGAGAGAGAGAGAGAGAGAGAGAGAGATTTGTATTGTTAAGGAGGCATGATTATTTATCATAAAAAGAAAGAGAAAATCTAGTTAAAATTAGAGGGTAATGAACGAGGATTTTGTTCAAAAATTAGGATTGGCCTACTAAAAAATTATTCATCTCTTATCATATTTGATAAGCTAACATGATGATAATTCTGCACTTCACCAAGGCTTTTTTTTTTTTTTTTTCACACACGCACCCACCCACACACATGCCCCACTCACGCACCCCACATGGGCACTCGAACCCATGACTTGGTGATGAAACGCAGTGCTTCTACTACTGAGCCATGCATTGAGACCCCACCATGGCTTCCTTAATCGAGATGTTTACTTCACATTTATCATGGAATGTACGCCAGCAATGGCATTATCACTAGAGCCGGGCATTGAGTCGAGTATGATAGAGTTAGGGCTGACCCAACTTGACCAAGTTTTGAAATAGACCTGACCCGAACTCGACCCGACTCAGTACTAAGTTTGGATCTGGCTTGGACTAACCCAAACCGAGTCCAACCCGGTCACAAGTACTGAGTTGGGTCGAGTCAGCACCGAGTTGGGTTGGGTCGGGTGCGGCAGGTATCCGCGGCCTAAAATCACAGCTCAGAACCTAGATGCAGTGCACCTACTGGAATTGCAGCCTCTCCATCAACTACACGACATTTCAGATATGAAACGTCAAATCTAGGTTTTTTTTTTATATGTACGAGTAAGGTTTGGATCGAGTCGAGTCGAGTCAGTACCGAGTTGGATTTTCGGTTAAGTCGAGTCAAGTCAATTTGTTGGGTGACCCGAACTTGACTAGGTTTGAGTTTGGATTGGACAAAGTCTACTCGGTTCGGATCGACTCACCCACTTGGTTCGGGTCAACTCACCCACTCGGTTCGGGTCAAGTCGGGTCTAAACGAGTCGGACGAGTCGAGTTGTCCTGTGCCCAGCTCTAATTATCACTTACCAACAAACATGAGACTTGGAATTGTACACCCTTTGCAAGAAATAGAGAAGACATGAGATGGACACACTGGTGAATCCAACTTCAAGGCTACTTAGCAAAAGACCAACCCTTAAAATGAATAGATAAACAAGTAGCAAATGTCTCTGTCAAGAATACATTTGAACTCAATACTCCATTTAGCAGTGGCAAGAATCTGGATGGGAAAATACACAGAGAGAGAAGATGGACAAAACAATTCACAAAATCAAACAACTGTAGAGTTCATCCCACGCAATTCCATTACATTCTATCATGCCCTTCTGCAATAGAAACCCTAGATGACCTCTATCCTTACAAGGTTGGGGCTATATAGCAAGCTCTTAGAACAATTAGCGAGAACCATTTGATATTCCATGCAGAAATTTGCATAAACTAGCCACCCTCGATTGAGTAGAGAAATCAGAGAGCGATATATAAAATAAATGCCGGGGAAAAAGCAAAATATCACACAAGGAAGCCCAATAAACCATCAATTTCAATAGTTACCCACAACATATTTCAAAATCTCTCCATCATTATAATCCTAATAGACAACTAACCCAAAGCAGCCTGTTTGGATTGATTGAATCCAAATATTATAATTGGAAAGGAAAATGTCACATATGAGGAAACTGTGGGAAAGAATCAATGAAAATGTGAAAGGTCAAAGGCGAAAAGTGAGCTCAAACTCAAAAAACACAGAAATCTGTCTACTTTTTTTGAGGAAATGGAAATTGCCTTGTTTTGATGGGAACTGTGGAAATAGAGACCAATTTCCACAGCTGACCTTGGTTTCACAATCAGTGGAAAACATCAGATCCAAGGAAAATGATTTCATTTCCACGGGAGAGAAGAGGACTCCAATCCAAATAGACAAAGACCAAACTTGTGATGTAAAAATATTGAATTGTTGATTGTTGGATGCTTTACCATCCCATAATTGCAAAACCCAAACAAAGTCCGAGGCAAGTCAACATTTTGATCAACCGTGTTCGAAGTATCAGTATCGCAACAAGTTTTGCTGGTTGGATATATGGAAAAAATATCGATATAATTGGAAATGTGGGGAAACATTGGGAAAACATGGGGGAAATGGTGGAATTTTTCAGTGGAACTTCAGGAGATGCTAAAATACACATACTTGCATATGTAGGAATCAAAAAACTGTAAAAAGAATGCATGCATAATAAGTTTTCATTTAATGGGGGCCTAAAAGCATGTGTTGTCATAATAAATCAGTCCAACCATCCCATCTATCCATCTATCCATCCAACCATCCATCCTTCCATCCAACCATCCATCAATATTTCAGAATATTGACGACACATGACATTTTGCCGAGAAATCATCGACAACTGGAAAGGAAATAAGCAATTGTGGGCTCGATATCACCCATGTTGCGATAATGATAATATTGCGATATTATCATCGACAAAATTGAACACTGCATACAACCATGCGCCCATGAAAAATAATTGAAATGGAATTTTTTTTAATAAAAAGATTTTTGGCGATATTATCTAAATATTGCTGATACACTGGCAATAAAAGCGACACATGAAATTTACACAGTCGAAAATATTGGCGATACATTGGTGATACAAGTGACACATGGAATTTACACAGTTGAAAATATTGGCGATATCCACACACTGATGATACTTACAGATACATCACCGATACCTGGAATTTCTGATACTACCAATATTATCGGGTGTCGCTACCGGTGTTATTGGCATCACCGAGTTGGAGATACAAATAATATTGGGGATATTTCAATAATATCAGGGATACTTTGAACAACGGATCAACAAATAACCGAAAAAACACAAATAAACACTATCCAATATGTCAGCTGAAGCTGGAATATTAAGCAATCATGGAGCCATTGAAATTCCAAATCTGTCTGTTTTTTTCAAGGGCGCGTTTGGTTGCACCAAATATCATAAAATTTCATACTATTTCGCACCAAATTAGAATGATTAATCATGAAATATCATGAAATACTTCATGATGTTTGGTGCGGCCAAACGCACCCTAACCTAATTTTACACGGAAATAAAATATAAGATGATTCTAAGGGAGAAACAAAGGGAGAAGGAAAAAAAAAAACAGATATCTGGAGAGGGGGTGGGACCCACCAAGAGTGAACGGTCCGATTCCAAGGCCGGGACGCAGATCGAGGATGATAGCACCCATGGCCGTGCCTTCGCACCTTCGTCTCGTCGGCCGCTGCTGCTGCAACATCTGTCCTTCCTTTCCCTTCTTCCGTTCTTCCTTTTTCGTCCTTTCTCTCGCCTAACCTCCTCTCTCCTTCTCCGTTTCTTACGCGCGTCGACTTTTGCTCATCTGTACTCTTCCGGGCTCAACTCGTAATCAACTTCGCACGATAGGTGATTGCGTGAGGCCCGGGTAACGGCTTAATGGGAAAGACCCTGACTATGGAGCCCACCTTCATCTATGCGTTCTATATCCTCACCGTCCATCAGTTTTTCCAGCTCATTTTAGTGCAAAATCTCAAAAATGAAGCAGATCTGAACCTCAATTGGACCCCACCACAGGAAATAGTAGTCATTAAATGCTTACCATTAAAATTTTCTAAACCCACCGTAATGAATATTTGCCATCCAAACTATTGATAAGGTCACATCGGAAAACACAAATATACACTTGATCCGAAACTTTCGTGCCCCCACGAGGTATTTAACGGTGGGCATTCAATTCCCAATATGTGGTCCACTTGAGATTTGTATATATTTAATTTTTGGAGAGTGGGAAAAACTGATGGCCAGAGTGGATATATACAACACATACATCAAGGTGGGCCCTCAATTATGGCCTCACCTAATCGGCCCCCTTGGGAACATTTTGAATAAATGGAGTATATTCTTTAACCGTACACGTGGCGTGGTTGTACGTTAGGCTGTCAAAATCTCTGGCCCGGATTGGCTGGTGTACCCCCACACCAGCCACGTCGCTGGTGTGTTGACGTTGCTAAGTTATGTGGGCCCCACCATGAGGTACGTGTTATATCCAAGCCATCCGTTTATTTTGCCATCCTTCTAAGAGTTGAACCCAAAAAAAAAATAGATTCGAAAATTAAGTGGACCACACTTCATAAAGCAGTGAGAGATTGAACGTATACCATTGAAACCTTCTACAGAGTCACGTGAGTTTTGAATCAATCTGATATTTGTTTTTCTCTTCATCCATGTTGATGTGACCTTATGAGTAGATTGGATGGTGAAAAAATATAATGGCGGACCCTACAAACGTTTTAATGATGAGAATGATTGTCCCACTGCTATTTGTGATGTGGTCCACTTGAGATTTAGATATTACTCATTTTTTGTCGCATGCCTTAAAATGATCTCATTAAATGAATGGACGGTGTAGATATAATAAATACACATCATAAGGCCCACAGAACTTTGATCTTCTTTCCATGTTGATATGCAGCTTGTGGAATGCCGGAACTCTTCTGCATACGCCACGTACATATTAGCTGGCGTGCGGTACAGCAGCTAATCCGCTTCTCTGACCCAACCGTGGATGGAGCGTGCGGTACAATTTAGACCGAAAAGATAATATCCACCCTCTAAATTTTTACTACTTCTAATTTGAATTTTTCAGTGTCTTATTCATAGTCATTTATTTGGTAGCCATTAATTAGACTATTAGATTTCTTGATCAGTGTGATTCTACAGATATTCTCCATCCCGATGGTCCCCACCATTTGAATGGTCTGGATATCAGTACATCAATGCTACATGTGAGCAAGGATGATTCACTGCCGTTATTAACATTGTGCAGAACTAAAGCTGGGCCTGGCCATCTTAGTACGCTTCGTATTCTCAGGAAGTAGAATGCGTACATTCCCAAACTGAGCCATAATTCATCAGAGCTATGCGGAGCCTGCCGTGATGCATGGGTTTTACCATCATGTACATTCATTTTTTCAGGTCATTTTAAGATGTCAACCCAGTACTGAGGCAGATCCAAGGCTCAAGCCGATCACACGCCCACCATTGAAAACTTCTTTCAAGATGCAGAAGTTTTGGATCAAGCTGATATTTGTGTTTGCCCTTCATCCAATTCTATATAATCTTTTGAACATGTTGGATGACAAATAAACATCAAGATATCCCCAGGAAGGTTTCAATGTTGGGTGTTCACTTGAGGTGGAGATAGACTTCAATTTTTTGGGCTCATACCCTAAAATGATAGGCAAAAATAGATAGACAACATGGATAAAACCTATACATCCCTAGTGAGCCCCATGAAGCCCCTATTTGGATGGGTTATTGGCATATGCCACATATGTATAAGATAACTTATACATGGACATTGCCCGTAGCAATCTGGCTACAAGATAGAGCTCTATGGCCCACCATGATGTGTTTTATCCCTATACATCCCTATACATGGATAAACACTGATAACCTATACATCCCTAGTGAGCCCCATGAGCCCCTATTTGGATGGGTTATTGCATATGCCACATGTATAGATAACTTATACATGGACATTGCCCGTAGCAATCCGGCTACAAGATAGAGCTCTATGGCCCACCATAATGTGTTTTATCCATGCAATCCATTCATTTTGCAGCATGAGCCCAAAACTAAGGTAGATACAAATATGAGGCCAACTACACCATTGGAAATTAGTGGTGTTTGAATGCTCACAATGAAAAACTTCATAAGGCCCTGTGATGTTTATTTTTCATCAACCTGATAATTAGGTCATATAAACCCAGATGAATGGAAAAAAACAAATATCAGGCTAATCCCAAAGTTTCGTATCCCAGATTTGGATCTACCTTATTTTTTTGTCTTAAGCCCTAAAATGACTTGGAAAAATAGATGGATAACATGGATAAAAAACATACATCATGGTAGGGCCCACATATCACCCTCTAGCACTGAGTCGCCAAGCCTAAATCTCATTGTGTATCCTAAAATAAATAAATTTAAAAAAAAAACAAACTTGATTTAATGATCCTAACCACCAACTCTTAAAAAAAAGGAAAAAAGAAAAGAAAAATCCTAATCAACTGGCCAACAATTAAGAAATGGATGTCCTGTTCTTCGTAATTGAAAAGTTTTAGTCATGGACCATTATTTGGTGTTATTTTTTATTGTCCACTCTCTTAAAATTTACTTTAATTGGATGAAGTAACTTTCAAATCAATGGCTTGAAAACTTAATCAACTACAATGTGAGGGTATATAGAAGTTGTACATATGGTATATATTAACTCAAATTAAATTGTCCCACTATAAGTAAGGGGTTGTTAGGAGCCCTATAAAATTTTAAGTTGTAAACATGAAACTCTTTAGAGTGTTTATATTTTGTCATGTTCGGCTTTAAGCATAAAATGTTTAAAAGTAAACATTTACTTATATTTGGATTACTTGTAAAGTGTATTGGGGTATTCACACTTGATAAAACTTAAAACGATAATCCTTATAAAATCTTCAAATGACTTACAAGTAGTTCATTTAAGATGAATTATTGGGTTGAGACCATCTTGATAAAGTTTTGACTCGTTTCTTGCTAAACCAAGTATTAGGTGGACTACAAAGGTAATATATAGGATGTATGGTCCAGATTGATATTTGAAACCAATCCTATGCAAAATTGTCAAAGCCAAGTGCGCGCGAGCAAGTTCAACTTAGGGGCTATTTGATTTTTAATTACCCTAGTAAATACACGAAATTACCTGATTATTGCTTACTACAGCTGTTTGAAAGTCGGCATGAATTACGTTTCGAAAATCGGTCCATACAAACGTTTTTATTACTGATTTAAATATGTGCGCCCTACCATGATATATATGAGTTATCCACACCATCCATCCTTAAAAAAAATATACATTTGAAGGCATGAGCCCAAAAATGAGGAAAATAAAAAGCTCAGGTGGACCACACCTTAGGAAACATGGATTATTAAAACGTCAATGGTTGAAAGTTGTTTTCTCCCTAGGGCCCACAGTGATGTTTATTTGTCATCCAACTCGTTAATAAGGTCACACAGTCATGGATAAAGTGGAAACAAAAATATCAGTTTGATCCAAAACTTCCAGGGTCTTCAAGAAGCTTTCAATGGTAGGAGTTCAATTCCCATTGTTTCCAGTAGTATGGTCCACTTGGTTTTTGGATCTGCATCTTTTTTTGGCTCATGCCCTAAAATGAGTTGGCTAAAGGGATGGACAGTGTGGATAATACAAAAACATCAAGGTGGGCCCCACAATTTAACTTTCGTTTTTTTCATCAGGTGACGTGAGGAGTGCTATAAATGAAAGGTGGCAGTCAAATCACCTTGGAAATTCAATCGGAAACACAGAGGTAAATAATTATTACCCATTTACCTGGAATTACCTCTGTAATTAGAAAATCAAACAGGCCCTTAGCAATGAGGTTAGTGTGCATTCCATAGTAGCTACCCGCTCCTCATAAGGCAATCTTCACCATGTAAATGCCTCACCACAAAAATAAATAGATCTAATTAACAATTACACACATTGCAACATTGGTCATTTATGCCTCCTCCCCCCTCGATTATATGAATCAATTTTTTAAACAAGATATTCACATAGTCGAACAGCACGAGGAGCAGTGTTGATAGATCTTAACAACATCTAATCATCAGGTGTATCACAATCCACTCGATGATCAAAACTTCAACTGATTCTCATTAAGAATCCACACACTAAAAGACGGCTAAATTTTGAGAAATTTACATTTCATTGTATATAATGAGAAGTATCACATATATGAACTCATATCCTTAAAAAAAAAAAAATTCGCCAATATATCAAATGTGTAGAATACTTGATCTATGCAACAAGTGGGACACGCCACGACTATTGCCTCATATGAAAATCAGGCCCATCTAGCCCACCCATCTGTGGCCCACCCTGTGTAATTGGGTGGGCCACACCAATGTGCCTATTGATTTTCACATTGCGTTCTATTCAATGAGCATATTGGACTAACGCACTGATTGTTATAGTGTGGCTCCACCCTTTTATTGAACAAGATGTCATGTATATTGACATGTTGGCAAGAAAAGAAATAGTGGCATGTGAAGTTCACATACAACCATCGTATGTGATTATGATATACTTACAAGATGGGGATAGCCCAATTTGCAACTTAGGTCTCACATGCAGTACAACTTTGCCATGTGTCTTCGTGTGTGTAACGCCTCAAAACCAGTGTAACACTCCAAAATCTAGCACCTAATTATGGAGATTCAGATCCTGAATTTGAGGGTATTAACACTATGATGGTTTGCTGCATTGGCATCAACTCTAGTAATGCCTCGATTTTCGTCGCTTGAGTGCGATGCCCTCACAGCGAAAAATTGAGTTTTACTTGAGAAACGTTGTACGTGGGGGTATTTCTCACGTGTCTATATGTAATAACCCAAATTAATCTTGACCATCCAATTTTAACCATTGATTGACATATCAAACTAATCCAATATGACCATTAATCTACATAATCAACCTATCCAATCTCAACCATTGATTTGAACATATCCAAATCCAACCATGTATCTGACCATCCATCCAAAGAAACACTCATCTAACCGTTCATATGCTGAAAAATCATCAGATCACTTATCATCCATCTAAACTAACCGTTCAACTTATTGGTCATGTGGCCATCTACAATCCTACCTATCTATCTGACCACATACCCAATGTCGGGTCCATATCAAAGGGGTGCATGTTACTTCTTCTAGCAACCACCGTTCATCACCATTTCATCTAATCCATCCTACCCATCCATCTCACCAATCTACATGTACAATTGAAGTTCAGTCATTGATCACACAAAAGTCCACCTAACCATACACATATCTGTCATTCTAACTATATATCTATTTATCTATCCATCTACACCATCCGTTCATGCATGTATCACAAATTTTACAATATGTACAACAATCGCATGCAAGCACACCTCGCACATCTGCTGCATGCACACACACTTATCACACGTGTGGCATGCACAATATGTGGCACATGCATGCGGCATACATGAGATGCATGGTGCACGTGTACAGTAGATAGTCCACATTGAAAAAAAAAAAAAAACAAAAAAGCACAAAAGAAAAACGTGACCAAAAGATATGGAAATAGAAGCAACAACCGTTGCCTCTTCCCTCACGTGTGTAATAAGTTGTGAAATGAATCACTGTAAATAGTGTATGAGAGGGAGTTATGTGGCATGGTAGGGTATGATGTGAAAAGAGAGAGAGAGTGTGAGAATGGTGGAGAGAGAGAGAGAGAGTAATTCCCTGTCGTTGTTGATGTGAGAAGAGGTAAAAGAGAGGTAGAGGGAGAAAAAAGAAGGAAGAAAAAGGAAGAGAGAGAAAAGAAATTAAGGAAAATTAAATAAATATATACATATATTAGGTGATTTCTCTCAGTCGATGTTTATGAAAAAGTTATATATATAATATATATATATATAATATATATATAATATATATATATATATATATATTCATTTGTACATATAAATAATTTTTGCCATCTTAGTTGTTTTTTGTTTGATTGTTAATTCACTGTAATTATTTACCATGCTTCTTAAAATGCCTTAAATATTTTTTTTTTTTATTACCTCGGTTGTCGTTATTTTAGTATGCATCAATTTGACTTTAATATTATCTTATTGTTAATCCTACCTTAAAAATTCATTTATTGCATTTAGAATTTGTTTTGTTAAAATTATTACAAAATCTCAAGTTTATATATAATTTTATAGATTCTTAGACCTAATAAATCACGTTGTGTGTTAACCTTTTTTTTTTATTTTTTATTTTTACGTAGAACTTTAATCAAAATCTAAGAAATCATGTTGCATGTTTATCTTTTTTACGTAGAACTTTAATCAAGATCTAATAAATCATGCTGCATGTTTAATTTTTTACGTAGCACTTTAATCAAGATCTCATAAATTACATTGCATAATTATTTTTTAATGTAGAACTTTAATAATGTATGGACAATTTACATTGATTGAAAATTTTGTTTTTAGTTTGATAAATTATGTATATCAAGTATTATGGATTGATCAAAGAATAACAATCATTAAAGATTTATAGAAATATTTGATTCATGCAATATTAAAATCATGCATCATTGAAATAGTTATGAAACGTACGCCAGAAAATAGGTGAGGCGATCAAGTCCTCTATGTTGAAAATCCCTAAAGCGTAAATAGGTGAGGCAACTTAGACCCTTGGGCTGGAAGTCCCAGAATCCTAATTGATATCTCTTGAAACCTCTACCTTACCCTTTGGGTGAGTGAGTATGTTGGGATTGCAAAATGTTTCAGTAGGGTAGTTGTCCAATCAGCTAACACACATATGGGTCCCTCACCAAGTGCCCTTTAGATGGGTGAACATGTCATGCAAAAGGTTCCCATTGCCAGACTAAGTGTTGTATTGACGCGAGTGTTGGCCAACCAGTATAAACTGACCCTAGTGTTAAAAAGAATAAACTTCACATATTATTATGGATTATAGCATATGTTGATTTCATTTTATTTTTATTATTATTATTTTGAATTTACATTGAAAAATCTTGTTTATTAACATCTCCATCTATTTGCTTTATATAAATATGTATTGTATCTTTTTTTATACATTTTATTCAGATTATAGGAGGTTATTTTTTAGACCTGTGTTGAGATTACTCGCTGGGCTTCGCAGCTTAACCTGTTGGGATTTTAAAATTTCAGGAATAGGATCTCATGGAGGCGTTTAAAGAGATTTGTTTTTATATTTAGATTAAATTTTCGTTTCTTTAATTTTTTTTGAATAAGTTGTAAATAATATTTAGTATGATAGTGTAGTGATGACATGTGCTGAGACACGAGTTTGGTGATAATCTTCAATAGTTGAGACATGAATATTTTATTTTCTTTCTAAATAAATATTTATTTATTAAAATTTTAGATGGTTATATTTTATTAATGAGAATCATTTTGTCAATATGTGTGTGGATTATGAAATGTAAACATACAAAATATAATTCATGCCTTTGGGTACAAAATTGTGGTCAGTTATACCCAGGTGCTGGATTTCGGAGTGTGACACTACATAATCAAGTTAATATCCATCCCATATAAAAAATAAATCAGAGTAACACATATCAAAATTAACGAGTATCAAAGAAAAATCAAAGATAACTAAAGCATAAAGTAGTCGAGAAAAACATCCAAATAAAATGTATAAATCCAAAAGGTACTGTAAGGCCCGTATCCTAGACCGTACCGTTCCTTAGACTCCCGCGATCCTCCCCGACGAATTCCGGCAACCCACTACTTGTAGTCGGCATTTGCACGCGACCCTAAGTCGCATCCCGTAGATTTGAATCGGCTCAACTCGAAACTCATACCTTAGCGACCGCGCCGTCACCGTGATTCCAACGCCGCGTCTTGCGCATCGATGCGATACCCAGGCTAGGAGTTGTGGGCCCACGTATATTTCGAGGAAACGCCGCGCGTTACGAATCCTGAGAGAATCTCTACTACCTTTCACATCAATCAATTAAGTACTAGTCAAGTACACAACCCATGCCTCTCCCATCCATTTCTTACCAATAAAGACAAGCAACTCATACCCCATGCCACCTCACCTCCCACAAGTCAACTCTCTCTTACACACACCCATCCATCTTTTACACCACCCATCCCTCTCATCCCATCATTCTTACAACACCCTCTCCTCTCTCATTCTCTCCACCATTTTCTAAACTTCCATGAGAGAAAAATTCTAAGGAGAGAAAAGAGAAGGCCCACTTCTTACCCCCTCATCTCACCATCCAACCCTTTAAACTTCATCATCCACTCATAAAGAATTAGCTTAGGAGCCAAGGAGTCCAAGGAGCTAGAGCAGACCATCGGTGGGTGATTTTATGATATCCACCGTTGATTTTCATTTGAAGGCCCACTTGTGATGGGACCCATTTTGATGTATGTATTGCAAACTAAGAGGGGCCCATAGTGGTGGGGTCCCTTCACTACACCGATCTCTCTCTCTCTCTCTCTCTCTCTCTCTCTCTCTCTCTCTCTCTTTCCCTCTATATCTCTCTCCCTCTCTCTCTCTCTCTATTTTTCCTATTGCAGCCCACCTTGAAGGATGGATTAGATCCACACCATGGACAATGGAAACCCCACCATGATGTATTATCACACCGTCCTTCCTGAACGACCTGGATGAAGTAAAACACATGTATCAGTTTGATCCAAGTGGTGGGCCACGCTGATGTGGACCCACCATGATTTATTTATTATATCCACACTGTTCAGATTGTTGGACGGTGGGTTACACCATGGTGTATGTGTTTTATCAACACCGTCCATCTGATGGGGGCCTGCCCTAGTACGTGTGACCCACCTTGATATATGTATTTCATCCCAGTCGTCCATCCATTTTCAGGATGGTGGGCCCACTGCAGTGACGTCAACAAGTTTTGTGGTAGATCATGAGGTATGGTTATATCCTAACCATCCGTCCAGGTGGGACGCATCGAGATGTATGTGTTTATACACACACCGTCCATCTGGACGGTGCTGTGCAAGGCCTACTGTGATGTATCTGTTAGCCATGTCATCCATTCATTTGCAGCTATGTGGGGCCCACCCCACACGTGTTGCACATG
Source organism: Magnolia officinalis (assembly GCA_021015155.1). Classification (NCBI taxonomy): domain Eukaryota; kingdom Viridiplantae; phylum Streptophyta; class Magnoliopsida; order Magnoliales; family Magnoliaceae; genus Magnolia; species Magnolia officinalis. The sequence goes on along the minus strand of JAJHSJ010000002.1, from coordinate 84,239,090 downwards.
TGGGGTGGGACGCACCTTGATGTATTTATTCTATCACCACTGTCCATCTGTCCAGGATGGTGGGCCTGATCATGAGGTTGTATCCAAACCATCCGTTCATTTGGGGACGTGGACCCAACTGCCATGATATATGTGTTTTATACACACCGTCCATCTGTTTGGACGTGGGGCCTTGTAACGCCCCGTGTTTTCAGGACCCGAGTATATGACCCATTTCCTAAAAACCCGAGTGTTAACCTTAAAGGATGGTCAAATTCAGGTATATATATATATTTTTTTCATTTGTTCAAAGTAAGCAGATGAGCGTAGAGTGGACAAATCCACATAAAAGAAAATTTCATTTACATTTGGAATATACAAGAAGCTGCCCATAATGACTTATACAAACCAATGCCCCCTTTCTTATAATTACAAAATGAAATAATATTACATGTGAAATAAAGTAAATTACAACACTCTTGGGATGTGAAACCCTGTAGCAACCCTGTGAACAACATCGATTTGTTCTACACCTGCATCAACTGTTACGGTTTGATAGCGTCAATGGCTATCGCAGTGAGGAGTACCCACTAAGATTGCACACTCATCATTCATAATCCAATACAGCTCGCAAGTCATGAAAATGGATATATTAAACAGGACAATTCATAATCATGATCACTTAGTCAAAATCAAGCCGATCAACAGAATTTTATCATAGGCAAACATAATCGCAATCGCAATATAAGGATATATGTTCAAGTAATCAAATAATTAACCATACGATTTTCTATTACACCCGAAAATCACATTGTACGTGAACTCCGCAAGATGGTTAGAAAATTGATAAGCGAGCTTCAGCTCCACCCAGAAATTATGGTACAAGTGAAATCCATAAAGTGTATAGAAAATCAACCTTTAAACCTCTACTTCACTCGGGAATCATATCGTACGTGAACTCCGCAAGATGGCTAAAAAATCGATAAGCGAACTTTAGCTCCACCCGAAAATCATAGTACGACTGAACTCCGCAAATGAAGAGACAATTAACGTACAAACGTCTACTTCACCCGGAAATCATATCGTATGAGAACATCGCAAGATGGCTAGGAAATCGCTAAGCGAACACCCGCTCCACCTAGAAATCATGGTACGACTGAATACCGCAAGATGAAGAGACAAGCAACATACAAACTCTAGACCACCCGAAAATCATATTATACGTGAACACCGCAAGATGGCTAGAAAATCGCTAAGCGAACACCCGCTCCACCCAGAAATCATGGTACAACTGAACACTGCAAGATGGCTAGGAAATCGCCAATCGAACACCTGCTCCACCCGAAAATCACAATACGACCGAGCACCGCAAAATAGCTAGGAAACATTAAGATATGCGAATATGCCATCAAGCCACAAAGGGCACCAACGACCCATCAAAGCCACAAAGGGTAAATAGATGATCCAAGCCACGTAGGGTAAACATGAACCACAAGATGGAGTCCACAACAAGTCTCCTTCTATCCATTAAATGATCACATGTAGCAACGTCTAATCAACTAGCAGGTTATACAAATGGAAATAGCATGTGAGCATCGAATCATTTATACTTGCTAAATTTAAAGAGACATGTCCATTATATGAATCAATTCCACAACAGGTTAACATATTCATATAATAAGATAAGTAACTCAATAAGAGAGATCAATGTACCATCCATATCTAGATTGATGAATTTAAGTGGGAAGCTCAAAGGGTGAGTCGTCACCTTACGTGTCGAGCGCCCATTAGTGTCGCTAGGAAACGCAGGTGTCATTAGAACCAAACCCTACCATACATTATAAAATCGTATGGTCAGATACAAGTTTTATACATTATTTAGGGTTAAGGTCTTAACCTAAGGTTTGGATTACCTAAGTTTTAGGTCTTAAAGTTTACTTCGATGCTTAGATTCTAGGATTTGAATACTAAATCATTATTAATATTGTTAATATTATTATTATTGTACAATGGATTGAATAATATTCATAATAGGAGTATTAGTCCATCAATATTAATAATGATGATTCATAAGTTTATGTTTAAATGTATCGACATTATCTCATATTCTTATAATGACTATTATTCTCTTAAATAATACAAGTATTAATAGTAGAATATTTACTATGATATGGACCAACACTAATAAAATATTGATTTACATTTGAACATACGCTAATAATATTGATAATCTCATGGTGATAATTAGCATTAAAGATATAATTTATGTTAGTTGATGTGATCTTAATAATCCATGTGATGAAATTAAATAGCATGCCCTACTATCCATGATAATATTTAAGAATGCAAAACACTTATATTTAACACTTGAAACTTGCCTATAATAACTAATACAAGTATAGGTAATTTACTAATGGTTAATCGTGCTCATGGTTTATGATCCTGCTAATGATAATATTGATACTAAAATTGAAATAACTTCAATCTGGAAGGAGGTGGACTTACCTTGGTCCACATAGTAGTTTAACTCGACGAGTCTTAGCCGAGTTGACTCGGTAGCAACCGACGACCCAACACACACTCTCTCTCCCATTTCTCCTTCTTGCTCTCTCTTTCTTCTCACTTTTTTGGCATGTCCAGCGATATTGCTGGACCAAAACCCGACCACTACTCGCACCAGTGAGTCGATGACTCGCCCAACTTGTCGACAGCCGCACACGTCCCCTCTCTTTCTCTTTCTTCTTCCTTCCTCTTTTTTTTTTTTTTTTTTTTTTTTTTTTTTTTTTTTTTACTCTTGCTAGAATATCCAGCAATACCGGCCTAGCTCGACCCGACTCGACTCGGTTTCAGCCAAGTCGACTCAATAGCCACCCAAGCCTCTCCTTCTCTCCCGGTTCTTTTCCCTACTTTCTTTTCTTCCTTCTCCTTTTTCTTCTTTCCCTTACCTTATTTCCTCTCTTTCATGCCTAGCTGGGATTCCAACCATGCCTGCACCAGGCCCAACCCTGGCTCGATCCAGCTGAGTTGAGGGTCAGCAACTAGCTGAGTTAACTCGGTTGGGTGAACTCGGGGGCAAGCAATAGCCCCCACCACTCTCTCGATTCTCTCTTCTTTCTCCTGCTGGATATCCAACAATGTCAGCCATGGCCAGGGTTCGATCAACAACTTGAGCAGTCGTATTGAGTCACAACGGCGACTCGGTTTGGGCTGAGTTGAGGTCGCACAGCCGCACGCTCTCCCCTCCCTTTTCTGTTTCTTCTTTCTCTCTCACTTCTCCTTTCGGTTCCTTCTCTACCGAGCTGGGCCATGAGATCTCCCTCATCCGTTCTGACTCGAGCTCAGTCAGGCTGAGTCGTGGTGGTGTGGCAGCCGCACAGCAGCCACCACACGATCTCCCCCCTTCTTCTTTCTTCCTGCTTCCGTCTCCTTTAGCTAGTGAGCCACCCAGGGCCACTATCTATTTTAGGTAATATAATATATATATATATATATATATATATATATATATATATATATATATATATATACACACACACACACACACATATTTGTTTAGTATAGTACATTAATAGTTATAAATAAGTATTCATTTACAATCATTTATAGTGTATTCTTGTGATCACATATGCATTTATAGTATAGTAAAACTAATATTAAGTGATGCATATTTTATATATAGTATGATATGATAACCTATAACTTAAAATTATAAAAATGTAAATGTTAGTTAATATATATAATAATGTGTTGGTATACCATTTATTCTATATATAGTTTAAATAATATATATGATTGAATAATTCGTGTAACATATGTATTATTATGAATAATTATAAAGTTACTTTGTATTATAATATATATACGATTACATCACATTTAAAATGAATTATTTGGGTATCAACTTAAGATGGGCCACCCATCTGACTTGAGGTAGATCCATAACTCTAGATTTGACGAGCACTCCTACAATTAGATTCCCCAATATATCAGTTAGATGGTATATCTCGAACCTCGTAATTGCTCCACCATCTTGACGGTTGGATTTAGGCCAGAGTGTAAATGTTCACATAAATCGGGATTGTATTTATACTAAGTTAGGTTCTCATGGTAACACCCGAGTACAGAAAAGTACGGGGTGTTACAGGCTCACCCACACATACTGCACGTGTGGGATGGGACCCACCTTGATGTATATATTATGTATCTGCACCATCCATTTGGATGGTGCTGTGTGGCGCGCACCATGATGTATGGGTTTTAATCCACTCCGTTCGTTGACGTGGGACCCACCTTGAATGTATATATTGTATATTCAGACTGTCCGTCTGCTGCCAGCAGCAGATAGCTGCTGTAATGCCGTCAGCAAGTTCTGTGGGTCCCGCCTGATATATTTGTTTCATCCTGGCCATTCATTTGGATGGGACCCACTGTGATATGTATGTTAGATCCAAACCGTCTATCAGACGGACCACACTGCAAATCAGTGGAGGATTGAACGTCCACCATTGAAACCATTTTGGGTCACAGAAGTTTTGGATCATTATGAAATTTGTTTTCCTTTTAATTCAGGTCTTTATAACCTTATGAAACAGATTGGATGGAAAGTAAACATTATGGTGGGCCTTGTGAATTTTAAACAGTGAAAATCATTATCTCCACTACTATTTGTGGTATGGTCCAGATGATCTTTCGATATGATTTATTTTTGGGTAATGCTCTATAATAATCTCTATAAAAAAAGATGTATGGTATAGATATAATAAAATGAAAATATAGTGTGTGGGTCCCACCTTGATGCGATGTATATTGGGCCCGTATGAGAGGCCCATTATGATGTGTTTGAGGCCCATGGGTTGTGGCCCATTGTAACGTATTCACGGCCCGTGTATGAGACCCATTGTGCTGTATTTGAGGCCCAAGTATGTAGCCCAATGTGAACTATATGAGGCCCATGAGTGAGGCCCAATGCGATGTATATAAAGCCCTTGTGTAAGGCCCAAGGTGATGTATATGGGGCCCATTGTGATGTGTGATTCCACCAGGATGTATGTAATGATGTTTATGATGCCCATCCATGTTCCTAGTTGATATTAAATGGGCCATGTCTTGGGAGCAATGATGGTTTAATGTCCACATTGTAAGAGCAATGATGGTTAAATGTCCACATTGTAACTTACCCTAGGGTCAGTTGTTAGGCCCATCCTTATCTCCCTTTAATGGGCTATCACAAACCGTTGGGCCTCCATTGATGATTATATAACCCATCTTTCCCTTGATTAGGATATTCCAATCTGTTGGACCCCCATTTGATAATGATGCTTTCCACCATACCCTATAGGACCACCCAAGCCTTGGAGCCCATCTTGTGTTCGTACCGAGCCTTCCATAGGGAATGTGGCTCACCTAGATGCATGTGTTTATCCGAGCTTAGTGACCCAAACCCGAGGCCCACATAGATGATGAGCAGGACTGTTTGTAGGGTTACGTAGTCCTGGATGTGTGGATCCTACCAAGGGCCGCCTTATATTCATATCAGGCCCTCATAGGAAAGCCCAGTTGTTAAGATAAAGGAAGTGAGGAAGCCCACTTGTTGTATACTCACTTGACTCGCCCCATGAGACATATCTTATCCTTGTATCCAGTTGCTAGGACCTCAGTGTCACGTATATATCGTCACACCGTCCATTTACTTATTTGGGACAAGTGTGAGGCCTACCCTTGACGCTAGTACACCATTACCTCTTGCCGTATATAGGAGAATATGTGGTACCAGATTAGTATATCCTCTGTGTAGAGCCTATCTCGATGTATGGGCAAGATCGGTTGTCCTTCCAGTGGACCTCGTCTTGGAATATATGATATATCAGTACCTTAGAAGGCTAACATGGGACATGCCGCATGGATTCCTATAGTTATAGAAGAAGCATGTCGATTTAGTTCATAATCTTGGTATGCGACATACCGATGAAAGCCGATCGTGGTTTATTATTATCTACCTTATCTGATAATCATGCTAAGTGTACTTAATTTAGTAGGACACACTGAGAACATGTATAGTATTACATTATAATACATGCCCATACGCATCATCCGCATGCTTGTTATGAGGAGTGATTGAGCATAGTATGTGCCATTGGGCTGATTGTTTATGGGACTCCCTGAGAGACGGATTTGCCCCACATGAGCGCGTGGTACGTGCAAGTTTGATGCATGACTGGATGGTATGACTCATGTATCTTTCATTTTGTGATATGACCACCGTACGCCTTAGCGACATCAGGGCCGTAGCCTTTACAGGCATATCGTGGATGGCCAGATGGGACACCTAAAATCTTTTTCTACATGGGGTACCATAGATGTCCTTGGGTGAAAGTCCTTAAACCCTCTTGGTACCAGAGGAAGCTCCAACGTCTAGACCGAGTGAAAATACATGAGCGCATGAGGGCTGTATACCAGTAGGCCGTGTCTCCCACTGTGTCGTGGTCGGTTGGAAGGGGGTGTGGCCTTACCCGCCCGAGGGAGTAGGCAATGTTAGGCTGAGTCTGACTAGCTCATAAATGGGTCCGCCATCGACGAGCCAGGCTGATATTGGTAGGCGGATAGTGACGTCTCTTCTACTTACCCAGTTATGCGCTTGATGGGGCGGCAGGTGGCGTAGAGTGTACTAGACCTCGGTAATGATCCCAGAGAAGTACGGTACTGATATGTGGACTTATTGAGTAGGAGTTGTATACTCAATATTTTACTCATTCATTCACTATCCACTCAGGCTGGTGGTGCGTAACTAATTTGATATGTGTACCTTCGCAATAACTAGGATTTCGGTTAGGCACATGACTAGCTTGAGATCAGGAGTTGACCACATTGAGTCTAACTATCCAAATTTAGGTATGAGACTGGTTTGGATAGAAGTCCCTTATGATGGACTCCATGGCCTATGATACTACGTACTATCATCTCGACTTCACACCCTAGCTTAGTCATTTCTTTCGCACCGCATATTGCATTGCATCCTCAACACATGGCATTTGGTTTACCACGACCCCGCATTGCATAGTCGATCTGCATTGCATACTTTGATATTGTATGACTCATGGACTTGTTAGTATTTCTGCATATTCTGATTATTATATGACTCATGGACTTGTCAGTATTTCTGCTTACTCTGTTATCGTATGACCCATGAACTTGCTAGTATTTTCGACATTGTATGATTTATGGTATTGTATTGAATACTTGGCACCTACATTGTGCACACATATTCACCACCCTCTAAGCTTTCTATCAGCTTATGCACGATAGATGCGTGCAGGTGGCGTTAGGTCGCAGCAGCATTGAGCTTGGAGCATGCAGCTGTCTTCTGGAGCTATGATTTTCGACATATGTATTTCCCTTTCAGCACTGTATTCAACTGTTTATATTAGTAGATATGTGATGATGATGTTGCCTTTGTGATTTGGGTAAAATTGTGGTTATGCTTCTTACAAGATAAATGTACGTTGGAAAATCCTCCTTGTAGGATCCCAGGATCAGAATCTATCGTATGGGCACTGGGAGCCGAGAAAAGGGTAATACGGAGGTTGTCGACACCAGATTCGGTGATCGGGAATTCTGTGAGCCCAGTTTCCGAGTTTGGGGCGTGACAAGTACTCATAAGGACAATCACAAACTCTAACATAATCCCAATGTATGAGACATATACAGAAGCCAAAGAAAAGTTAAGAAACTAACAACTCGATCTTCTATAACTTAACCAAGCTAGCTCTGCTTCGCTACGATCACCTTACTCTCCACTGAGTTCTATGTTAAGTATGAAATATTGTATTTCTCCCTTGTTATGCGTTGGTTTTATAAGCATATATGTGTTTAATTGATCTATTTACGTATGTTTTTCTATGCGAGGTGATTTAGAGAGCTAAGATGAAAAGAACAATTAAAGAGAAGATTTAAAGCTCAAAGATGACCAAGTAAAGATTTGGAGATGATTAATGAAGATTCAAGTGCCAATGATCTAAGAAAACCAAATGTAAAAGAGAAAGAAAAGATAAAAAATTACAAAGCACATTAATAGAAATAACAGACGGTTCAGTCCTACCTGAGGTTGGCTCGGTCCAATTGAATATGCACAAAATAGTCCAGCAAAAAATTATGATTTTCGAAAGAATTTGGCTCGACACTTAAGTGTGACTGAAGCCATCGAAGTAGAGTTTGGTGCGACCTGAGGGAGATAGAGACTTCAGATATATTTTTAAAAAATTTAGCTGCAACCGAGTGAAAATTCAGTGTGACCGAAGGTATGTTTGGGTGCAACTAAAGGTGACAGTCGGTGCGACTGAAATGTAAAAGGAGTACGTAAAATTAAAGTTAGTCCCAAGTTGGTGCGAATTTTTCATATATCAAGGGGTGAATCTGCCATTCCAATACACGAATTAGGGCAGAAGAGAAAGAGTAAGGAGTTATAGATCTTCTACGGAGTCCTCCTTCTCTAATCCTTCGGTTCATCTTTGTTTTTTATGTTTTTCTTTTGAGTTTAGTTTAATCATGTCTTTGATTGGCCAAATCTCTTAGATAAGGCTAAGAGGTGAAGCTTGTAGTTGTTTTTAATGTCTTAGTTTACTTTGATTCAAGTAATTAGTTTGATTGTTGAAAATTTTATTGATATTGGTTGAAATGAAGATTTATTTTTAGTTTACTTTGATTAATTGCCCACTCCGGGCACATTGGATGCTTAGGAAAGTTAAGGATAATTTTTTTAAATCTATTTTGCAAATATCAATTAATCTATAGGATATTAAGGGTACGATAGATGCTTTGAATTCCTTGCAATCAAACTTTGATGCTTTATGTGGGAACCAATTCAATTGAAGTTTAAATCTATGTTTGATGTTTTAACCACTCTATTATTTGGCTGGATAGGATATGACTTTAATTCTAGTTGAGTTATATAATTGAATCAAGTGAATTAAACATTAAGGAATAGTTATAAGTGAACCCTTGGCGCTCTAATGTTTTATCCTTATTTATTTCCTTCTTAATTATATCATTACTTCTTAAATCGAATTCCATAAATTAGTTTTAGTTTTAGTTCTAGTTCTAAAGTGTTTCGAAAATCGCATAAATATAAGTCCTTGTGGGTATGACATTGATCTCATCAAGTTATTATTACATCGTAACCCTGCACTTGGGGTTATCAACCCTTGGGTTCGAACACTCTACCCGGACCTCCTAAGATACATGACTCCGCCTACCTACATCAATCGTTGTTTTTCAAATTTGAGCTGTGAGTGGTTAGCTCAATGAGAAAACCCCCCAAGATTACATAATGATATATTAATCAAGTATAATTTTAGATGTAAACCTTGGCCACATCGAATGTGGATGTCAAGACGTAAACCTTTGCCACATCATTGTCTCTTTCCCATTGAGCATGTTTGGAAGAACAACCATGGATGTCATCCTTAGGAACAGGGCTAAGAGGAGGAGTCTCATGAATGACATGTTGAACTCGCTCAAGGGTGAGAACAAGTTCAAGCTTTTGGGACTAGTTGATGAAATTCTTCTCAATAAGCTTCTCGAATGCGATGATTTCTAATGCCACATTTAACCTTGATATTATATCTACATGACCCATAAATCCTTAGTCTAAAAGTATTCATTCCCTCCTGTGCTAGGGAATACATTTTATACACACAAATACGGAGTCCATCAAGTTATACCCCCTTTGCATAACTTAACACCTCCCATTGCACCAATCATAAAGGAGAAAGATGGTCACGCCATATGAAAATATGTAACCATCCAAAGAACACAACCTCATGATAAGTGAGTATCATGGTTGTGGTGCCAATACATCACCCACCACGAGATCAATATGAAAGTGCATGTACCATAATCAAATCCTTAACCACAAGGCACTTGTTTGGATTGTCTTATCCTCCCTTTTGCATTGAGTTTCGCAACCATAAAATGTGGATAGGGTACTGTAACACCCCATAATTTTTAGTACTCGGGTGTTACCATGAGAACCAAACTTAGAATAAACACAAACCTAATGTATCTGAACATTCGCTCTCATTTTGGCTTGATTTGATGGTTGGGAGTAATCTTCGACCATGGACGAACCCATCCATCAGTTAATTTTGAGATGGGCTATTATGTCATTCTGAAATTGAATCATACACCATTAATCTTGGGTCTTAAATCGCGAGATCTACAATTCACTACATCCTTGACAACCCGATGATCAATTCACACCTAAAACCATGCAATCCAGCTGATAAATACTTAAGTAAGTTCTACTTCCACCTAAGATTCCCCTAGGAACCTTAAGTATCACTAATGACCAGGTTAAAAATTGATCTGACCGTTAGATTGATTGTCAGCGATAATAAAGCTCAAAATTCACTAAGTGTGGCCCACCTAAGCCTTGGATATGCCACATCCTTTGGGTTGGGTCCTAATTCAAGCTGACAAAATAGATGGACGAAGTGGATTCATCAAAATAATCATGGTGGATCCCACTTTAGATGGTGCGTACGCATAACAGGTGCACACTCACGACGCATTGGATCGGGAAACTCGGTCAATCCGGTTTGACTTGATGAAAATGAAAAGAAGAGGAGAAGAGAGTTTTCCTACCCGAGCTAGGTTTAAACAGACAGCCGTCCATTGTCTGAATGGTGGCCCACTAATGACTGATCTAAACCGTCTATCTTATGGGTAATTCGAATTCGACCAAACCCCCAGAGTTTCACACGTTGTCTCCCCACATGCAATCGCATAATCATGAGCGCAATAGCACTATGTGCAACTATTTTTCCATAAACGAAAAGCCTCATTCCTCCTTCCTCGCTGGCAATCTGAGTGTGCTGGCTCCTCAAATCCTAGCCCTTCGTTGGACGAATCCCGATCCTTCATTCAACACTCAAGTTAGGGCTCCCAGATGGAAGCCTTAACTAGGGAGTTTTTTTTTTTTTTGGGCAATGGTGTAGCCCCAGAAAGCATCTAGGTCATCCGTTCTTTATTCAACAGTTATAGGAGATCCAGAGCTTACTATAAAGAACGAAACACCAAAACAACGGGGCCATAGCTCTACTCCTTGTAGCGGCTTGAGCAAATCTAGCCGAATCCTCCTCCCTTCAAACCCACTGATCCAACCTTCCCCAGGCTTTGAAAAAGCTCAATTGTAAGCTCCCCAGGGTCCATGCGGACCATCCGCAAGCACTAGAATGAGAGGAGCAACAAGCTCGAAGATGGCATTAATGACCACCTTCTCCTTTGACACATCTACCGAGTTTTAAGAGAGCCGGGACCGAGTCTGACCATTCTATTTTAAACTTTAAGTCTTGCGAGTGATATTAGAAATAAAAAGAAAGAAAAGAAGGAAGAAGAAGGTGTAAAGAGAAGAATGTAGAGGGAAAGGTGATTCGAGCCGTGCCGCACTGGACCATTGCCCGAGTTGCGACCCATTGGCTTGCTGGGTCGCAAGTTGTTGGACGGTGCGGAGGGGAAGAGAGAGAGAGGGGGGGGGGGGGGAGAGAGAGGAGAGAGAGAGAGGAGAGAGAGAGAGAGAGAGAGAGAGAGAGAGAGAGAGAGAGAGAGAGAGAGCGAGAGAGAGCGAGAGTAGGTTCGAGTGGCGAACTTGACTCGTTGTCGAGTTAGCTTGAGTCTAGTTGGGCTTGGGCATGGTTAGAGCTGGAGGGTTGTTGGACATTCCAATAGGAAGAAGAAGAGAGAAAAAGAAGAAAGAAAGAAGGGAGAGAGGAAGAGAAACAAGAGAGAGAAATCTTGGGTCAGGATTGTTGTCGGGTCAAGTGTACTCGACTCACCGAGTCGTGGAGCTGAGTCTAGGTTCAGGTTTGATCTGTCCAGGCACGCTGCTGGGCATAGTTGGAAAAAAAAAGAGAAATAAAGAAGGAAGGAGAGAGAAGAAGAAGAAGGGAAAAGAGAGGAGAGAAAGAGAGTGGGTCTGCTGTGTCAACTTGTTTGAAACTCGCTGAGCCCAAATGAGTTGATCCAGGTTGAGGTGAGTCAACTTAGTTTTTTGGAATGTTTAACCCTACTTTAATGCATTTAAACATTCAGTCATTTTCTTAGTTGCAAGTTGTTAATGATATTGGTGCATATAATTTTCGTTGAGAGGAGTAGATATTTCGAGTCGAGCTATACCCAAGTTAACTTGGATTTTAGATAAGTAGGCCCTACTCTATTCGGAATGTTCATTAGAACTAATTAATGACTAATTTAGACTTTGAGACTACACATTTTCTTGGATTTAAATTTACACTTAAGTTTATCTAGTTATGCCAATTTGAATCTAATTCGGATGCACATTAGGGACTTTAATTATCTAGGTGCATCCGAATCTATTATATCCTAACCATTTATATGTGATATTTTAGGTTAATCGAGTGTTTTGAGTCCTTTAATGGTCTCTAACCAAGCAAGAAATAAATCCACACTCTAAGGTGATGACTCCCCCTTTAAGCTTCTCACTTAAATTTGGCAATCTCGATATAAATGATGATTTAATCTCTCACATTTAGTATCTCCAAAGTTACTTGATTAATTTACGTATCTCATTATGTGAATATGGCAACTTGTTGCGCAATCGACTCATGTGTTACATACTTGATATGTCTCTTTAATTTTAGTAAGCATAAATGATTTGATGGTCATATGCTATCTACAACTATACGATCTATTAATTAAGTATAAGTTTGCTACTTGCAATTATTTGATAGATTGAATGGAACATATTGTGAACTTACCATATTGTGGTCCATTTGTGCCCTATGCGGCTTTAATCGCACATTGGCCCTACGTGGCTTAAATCGCATATCTCCCTTATATGGCTTAGATTGCATAATTGCCCAACGTGGCTTAGATCACATATTTTCCCTTCACGGCTTTGATGAAATATTGGCGCCCATCATGGCTTTGATGGTTATATTCATATAACCTTGTTGATATACGGGTCATTATGCGGAGTTCGATATAATTTTCGGGTGGAGCTGAATTTCATTTATTGATTTTCTAGACATCTTGAAGAGTTCAAACGAATTTCGAACGACGCTGGAGTTCATAGGTTGATTATTGTGATTTCTGGGTGAAGTTGAAGTTCATTTATCAATTTTCTAGTCACCTTACGGAGTTCACGTACGATGTGATTTTCGAGTGAAGTATAAGTTTGAGTGTTGATTTTCTAATCACCTTGCGGAGTTCATATGATTTTTGGGTGAAGCGAAAGTTCATTTATTGATTTTCTAGTCACCATGCAAAGTTCATATGATTTACGGGTGAAGTGGAAGTTCATTTATTGATTTTTTAGTCGCCATGCAAAGTTCTATATGATTTCTGGGTGAAACGGAAGTTCACTTGTTGATTTTCTGGTCATCTTGCAGAGTTCACATACAATGTGATTTCGGGTGCAATAGAAGGTTATATATTGATTATTTAACTATCTGGACACATTCACTTACATTATGATTGCTATTACACTTTCCTAATAGTGAAATTATATTGTTGGCCTTATTTTTTAGTATATGATCATGATTTTAAATTGTGCTATTTAATATATCTCTTCTCATGTCTTGCGATCTATACCGGGTTATGTATGATGAGTGTATAGTCTTAGCGGGTATTCCTCGTTGCGATAGCTAATGACGCTATCAAAATATATCAGTTGATGCAGGTGTAGAGCGAGCCGATGTTGTTCACTTGGTTGTGTTCATAACCCCAAGTGTAGGGTTGCGATGTAGTAATAATTCAGTAAGACCGAGGTCAAATCTATAGGGACTGATCCTGTGCATTTCTGAAATTAACTAGAAGTAGAACTAGAAGAAAATGTAAAACTAATTCTGAAGTGATTGAAAGAGTAATTGTGAATTAAGTAATTAAAACTAAGAATTTAAAGGTGGGAACTAGGGTGTCAAGGATCCACTTGTAGTGATCAGAGAGCCCTCTTGCTTGATTTAATTAACACAATTAGAATTGGAGTCGTATCCTATCCAATTGGAAAATATATCAATAAAACCAAATCTGAACTTCTATTGACCTAATTCTCAAAGAATGCGAACTATGATAATTGACAAGTATTCCATCACCAAACCATGCCCAAGAGACAATGGCAAACAATAGGATTTACCAATCTCATAATCTCAAAGCAAGAGAATTGTGAAGATTAGGAAGGATTCCATCACCCTACCATGCCCAAGGGACGATGGTGAACAACAGGACTTACTAATTTCACAATATCAAATCAGGAAAAGAAGATACTCAAAGCTATTGCAGATCTATTGTAATTTGAGTCACAATAAACCATTAAAAACTGAAAGTATTCCTTAAATATCAAATTAGAATACATGGAGTTCAACATAAATATGAATCAAAGCAATAGAAACATTCCATCACGCTTGGACCAAAGTCTCTTAAGAAAAATATGAAAACAACTAAGGAAGAAGAAGAAAAACTCTTGGCGATGGCTTCTCCACCCTTTCGCTATACTCCTTAAACCTTAAAAGATGCTTAGGAACATCCTAGGGAGTCCTATTTATAGTTGTGGAATTCCAACTTTTGCACCTAGTTGGAAAACTTTAGAAACCGCCTCAAATTTACGTAATTTGCTAAAATAGACTTCACTCTGTGTAGTTTTTCAAAATAGACTTCACTCTGCGTAATTTCACAAAATAACCCATAGTTTCAGAATATGCTTTTTCAGGACGATTTCAGGATTCCTTTTCTTAACTTCAAATATTTGATTATCTTTATTCCTCACTTGATTTTTTTAGATCTTTGCATGTGAATTATTCAATCTTGATCTCCTAAGATCCATTCCTTTCCTTAGTGATTATTGAGCATTAAATCCATGTTTTTAGGACCCTTTTCAATCAAAGCTCTTAAATTCACCTTACAACACAAATATTATTAAAATAAAATATTAAACATTATCATGTTTATAAAACCAAGTAATAAATGAGGGGATAATATGCAATATTTGACCCTTAACACAATCCCCAACCAGCATTTTGTTAGTCTTGAGTAAAGTATGCGAAAGAAATGTTTCGAGAACCATGGGATAATTTCTATAAGCTCAAGTGTTTTTATAAAAAACAATCTAAATAATAAAATTCTAAAATACATCAATGTTGTGCATTACCTTCTCTTATACTCTAGCACTCGGTAAGTTTCATAATCAAGTTCAAAGCATTAATCCATCAATTAGAACACTTCCAAACATTGAGTTCCATAGGTGCATAATGAAGTCTAGACTTATCACAATCAAAGGTTTAATTCTTCATTTTCATGATAACATTGATAATCCAAAGAGCATTCAAGACAACCAAAACCTAAACCGAAACTTTCCTTACAATTCATATTTTAATTCTCTCTTTTATTCCTCTAGCTTTTAATTTCTCCATCGATGGCTTTCACACTATGTCAACCTTTTTAAAGATCTTTAATAAGTGGCCTTTTCGAAGACAATTGTTTTTCTTTAGCTGGGTATTATTTATTATTAGAATTTTTTTTAACACGATGGACAAATTCCCCAGGTTGGTTCCTTTCATGCTAAATAATCACCAAGTTAATAATTCAATGTTGACTGAAGCTTTAATGTGAAAGCTAGATGTGACATATGAAATCATGACTCAATCAATGTTTAAAACTCCTAATCATGGATTAATAATTCGAACTTACTTTGAAATCTCCAAATAACTGAATTCAAGAGACATAAATCATCAACATTAAGCATCTTATATTTCATTTTTTTAAAAATTTTTTCGCAAATTTTACTCAAAGACTAAGAAAACAACTGATTTGTCTGCCTAATCTCCCATCCCCAACCTAAAATCTACATTGTCCTCACTGTAAAAGAAATAAGCATGTAATGCAAAAGAGGCAATGAAAAGAAAAGGGAAGTAATAGGAAGATAGTACCTGAAGAAGGACTTTTGAGGCTTTTCTAATTGTCTCAGTACAAAGATGGGTTAGCATAAAAGACTCAAACAGACAATAAGCAAACTATCCTAGTCCTAAATCATATGAAAGCAATAAATTTTAATCATCAACTGTAAAAGCACAGGAAATCTACTAAGTCATGCATCCAGGTTCTTCCTCCGGCCAATATCTTGATAAATTTCTCAACAAGCTTATCCAAAAGCCCTTTTTGTAGTAGGCTTGAATGTCTTGGAGAATGAATGTCCAGAGAAATTTATGGACCTTAGCATAAATTTTCCTTTTAAGCTCGTGAGGTGTCCAAAGTATATATGATTTAGTTGTGATAGAAAAAGTTTCGAAGTTAGTACACCATGGTGAATCAGAGACTACACAAGTAAATGAAATTCAGAAAAATTCTTAGTAGGTGGTGTAGTCTCAACACATTCTGAAGTTTCAGACCTCGGTTCAATTTTCAGTTCCTCCTCCTTTGATGGAAAACATTCAGGATATATGGAAGGAGGGACTTCTGAATGAGGGTACTCTCGGTCAATAACAACTACCGAGGTATTGTCTTGCAAGTCATCCACTATGTTTTGTATCAATGGATTGTTTGAAACCACCAAGCGCGCCGAGAAATCTTCTAAAGAGTTAAAGTATTCAGTTGAAAGGAGTTCATTCACCACATCGAGATCTGTGATGGTATGCCCAATAACTCCTTTATCTTTTTCAAGAGTAGAAATGAGAAAACTCTCCTATTTTTTCTTAAGGTGGGCTGAAAGCACTGCCGGGTATGTCTCTTCTTAACCTAAGTAAACCTGTTCAAGCTCAGGGGGCAAAGGTTTTAGGTCAAGCTTCGATGTCTTGAAACTAGACAGTAGAGGCATTACATTAGTTTGGGGCAAATCTTCCAATTGTGGCCTCCACCGGTTAACTTTAAGTACTGACGCGATTTTAAGCATGGAATCCCTCTCCCTAATCGTGTCATCATCCAAATCAGGAGAGTGGGCTAAACACGACTCAAGAGGGTCAGAGTATAGAGTCAGGACCACTCTATCTTCTACGAATGAGTCAATTATATTAATGTCGTGGGCCTCGTCATCATCCTCGGCATGTTTGCTCGTATTGAAAAAGATATTGAGCTCCAATGTCATATTTTCGAAAGATAAACTCATAACCCCATTCTTACAATTAATAATTGCATTTGATATGGCAAGGAATGGGTGACCAAGAATGACAGGAATTTGAGTGCTCACGTCGACGATGGATTGAGTATTCAGGATGATAAAATCTATTGGGTAGTAGAATTTGTCAACCTGAACTAACACATCCTCAATTATCCCTCTCGGTACACGAATTGATCGATCGACAAGTTGTAATGTAGTTTGGGTGGATTTTAATTCACCTAGGCCAAGTTATTCGTAAACCGAGTAAGGAATCAGATTAACACTTGCCCCCAAGTCAAGAAGTGCGTGCTCGCTTCGGTAGTTCCCAATTACACGAGTGATGGTTGGGCTACCAGGGTCTTTGTACTTTTATGGCACATCTTGCTTAAGGATAACACTTACTTTTTCTGTCAGAAAAATTCTTTGTTGAATAGTCTGCCGTCTCTTGGTGGTGCATAAATCTTTTAGAAATTTAGCATATGAAGGGATTTGTTTAACAACATCCAGTAGAGGAATGTTGACCCTCACTTGCTTAAGCACCCCTAGAATATCCTGAGAGTTTGATAGAGGTTTTGGTGTATTCAACCGCTGAGGGAATGGAGTAATCGACTTGCCTTGAGGTTCCCGTTCTAACTCATGTGGGGCAATGCTAGGTCTATCATCCATGTCTTCTTTCGGGTCCTTAGAGCTTTCAGTCATTACCGGAATAGATTTGTCAATTATTTTACCACTCCTAAGAGTGGTGATAGACTTACATTGTTTCACATATTGATTTGAAGAGCTTGGGTCACTAATTTCATATCGCGATTTAGGGTCGGGGAGAGATTGGGCCGGAAAGATCCCTTTATCCCCAATTGAAAATTTTGTCCCATACCCTTGTATGGCCTTTGAAAGGTCTTGAATGGCTTGCAATATACTGTGATTGAAAAGCTCTTAATTTTGAAGGTGTTTTAAGATCGGATCCTTTTGAAGGTTCCCTTGATTCAGGAATTGGTTAGGGAATCCTTGAGGAGTAGTAGTTTGTTTATTCCTCTAGCTAAAGTTGTATGTATTTGAGGTGGGTCCACTGAAAGGTCTTTGGTAGTTCACGGCATTTGACTGCTCATTCAGAATTTCTTGAAAAGCAAGTATCGTTGGACAATTTTCAGTTGTATGTATGTTACGAGTGTAAATACCGCAAATTACTTCCTCAGCCTTATCCTTCTGAAGTTCCACGACCTCGACTCTTCTTATGAGATTGGCCACCCTTGCACTCAAGTCATCTTCTTCTTTTAAAGTATACATTCCTCACATTTCCTTTGATTGAGTAGGCTTAGAAGTGGTGGTTTTTGGAGAGATGTCCCATGATTGTGCGTTTTTAGCAAGTCTGTCTAAATAATCCCACACATCATTGGCATCTTTGTTCATGAATTTCCCATTGTACATCGTCTCGACCAATTGGTGCATGGAAGATGTTAGTCCATCGTAGAAGAAATTTATGATGCACCACGTTTCAAAACTGTGTTGTGGGTATGAATTGACAAGATCCTTGAACCGCTCCCAACATTGGAAGAATGTTTCATCTTCCTTTTGGGCGAAGTTCATGATTGACTTTCTAAGGGTGTTCGTCGTATGCTATGGGAAAAATTTCTTAGTGAACTCCCTTGTGATGTCGTTCCATATGCCAATTGTTCGTGGACGTAGTGAGTGTAACCACGTCTTGGCCTTTTCTTTTAAGGATAAGGGAAAGAGTTTCAGCCTCACCGTGTCCTCAGACACATTAGAAAAGTATGAAATTGCAGTGATACCGCTACAGTAGAAGTATGGAAATAGTCAAAGTGTCCTAGAGGGGGGTGAATAAGACTTTTCAAAAATTCTAATCTTACTGACTTGTAATGTTTACTAATCCAAATTAGTTTAGTGAGATTATCAGAGAATCATTCACATTCATGGCTATAAAGCATTTTAAGGATACAAGTTAAACAAAACACAAATACTGCATATTTAAACATATCAAGCCATCAATCCAAACATGCAAGAATCATCATAAACACATCGATATATAGTGGTTCGGCTATGTGCCTACGCCACTCCTGGTTGACGCACTCCACCCTAGAGTGTGTCGGATTTCACTATTTGATGGTTTTAAATTAGGTTAACTACAAACCTTCACAACCTTCACAACCTACTGTCTACACAAGACAAATATATCCTACACAACGAATTGCCTACCAAAGGCATTCAACATGCCTACACAAGGCAACCAATGATGCCTACACAAGGCAATCAATGCCTACACAAGGCAACCAAACATGCCTACACAAGGCAACCAGGCATGCCTACACAAGGCAAATAAACATACCTACACAAGGCACAATAGATCCTACACAAGGACTCTATACGTATTCTCCCGTCGGAGGCCTGTAAAAGGTCTTGGTAAGATAGTGAAACACAACCTAAAGACCAATCCTACACAAGGAAGGATCTGTAGATTCCGTGGACTCTTAAACACTTACCTATAAATAGGTGAGCCCCTGATTTAGCACATGATGAAAATGATCTTCCTTGATGGCGAAGAATTTTCAGCTCCCTTGAACCGCAACACTTGTAGATGCTCCAATAGTAGCTGAGTTTGGGTCAAGGTATTTAGTGGAATCTACTCTATTAAATGTGGATCTTTAAGAGACAGAGTGATTCCAGGGTTTGTGCATTCAAGAGATTCCAGCATCATGATTTGCCATTAAGTAAGTTGTTGGAAGATCCTTGAATGGTGAAGTTCATTCTCCAATCCAATCTATTGAGTATTCAATGATTAAGAAGGGGTTAGGGGATGAACTTCCATGAGAAAAAAGATTAATGGTGGTAGGTAAGAAGTTACAATCTTGGAACTCTATTTTTTTCTCAATACAAACTCAGAAAGCAAACTTCCAGATATATAGACAAAAATCCCAACGCAAATAAAACGGGCAGAATCTTCCTACATTCGATGTCATCAAAGGCCACCTTCGATGTCATCGAGTGGTAGTTCGATGACTCAGGATTTTTGATGAAAAATTGTTAAAGCTCACTGGACAGTTTCTTGACTGAACTCGATGTCATCGAATGTGATTCGATGCCATCGAAATTTGAATTTCGATGTCATGGAATCGAGTTCGATTCCTCGATCTTTTAAAGTGATTTTTCTTCAAAGCTTTCTGGATATTTTCATGTCTTTGTCCGATGTCATTGAATGTGATTCAATGTCATCGAAATTTGAATTTTGATGACATCGAATCGGAGTTTGATTCATTGATCTTTTAAGTGATTTTCCTTCTGAGCTCGCTGGACATCTGAAGACACTTTTTCGGTGTCATCGAGTCAGATTTGATGACATCGAACATGAATGTTTGATGTCATCAAACAGTGTTCGTAGAAAACTGATATGATTTTCATATAAATTTCCAACTTAGTTTTCTATCACCTAATCTATAAAACATGTTTTCCTTGTTAGTTTTTTAATAGATTAGAGTATTTTTTTAATGAGTATTATTTACCTGAGGTGTTTTGGTCATGGGATGTGAGGTTTAATTTACCTTTGAAGCTCTTGATCCATCCACTGTGTTGAGTATGCATCTTGTAGTTCCTTTATATGGGGCTCACTGTACTAACTAACTCAACCTTCATATTAATTGACAAACAAAGGCACTTTCAAAGTATAAAGTGACTATTATCTCATCAAACTCTTTCAAGTGTAGATATGGATTTTCAGATTCAGGTCCATAGAATTTTGGAAGGAGTTGGATCACTCCCGGCTTGATATTCATATGTATCGTATTTTTTTAAAAAAACCATGCATGAGGGCATGCTCACCCCGCCGATTGTAAATAATCTCGTAAAGTATGAGGCGGGGGTGCTTGATGCACCTCATTCTCATCCTGGATCTCCTCAACCCTAGGTTGAGGTGGATTTGAAGGTTGATTGGTCAGTTGATTGGCAACCATAACTTCAATTAACTCTGTGGATCTCGAGTGTTGTCTAATCCTGTGATGGATATATAACCTCTCAACCAATCCTCCTTTACTCAAGGGACATTGAGTGTTATCACGGACCCACTTGGGCATGAAACACTCTCAGCCCACAATTTCAGAATCTAACCTAAACCTAAAATGACAGAGGGATGTTTCGACTAGAAACGAAAAACATTCGATTCAGGGGAATATCTCACTGAATATTAACAAAAGATAGAGCAAAGAGAATAATCATTAATTTTACTCATTCTGAGTTCATTACATCCTTTTGATCCTTTGATTCCGAAATAAAATTTCTTAGAAAATACAAAAATGTAAGTATCGAATTGGCTCAGATATAAATTTCGGCAACATTCCGGCTCATATTGATCATATTGCCAGGGGAGATGAGTTGTGCGGACTTCCTGTACATTCCGTCCTTTATTGGCATGATAAAGGAGTGCTTGGATCCTTTTGACACATTTGAAATAGCACGAGGATCTGAAAATTTTTAACATAGCCGCTGCCACAAAGAATATCCGTGCAACTCTCTTGGAGTAGTGCGGCCCGCGCTTTTAGCACTATGCACCCCTTCTCCTTCCCCGTCTCCAGTACCTGTCGGAGGCACTGGTCTTTTGAGCATTCGATCCTCCAAATGAGGGGGTAGGGGGTATTTATAGGCTTTTGCTCGTGTGAGCCCTCGAATCTTACGCCGTGGCCCCCACTTTGCAGTCTTAATCCGTTCCTCTCCTAAGAGAGTTGCGCGACCCATCATGACAACGAATAAGTTGCGTGCACCCGTGCAACTTGCCTCTTGCACAACATGGTTCTCGTACAACTCAGATCCCGCGCAACTCATCTGTCTTTCACATCTATCTTCCATTTCTTTCACCAATTTTCTCTCTTAAAACTTCTCCCCTTAACCAAATTTTATACCCCAACAGTTGCCCCCTTGATCCGAAATTTGATTTCTCTAAATCAACTTGAAGTATAAACTTCTTCATGTAGAACTCGAGTTGCACGGGGCCACCCAACTCCTGCCCACGCAACTCTCCGGCGACGCTCCGGGCCTATAAATATCAAGCCACTTAATCATTCTTCACCTTAAATTTTCTCTCTTGGTGAATCTCCTGTTTGCGCACAACCATCCCACGTTACTTAGGCATGCAGCTCGGCCGCGCAACTCATCCACACTTAGTGCTGGAGGCCTTTGTTCCGATACTTTATCAAAATTTCTCAAAACCTTGTATTTGCCTCTGCATCCCTTCATCATGAGACATTCGAAAGCTTCATCTTCAAGAAGAAGAAATCCTTCATCTTCCTCAGCACTTGGACAATTCCCTCGCCACATTTGGGATTGTGTAGAAATTAATGAAAAAGTATTAAAGCGCCAACACCCTTCTACGGGCCAAATCATCACTACCCCTCTAAATTTACAATGTCATTGGTCGGTCTCGCATAGCGAACCATTTACTCATCAGAGTAGCCTTGTCTCTATAGACAACCGGATTAGGAGAGAACCAAGGATCTTGGAAGGTCGTGTAGAAGGAAAGGACTCGCGTTAAAAGACTGGCATGATATACAAGATGCAATTCCTATGTCCTTGCCATGATCCTCAGCAACCTTTCCCGACTCATTTCTTTGAAACTGCTCACCAATATTTCATCAGTAGTCGCGTCCCTTGGAGAACAGATGAATTTCTAGTCAAGGGTCTTTTGTCCCCTCAAGATTTTTATAATGCTTGGTCTCGTGCTGTTGCTCGAAAACACACTGTCGCTCTAGAACAAATTAATCTTCTTGATGTTATTATAGCCACATCAGAGTATTTTCACGGAAGCACAGCTATATTCAGGGGCTTTCTTAATTTTTGATCCCCAATTACCAACTCATTTCATCTTCCCCTGGGTGAGTTGAGCATCACTCTATGGGATCTTTTCTGCATAGTAGGCCTCCCCATCATGGGCAACATCCTTGACATTTATATTCCTTCAAACGAGGAGCTATCTCGTGCCTCTGCAGAAAACAGTGAATATGAGATTTGAAAGACTACTCTTGAACTCTTCGGAGAACTGGCTAACTTTTCTCATCTTGAACACATTACTTCTTTTGAATGGCTAGCTCACTTCTCTCGCAGATTACTGTACATTTCATTCCTTTTACTCCTTTTTCTCTTTAGGCCTTCATCCTTTCTCTGAGGTAACCATATTATTTTAATTTGGAAGTTTTGCAGGTTATAACCATCAGGATCTCAAAACCATTCGTGAGAACATTACCAGCACCACTGAGTACAGCCACTCTTGCGAATTAGCTGCCTTCCTAACTTATTGGCTAAGTTTAGTAATGTTCCTGACTCGGAATAGTTGGATATCATCAAACCGTCTTTCTTTATAGTTGCTGGTGCAATGGCTGAGGGTCAGAGACATTCACTGGCTCCTGCAGTTCTGTGCTCTCTATATCGTGCTTTTGGGGATATAGTTTCTGGCCCTACAGATTCAACACTCCAATCTTTTTCAGTTTGCGCTCCTTAGCATTTCTTTGTAGGCTGACTAGGAGTATATTTCCCTTCGACTTTTGATGAATCAAAAGGGGCATATTCAAATCTCCATCGACTTCCTCTTCAACATTATCATCTAAGGAAGATGGTTGAAAAATCACATGGCTGGATCACTTGTAAGATAGAAAATGGTGATCCTATTGATTTTCACCAATTCCCATTCACCATTCATCTGGAAGGCATAAAAGCTACTGATAATGATTCTATTTCTTATGGCGAACATTCATTCCTTGTGTCTATTAGATCCAGTACTCTTCCTTTAAGAGAAGGTAGTATACTCTGTCGTGAACCCTATTATCCGAGTAAATTTGCTCGTCAATTCGGATTTGACCAGACTGTGCCGAAAACTTGTGATGTTGTCACGAGACCTATGAGGAACTGTGGCATTGGGCCATATAATTGGGCCTTGATATGGAGGCAACTTTTAAATGTTAATACAGGATCTCACTTCATACTCTCGGGCTAAGGCTACCCAGTCTATACTTCCTATCCCTAGATGCGCTGGTGGGCCCATCAGTACTATTTGGTGCGCAGATACTATCCAGCTGACCATGGCATATATATTCTTCCATCGTTGCTATGGAGCCATCAAGAAGACCAAGGCATAGGCTATTTCAAAGAGACCAACCATGCCCCTTATCCCGGTCAGCTCTGCATAAAGATTTCTTCAACAAACACTGTTTCTGAAACAAAACTTGTTGATATTCTTGAAGGATGGATAACCTTTGGTATACCTTTGAAGAATACCCATGGATCTTCTTCTGCAGCAAATGATGACTCTCTGCACTACTATCCTCCTCCTCCTTGCGAATTATGGAAGATAGTGCTCCTGAAGTGTCAAGAAGACAAGAGACAGAAAAACATCATCGTTTTCCTCAAAAGGACAAGCATATCATTATTGAAAGTTCATCTTCTTCAGAGTAGAAAATAACAAATGCATTGATTAAGCTCGATATGGTCGTATTTGAATAGGAAAGATAACATTTTACCATCTCACATTTATTTTGTCCTTACATCTTTATATACTGCCATATGAGTATGCGCATTTTCAAAATCTACATGTTAATTTAAGATTCACAATATTTCTAAGCTTAAGCAATTCTCATAATCATATTTGATAGACACATGCTAATCAAAGCGATAAGCTATTGTAATGGTTAGACTAGCATGTCCTATATGATATTTTAGAATGGGTGGAGCTAAGTTTTGGTTCCACTCAGTCGCACACACAGTTTAGTTTCATAAGTAGTTGGAGCAATCGCAATTTAGACTTATAAGTAGTTAGAGTTGGTCTTTTATGAATGGCCGCTGTAACTCTTTAGAGTTCATGGGGCTTATCATTGCCGGGGAGTTCATGAACCACGATCCATCAGAGGGGCCCAGTGAAGCTACCGGGCTGTGAACTCAATAGGATTTACACACAGGGTTGGCCACAGTAACTTTCTAGAGTTCACGGGGCGCACAAGGCTACTGTCGGGTACCAAATCCAAGGCCGCCAGTCCATCAATGAGGGGTCATGTTGCTTCTAAGACCTATCCTCACATGTTACTACTGAAATCAAACCAGGGATCTGGGGAGTTATCTTGCTTTAGAGACTCACTTTTCCTTCATCTGCAAGGTCAAACCCATTCACGAGGGGGCGCTCTCTGGCCGCCCACGTGACGTTGTCTGAAGCTATACAGATGACATACGTCACTGCCCACATGAGTGTGCGTGATGCTCTTTCTGGACTTTTTAAGGCCACAAGAGACATTGCTAGCCGTATAGTTCTATCATATTGCCATCGCTAAATGATGATAAGCCTTACGCGCAGTTGGCTTCTTGTTATCACAATTCCCCTACTGCCACCTGTAAAAGGTGAATTGGCCTTACTGGAATAATGAATCGAAATTAATATACCGCATTTGCTGATGATAATGAAGCGAAATTTTACAGTTAAGATAGTATATCAACCTAAGCGAAGTTTTACAGTTAAGATAGTATATCACCTAAGCGAAGTTTTATAATTAAGATAGCATATCAGCCTGGCGGTGCTATTGATTTCAATAAATTTAAATGGCTTGATACTTAGCAAGATAGTGTGGTAGTAGTAGCAGCTTTGGCAGCAACTTTGACTGTAACCATTCCGCATTGGAGATTTGTTTTTGGCGATATTCGTTTGGCATTTTGGTGATAACTATTGGCGATATGGCAACAATCTTTGGCGCTTTTCATTGATATGCTCAAACTTGATATACTTTGAAGGCCTGCACTTCATTAGTACTTAAATAGAAATATAATTTAAAAAAGAAAATGAAAATAATACAGAGTTCTGCTTCTGTATTCTCTTGCCTGCCCCCTTTTGATTGAGAAGAATCATGCCGTGAAACAAGCATTCACTGGTATACTTATGCCTTGTCCATCTTGATCCACAACCCGATAGGCCCCATTAGAGTACACTTCTAATATTACATATGGACCATCCCATTTAGGGTCGAACTAGGCCCCTGTCTTGCGAGTGACGACTATCAGTCTCTTCAACATCAACACCATATCACCTCTTTTAAAGGAGCGATGTTTAAATTTTCTATCAAAAGCTGCAGAAATTTTTGCTTGATATAACTGTAATTGCTGCTGGGCCGCTAGTCGCTTTTCATCTAGTAGATCTAATTTTGCCAGCCTGATCTTAACGTTTTCATCATCAGTAATCGACTGATGTACTGCTATTCTTAGCGATGCAATTTGCGTTTCAATGGGGACAACAGCTTCCACCCCATAAACTAAAGAATATGGCGTTGCTTTCGTAGCAGTACGATGAGTAGTTCAATAAGCCCATAGAGCCTCTTGCAGCTTCTCAACTCAATCGCGTTTGTGGCTTGCAACCGTTTTCTTCAATATTTTCACAATTGTCTTGTTGAATGCTTCGGCTAACCCATTAGCCAACGGATAGTAAGGTGTCGAGAATGAATGCTGGATATCGAACTTTTGACACAATTTCTCCATTCCCCTGTTCTTAAATGGGGTCCCATTATCAGTGATGATTTTCTTCAGAATACCATAACGGTATATTATTGCATGTCGTATGAAATTCACAACGTCTTTCTCTTTGACATTTCTCAATGCAACGACTTCAGTCCACTTTGAGAAGTAGTTAGTGGCTGCCAAAATATACTATTTTCCTCTAGATGATGATGGGTTTATGGGATCAATAACATCGAGTCCCCAGGATGCGAAGGGCCAAGAGGCTACTGACTGATGCAAATCTTCAGGAGGTACATGATGACATCGCCATGTATTTAACATTCATGACATCAACGTGCATAATCAATCGCGTCCTTGAACATTGTAGGCCAATAATACCCCATTCGATGTACTTGATGAAACAAATTTCTACCTGCCTGGTGAGCCCCGTATTCCCCTGAATGTGCTTCGTGCAATATTTGATTCGCCTCCTTCGTATCCAAGCATCTCAACAACACCTCATTATGGGACTTTTTGTAGAGCTCTTCATTACACATAATGAATTTCTTCACCCTTTGCTTTATCTGCAACCTTTGCGCTGGATCCTCCGGCAAGATATCGTACTTGAGATAATCCACAAAAGGTAGACGCCAATCATCAATTATAATCTCCAAACATGATATGGGAAATACTTTCGTTACTTCGACATCTTCGGCAGGCGGTAAAAACCTACTTTCTTCAATTGTTACTTGAAGTGGGCTTCGATTAGGACAAGCCAAGGCTGCAACCAGACTAGCCAAGGCATCTGCCCTCGCGTTCTCTGACCTTGTGTTGGAGCATAAAAATAATGAAGAAAGATTGAAAGGGTAGAAGATCAAAAGGGAGTTGGAGGAAGGGAGAAGAAAGAAGAAAATCATGTTTAGTGGTTGCGCGACATTTGTTGCGTGGGCCCCACAATCGATTTCTCCATTGCGCGGGTGCTCAACTAAAATCAGAAATAGATTGTTATAGACAGTCAGATTTGGTGCAAGATGGGTCTCATGGCTGAAAGATCAAGGGTGCACACGTGTGAAGGCCTATAATTACCCCACTCCCCCTCTCATTTGAGAGAGAGAAGAATTCAGAAGAAGAGTAGAGCTCTGGAGGAAGACTAAAGGTGAGAGGGAGAGCAGTGTTATTGGTTGCGCGGGTCGCGCAACAAGATTGTTGTATGGCCAATAATGAAAGGGGCTAAGGTGATGCCGAAATTGCCCAGGTCGATCTTCGTCGCTCCAAGCTCTCCTTTTGCATAAGGGACATGCTTAAAAAGGGGAAAGATCGAATGATCAAACCAGCACAACATTCCTCCTAAGGAGATGACCGAAGCACAAGTCGAAATGCTGCCGAATTCAAGATTCGACATTCGAACTTTGTCAACTTATGTATTTCAAATAATCTATCTTAGAATCAAGGGATATTAGAGGATGTAAATGAACTCAGTATTGTTAATACAATGATTGTTCTGTATATTCTCTCTTTGTTATGTTCTAATAAGATAATTCTCCAAATCAAATACATTTGTTTCTTGTTCGAAACAAAATAGCGACTCTGTTGGGGACTTTATTTATCTTATTTGATATTAACATTGAGGGTATTATAGAATTTTTATTGTAGTTTGGCGTCTTTCGACGTCAAAATGACAAATTTCAGTGGGAACATCCTTTCCTTCATCTCTAAGATAATTATGTAATTCTTCAAATACTAACTATAATTTAATTCTATGTTTTATATGTAAAGAGATCAAACTGCAAATTATGACCAATGGAATTTTCTGCAAGGAAGGTGAACTTCTATTTCACTGCAACCAGATTCATGGTGGAGTATGTGTCGAACCAGCCTCTGAAGCATAGGGCTTAGCTTCCTGCAAGCAGAAACAACTCAACCCGAGCAATAGCTGGAGTTGTATCTGCTTCGCCTCAAGCACCAGAAGGTGACAAGGACTGGACTGTTGTGATGTCTCGCAGGACAAGAGCTTGGAATACAAGAAGCCCCAGAATGAATCCGCCTTCGCTAAGAGTTAGAGGACCGATAACATGTAATGCTGCCAGGAGGAACCCCGAACTAACCCCTCCTGTGATATATCCCAAACGAATAACTTCACAGTTAATGTCACGTGACTTCCCGACTTTGGTTGCCCCAAGAGTCAGATGGATAAAAGAGCAAAAAGGTAAGGCATTACTAGTAGGCTCACCGATGTCCGTATCGCCCCAATCAATCTAAGGCAATGGAAGCACAGCGAAATTGAACAATACTCCATCTTCCCCTCTCTTCGTAAGTCCTATTACGTCAACATATTCCCGCCCCACTCCAACTACGGCTTCGTCGAAGAACGGAGAAGCCACAGTACATATGTCCAGAACGAACCAGGAGAATATGCCAACTACGGAGGACCGCATGAATGAAATGGCAGAAGTACAGAGAACACTAATGGAAGAGTGAAGAAATCTCAGAGAAGCCTTAGCGACTCTCGCACATAATGTAGCCTAGATAGCGGCTCCTCTGATGATGGACACAATGAAATGGCAAGAGAACCAACCCGAAGGCTTCCAACCACCGGGGCAGGATCACTTGGGTCTGTCCTAGCAGTGAGAACTGTGACACAAGAGGAGGTGAGACAAGTTGTTGAGGAAACTGTCAGAGTAGAAAGATAGCGTGAAAATATTGGTTGTTTCAGATATCAAACGACATACCTAAGAGAGGTAGAGGACATCCCGTTCTCAGCCAACTTCAAGCATCCAAATTTTTAGAAATTTAATGGAGAAGGGTCACCGGAAGAACATTTAATGCACTTTATTACTAGTATGGGGAATTTCTCTACGATACCATAGTATTGCTTGCGATTGTTTTAATAATCCCTGATAAGTAAAGCATTCCGATAGTATTCCAGTCTAGCTCCGGGATTGATATGCACTTGGGAGCAAATGCAAGACACCTTCATGTCAAACTTCTTCTCTTCAGAACGTGATGTTAGTATCACAGGATTAGCTTCTGTACGATAAAGAGAAGGGGAACTAGTAAAGAAGTTTATAGATAGATGGAAGACAATGGGAGCCTTGTGTAGACAGCTGCCGGAAGAAAAGGAACAAGTTAAGATGTGTCTAAACTCCATGAAAATGGGAATTGCGTTTGGACTCACTAGTGCCGATATCAGGACTTTCCGTGACCCAACCACCAAGGCCCATGCTTTAGAGCTGATGACTCGGAAGATGCCAGCGTTTCACTATGAGACAACCAGGAGGGGACCCAGCAGGATGGCCGTAAATACCGTAGATCGTGAAAAGAGAAGTCAAGATGTAAGAGATTCGGGAGGAAAAAGGTCTGAATAGAAAGAAGAATTGAATCGGCCGAGAAACAGATACAGTGGAAAAAGGCCTATAACGCTCAATTCTCACGAAGGGTTTGCATTCGATAGGGAAGATGTCATCCCTATGATGAACCAATTACTAAAAGCTGGTACGATAGAACTACCAGCACCCAAGCGTCCTGAAGACGTGACAAGAAGAAGAGAGAGATTTTTACCGTTATCATCGCCTGGTGGGACATCCAACGAAAAATTGTTATACGTTGAAATGTATAATACAGCGGATGATAGACAGGGGTGAAATAGTGATCAGAAGAGAAAAAGAAAGGGATGCAATGACAACAGTGAATATGCTGAAAATTCAGGGGAAGGCCCCAGAAAAGAAAAGGAAAGAAGATTGTAAGGTGACAAGAAAGGTAGCAGTGATTACGCTACGATCAGGAAAGAAGATAATAGGCCCTACGAAGCAGAAAACAGGAATTATAAGAAGGAAAATTGTCGAAGGATAGAACGATAGTATAAGAAAGAAGAAAAGAACGAGACGACAAAAGTGACCTACGATGTAGTAAGTCATTTGAAGGGTATACTGGCTCGATTAAGCATCTACGATGCGCTTAAGCTGTCAGAAGAATTTCGGCAGAGCTTGGTTCAAGAGCTATCTAATCATGATGTCAGAGAAATTCTGTTGGCAGAAATGGAAGGCGAAGAATATAAAGAGTCAGAAGACTGCCTACCAGTCGTTTCCTTCTTTGATAATGATTTAGTCTGTGACATCGGGTATAATAGGCCGCTAATGATAGAGGGCCATATCCGTGGCAAGAAGGTTAAACAGATTATGCTTGATAACAGGTCTGCAGTGAATCTCTTACCATTCTCAATGTTAAGTAAACTGGGTTATCGTCATTTCGATTTATGCCGTAGTGGAATGATGATATAGGGCTTCAATCAAGATGGGCAACGTGCACTCGGTAAAATTACAGTAACGTTGGAGATAGGAGAGCTAACCACTGATGTCGTGTGCCATATTATAAACGCAATGACGACATACAATCTTCTCCTAGGAAGGCCATGAATACATCAGTACGACATTGTACCCTCTACTCTACATCAATGCTTCAAATACTGTAAAAATGGGATACAGTATAAAGTAATGGCCGATACGAAGCCTTATACAGAAGCTGAAGCCTTCTTTGCAGATGTCAGTTATTATGAGGGGTTCTCTAAAGAAGAAAGAAAGAATGATGAAAATAATGTCTTGAAGGACATTCAAGTAAAGATAATGAAAGAAGAAACAGAAAAGGCAGAATCATCCAGAGATGCAGAAACGAAGAAGAAATTCTATTTTGTCATCTGAGACAATTAGGACAGCCGCCATTAACTATGTTTTCGCCTGAACAATTAAAAATCTTACAGTCCAATTATACAGTGCCATTGCCGTATGCTGAAAGAAATAAGCCATTTCGGCTATTCCGGGAAGGTTTCAGGTCAGGGCTAGTGCAAAATACCCGGAACTGATAGAATTCTATACCCCAGCAGAAGCAAAGATAGGGGAAGAGGTCAAGAATAATGTGTATTGTGGCAAGCTGACACCGCAAGATCTTAAAAAATATAGCCCGACAAGCAAGAAAATCATGAAAAACATGGGTTTCGATTACGAAGAACCCCCCAGTCTAAATCATGGGAAATGAATTCAGATTCCTATTGGGGTTGGTCATGAAAAGCGATGAAATTTTCAAGGATTAGGGGCAGAAGCATCAGTGAACATGGTCATCGCTGGGCAGTTATCAGAAGAAGATCCCAAAATAGTCGAGCATCCCAAGATGAACCCAAAGCAAATGGAAGACGGGGGGCAGCCAACGATAAACAGTTTGCAAGAGGTAAACTTAGGTACAGAAGAAGAGCTGAGAAACACATTCATCAACGTCGGTCTTTTTGAACAGGAGGTTGAGAAATACGTTGAACTTCTCAAAGAAAATAGAGACGTCTTCGCTTGAACATATGCAGAGATGCGGGTCTGGAGCCGTCAGTAGCAATGCACAGGTTGAACATTTTTAAGGAGAAAAGGCTAGTTAAACAGGCGCAAAGGCGATTTCACCTGGACTTGGTTCCCCTGATAGAAGAAGAAGTGAATAAGTTGATAAAAGTTAGGTTTATCAGAGAGGTCAAGTATCTCAAGTGGATATCAAACATTGTCTCGGTAAAGAAGAAAAATGGACAAGTCAGAGTGTGCGTTGACTTCAGGGATCTGAATGAAGCCTGTCCGAAAGATGACTTTCCTCTCCCAATAACCGAATTGTTGGTTGATAGTACAACTCAGTATGCTATCATGTCCTTCTTGGATGGCTATGCAGGTTATAATCAAATTAGAATGACACCTAAAGATAAAGAAGCAACAACATTTAGAACTTTGCTAGGGTTTTACTGTTATAAAGTTATGCCGTTCGGTCTCAAGAATGCTAGGGCAACGTATCAGAGGGTAATGCAAAATATCTTCCAAGACATGATGCACAAACTTGTTGAGTGTTATGTTGATGATTTGGTGGTTAGGTCAGGTAATCATCAGGAACATCGTGAACATTTGACATCAGCCTTCCGTCGACTTAGAAAGAAGCAGCTAAAAATAAATCCAGCTAAATGCGCATTTGGGGTGTCTTTAGGAAAATTCCTCGGTTTTGTTATCAGGCGCAGGGGCATTGAGATCGATCCAGGGAAAGTTAAATCCATTCAAAATATGCCACCTCAGAAGACATTGAAAGAGTTGAAAAGTTTGTAAGGAAAGCTGGACGTACATTCGTGTTTCATTTCAAATCTGGCCGGGGGATGTCAGCCGTTTTCTCATTTGATGAAGAAAGGCACAGAGTTTGTATGGGACAAAGCCTGTTAGAATGCGTTTGATTCGATAAAGGAATTGCTGAAACAGCCGCCGGTATTGACAACCCTGATAAAAGGGAAGCCGCTCATTTTATACATATCTGCAGTCGAGAATTCGTTAGGGGACTTGTTGGCATATGTGAATGAATCTGGGAAAGGGACCACTCTTTATTATCTGAGCAGAAATCTAATGGGCGCAGAATGCAATTATTCCCCAATCGAAAAGGAATGTTTGGCATTAATATTTGCAGTGCAGAAGTTGAGACATTATTGTCTCTCCCATGACATAACTTTGATCTCAAGAGCAGATCCGATAAAGTTTTGGATGACAAGGCCAATGCTATTTCGGAGACTGGCCAAATGGATGCTATTACTTTCAGAATATACTATTACGTATGAGCTGACAAAAGTGGTAAAGGAGCAAGGAATGGCAGATTTGCTGGCAGCACACCCTGTAGTAGAATACGAGACCATTAGTGATGATTTTTCAGATGAATAGGTTATGTTGGCCGAGTTGCAAAGCCCATGACAGATGTATTTTAATGGTGTTTCTCGAGCATCAGGTGCAGGGGCCGGGGTGATATTCATTACTCCTCAAGGTGACTTGTTTCCTTACGCTTTCACATTGGGTGCCGCGTGTATAAACAATGAGGCCGAATATAGAGCTCTCATCATCGGAATGGAAATTGCTCAAGAAATGAAGATAAAAACGTTACATATCTTTGGGGATTCTAAATTGATCATAAATCAATTGACGACTGAATTCGATATAAGAAAGCAAGAGCTCTTGTCATACTACCGAAAAGCACAGCAGTTATTAGAGCAGTTCTGTCATGTCGAAATCAAGCATGTACCGAGGTCTGAAAATGCAAAAACAGAAGCTTTGGCCAACCTAGTAGCGGCTTTGTCCTGCCCAAATTGAAGTCCTCTCCAGGTGACTATAAAATAAAGAAGACTTTTACCCTCTTCAGAGGTCATTGATGAAATTGTTGAGACACTTCCTATATAGTGTTTGGAGGTGACGACAGATGATTGGCGTCAGCCTTTCATAGATTACCTCAAATATGATATCTTGCCAGAAGACTCAGCGCAGAGACAACAAATCAAGCAAAGGTCGAGCAAATTCATCATATGTAGTGAAGTGCTTTATAGAAAATCTTACAATGGGATACTGTTACGTTGCCTATATGAATAAGAAGCAGGCCATATGTTATGAGAAGCGCACTCTGGAGAATGTGGGGCACATCAAGCGAGCCGAAATTTATTTCATCAGATACATCGAATGGGGTATTATTAGCCTACCATGTTCAAAGATGCGATAGATTATGTGAAGCGGTGTCATGAATGTCAGATTCACAGAGTTGTTATACACATTCCTCCAAAAGACCTGCATCAGTCGGTCACTTCTTGGCCTTTCTCTGCCTGGGGACTCGACATTATTGGTCCTATAAATCTGCCTTCGTCCAAAGGAAAACAATATATTTTAACAGCGACAAATTATTTCTCTAAATGGACAAAAGCGATTGCACTACGCAGTGTAAAAGAGAAAGATGTGGTTAATTTTATCTGACACGTAATAATATACCGTCATGGTATTCCAAAGAAAATTGTCACAGATAATGCACTCCTTTAAAAAATAGAGGCATGGAAAAGTTTTGAAGAAATTCAGCATTCATCATTCATTTTCAACACCTTACTATCCACCAACCAATGGATTAGCAGAGGCGTTTAATGAAACGATAGTCAAGATACTGAAGAAAACAGTGACAGGAAACAAGCGTGATTGGGACGAACGGTTGTAAGAAGCATTGTGGCCATATAGAACTACCCACTAAACAACATGCAACAAGAGCAACACCTTATTCATTGATTTATGGTGTAAAAGCGGTCATCCCGATTGAAATACAAGTTGCGTCACTCAGAGTGGCAGTACATTAGTCAATTACAGATAATGAAGACGTAAAAATAAGGTTGGAAGAATTAGATTTGCTTGATGAGAAACGCTTGGCAGTTCAGCAGCGGTTGCAGTCATATTAGGCAAGGACATTGGCCGCCTTTGGCTCTTTCAAAAAAGGGGATATGGTTCTGATGCTAAAACGATCGATAGTGGTCACCCACGGAACAGGGGGCAAATTTGAGCCCAAATGGGATAGGCTGTACATAATAAAAGAAGTATACTCCAATGGAGCGTATAGAGTCGTAGACCAAAACGGACAAGGTATCAGTATACCGGTCAATGCTCGTTTCATCAAAAAATATCTCCCCTGATGATACTACTGATTTTTTATCCAGAATATTATTAGAATAATGCTTCTATATCATAAGGGGGCAAGAATAAGCAAGGCCATGGCCATGTACTGTCAGATGAATGAATAAAGAAGAAAATTGTGAGCACATCAAGGCTACTTATCAACAAGTATTACAAAAGGAAAGTGACCATCGTTATCATTCTCAAGCGAGTTCTATAGAATTTTATTAAAATCAGTATCGTCACCAAGCTGATATATTGTGAACAACACATATAAATATTATTGAAGATATTAGCAGAAGTGGTGATGTATCAATCTCAATCAAAGATATCTATCATTCTCACGACAACAATGACCACCTATCGTTATCTTTTAAGGCAGCTTAGCCAAGCCTTTAAAAATGGCCAGCTATGCATAAGGCCTATCATTTTTGCCATTCAGGCAGCAGTGAGAAGCCAGTGGCCCTAAAAAGCCCGTAAAAGCTATCATATGCATACCCATGCAGGCTGCGGATGAAGCTAGCAACTGAAAGTCCTAAAAGGGCTAAAAGTCTTCAACGACTAGTCACGCGTAACACCCATGCCGTCTGTATAGCTTTCCGATAGCGTCATGGGGAACGGATGAAAATGCCCCCCCCCCATGAATGGGTCCGACCTTGTAGGTGAAGAAAATGCGGGCTGCAGTGTGAGCTCTTTGGCTTTATCCATAAATAGGCCAACCATGCGTAAGACCCTCCCAAATCTTTGGCTTGATTTCAGTGGTAACTCATGAGGAAGGATCTAAACCTACTCATCGATGATTGACGACTCTAGATTTGGTATTCCAAATGTAGCCTTGTGCGCCCCGTGAACTCTAGAGAGTTATTGCGGCCAACCCTGTATATAAATCCAACCGAGTTCACGGCCCCGATAGCTTCACTGGGCCCCTCTGATGGATCGCGGTTTGTGAACTCACCAGGCTGTGAGAAGTCCAGTGGACTTCTAAGAGTTACAGAGACTATCATGTGAGACTCGACTCCACTACTCAAGAGTCTAAAAAACTGCATGGCTCCACTACTTAAGAGGATAAACTGTGATTATTTGACTAAACTAAAACTTAGCACCGCCAACTAAGATGAAAATCATATAGGAAAATCCCTTACTAACAAGCCATAAGAGATACTAAAAAAAGAGAGAAAGGTATAACACATCAATCAGAACATTGCAGAATTATATATAAGGAAACCATTATCACGAACATCATAAGATACTTGTATAACTTACAATTCCAAGAGTACTTGTAAAAACTATAGAAAATATGTCAAAGTTTTATATCTCATAGTTCTCCTGTTATGCCTAATGCTGCTAAGTATTGTTACAAAATTTCTTGAAGATTAACTTGAGCAGCTGTGTGTTCCAGTCTGGCATTTGAAATAATTCTGGTAGGATCTGGAATACCAGTTAGCTTTTCTTCCAAGGAGGCAATTAATTCTTCATTCTTAGCCAATTCAGATCTTTCGGCATCCACGGAATGAAGGCTACATTGCATCTTTTCCTATACTCTTTTAATGTTCAAATCTTCCTCTATCCTGCTTCTCCAGCTGAGCGATTTCTTCCTTCAAAAGGGCAATACGATTCTGAATAGTAATCTTGTTATCAGCAAAAGTCTTTAGATGCTCTCGCAAAGATAACTGTTCTTGATCGTGACGAGAAATGATGAGAGCAATCTGAGAAACCTTCTCCCTGGAGTATGCAAGTTGTTTCCTATACTCCAAAATCTTGGGCGGGACAATCGCAGTTTCAGCTGATGTCAGAGCAATTATTGAATTATGGAATCTTCGGAGAGCATCGCGTACAGAAGAAACGTTGACTTTAGCCGTCCGTGCAGCACTGTCCAGAATGTCTAAAGCAACAGCCAGATCTGACCATTGATCAGGATCTTTAAATATCTCGACAATAGCTAATATGGAATTCCTAATCAACGCCAATTTATATGCAAAGATCTTCTCAAAAGATAACACATTTGATGAAGTCCCAATAGAACAAGAACTTGCCGTGCCACTTTGAGGTAAGTTCCCCATTAAGAAACAAAAGATATAAAGTTATAGCAAAACTATAAGTGCAGAAAATATGGAAAGTGTAAATGAAGAAAAGGGTATACCTTCTGCTAGTATCGGAATAGTGGGAGGTTGTATCTCTCTAGTAAGAAGGGGATCAGGTCCCACTATCTTATCAAAAGATGGAGCCTTAGCTTCAGTACTCGAATCATTGGTGGTGGGAGTTGGCAGATCAGTTGATTTTACCGAAAAAGCAATTTCGCATGCCACTGCCTGTGGGGGCATCGAGAATCTTGGTGAAGCCACTGGTACGACGGGAGGTAAATCTACAGGGGAAATACTATCTGCCCCAGTATTGACAACATGATCACTTAAAATAAAAATATGCAAGATAGGGAAGGAGAAAAGAATGCAAGCAAACAAAAAATAGCAAGATTTTCCTACATGGTGAATAACCATATTCCCCATAGTCTAGGGGTTCATCTTCTTCTTCCCCCACTATGGGTGAAGTCTTTTCAGGAACAGCCTTAGAGGTCGAAGGGATATGTTCTTCATCAGGATGAACATTTTCTGCAATGACATCTCCTTCACCACTAATATCAACTTCCCCCTCCTCATAGTCATCGTCTTGATCCTCTTTTTCCGCCTCATATTCATCAGAAACAGTATT
This sequence comes from Magnolia officinalis, assembly GCA_021015155.1. Taxonomy (NCBI): domain Eukaryota; kingdom Viridiplantae; phylum Streptophyta; class Magnoliopsida; order Magnoliales; family Magnoliaceae; genus Magnolia; species Magnolia officinalis. Next base: position 84,201,389 of record JAJHSJ010000002.1, on the reverse strand, counting down.
TCTAGACGAGGAAGTTGAACCTTCGCTCTCTGAATCTCCTTTGCTGACTTCTTCAATGACAACCTATTTCCCTTTAGAAAGAAGAGACTAGCTACTTCCCGATTGAGGATCTGCGCTAACTAAAGCCGGAGCAGCAGAAGTAACAGTCCCTTCTTGAGGTGAAGGGGAAGAAGTTTGGGCACGCGTTCGAGATCTTGTTATAGGTGAAGAAGGACTAGGCTGACATTCTTGGGGGTAGGAGAAGAGGTCGACTGATGTTGAAGATGAGTAGAAGAGGTTGGCTAGCCTTGAAGATTAGAAACGTTCTCTGGCAGAGGGGAAGCAGCCTCTGTGATTTCCTCTTTTTTTGAGCGGTGTTGAGGAATTTTTTCAAATTCATGAATGACACCATAGGCTATCCACCCTTCTAGGGTATTGTCAGGCTTCTTCTCACGAATAGGTTCATCCACGGATATTTTGACATAAAGATGACTAGCAAAAGGAGCGTGACTGGTCCCCGCTATGAAGCCTACTCCCTCTTCAATTGTACGACCCCTAAGTCTTGGTGGTGGAACCAAATGGGCTTGGCTACTGGCAGACCTTTCCTTACTAGATAGACTGGTGAACCCACCATGTCATGTGATTATATGAGGCCCGAGGAATACGATCGCAGCCCGGGATAATGAAAGAGGAATTAGCTCGGCGTAGCAATTGCTTCCATACCATTGCCCAATTAAATGGACTAGTGCCATCACTCTGCATCATTCGGGTCACTAGTCTATAATCTTCGAGAACTGCCTGATCAAAGCCAAATTGACAAGCAAAACCACTGGGATAGTACGGTTCTCTCCAGAATTCTGTTCCCTTCCTCAACGGGAGACTGCACGATCTAATCGATAAAAAGAATGCCCTTTCTCCCTGAGTAAGTGACTCTGTGTCTGACTTGTCTATGTCTGTTGTGTAACGGGGTAGGCAAAAATGGAAATAATTAATCTTGGCATGAGAAGATATAGCATCTTTTGCCCAATCGTAGGACCTCTTCGCCATGGCTCTCTTTTAAAAGAACCAGAGGGGAATCTGAGAAGGATGAACATAAGCTTTCTCCGGAACTTCAAAGGTCTAAGGGAAATAGACGCCATGGCATGTAAGTAGAAGCAGAGCTGACGGAGGGACTTTTTATGTGAGAAGCGATATCTACGAAGCCTCTATAAATTGAACATAGAGTAGGGGGAGCAAGGGAGAATTTGACCCCTTCGGCCATGGCAACGGCTACTACAAACAGTGACGGGCGGATGACATCTACTAACTTGGAGCTAGGAAAAATCACAATGCTTAACTAGTAAACGATAAATGTTGCAAGCTCCCCATAAAGAGAATATTCAGCGCGCTCTTTTATGTTCTTACAAAGGCCTTTCAGCTCTCGCGAGTGGTTACCGTTAAACCTGGAAGAAAAAGGAGAAGTAGGAGAGATCAAGATTAATATGTATCAAGATGTAATAAAAATGCTAATTTGAAAAGAAGAAAGGTTACCTAAGAGCTCTGCTAAAATGGGCTAGCCATTACATAGGGCGAATCTTGTGGATATTTGGAAACTTGGACATTTCTCTGAAGAGTTCAGTGGTCATTTCCGAAATAGAGGCGATACAGTCAGGCGAAGAGACAAAGGCTAACTCGTCGTTGGTGGGGACAAATTCATCAAAGAATTTTCTGGTGATTGGCAGACCGGTAATCCTATGAATATCCTAAAGCGTAATGCTCATTTCACCTTCAGGAAGATGGAAAGAATTGATGGAAGGGCACCAGTAATTGAGAAAGGCCTTCAGGATGGAAGACTCCTTATAGAAAGGATATGATGTTGCTTCAATTGCGGTGTAGATAACTATCTTGGATAAAATCCCCGTATGCTTCGCAAGAACTGTCGTGGCCCATTCAAAATAATAATTGCGGGGAGCAAGAGCCCCTTGTTCTGAATTCTTCAGGACTCCAAATGAGGCGACGTTTGTTGAAATGCTACTGAAGCGTTTCGTAAGAACAAGTGGGATATAAGCTATGGGGATCATAAGATGGGGTGAGGAAGATCATGGAATGAATATCACCGATTTGTTGTCTCAGTTTTTTCAGCTGTAGAATGCCTTGCAATAATCTTGATTCTCTAAATGACCAAGACTCCCTATAAGCTAGTTTTTCTCCGTTCGGATGATCACTAGGTTCGCAGTTCAAAATAGAATGGTGATGATGGATGCTGACAGGAATTACCATGATACCTTGCTTATAAGGGTTATCAAATTTTATGACACCCTCAATCGTGCGAACCGACTCCCAGGAGTTATGCAATTTCTTCCAGTTTTGCTCCTTAATTTTCTTTTAAAATTCTTGAGCCTTGTTCAGGCGAATCTTCCTCGGTTGGGAAGGGTGTGAGGTGTCTTCCTTGGCGGGAGGTTTCTAGCTGATGGTCTGATAATGTGCTGTCGATTTCAGCCATTGCTCCTAGTCGTATTCACGATCTTGTTTGAGAGGTCTTTCATGATCGCCCATAGCGATGGATTTGTGGATGGGGGATGGAAGCGTGTTGATGCGTTCAGTGAAGTCGAAAGTAGGGAGCACCGGCTCCTTGATGTAGGCAGGGCGTTTAGCGGTTGTCTTAAAATACTTGCACGTAAGTTGGACTGGAGATGAGGGAAACTCTCTGGCTTCAAAAGGTGATGGGTTAGGTAATTCTCGATGGGACAGATGTTCAGTGGGGGGATCGACAACAATGAAAGTTCTTTTTATGTGGGCCATGACGAGAAGGATCAAAGTCCCGGGAAAACTAGGTTGAGGAAAAAAGATTTGAGTGGGAAATATACAGGGTTCAGAAAATTGGCTAAGTCTGAAAAAAGAAAAAAAAAACGGCTGAGGGACAGTTGTGCAGGTCGCGCAACAAATCTCTCGTTGCACGGGCGGCACAATGCAAATTTCACTTGCGCGAATGAAATTCCGTTGCACGGGTCGTGCAACAAAAGCTCGTTGCGCGGGGAGAAAAAAAACAAAACAGGGCTTTGCTGTAGAGAATAAAAGTGAAGAAATGAGTGGGGGTCGGCTATTTATAGAGAATTGGGTCGAGTACAGTGCTCGGGTGGTCGTTGCGCGGGTCGCGCAACATGTTCAAGGATTTAAAATTAAAAATAATAATTGATCCTAATTCTTTATTCCAATAAAACAAAGAAAGGATCAAGGGGGCATGTGTTGGAGTATAAAAATAATGAAGAAAAATTGAAAGGGTAGAAGATCAAAAGAGAGTTGGAGGAATGGAGAAGAAAGAAGAAAATCATCATGTTCAGTGGTTGCGCTGGTCGAGCAACTAGTAATTTGTTGCGCGGGTTGCATAATCGATTTCCCCATTGCGCGGGTCGCGCAACCAAAATCAGAAACAGATTGTTATGGATAGTCAAATCTAGTGCAAGGTGGGTCTCATGGCTCAAAGTTCGAGGGTTCACACGTGTGAAGGCCTATAAATGCCCCACTCCCCCTCTCATTTGAGAGAGAATAATTTCAGAAGAAGAGTAGAGCTCTGGAGGAAGACTTAAGGTGAGAGGGAGAACAGTGTTATTGGTTGTGCAGGTCCGCAACAAGACTGTTGTATGGCTAGTAATGAAAAGGGCTAAGGTGCTGTCGAAATCGCCCATGTCGATCTTCGTCGCTTCAAGTTCTCCTTTTGCATAAGGGACAAGTTCAAAAAGGGGAAAGATCGAATGATCAAACTAGCATAACATTCCTCTTAAAGAGATGACCGAAGCACAAGTCGAAATGCTGCCGAATTTGAGATTCAATATTGGAACTTTGTCAACTTATGTATTTCAAATAATTTATCTTAAAATCAAGGGATATTAGAGGATGTAAATGAACTCAGTATTGTTAATACAATGATTGTTCTGTATATTCTCTCTTTGTTATATTCTAATAAGATAATTCCCCAAATCAAATGCATTTGTTTCTTGTTCAAAACACCTCGGTATATGCTTGATTTCGACATCCTTAAATTGTTCCAACAACTGTTGTGCATGACGATAATATGAGAGAAGCTCTTGCTTCATTATTTCAAATTCCGTTGTAAGCTGGCTTATCACTAGCTTAGAGTCGCCAAAGTCCGTAGCGCTTTTATCTTAATTTCCTGAGCTATTTCCATCCCTATAATGAGAGCTTGATATTCGACTTCGTTGTTAGTACACGTTGCACCCAACATAAAGGATATGGCAACAGGTCGCCTTGCGGACTAATAAATATTAGCCCAGCACCTGTCCCTGAGGCTCTAGAAGCGCCGTTAAAATACATTTGCCATAAACCACACGGTTCTATCATCATGACCCGTTCATCTGGAAAGTCATCACTGATCATTTCATTATCTGACACAGGGTGGGCTGCCAGGAAATCTGCCACTACCTATCCCTTTACTACTCTTGCCAGTTCATACGTGATCGCATATTCTATCAGTAAAAGCATCCACTTGGCCAGCCTCCCTGATAGCATTGGCCTTGTCGTTAAGAATTTCAAAGGATCCACTCGCGAAATCAGAATTATGTCATGAGAAAGACAATAATGCCTTAATTTCCGTACTGTGAAAATCAGGGCTAACCACACTTTCTCAATGGGTGAATAATTGCATTAAGCTCCTATCAAAGTCTTGCTCAGATAATACAGCGCGATCTCTTTCCCCTGCACATTTGTTTGCGCCAACAAGGCCCCCAATGAATTCTCTACCACAGAAATATAAAGAATGAGGGGTCTACCTTTCACAGGCACTGCAAGTATTAGAGGCTATTTTAACAATTCCTTGATTGAATCAAATGCATTTTGGCATGACCGGTCCCACACAAATTCCACCCCTTTCTTCATTAAATGGGAAAACGGCTGACATCTTCCTACGAGATTAGAGATAAAGCAGCGAATATATGCTAGCTTTCCCTGTAAACTTTTCAGTTCCTTCAGTGTTTTTGGAGGTGGCATTTCTTGAATAGCTCTGATCTTCCCCGGATCAACTTCAATTCCCTGGTGCTTGACGATAAAACCGAGGAACTTTCCTAACGAGACACCAAACGTGCATTTAGACCGATTCATCCTCAATTGATTCTTCCTGAGTCGCCGAAATACTGAGACCAAATGTTCACAATGTTCCTCATGGTCATTTGACCTAACCACTAAATCATCCACATAACATTCAACATGCTTATGCATCATGTCTTGGAATATATTCTGCATTACCCTCTGATATGTTGCGCCAGCATTCTTGAGACCAAATGGCATGACCTTGTAACAGTAAATTCTCAGCGACGTTCTGAACGCTGTGGCTTCTTCATCCTCCGTGACCATCTTTATCTGATTGTACCTAACGTAACCATCCATAAAGGACATAACGACGTACTTAATCGTACTGTCAATTAATAGCTCAATGATCGATAGGGGGAAATCATCCTTCGGACACGCTTCATTTAAGTCTCTGAAGTTGACGCATACTTTGATTTGTCCGCTCTTCTTTTTCACCGGTACAATGTTTGATATCCACTTCGGATACTTGACTTCTCTAATAAACCCAACTTTAATTAGCTTTTTCACTTTTTCTTCAATTAAAAGGATCAACTCTGGATGGAACTGTCGCTGCGCCTATTTAACCAGCCTCTTGTCTTTAGAAATATTTAACCGATGCATCGCTACTGATGGTTCCAGACCTGGCATTTCAGCGTATGTCCAGGCAAATGCATCTTTATTTTCTTTCAAAAGTTTAATATATCGGTTAGTTTCCTATTCAGAGAGACTGGCGCTTATGAATGTATTCCGGGGTTCTTCTTCTGTCCCTAGATTTATTTCTCCCAAGCTATTAATTATTGGTTGCCCCCCATCTTCCATCTACTTTGGGGCTATTTCAGGATGTTTGATCATTCCAGCTTTTTCTTCTATTAGTTCTACAGTGATCATATTTACTGAAGATTCTCCTCCCAATCTGCGGAACTTTTCTTATTTTTTCTCATTGACCCCGATTGGGATCAGGATACCTTTTCCACTTTTTAAGCCAGTCGGCTCTTCACAATCGAAGCCCATGTTCTTCATTATCTTTTTGCTAGTAGAGCTATTTCTTTCCAAATATTCAGGTGTTAATTTTGCAGAGTCCATTTTATTATCTATCTTTTCTTCTACCTCTGGCTCTGACACTGCATAAAATTCGATAAGTTTGGGATTCTTCCTGTTGGCCCCAACATGAAACCTCTTAGGCATAATTGATAATGGTTTCTTTCTTTCAGCCTGCGGTAGCGGCATCGTGTAATTTGACTGCAAAATTTCTAACTGCTTCGGCGATAACAATGTCAGCAGAGGTTGTCTCGGTCATCTCAGATGTCGCGGCATGAAATAAAATTTCTGCTTCACATTCTCTTTCTCGGATAACTCTATCTTCGAAACCCTATTTTGCACCGTGCTTGTTTCTCCTTTTGCTATTTCATTATCATTGCTTCCCTTATTATTCTCTGCGGTGAACTCATCGTAATAGCCAGCGTCGGCAAAGAAAGATTTTGCCTCTGTATACGATTTTGCATCAGCCATCACCTTACACTGAATCCCATCTTTATAATACTTAAAGCATTGATGGAGAGTCGACGGTACAATGCACGATATTAGTCGTCAGCTCTCCTATCTCCAGTGTCAATGTGATCTTGCTGAGCGCTCTCTTCCCATCTTGATTGAACTCTTGTATCATCATCCCACTAGGACGCAAGTGAGAACGGCGATATCCTAGTTCGTTTAACATCCTTAACGGTAACAAATTTACTGCGGACCTGTTATCTAGCATTATTCATTTTACCTGTTTACCGCCGACATGACCTACAACCATTAGTGGTCTGTTGTGGTCCTCTCCATAAATTAGGTCATCATCAGAGAAAGAAATGACTGGCATACAATTGTTCTGTTCTTTGTGTTCCATTTCGGTAAGCAATGCTCTTTTGACATTATTATCGGATAGGGCATGAATCAGACTGTATCAAGAATCCTCGGACAATCGTAGCACGTCGTACACACTTAGTCGAGCTGGTATGCCCTTCAGATGACTCACCACATCGTATGTTACCTTTTCCATCTTATCTATCCCTTTCTCTCTGACACTGTCGCGACATTCCATATATGTCTCTTTTCCTGTTACCTCAGTATTCCGTTTATAGGGGCTCTTTATCCTTTCCCCTGAGCGTAACGTGACTGCCGCGGCTTTGCCTGTTCGCTTAAGAGAATGGTTGTCATCCATTTCTCTTATCCTTTTGACCTTTTACCTTTTACTTCTTTTTCTTCTTCCAGTCAGAGATCGACAACAGAACTTAAGTAGGATATACTTACAAATATATTCTATCCTGGAGATGAAAGGAAGGATGTTCCCATTGAGAGTCGTCATTTTGGCACCTTATAAGACGCCAAACAACGATGAAATTCTCTAAGTCATTCTTAAATCAATACTAAGCAAAATATAACCCAGCAGAGTCGCCATTTTGTTTCGACCAGAAACGAAAAGCATTCGATTTGGGGGAATATCTCACTTAAAATTAACAAAAGATAAAGCAAAGAGACTAATCATCAATTTTATTCATTCCGAGTTCATTACATCCTTTTGATCCTTTGATTCTGAAATAGAATTTCTTAGAAAATACAAAAATGTAAGTATCGAATTGGCTCATATATAAATTTTGGCAGCATTCTGGCTCATCTTGATCATATCTCCAGGGGAGATGAGTTGTGCGGACTTCCTGTGCATTCCGTCCTTTATTGGCATGATAAAGGAGTGCTTGGATCCTTTTAACACATCTGAAATAGCACGAGGATCTGAAAAATTTTGATATAGCCACTGCCTCAAAGAATATTCGCGCAACTCATAGGAGTTGCGCGGGCCGAGGAGTTACGCGGGCCCGCCTAACTCTCTTGGAGTAGCGCGGCCGGCGCTTTCAGCACTCTGCACCCCTTCTCCTTCTCTCTGTCTCCAGTACCTGTCAGAGGCACTGGTCTTCTGAGCATCCAATCCTCCAAATGAGGGGGTAGGGGGTATTTATAGGCTTTCGCAAGTGTGAGCCCTCGAATCTTGCGCCGTGGCACCCACTTCGCATTCTTAATCCGTTTCTCTCCCAAGAGAGTTGCGCGACCCATCATGACAATGAATAAGTTGCGCGGACCTGCGCAATATAGTTCCCACATAACTCAGATCCCGTACAACTCATCTGTCTTTCACATCTATCTTCCATTTCTTTCACCGATTTTCCTTCTTGAAACTTCTCCCCTTAACCAAATTTTATATGCCAACAAGGGAAATAGAAATCCAGAAATAGAAAGGGAGAGAATTAGAAAGAAGTTACCAAATTAGAAGTTTCTAAATTAAGGTCCTACAAAATAGAAAAAGGAAAGTGAATTAGTTTTAAAAAAAGAACTAAGAAAGCAACCTAGTTTCTAAAAAAAAGAAAAAGAAAAGTTTCTAAAAATATAAAGTAAGTTAGTTTCTAAAAACGAAAAAGGAACGTTTCTAAACCTAGAAATAGAAAGCTAAGTTAGTTTCTAAAATAATTCTGAAAAAACCCTAACCTAAAAATAGAAAGTAGAAAAATCCTAATCTTAACCTAATTCCAAAACTAATCAAATCCAGAAAATGCAACCGTCAATCCCCGACAACGGCGCTAAAAACTTGTTCACAACCCCAAGTGTAGGGTCGCGATGCAGTAATAATCTCGGTAAGACCGATGTCGAATCCGCAGAGACTGATCTTGTGAATTTCTGAAATTAACTAGAAGTAGAACTAGAAGAAGATGTAAAACTAATTTTGAAGTGATTAAAAGAGTAATTGTAAATTAAGTAATTAAAACTAAGAATTTAAAGGTGGGAACTAGGGTGCCAAGGATCCACTTGTAGTGATCAGGGAGCCCTCTTGCTTGATTCAAGTAACACAATTAGAATTGGAGTCTTATCCTATCCAATTGGAAAATATATCAATAAAACCAAATATGAACTTCCATTGACCTAATTCTCAATGAAGGAGAACTATGATAATTGGCAAGGATTCCATCACCAAACCATGCCTAAGAGACAATGACAAACAACAGGATTTACCAATCCCATAATCTCAAAACAGAAGATTTGTGAAGATTAAGAAGGATTCCATCACCCTACCATGCCTAAGGGACGATGGTGAACAACAGGACTGAGTAATTTCACAATATCAAATCAGGAAAAGAAGATACTCAAAGCTATTGCGGATCTACCGTAATTTGAGTCACAATAAACCATTAAAAACTGAAAGTATTCCTTATATATCAAATTAGAATCCATAGAGTTCAATATAAACATAAATCAAAGTAATAGAAACAGCTCATCATGCTACAAGCTTCAACTCTTAACTCTACCTAAGAGGTTTAGCCAACCATAGACATGATTGGACCAAAGTCTCTTAAGAAAAACATGAAAACAACTAAGGAAGAAGAAGAAAAACTCTTGGCGATGACTTCTCCACCCTTTTGCTCCACTCCTTAAACCCTAGAAGATGCCTAGGAACATCCTAGGAAGTCCTATTTATAGTTGTGGAACTCCAACTTTTGCACCTAGTTGGAAAACTCTAGAAACCGCCTCAAATTTATGCAGTTTGCTAAAATAGACTTCACTCTGCGTAGTTTTTCAAAATAGACTTCACTCTGTGCAATTTCATAAAATGACCCAGATTTAAAAAAATAAAAAAATCTTTGGCATGTGAATTCTTCAATCTTAGTCTCCTAAGATTCATCCCTTGCCTTAGTGATTCTTGAGCATCAAATCCATGTTTTTAGCACCCTTTTCAATTCAAGCTCTTAAATTCACCTTGCAACACAAACATGATTAAAATAGAACATTAAGCATTATCATTTTCATAAAACCAAGTAATAAATTAGGGATAATGTGCAATATTTGACCCTCAACAGGTTGATGGAGTAGATCGGGTAGCTAAGGAGCTGGACAGGGTCCCTGTGGCCCATATCGAGTTCCATCATTAGATGATAGATTTCTGTTTTTATTTAGAAAACTTTTGGTATTTGGGTTGTATAAGTCCTGTATGGGTATTACATTTGGATTCTTGTAGTGATTGGAATGTTTTTATATAATGCAGGGTTTATTCAGCTAATATTTACTGCTAAATATGATTAATCATAAGAATGTTTAAATTTAAACTGAAAGTTTAAAGGCTAATGCTTGAGTTTTTGGAAAATGAGTAGTATGCTCGGGTTTCGAAAACTGGGGTGTTACAAGTTGGTATCAAAGTGGAGTCTAGATAATCCAGGCCTTTGGAAAAAACAGACTTAAATAAAATTAAATACTCCAAATTTACATTGATGAAATTAGAGACTTGAAACTGTAACACTCCGGGTTTTCGGGGGCCGTGCAGGAACTCGGCTCCCGAATTCCCAGGTGTCATGGGTGCCCTAATGGGCTTTAGATTTTAATTTTATTTGGATGATCTCATAAATAATGGAGAGTTTAGTAGGGCATGTAACATAAGTAAGTCATAAAGCAGTATCAAGTGCCACTAAATATAAAAATATCCAAACCACAAATTCAAAATCATTTAAATAGGGAACTAGTCCCACCCATACATGACCCAAAGTGACTAGAGCCTTGACCCATACCCCGGGGTAGCCCGAACTCAGACTAGAAGGTTCCGCCGAAAGTCTGGAAGCAGGGAAGCTCCTCTACCTCATCCATGCTCACCCTGCTCATCTCGTCGAGCTCTGCCTTACCTGCATCTAATGACGTGTTTGGTCGGTGTTTTAAAACACCGTCCCAGAGTGGGAGTGAGTAGCTAACTCAGTGGGTACCATTAGCCATAAGTTACATCAAATAACAATTTCATGATGAATTTAATGAAAAGCACACATTCATAAATCACTAACTAGTCTTCATTAATACATATACATGAGTTGTGTATGATGCATGATCTCACCCACAACACTCCCTCGAGCGACTTCGTCTCACGGTCGCGCATGACCAATACTCCCTCATTGCGACCTTAATTGCCAAGTTGTTAAATCCTAACTAATGCGATGCATGAATAATATTAGCCGAGTATTTAGTTAATTCCGTTCATCCAATAGGTTGGAGAAACTGGTACACCCCGACGATATCAATGCCCTCATCCATTTGCGAGGCCCGGACCGCTCAACGAGCGAGGCTAGGGCCCTGCGATCCTTGATCCCATCGGGGTCCCCAACCCTGATTGCAGGCATGTGGGGAGTGCTGGGAAGCGGGATCGCTCGCTGTAACTACCGGGAGGCTTGTCACCCCAGCGAAGGCCGACAACACGAACATAGTGTCCCATTCCACCATGCCTGGCTCACGAGACTGTGGATCAATTTCTAGCTGTTGTCAGTGGGTGTCAGTGGGCGAGGGGTGTTCCAGGTTCCAAACAAGCGTGAACAAACATGGTTAACAAACACGGTTGGTCAGTTGGTGGACCCAACCGCCCAAACTTAGGTGAGCACGTATCGCACGACATCGGGTGAAAGCAACCCATGTAGTCCCACTACTGTCATACATACCAGTTCGCCCAAATTGGTCAGTCTAGTCTTGGGACGGTCCAACTGATGGGGCTGCCCTCATAATTTATAGGTTCCTGACCAACCCAGACAAAAGGGCTTCAATTCTTAACATATTAAGATAGTCATGATTTCTCATCAAATATTCATAGAATATAACACACAAGCAGTCAAGACATAATGTTCAGAATATCAAAATAAATGCAAACTACCCCTAGCAGTAAAAATTAGACATGCATGTACATGAAATTTGATTTTTTTCTAAGAGACAAAAATTTCATATGTCATTCACAATGCGAGAAATGCAGACATACAAAAGTATAGAAAATCATGCTGGAAATCAAATGCAAGGGTGAACATGTAGCAAAATTCCCAGGCCTAAACACTATTTCAGATTGATCAAACATCAATTTATCTTTGCATACATGTTAGGCATACACATCAAACAGGTTCCTAGATAGAATCTCTTAAAATCTATACATGCATATCAATCTAGCATCCAAAATCATTAAGTTCATCCTAAAATTGGTAATCTTTCACCTAAGGTAATAGTCCGTACCTTTGTAATGATTCGCTTGACTCAAAGCGTTCCTATGATTATGGTTGTAGGGAAAATTCACCAAAGCCTAAATAATCATACGAACCATTGTAAGGATTAGAAAACCTAACCCAAAATACTAGATTAGAGAATATAATCTATTTCTTACCTCCAATTACCGTCGAGAGAACTCCACAAAGGATTCATGAGTAGCAAGGTGGCTATAGAGGGGGATGTGAGGGTGAAGGTATACATATCATCATACTTCCAAGCTCTCCCTCTCTCTTTCTCCTCTTTTTCTTCTCTTTCTCTCTTTCTTTCTTCTAGGGTAAATTCGTATAGGGAGAGGGGTGCCCAAATGAAGCCCTTATATATTGCCAGATTTGGTGTAAATGGCCCCAAGGGCTAAGTTTTTACTATACTAGCCCTATGGGAGGGTCTTTTTAACCTCTAGGGCCCACTATGGGGCGTACATGTCAATATACGCCGTAAGATAGTTAGTCATAATGATCGGCCCGCCATTTGGGTGCGCCGATCGATAGATATGATTAGAAGTTTATTCAACTGTCACCGATGGTCGATCGGGGCCGCGGCTATACGGATATGAGCAGGGAAATATCCTTACTCCATGTGTAAAGTTTGGTCGTAAACTGACGGTCCGAAATCCTCAACTTTGCATAATAGTGGACGACCCAATTCACTTAAGTTTCAGCTTATTCCTTTAGGGTATCTGCACTTTTCATGTACTCATCCTTTAACTCAAGTTGAGCGGTTCTGGATACTACCTAGGTCCGACTCCCGCGATGGACATCGAGCCCAGTAAGATGGACATTATTTTATAGTTTTGGAACTAGTGGCCCACTAACGAGCGGTATAGAGCTTGTTCGGAAAATTGGGGCATTTCTGAAATGAATTAGGTATTGAGATTTCTCATGGGCAATGATTAGGGTTTAGATTAACTATGTTCATAGGGTGGCCTATTTATAACTAGTGAAAGTGGAGATTTGGTCATGATTACTCTAAACCATCAGTTTTAGGCTAAAAGAGTGACAGGGTTGATTTGGTCCATTAGTCAAGATCCGGGCCTTATCTAACTCGGCTTCGAGTAGATCTTTTAATTTAGTTATGATTGTCTTGATTAATCAGCGTTAGGTCGGTTAGATTTAGGCTCTGCGTGAGCAAATCATGTGGCTAAATTCGGTGTTTAAATGATCGGGCGAATTTGTTGGCTTCCTACGGTTGATTAATCGGACTTGTGTAGTTCTTTACTGGTACCACCTGTGTATAAACTAACACTGAGTGCTAATGGTCAGTAAGTGATAATATAAGTTAATTACATTAAAAAAAATTAAGAATTTTTGGAAATCCAAAACAGTAAAAATCCAGGACGTTACAGAAACTAGGTTTGATTCCCTTATCGTTAGGGTGTTTTGCGAATCTAGAAATATAAATTTTAAGATTCCTTGAAAATTACCAGGATAGTCATTGAACTTAGAAACATAAGTTAGGAGTTGTGGAAAACCTGGTTAGATTCGAGGAGTCACAAACTTAGACCCCTTGCAACCCATCTTGGGTTGCAAATATAACTTTAAGATATTCGTAGAACCTTAACAATAGGTCAGAGATTGGAAGACATGGATGATGATTTACATAATAGTCAGAAGGATGCTTGGTTGGTCATCTTAGGACCTTTGGAGTCTGGCTGCACAAATTCGCGAAGGACAGGGAGTTATCAAGCTCCTATCAAGTCGAATGACAGTCCAGTCACGCGATTCTTGTCTAAGTTTTTGTATAAACTGTTTCATGATCTTATATCTATGTGGATTGTTTCATGATCTTATATCTATGTGGATAGGACCATGATAAATAATTTCTTTTGATAGGACTATGGCCCCAAGATCCCGTCTCCTAAGACCGTAGACTTCTTATCTGCTAACTTCGCCAACAGACGAGGTTGTTAAGGAAGAGTCCTGAGCGCACTCACGTACCTCCAGTTAGGCTAAGTAGCCCTAAAAGAGAGTCAACGTCGGGAACTATCCCATCTCAACTACCTGCGAGTCTTGTTGGCACACCTCCATTAAATGTGCAGCATGAAGCCCCACCTAGAGATGTTATTAGTAAGATGACTACCATTATAGAACACCAATAAGCTTCGATTGCCACACTGCTAGAGGCTCTTCAACACAATATTCATGCATCGACCTTAAAGTTTAGGGAGATTAGCAGAGTGGATATGTTTGAAAGATTTAAAAGGTTAAGGCCATCGACCTTCTGAGGAGCGCCAGATCTAGTTCTCGCAGAGCACTGGATGAATAGAGTGGCCAAGATGATGAGGCCGCTGGGTTATTTTGACATCCAGAAGGTTATTTTCGCCACTCATGCCCTGGAAGGTAAGGCAGATATTTGGTGGGAGAGCGTGTTAAGAAGAGTTCCATCTGATTACTAATGGACCTAGGTTGATTTTCAGAAGAAGTTCAATGAGAAATATTTTACCCCATACTATAGCCAAGAGAAAGTATCTCAGTTCCCCAAGTTGGAGTAAGGAAATATGTTGGTGTCTCAATATGAAGCACGCCTTAATGAGTTGTCATGATATGCACCAAGGGTCATTGACGACGAGGAATATAAAATGCAGAAATTTAAGGAAGGTCTTCAACCTAAAATTCAATCGAGATTATGCACCTTTGATTTTGTTGATTTCACTGATGTTGTAGACAAAGACATGTGAATAGAAAATTATTTTGAGCGTATGGCCAGAACACGTATTTCTATTCGAGGTTCGGCGAGTAAAGCTAGGTTGGCACCATCTGCATCTCGTATGGTTGAAAAGAAGGTGAAATTCACGTCTCACCCAACTCGTTCCTCAGACCAAGTTAAGCTTTGTATCTATTGTGGAAGACTGGGTCATGTCTTAAAACAATGTTTCAAGAAACTGTGAGATGAGAGGATCTTCACTCTAGTACAATAACCTTAAGCACAAGGACAGGGAAACCATCACATGGATGCCTTGGATAAGCCCAACCCTGAGAGAGCCCACCAAGGTGAGATCTTTACAAAATTTCCTCAGTAATTATATAGTAGTTAGTAAGAATTAAGAGTTTTGTGAATATGTAATAATGTGACTATAACACTTAGAAACAATCAAATCATAGATTTTGAGATAGTACCCCAGGTGAATCGAATTCATTATGAAAGCAGAACAAGCCACCTAGGCTTATTCATTATGGAAATGGAAAGTTAAATAACATATCTCAAGCGACTAAAATGATTAGCAACATGAACCGATGGAACCATGTTTAGGAGAAGTGCATGCAGTTTAACTCGAATTCTAAATTCTGATGATTACAATGATCTCAATGCCCTTATTAAGTAGAAGATTAATATTCATTAGGATTAAGAAGGATATCAATGAACTCACTGCCTGACCAGGCAGATGTTTGACATATCGAGTTCAGACCTACTACAACTATCCTTCCGTGTTTACCTGAATAATGAGAATAAAAATATTTCGTTTACCATTAGGTAGTAGGGAGTTATCCTCGATTCCTTTCATGATAGAAGTGTTGAATTCGAGACGAAATTCTTTTAAGGGGGGTAGATTGTAACACCCAATAATTTTTAGTACTCGGGTGTTACCATGGGAACCAAACTTAGAATAAACACAAACCTGATGTATCTGAACATTTGCCCTCATTTTGGCTTGATTTGATGATTGGGAGTAATCTTCGAACATGGACCAACCCATCCTTCAGTTAAATTTTGAGATGGGTCATCATGTCATTTTGAAATCGAATCATACGCCATCAATCTTGGGTCTTAAATCACGAGATCTATCGTTCACTATGTCCTTGACAACCCGATGATCAATACACACATAAAACCATGCAATCCAGCTGATAAATACTTAGGTAACTGCCTAATTCCACCTAAGATTTCCCTAGGAACCCTAAGTGTCACTAATGACCAGGTTAAAAATCGATCGAATAGTTAGATTGACTGTCAACGATAATAAAGCTCAAAATTCACTAAGTGTGCCACATCTAAACCTTGGATCTACCACATCCTTTGGGTTGCATCTTAATTTAAGCTGACGAAATAGATGGATAGAGTGGATTTGTCGAAATCATCATGGTGGACCCCACTTTACGTGGTGCATGCGCACGACAGGTGCACACCTGCGCTGCACCGGACCGTGAAGCCCGATCAATCTAGTTTGACCTGATGAAAACAAAAAGAAGAGGTGAAGAGAGTTTTCCTGCCCGAGCTAGGTTCAAATGGATAGTTGTTCGTTGTCTTGATGGTGGCCCACCAATGACTGACCTAAACCGTCTATCTTGTGGGGAATTTGAATCCAATTGAACCCCCAGAGTTTCACACATTCGCTCCCACGTGCAACTGCATAATCATGAGCGTAACAATGCTGTGTGCAACTATTTTTCAAAATGGAAAGCCTCATTCCTCCTTCCACTTTGGCAATCCGAGTGCGCTTGCTCCTCCAATCCCAGCCCTCCGTTGGACAAATCTCAATCCTCCATTCAGCCCTTGAGTTAGGGCTTCCAAATGAAAGCCTTAGCTAGGGACTTTTTTAGTTGTAATGGTGTAGCCCCAGAAAGCATCCAGCTCATCTGTTCTTCATCCAACAGTTATGAGAGATCTAAATCTTACTATAAAGAACGAAACACCAAAACAACAGGGTCGTAGCTCCACTCCTTGTAGTGGCTTGAGCAAAATCTGAGGAATCCTCCTCCCTTTGAAACCACTGATCCAACCTTCCCCAGGCTTCGAAAAAGGTTGATTGTAAGCTCCCTAAGGTCCATGTGGACTGTCCGCAAGCACTAGAATGAGAGAAGGAGTAGCGAGCTCGAAGACGCCATTAACAATCACATTCTCCTATGTCTCATCTGCTGAGTTTTAGGCGAGCCGGGACCGAGTTCGACCATTCCGGTTTGAACTCTGAGCCTTGCTGGTGATATCGGAAATAAAAAGAAAGAAAAAAAGGAAGAAGAAGGTGGAAAGAGAAAGGTAATCCGAGCAGTGCCGCACTGGGCCTTTGCCCGAGTCGTGACCCACTAACTTGCTAGACGGTGTGGACGGGAAAAGAGAGAGAGAACGAGAGATAGAGGGCAGAGAGTGTGGGTTCGAGTGGCAAAGTTGACTCAATGTCGAGTAAGCCGAGTCGAGTTGGGCTTGGGCCTAGTTCAAGCTAGAGGGTTGCTGGACATTCTAGCAGGAAATAAAGGAAAAGAGAAGCAAAAGAAGAAGAGGGAGAAAGGAGAAAGAAAGAAGGGAGAGAGGAAGCTTGGGTTGGGGTTGTTGTCGGGTCAAGTGGACTCGACCCGCCGACTTGTGGAGCCGAGTCTAAGTTCGGGTTTGATCTGTCCAAGCCCACTGCTGGGCATGGTTGGAAAAAAAAAGAGAAACAAAGAAGGAAGGAGAGAGAAGAAGAAGGGAAAAGAGAGGAGAGAGAGAGAGAGAGAAAGAGAGAGAGAGTGGGTCTGCTGAGTCGACTCGGTTGAAACTCACCGAGCCTAAATGAGTTTATCCAGGTTGAGGTGAGTCAACTCAGTTTTTTAGAATGATTAACCCTAGTTTGATGCATTTACACATTTAGTCATTTTCTTAGTTGTAAGTTGTTAATGATATTGGTGCATATCATTTCCGTTGAGAGGAGTAGATCATTTCAAGCCGGGCTAGACCCAAGTTAACTTGGATTTTAGATAAGCAGGCCCTACTCTATTTGGAATGTTCATTAGAACTAATTAGTGACTAATTTAGACTTTGAGATTACACATTTTCTTGGATTTAAATTTACACTTAAGTTTATTTACTTGTGCCAATTTGAATCTAATTCGGATGTACATTGGGGACTTTAATTATTTGGGTGCATCCGAATCTATTCTATCCTAACCATTCATATGTGATATTTTAGGTTAATCGAGTGTTTTGAGTCCTTTAATGGTCTCTAACCAAGTAAGAAATAAATCCACACTCTAAGGTAAGGACTCCCCCTTTAAGCTTCTCACTTAAATTTG
The DNA here is from genome assembly GCA_021015155.1 of Magnolia officinalis. Taxonomy (NCBI): domain Eukaryota; kingdom Viridiplantae; phylum Streptophyta; class Magnoliopsida; order Magnoliales; family Magnoliaceae; genus Magnolia; species Magnolia officinalis. Next base: position 84,183,288 of record JAJHSJ010000002.1, on the reverse strand, counting down.
GCAATCTCGATATAAATAATGATTTAATCTCTCACATTTTGTATCTCCTAATGTCACACCCCAAACCTGGAGATCGGACTCACAGGAATCCCGATCGCCGAATCCGGTGCCGACAACCTCTATAATACTCCATTCTTGGCTCCCAACGCCCATACGCCAGATTTCTATCCTAGGATTCTACATGGAGGATTATTCAACATACATTTATCTCGTAAGAAGCATAACCACAAGTTTACCCAAATCACAAAGGCAACATCATCATCACATATCCACTAATATAATTATTTGAATATAATGCTGAAAGGAAAATACATATATCGAAAATCAAAGCTTCAGAGGTCCGCTGCATGCTCCAAGCTCAACGCTGCTGCAACCTAGCATCACTTGCACGCATCTATCATGCATAAGCTTATAGAAAGCTTAGTGGGTAGTGAAAGTGTACGCGCAAGATAAGTGTCAAGTATATAATACAATGCCATAAATCATAGAATATCGAAAATACTGGCAAGTTCATGAATCATACGATATCAGAGTAAGCGGAAACACTGACAAGTCCACGAATACAATTAGCCGTACCAAGGCCATACGATGCAAGAACGTAAGAAGTCAAATATCAGATGCCGAGGATACAATCTAATATACAAATCATGATGAGTCCACGCATACCGGAATGTGCAATATGCGGTGCGAATGAAATGACCAAGCTAGAGTGTGAAGTCGGGATGATAGTACGTAGTATCGCAGGCTACGGGGTCCACCACAAGGGACTTCTATCCAAACCAATCCCATACCTAAATTTGGATAGTCAAACCTAATGTGGTAAACTCCTGATCTCAGGTTAGTCACACGCCCCAACAGAAATCCTGGCCATTGCGAAGGTACACGTAACAAATAGTTGCGCACCACCAGCACGAGTGGATAGTGAATGAATGAATGAATGAGTATGCAACTCATGCTCAACAAGTCCTCATAACAATACAGTTCCTCTCTGGGGAAATCACCGGAGTCTAGTACACTCTACGCGCTTGCCACCCCTATCCGAGCGCATAACTGGGTACATGGAAGAGACCTCACTATCTGCCTGCCAATATCGGGCCCGACTCGTCGATAACAAACCCATTATTCAAGCTGATCAAACTTAACCTATATAATGCCCCCTCACTCAGGCGGGTAATGTCACACCCCCTCCCAACCGACCACGACACAGTGGGAGACGCGGCCTACTGGTATATGACCCTCATGCGCTCATATATATCTACTGGGTCTTGACGTTGGGGCGTCCTCTGATACCAAGAGGGTTTAGGAATTTTCACCCAGGGTCATCTATGGCAACCCGATGCTAATAACATATTTTCAGTGTTCCATTTGGTCATCCACGATATGCCTATGGAGGCTACGGCCCTGATGTCGCTAGGGCATACAGCAATCACAACACAATGCAAGATGCATGAGACATGCAATCCAGTCATGCATCAATCTTGCGCATACCGTGTGCTCGTGTGGGATAACTCTACCTATCAAGGAGTCCCATAAACCATCTGTACTATGGCATGCGCAATGGTCAATCACATCTCATAACAAACATGCAGATGATGTGTATGGACGTGTATCATAATGCTATGCTGTCACATACTCATAATCGGTATCAATAACCGGCACCGATAACCAACAACGATAGTCGGCCTCGATAATGTGGACATTCAACCAACATTGCCCCCAAGGAATGACCCACATAGAGCCTAACATATAGTGGACCCATGGCCTCACACAAGGGCCAAATATACAACATCATGGGCCTCACTCAAGAACTTAATACACATTACGATGGGCCTTTCACATGGGCCTAACATACATCACAATGGGTTCTATCGCCAGGCCCTTAAATGCATCACAATGGGCCTCATCACATAGGCCTCATAAACATCATTTTAGGCCTTAAACACGGGCTGAATACACATCAGCCTCAAATACGGGCCGCATATACGTCACATTGGGCCTCAAACACGGGTCGCATATACATCATACAGGCTGAATACACATCACAATGGACCTCAACTACGGGTCGCATATACATCATATAGGTCTTAACAATCGGCCTTGGCAATCAAAATCGGCCTCGACAATCGAAATCGGCCTCAACAATCAGAATCGGCACTCGGGATCGGCCTTGATACTCGGCCTCGACAATCAGAATTGGCCTATACAATCGGCCTCGACAATTCGGAATCAGCCTCGATACTCGGCCTCAACAATCAGAATCGGCCTATACAATCGTCCTCAACAAATTGGAATCGGCCTAGATACTCGACCTCGACAATCAGAATCGGCCTCGACAAATCGGAATCGGCCTTGATACTTGGCCTCGACAATCTGAATCGGCCTATACAATCGGCCTCGACAATCGGAATCGGCCTCGACAAATCAGAATTGGCCTAGATACTCGACCTCGACAATCAGAATCGGCCTCGACAATCTGAATCGACCTATACAATTGGCCTCGATACTCGACCTCGACAATCTGAATCGGCCTATACAATCGGCCTCGACAACCGGAATCGGCCTCGACAAATTGGAATTGGCCTTGATACTTAGCCTCGACAATTGGAATCGGCCTCGACAAATCGGAATCGGCCTCGATACTCTGCCCCAACAATCGGAATCGGCCTCGATACTCGGCCTCGACAATCGGAATCGGCCTATATAATCTGCCTCGACATATCAGAATCGACCTCGATACTCGGCCTCGACAATCGAAATCGGCATCGGCCTAGATACTCGACCTCGACAATCAGAATCGGCCTCGACAATCTGAATCGGCCTATACAATCGGCCTCGATACTCGGCCTCGACAATCTGAATCGGCCTATACAATCGGCCTCGACAATCGGAATCGGCCTCGACAAATCGGAATTGGCCTTGATACTTAGCCTCGACAATTGGAATCGGCCTCGACAAATCGGAATAGGCCTCGATACTCGGCCCCAACAATCAGAATCGGCCTATATAATCGGCCTCGATACTCGACCTCGACAATCGAAATCGGCCTATATAATCTGCCTCGACATATCAGAATCGACCTCGATACTCAGCCTCGACAATCGAAATCGGCCTATACAATTGGCCTCGACAAATCGAAATCGGTCTTGATACTCGGCCTCAACAATCGGAATCAACCTATATAATCAGCCTCGACAAATCGGAATCGGCCTCGATACTCGGCCTCAATAATCGAAATCGGCCTTGACAAATTAGAATCGGCCTATACAATCGGCCTCGACAAATCGAAATTGGCCTTGATACTCAGCCTCGACAATCGGAATTGGCCTATATAATTGCCCTCGACAAATCGGAATACTCGGTCTCAACAATCGAAATTGGCCTATACAATCGGCCTTAATAAATTGGAATCAGCCCCGATACTCGACCTCAACAATCAGAATCGGCCTCGACAAATCGGAATAGGAATTGGCCTCGACAATCGGAATCAGAATCGGCCTCAACAATCGAAATCGGTATCGACAATCAGAATCAGCCTCGATAATCAGTCGATCAAGGCCTAAGGAAAGGTCACAATATGGTCATTAAACCATCATTGCCCATCAATGTGGACATTTAACCAACATTGCTCCCAAGGAGTGGCCCACATAGGGCCAAACATATAGTGGGCCCCTGGCCTCTCACAAGGGCCTCATATACAACAGGTGAGCCCTGCACATGGGCTATAAATACATCAAGGTGGGCCCTGCACACGGGCCTCATTACACAACAGGTGGGCCCTGCACATGGCCATAAATACATCACAAGTGGGCCCTACACACGGGCCTCATATACACAACTGGTGGGCCCTGCACATGGGCCCTAAATACATCACAGGTGGGCCCTGCTGTAACACCCCGAATTTTTGCCAACCTAGCGTTAAATGTCCTTAGGCAATGGGTCGATCATAACACCTTATTGACTTCTCAGAACTCAATCCCGAAGTCTCAAATCCCCTCTTCAACCCATTTCCTTCAAAATCTCACCTTTCACCACCTTGTTCTTCAGATTTTTCTAAGTACTTTCACATTAGACAGAAATCCTAAAGTTTAAATGATGAAGAACAATACTTAAACTAAAACTTACCGTAAATAGTAAATACATAAATAAAATGGGCTTTTGATCATTAAACTTATGGAATCTCACAAAAGAAATAGGTTATTTGGAAAGATCAACCTCTCCTACCCTAGGACCTTATTCTGTCATAATTAGGGTGGAATTTAGTTAAGTACTAAACTAAATTAATTGTGGAATTAGTTCGAACCACTTTAAATACGAACTGCAAGACCCAAAACTAGTAGAATTGCTAACGTTATGTTACGTAGAAACCTGGGATCAATCTCTAAACCCAGTTGCTCTCGGGAGCACTTTGAAACTCTGTATCGGACCTGGACCGGGCGTCGAAAGTCCGATTACTGCAAACCTGTACGGTTATGACCGCCTTGCTGGGCTTGACGACCATCTCGAAATCAAGTCCTAACAGTATCCAGAAACGCACAACTTGAGCTCGGAGCAAAGTGTGTGAGAAACGTGAATATCTTTAGAAAATGTACTCAGATTTAAGTGATTTGGGTCATTCTCTTGCGGACCAAATTTAAGCTTTCAGACCGTCAGAAGATGACCCAAATACACCCTCGGATCAGGAAAATTTTCCAGTACAGGTCGGTGTACTTGTGGCCCTGATTGAGTGGCGATGACCGTTGAACTGAAACTGGTCCACCACGGTCGATCCACAAATCCGATCTGACCGAAACCTTAAATCGACCTAGATCCAATGTTAGGGAGCTTAAGTCCGACCGCACGTAGAAAGGGGGCCACCAGAAATGCTCTGTTGGACCGAAACTGTCACCCTTTGGCTATAACCTAAGTATACCTTGGCCCTGGGGCCATTCACATCAGTTCTGGGCCATATAATAGTTAAACCCTCTCTCTCCCTTCACATACGATTTTGCAACCCTAAGAGAGAGAAGAGAGCAAAGAGAGAAGGAAAGAGAGAGAGAAAGTGTGAGAGGAAGTGGAAGATTGTTCCTGGGATCTTTCCATGCCGCTCCACGTTCTTTACCACCTCATCTGTATCGCTATTCCGGCGATTCCGATTCCATTAGTAGGTAAGAAATCCTAACCCTAATCTGTTTTAGGGATACAAGTAGAGTAAATGCTGAAGTAACTAACCTATTTCATGCTATAGGTTTCCGTTGTGCCGTGGATGAGAACTTAGTGTTTAAACTTAGTTTGTTACGAGTTTACCGACAAAAGGTGCGGGCTATAAACGTTTAGGTTATGGTTTTCAAGGCTTTCAATGTCGACTAATGATTTATAACTGATTTGGGTGTCATTTCACATGCTAAATGTGAAGATTCCTTCGCTTTACAGATATATATGAATTATGATAAGTATAATGCACTCCATGTGTTAGTTGAAATGATTGAATGCGTATAGAATTTGGATTCATGTTTGACATGATTATCCATCATGGATATAGGGTTGTTGTATGTGCGGCAACCCCTTGGCGAAAGGGTTTATCCTAATACATGTTATGGCCAACATACGTCATGTATGTTATAGTGTGTAATCTAAGTGTTTGTTGAAATGACTGAATGAATATGGAATTATGATTGGTGCTTAACATGATTATTTGTTGCTAATGTATGATCTTTGTGCACGTAGCAACTCCTTTGTGAAAGGATTCGCTATAATATGTGTTTTTAACTAACTTATTACATGTACGTAATATATGTTGTTTAATTGTTTGATAAAATGCCTGAATGAGAAAATACTTGATGTGATGTACCTAATGAGGGTGTTGTGATAGGATCCTCAATCCCCTTATACATAGTTAGAATTTCCTTTATGTAACCTATCATACTACTATGTGATTTACTGTTGAAATGCCTATGTATGCTAACATATACACTATGTGTTCGTTGAAATGCTCAAATGAGATTTACATTTGATTTTAGTTGTAACATGCTATGTTTGGTTACTACATACGTATACAATTGCTTGGAGTGTGTTTGGGACTATGGTATAGTCCAGGCAACCGGTAACAGCTTCTGATTTGGTGGCTGAGGTGATTTTGCCACACAGGACGTGTTCGATGAATCCGAGCCGTACTTTGGTTGTCGACAGTAGCTAGGCCACACGGAGTGCTTACGCACTTCATGTTGACTAATTCGATATATGCTCGTACCAGTCGAGCTCGTCAAGTAACCCGATTGACCCAATGTATGTTCACCACGTATGGATGCTACTACTTGAACCTAAGTTACCGAACTCACTAGTGGAATCCCGTTAACCTTGGTACCTCTATCCGCTAAGACTCATGAGCCAGACATAGTGGTATGGGACATTGTGGTCGAGCTGTCGGCCTACACTGGGGCGACGAGCCTCCCCGTAGTGACCAGTGAGCAACATCGCCTTGTGAGCCGAATACGGTGGTATGGGACACTGTATTCGAGCTGTCGGCCTACACTGATTAGGTGACGAGCCCTTTGTAGTAACCTTGAGCATACTCTGATACTACGTTGAGGTGACGAACCTTTTTGTAGCGACTAGAGTATAAACTAGGCCTACACTGATCTGGTGAAGAGCCCTTTGTAGTGACCTAGAACCGCAACATCGTATGATATTTACTAGGACTAACGACCCTAAAATGGATCATTATTTGGGAAATGATATAAGGGAGGTACCTTAGCTTCCCAATCCTGCTGTATGAAAAGGTCTAATAAGAACTCGGTAATCACGTTCATGCACCATATTGCTTGTGCCTTTGGCGTTGGAGTTGAGCACTGTGGAAGGGGTGCATGCCGCGACCGTGAGATGAAGTTCGCGGAGGGAGTGCAAGCGAGGGCATACATCATTAATACATATCATCCTTACATTAACCAGAGTACATAGAAATGCTTGATTGTATTACTTTATCATTACTGCGTGACTGAATTGATAGCATGTTAACCTTTGCTTTATAGCTCCACTGAGTTAATCACTCATTCCCACGTTCTGGGACAGTGTTTTAAACACCAACCAGACCCTGTCTTAGCTGTAGGTGAAGGTGATGCCTACGAGGCGGAGCCAGACTTCTACGACGATGAGGAGGAGTTCTCATACATGCAGTTATTAGGCGGGTTTATGTAGACCTTGTTCTAATTCGACGGGATTATAGGGATATATGATTTAGTTGAACACTTTACATTTTGGTATTTTATATAGTTTGACACAAAACATGTATATATTCAGCCCTATTACGTATTCATACTTTGGAGATTTAAAATCACTTATATACTTTATATATCTATCACAGTCTTCCGCTTACGTAATTTAGTCATCCCTGGAGTATAATATGCTGTTTTAGTATAATCCCACTCATGTTCGAATGCACTCATAATAATCATCATAATAAGTGATGCGTTGGAACTCGGGAGTTGGGCTTTGCTCGACCCCCGATTTTCAGGGCGTTACACCTGCACATGGGCCTCATATACACAACAGGTGGGCCCTGCACATGGGCCATAAATACATCACAGGTGGGCCCTGTGCACGGGCCTCATATACACAATAGGTGGGCCCTGCACATGGGCCTCAAATACATAACATGTGGGCCCTATGCATGGATCTCATATGCATCAAATGGGCCATGCCAACGGGCCTAATACATATCACAATGGGCCGCACGATATGGGCCTAATACACATCACAATGGGCCTTACCCATAGGCCACGAATACATCACAATGAGCCTTGCCCATAGGCCTCGAGTACATCACAATGGGCCTTGCCCATGGGCCTTAGATTCAAGCAGGTGGGCCCCATCATATGGGCCCTAAATACAGGGCAGGTGGGCCCTATCACATGGGCCTCAAATATACATCATGATGGACCTCATGGATGGGCTGCCCCAAAATCATTTCAATAGTTGTAGGTATAACATGTGTATCACTATACACATCATTTCATGGGGTACACAGCACACCAATGATGATCAACACTGTCTAAACATTCCAAACATTGTCTATGTAAATCAACACCATTCAAACACTGTCCAGCGCCGTCTAGCACTGTCTGAATGGTGTGGAGGAAACAAATACACCACATGGGTCCTATAGTGGATGGACGGTTAGGATATAACACATACTTTGCGATCAGACCCACCGTCCCAGCCAATGGATGGTGGGGATATACAACATATATCAAGGTGGGTCTCACATTGCTAGGTGACATCAATACAGCAGCTAAATAGCTGCTATAAATGTACACTAGTCAATCCGTTCCCACATCAATGTAGGCCCCACGTGTACGGTGGGTCCCACCGTCCAAGGTCTGGACGGTGTGGATGCACCACATGTGTAGGGCCCCACACAAAAAGGATGGTGTGGATATAAAATTCATACGTCTGGTGAGTCCCATGGACGGTTTAGATATAAAGCATACCTCGTGATCAGCCCACCGTCTAGAGGTCTAGACGATGTGGATTTGAGGCACATACATCACGTTGGAGCCCACTGCACCGTCCAGACATTTTGGACGGTGGTGATGAAGAGCACATGCGTTGAAGTGGGTCCCACCGTCTGGACAGATGGACGATGTGGATAAGACCCATACATATATAGTGGGTCCACAGAACTTGGTGATGTCCTCTCATGCAGGTGGGTCCCACATGGGGCCCACCAAATATATATGTGGTATATATATATATATATATATATATATATATATATATATATATATTATATTATATGTTATTTATTTATTTTATTTTTTTAACTACCCAGCGTCCAAACCTTCCATGGTCTAGATGTTATTTCATACATAAAAGGGCCCACATGGCACCGTCCTCATGGACGGTGCAGACATATAACATATGTATTTAAAGCTAGGTCCACACATGTGGGACCCACCAGCTGATAAGATCGAGCTGATATTATATTTCCCTTCGCCTGGGACTGTCCGGACAGACGGCAGTAAGCCCGTCCGTTGGACAGTCCAGCAAGGTGGGCTTCGCGGTTAGATGACATGGATATAACACATGCTGGTGGGCCACACATAAACACGTCAGGTGGGCCACAACCTTTTCATCATCATCACCATACATACAAAAGAAAAGGGAAAGAGAGAGAGAAAGAGAGAGATCGGATGGCGATGGAGGGACCCCACCACTATGGGCCCCACTAGCTTACAATCACATACATCAAGATGGGTCCCACCACAAGTGGGCCATCAAATATAAAAATCGAGTGATGAACACCCACCTTTGATCTTCTTGGACTTCTTCTCCCATCAACGCATCCTAGAGCTCCGAGGGATGCATTTCAACAGTGGAGATGATCTTTGGATGATGGAGATGGGAAGTAGGAAGGTGGGTCACACATGGCTTCTCACATGGAGGCTTGAGAAGCTTGGACGTTGGGGTTTGGATTGCTTTGGAGAATGAGAGAGAGAGAATGAGAGAGAGAGAGAGAGGTGATGGAGTGAAAAGGTGAGTGATAGGTGGAAAGGTGAGTGATGTGTACTTGACATGTAGGGTGTGTAAGAGAGAGTTGACTTTGGAGGGTTGCTTGTACTTGACATGATGTGTACTTGATCGATGGGATTGATTGATTGATTTGATAACTTCTCTTGGGTTTTGCAAGGTGCGGCATTTTTCTAGAACTGAGCGCGGGCCCACATCTCCTAGCCTGGGTATCGCCTCAGCGTGCGAGACGCGGCGACGGTGCGGTCGCACTGGTACAGGTCTTGGGTCGAGCCAATGCAGGAATACGGGATACAACTTAGGATTGCGCGCAACTGCCGATAATAGATCGCGGGTTGCTAGAATTCGACCGGGAGGACCGCGAAAGCATACGGAATGGTACGGGCTAAGATACGGGCCTTACACCTAAGTTACTTGATTAATTTACTTATCTCATTATGTGAATATGTCAATTTATTGCACGATCGACTCATGTGTTGCATACTTGATATGTCTCTTTAATTTTAACAAGCATAAATAATTTAATGGTCAATGTTATCTCTAGTTATACGATCTGTTAATTAATTAGATGTTTGCTACTTGTGATTATTTGATGGATTGAATGGAACTTGTTGTCGACTTACTATCTTGCGGTCCATTTGTGTCATACCTGGCTTTTATCGCACATTGACCCTACGTGACTTGGATTGCATATCTGCCTTACATGGCTTGGATCACATATTTGCCATCTGTGGCTTGGATCACATATTTTCCCTTCACGACTTTGATGGAATATTGGTGCCATTTGTGGCTTTGGTGGTTATATTCGTATAACTTTGTTGATTTTCGAGTCATTATGTGGAGTTTGATTGCTTTCCGGGTGGTGCTGAAGTTCATTTATTGATTTTCTAGTCATCTTGCGGAGTTCATACGATTTTCGAATGACGCCGGAGTTTATAGGTTGATTATTGTGATTTTCGGGTGAAGCTAAAGTTCGTTTATCAATTTTTTAGTTACATTGCAGAGTTCACGTACGATATGATTTCTGGGTGAAACAGAGGTTTGAATGTTGATTTTTTAATCACCTTGCGGAGTTCACTTATATTGTGATTTTCAGGTGAAGTTGAAGCTCACATGTTGAGTTTTTAGTCACCATGTAGAGTTCATATAATTTACGGGTGAAGCAGAAGTTCATTTATTGATTTTCTTGTCATCGTGCAAAGTTCTATATGATTTCTGGGTGAGCGAAAGTTCACTTGTTGGTTTTTTAGTCATCTTGTGGAGTTCACGTATAATGTGATTTTGGTGCAATAGAAGGTTTTATGTTGATTATTCGATTATCTGAACACATTCACTAGCATTACGATTGCTATTACATTTTCGTAATAGTGAAATTATATTGATTGGCATTATTTTTGAGTATATGATCATGATTTTGAATTATGCTATTTAATATATCTCTTCTCATGTCTTGCGATCTATATTAGGTTATGTATGATGAGTGTATAATCTTAGAGGGTATTCCTCACTGCGATAGCCAATGACTCTATCAAAACATATTAGTTGATGCAGCTGTAGAGCGAGTCAATATTGTTCACTTGGTTGCTGGAGTAGATCAGGTAGCTGGGGAGCTAGATGGGCCCTGTGGCCCATATTGAGTTCAATCATTAGATGATAGATTTTTATTTTTGTTTAGCGAACTTTTGGTAGTTGGGTTGTATAAGTCCTGTATGGGCACTACATTTAGATTTTTGTGGTAATTGGAATGCTTTTATACAATGTAGGGTTAACTCTGCCAATATTTGATGTTATTTCTGATTAATGATAAGAATGTTTAAATTTTAATTGAAATTTTAAAGGCTAATGCTTAGGTTTTTGGAAAACGAGTAGTATACTCGAGTTTCGAAAACTGTGGTGTTACAGGTACTTTTCAATGTTTATAAGGCCGTTGAGTGCAACTCAAACCACCATTCATGTGATTATCATGCAAGGGTTATGGGAACCCCAGAAACATTTCTAAAATTACAAATAAGCGTTGATTAGTTATAAATAAATGATGGAGCCTTCCACTTGTTAGTGCACTGATTTGTGCACATTATTTGTCAATCACGTGAGTCCATGTGTCTGGTACTTGGCTGAGTCCTTGGAAGCTGAAAACTAAAGACACAAGTAGAGGTGGAGCATCAAGGAGCAAAGAACAGGTATATGAGATGCCTTAGTGACCATAACCGATGACCCAAAACAACCTAAACCTTTAGATGATCTTAACCCTAATAGGTAAACTGTTTATTGATCATCCCTTAAGTCACATGATCCTTAATTGATCATCCTTAGATTGGCTTTAAAGGTCCCGAGTTATTAGAACATCTGCACATTTTCAATAAACTTTAGTCCCATTGAACCCACCTTTGGTCCGATCGAAATCGGCTAAAATTGGATAGCGTGTTATGGCAGAATTCTAAGTAATTCTCCTGTAACCGAATACCACATTTAGTCCCATTATGACCATGTTCGGTGCGAATGAAGACCACTTTCGGTGTGACTGAAAGTACCCAAGTTTATCCACCAGCTTTCTTATCTAATTCAGTGTGATCGAACCATAATTTGGTGCGACCGAATACTAGCCATTTCTGCCAATTATATGACCATTGAAACTTGATTCCTTTATATAGAAGATCCCATCTTTGGACGTTTTAGATGGTTTCTTTGTGTGCAAGTGAAGCTTAGGTGGATCCCTAATCAAATCCCACATTTTAAGCCTCATATTTCATGGGACTTGATTCATCATCTTAAGCTTTACCACTCTAATGAGGATTCCAACCTCAATATCGAAGATGAACTCAATCTCCACCATTTTATAGCAATTAGACCCAACCTTATTTATGTATCCTTTGTCTAAACTCTCTAGGAGACCTTCTAATAGAATTCTTTAGGCATTACAAATTCTCATTAGTTGTAGAATATTCTATCCAACGTCCCATCTCTATGGTCACCGAAAGGAGCATCGCATGTAAGGTGTTTGATCCTTGAGCTAAACAAATTGGTAATACATTGGCATCATGATTTGGAGAGAAAAGGGGAGCTGATTAAAGCATGAGAGAGCATTGATGAAGCAACCCAAGAAGGCACTATAAAAGGGACTCAATCCGACAAGTAAGTTGTCATTTGTAGGAGTTCATGTACACTCCTTCCTTGTGTAAGATTGAGTGTAGAGTTTGAATTGTCAAACTCAAGTTCTTGTGTATGACATTAGTTCTTGTATAAGACCTAAATCTAAGTCCTCGTATAGGCCACCGGACATGGGTGTGTACATGTTAGTCATCGAGGGAGCCTCTAGCGAGAATAAACGTAAGTTTTTGGATTGGACTGAGGTTGTTGGTTAGCTGATAGAAAACAACAAGTCTCTTGTGGGAGCCTCCGTTGGAAGTGTACACTAGAGTCCTTGTGTAGGGCTATAAAGATTAGAGGTGAATGTTGAGTGTTAAATATTGCATATTCTCCCTTATTTATATCTTAGTTTTATGAACATGATAATGCTTAATGGTATATTTTATACATGTTTGTATTGTAAGGTGAATATGAGAGTTTGGATTGAAAAGAATGTTAAAAACATGGATTTGATGCTAAAAAATCACCAAGGCAAGGGGTGGATCTTACGAGACGAAGATTGAAGAATTCACATGCCAAAGATCCAAGAAAACCAAGTGCAGAATGAAGAGAATCGAAGATTTGAAGTGAAGAAAAGGAATCCTAAAAATTCAAGTGAAATTTGACTAACCCGAGAAAATTCAGCTCGAACTCCAACAACATTATCTTTTAATATTCCCCTAGTCGAAGATTACGCTCGACTAGTTGAACTTGTCCTTCGACTAGCCCGAGCTCTGGTTCAACTAGTCGGAGATTACACAGATTTTTTGCGGACTGCGTAAATTTGAGGCGGTTTACGGACTTTTCCAACTCGGTGCGAAAGTTTGAGTTCCCCAACTATAAATAGGAGTTCCTTGGATGCTCTAAAGCATCTTCTAGGGTTTAAGGAGTGGAGCAAAAGGGTGGAGAGACGCCGCTAAGAGTTTTCTTCTTCTTCCTTAGTTTGTTTTTATGCCTTCTTTAAGAGATTTTTGTTTAATCATGTCTATGGTTAACTAAACCTCTTAGCTAGGGCTAAGAGGTGAAGCTTGTAGCGTGATTGAGATGTTTACTTTGCTTTTATTCATGTTTATATTGAATTTCATTGATTTCTAGTTGATTTTAAGAAATATTTTCAGTTTTCTAAGGTTGGTTGTGACTCAAATTACAATAGACGGTGCGATAGCTTTGGATATTTTCTTTTCTTATTTGAGACTGTGGGATTGGTAAATCTTGTTGTTTGCCATAGTCTCCTGGGCATGGTTGGGTGACGGAATCCCTTCCAAATCTTCACAATTCTCATCTCTTAAGACTAATTCAATGAAAGTTCAGAGATTTGATCATCTCTTCTTCCAACTAGATAAGATAGGACTCTGATTCCAGTTGTGTCTCTTGAATCAAGTAAGGTAACATCTTAATAGCTACAAGTGGATCCTTGACACTGTAGTTCTCATCTTTAAATTCACAAGTTTCAATCTACAATATCGTAATTACTTCCTTATTTTCCAATTTTAGATTTAAATCTTCTTCTAGTTCTAGTTCTAATTACTTTCAGAATACGTACAAGTTTAGTCTCTGTTAATTCGACCTTGGTCTCATTGAGATTATTACTACATCGCGACCCTACACTTGGGGTTGTGAACAAGTTTTTGGTGCCGTTGCCAGGGACTACGGTTGCATTTTTCTGAATTTAATTAGTATTAGAATTAGGTTAAGATTAGGATTAACTTTTTGTTTTGTTTCTAGTTTAGGATTTTTTTTGAACTTGTTTTTAGAATCTAACTTAGTTTTCTGTTTTGTATGATTCTAACATAGCAATCTCCGATTCGGTAATCTCTTTCTAATTCTCCCTCTTAATTTTTTTAGATCTCTTAATTGTTTTAGTTTCCCTAGTTTTTTTTTCCTACGTTTAGGTTTAGTTACTTGAAGGCTTCTAGTGCTTCATACCCAAGTGGGTTCATGACAACACTCGATGTCTCTTAAGTGAAGGAGGATTAGTCGAAGGGCTACCTATCCATTACAGGATTAGATACCACCAAAGATTCTCTGAGTCAATAGAAGTGACGGCTACCAATTAACCTCAACCTCCAGTTGAGAAAATTCAGGATGAAAACAAGGTGCATAATGCACCCCCGTCTCGTACCCTATGAGATTATTTACAACCAGTGAGAGTGAGCACACATTCCTGTATGATTTTTTCAGAAAACACAAGAAATATGAATATTAAATCGGGGGTGATCCAACTCCTTCCAAAGTTCCATGGACTTGAATATGAAAGTCTATATCTACACAAGAAAGAGTTTGATGAGATAATAGCCACTTTACACTTTCCCAACGTGTCTAAGGACACGATCAGGCTGAAACTCTTTCCCTTCTCCTTAAAAGAAAAAGCTAAAACGTTGTTGCAATCACTACGTCCACGATCCATTGGCAGATGGAATGACATGACAAGGGAGTTTATAAAGAAATTCTTCACATACCATAAGACGAACACCATCAGGAAGTTGATTATGAACTTTGCCCAAAGGGAAGATGAGACATTCTTCCAATGTTGGGAGCGGTTTAAGGATCTTGTCAGCTCATGCTTACAACATGGCTTTGAAATGTGGCACATAGCAAATTTCTTCTATGATGAACTGACATCTTTCATGCGCCAATTGGTCGAGACGATGTGCAATGGGGAATTCATGAACAAAGATGTCGATGATGTGTGAGATTAGTTTGATAAACTTGCTGAAAACACACAATCATGGGACATCTCCCCAAAACCCAGCACCACTTCTGAGCTTACTTAAACAAAGGAGAGGGGCAGAATATATATATTGAAAGAGGAAGATGATATCAATGCTAAAGTGGTTAATCTCACAAGCAAAATTGAGGCCGTGGAACTTAAGAAAGATAAGGCTAAGGAAGTTGTTTGTGGTATTTGTACTTGCAACATACAACTGAAAATTGTCCAACAATACCTGCCTTTTAAGAAATTCTGAATGAGCAATCAAATGCCATGAACAACTACTAAAGACCTTTCAGTGGACCCACCTCAAATACATACAACTCTAGCTAGAGGAACCATCCAAATTTTAGTTGGAGAAATGGACAAACAACTACTCCTCAAGAGATCCTTAACCAATTTTTGAATCAAAGGAACCTTCAAGAGGATCCGATCTTAAAACATATTCAAAACCAAGAGCTTCTCAATTGGAGTATATTGCATGTCATTCAAGACCTTTCAAAGGCCATACAAGGGCGTGAGAAAAAAAAAATTCAATTGGGGAGAAAGGGATCCTTCCGGCCCAACCTCTCCCCAACTCTAAACCGCAATACGAAATTAGTGACCCAAGCTCTTCAAATCATATGGAACAAGCTAAGTCTATCACCACTCTTAGGAGTGGAAAGACAATTGACAAATCTATTTCGGTGTGGGCTAAAAAGTTTAAGGACCCAGAAGTATATGAGAATAATAGACCTAACAATACTCCACATCGGTTGGAACCGAAACCTCAAAATAAGCCGATTGCGCCATTCCCCCAACGGTTGATTGCACCAAAACCTCTAGTTAACTCACAGGATATTCTAGAGGTGCTGAAACAAGTGAAAGTCAACATTCCTCAGTTGGACGCTACGAAACAAATCTCATCTTACGCAAAATTTCTGAAAGATTTATGTACAACCAAGAGATGATAGACTGTTCAACATAAAAATTTTCTGACAAAAAAAGTGAGTGTCATCCTCAAGTAAGATGTGCCACAAAAATATAAAGATCCTAGTAGCCCAACTATCACCTGTATAATTGGAAATCACCAGATAGGGCACGCACTTCTTGACTTGGGAGCAAGCATTAATTTGATTCCCTTATCGGTATATGAAAAATTGGGTCTAGGTGAATTAAAACCCACCCAGACCACATTACAACTTGCTGATCATTCGGTCCGTGTACCAAGAGGGATAATCGAGGATGTGCTTGTCTAGGTTGACAAATTTAACTATTCGGTAAATTTTATCGTCCTGGATACTTAACCCATTTTAGATATGAGCACTCAGATCCCTGTCATCCTTGGTTATCCATTCCTAGCTACATCAAATGCCATAATTAATTGTAGGAATGAAGTTAGGAGTTTATCTTTCGGAAACATGACGTTGAAGCTCAATATCTTTTTCAACATGAGCAAACAGTCAGAAGATGTTGACGATATCCACGACATTAACATGATCAAATATTTCATGAAAAATAGAGCCACCCTGAATCCATACTTTGATCCTCTAGAAACAGTGTGAGGAAAGTGATCTCAACTCACTTGTGAACTGTACTAAATTAGACAATGATGAGGAGTGGGATGATAATCATGAGTTTACAGCCCAAAATTCCCTGGAACCGATTTCAATTATGGTCTAGATAAATGATCATGAGGTACAAAAAGTTGTCGACCATAATGATATTTTCCCCCTATCTGACGCGTTTGATTTAAATGGGAGAGGGTGAGTTCCTTCGAATTAAACCGCATGATTCTTTTGAGGCGTGCTCGGCCCACTCCCCTGATTTAAATGATGATTTGATTAGGGAAATGGATGACTCACTCGATGTGACTTCGATATTTGAAACTACCCAGCGGAAGCCACCATTTGAACAGTCATCCCTTAACAATACAAAGCCTCTACTGATTAGTATCAAGGAACCAAGTCTTCTCCTTAGATCTTTGCCTATTGATTCTCAATCTATCTATACAGGGCAAGGCTAAATGCATCCAGTGATGATTGATTCTCACCAAGATGAAGAGCAAGAGGGCATGTTTCCCTCTATTCTAAGAGAAGACGAAGGAATCATTGGGCATATCATCACAGATCTCAATGTGGAAAATGAGCCCCTTTCAACTGAATGTCTCAACTCTCTAGAAGTTTGCTTAACACACTTTGAGAATTCTAATGACTATATGATTCAAGACATAGTGAATGCCCTGCGAGAAAATAACTTAGTAGTTGATACTGACCAAAGGAATCATTTCTCTGAAACACCTCCTTCCACATATCCTGAGTGTTTACCATTAAAGGAGGAGGAGTTGAAAATTAAACTGAAGTCTGAGACTTCAGAATGTGTTGAGACTACATTGCCTAATAACAATTTTTCTGAATTTCACCTACTTATAGTCTTTGATTCACCGTGGTATACTAACATCGAAAATTTTTCTGTCACAGGTGAATATTATTCACTTTGGATACCACAGGGGATTAAAAGAATTTTTTTGCTGAAGTTCATAAATTTCTCTAGACATTCATGCTCCAAGGCATCCAAGCCTATTGCAAAAAGGGCTTTTGGATGATCTTGTTGAGAAACCTACTGAGAAATTTATCGAGATACTGGCCAGAAGAGGAACCTGCCGGATGATTGAGTAGCCATTCCCTGCTTTCTGGGTTTTGGATTAGATTTATTGCTTTCATGGGATTTATGACTAGGATAGTTTGCTTTCAGTTGGTTTAGTCTTCTCGCTGACCCACCTCATGTTGAGAACCTTGGAATAGCCTCGATTCTCCTTCTTCAGGTACTACCATTCCATCACTTCTCTTTTCTTTTCGTTGCCTCATGTGCATTGCATACATATCTCTTTTACATTGAGGACAATGTAGATTTTAAGTTGGGAGGTGTGGATTAGGTAAAGTAATAAGTGGAACTAATCAGTTTTTTTCGTAGTTCTGAGCAAAAAAATTTGTGGAAAATTTACAAATATTCAAGCTGGAACCATTTTGAAAATGATAATTTGCGTATTTAAGAATGCTTTGAGTATGATGATAAGACAAAGATCGAATTTTGAATTATTGGAGTTTAATCAACCGAGTAAACTATCACTTAAAGGTCTTGCACTCAATTGAATAAAAGGAAGTTTGAATATCATGTTAATCTAAATCACAAGACACGTTCAATTTGCCTTATGTGAATAATGCTAGAATTTCTTATTGCTAGCATGTGCATCATTGAAAGATATTGAGAATTGGGTCTGGAGAATTTTATCTACCTTAAAAATATGAAAAGAACCAGTTAAAAAATTAGTGAGATCGACAAAAAAGTCATGTATGGTGAAAAGACTGGAAAAGAATGAAATATAATGAAAAAATGTAAAGTCTAAAATGAATGAATAAAAAGAGACTGTCAATATAAAATCAAAAACTGGAAAAAGAAGGGAAAGGGGATAAGTTCAGAATCAGTACTTGATTATTCAAGTAATCCTAAGGTGATGAGAATGGCTAACATTATGAAATAATAGTACTTTTATGGAAAGTAAGTTGAAATTCACTAAGCACATTGGGAAAACTTGATATATGAACTTTGCTTTTAATTGATTGATGAAGAACCTATTTGATTGATTTCTCATTTGATTCGGCTCTAGGTTTTCAGATTTTCACTCTTGCTTCTTCTGATTATACTCATTCATACTCATTTGTACAAAAGATTGTTTTTTGAAAGAAGGTTTGAACTTTGAGAATTAAGGATTACTCCGCATGTTTTGCTTGAGACTAGCAAAATGCTAATTGGGGGGTGTGTTGAGTATCAAATATTGCATATTCTCCTCTATTTATATCTTGGTTTTATAAACATGATAATGCTTAATAGTATATTTTATACATGTTTCTGTTGCAAGGTGAATCTGAGAGTTTGGATTGAAAAGAATGTTAAAAACATGGATTTGATGCTCAAGAATCATGAAGACAGTGGATGGATCTTACAAGACCAAGATTGAAAAATTCACATGCCAAAGATCCAAGAAAATTAAGTGAGGAATGAAGAGAATCGAAGACTTGAAGTGAAGAAAAGGAATCCTAAAAATTCAAGTGAAATTCGACTAGCCCGAGAAAATTCGGCTCGAACTCTGATAACATTATCTTTTAAATTCACGTGAAATTCAACTAGTCGAAGATTACGCTCGACTAGTCGAACTTGTCCTTTGACTAGCCCAAGCTCTGGTTTGACTAGTCGGAGATTACACAGATTTTTCTCAGACCGCGTAAATTTGAGCAGTTTTTGGACTTTTCTAACTCGGTGAGAAACTTGGACTTCCCCAACTATAAATAAGAGTTCCTAGGATACTTCAAAGCATCTTCTAGGGTTTAAGGAGTAGAGCAAAAGGGTGGAGAGCCGTCACCAAGAGTTTTCTTCTTCTTCCTTAGCTTTTTTTTATGCTTTTTTTAAGAGATTTTTGTTTAATAATGTCTATGGTTAACTAAACCTCTTGTCTAGGGCTAAGAGGGGAAGCTTGTAGCATGATTGAGATATTTACTTTGCTTTGATTCATGTTTATATTGAATTTCACTGATTTTTAGGTGATTTTAAGGAATATTTTCAGTTTTCTATAGTTTGTTGTAACTCAAATTACAATAGACACTGCGATAGCTTTGAATATCTTCTTTTCTTATTTGAGATTGTGGGATTGGTAAATCCTGTTGTTTGCTATAGTCTCCTGGGCATGGTTGGGTGATGGAATCCCTTCCAAATCTTCACAATTCTCATCTCTTGAGACTGATTCAATGAAAGTTCAGAGATTTGATCATCTCTTCTTCCAACTGAATAAGATAGGACTCTGATTCCAGTCGTGTCTCTTGAATCAAATAAGGTAACATCTTAATAGCTACAAGTGGATCCTTGTCACCCTAATTCCCACCTTTAAATTCACAAGTTTCAATCTATAATATCACAATTACTTCCTTATATTCCAAATTTAGATTTAAATCTTCTTATAGTTCTAGTTCTAATTACTTTCAGAATATGTATAAGTTTAGTCCTTATGGATTTGACCTCGATCTCTCCAAGATTATTACTACATCGCGACCCTACACTTGGGGTTGTAAACAATGAACCTAATTTAAAACCTCTGATAGTGAAATTTGGTACACTCATGTGTTGAGTGCATCTGCCGGGTGTGGAGTAAGGAAACCGAAGCATTATACAAGCCAGTGTTTGGGTTTGTCATTTGAGCTCTTGTTTAATTATGCTTATGTGATTGAATGTTTAATTATATGTATGTATGATTAGAAGAATGCAATGAGTGGATAGGTAGCACATCCCACATACACATGTACACTATTATGTTTATAGACTAGTTGCTTAATTGCCACATATTTTGTAGTCTATGTGATTGGACCCTCTATTGGCTTGGAAGCCTTACAATTAATTGCCTTTAATTTGTATATTAGTTTAAGCATTTATGTTTAAAATATAAAAAATTTATTTAGTCCTACTCACCCCCTTTAGGACATAACCTTTATTTAGTAGCTCTGTCAAGCTTCCACGAAGAGCCCTTGGGCCCACCATATGCAATTTCAATTAGTATTAGAGTGAGTGGCTCTTGAAGGGCTTGACCACCTTGAGTTGATCTAAGGGGCTTAAGAATGATATCTAACTAAGAGGGGTGTGCCACCACGACCACCTTATTTTGATGGGTCTAACGACTCTTATTAAAAGGCTAAGATTATGGTCTTTTAAAGATCCATTGACCTTATGGTTTAATCTATTAGCGAATAAGGATGGACGATAACCATGGAATAAGTCATGGTTGATAGTAGAAATATTAGTGCTCTCAAAGGTATATTCAAATAAAGTATCGATGAGAGAGAGCAATATATCTATGATGTCAAAACTCTCAACGCTATTTACTGTGCGGTTTCTCCAATGAATTTAGACGCATTTGCACATGTGAAATCGAGAAGGAAGTATATATATATATATTAGAAGTCTCCTATGAGGGAACTAGCATAGTAAAGAGATCGAAGCTTCAGCTCTTAGTGACCCATTTTGAAACTATTAAAATGAAAAAAGTTTAAAACTTTCATTGAACTTTACTTTAAATTGAATGATATTTGCAATCCCATGTGGAGTTTAAGAAAGAGGATTTCAGAACGACGTATATGTAGAAAAATACTTAGATCCCTACCAATAAGTTCACTCCCAAAATAACCTCGATAAAAGAGTGTAGAAACATTAATGAGATGAAAATAAAAGAACTCTTAAGTTCCCTACAAACATATGAAATACACTTTAAGGCCCCCTCTAATGGGAAGAAACTGGTCATTCTTAAAACGTTACATAAGCATTCACATAAGCATAAAGCCATTATATTTGAAAGTGATAGTGATGTTAAGGATGATGAATTCAAAAGAAAAATCAAGAAAACCCTCAAATTGAGTAGAGAGAGGAGTTGTGACAAGAGGGATAAGATGGTTGGGAATCGAAAAGGAAAATCTGTTAAAAAACTTAAGCAAGTCTAATTTTAGAACTATGAGGGTTATAGACATATTACCACCGATTTTACTAGCAAAACAAGATCCAAAGGCAAGGTTATGGCGACAACATGAGATAATGCGAAGGAGTCTGAATCCAATTCAGGAGACTCCTCTAGTGATGAATACCTTAGCCACTTACGTGTCTTAACGACCTCTACCAAGGTGTCCCTCCCTAGAGATTTCAGAGACCATAACACCTTATAAGGTCCCTATAGGCTGAATTGAAAATAAAAAGATTTGAACCTCATTAATGTATTCAATAGTGAAATCAGAGGATTAAGCCTCTTTATTGAGCACCATACGAAAATACGAGGAATCTAGCCTCACATAGTTAAATTTGAGGATTATAACTTGATTTAATGACCATAATGTTTATATGTGAGCACCATGTTTTAATGTTTATATGCACCATTTAATTCTCTTTTAGTGTGCGCCATGTAATTGGTACATCTATGACTTATTATAGAGTTGTTTCATGTTAAGCTTTTATTAATACATTTATAGGAACTAACTCTTTGTCAAATACTAATAAAAATGGAGAAAAAGATCAAATCCCACCAAAATAATGAATTTTGTTGTGTAGAGTTTGATTGTTGTTATAAGAATTGATGAGAAAGGAAGAGCAATTATGGGAGAGCAATGCAAGTATTACATATCTTATTGTATCGAGTTGTAAATTATTTATATTTGACATGTAATAATTAGAGTTGTTTTGGTATGTCATTGGTATGGAACATGACATGGTCTCAGTTAGATTTTTTTCACGTAATTGACAAAGGGGGAGATTGTTAATGTGCTGTTTTGTGCACCTTATTTGTCAATCACATGAGTTCATGTGTGAGGTAGTCAGTTGAGACCTTGGAAGCTGAAGACCGAAGACACAAGTGGAGGTGGAGCATCAAGGAGCAAAGAATACATATATGAGGAGCCTTGGTGACCATAACCCTTGACCCAAAACAACCTAAACATGTAGATGATCTTAACCCTAATAGATAAACATTTTATTGACCATCCCTTAAGCCATAATAGCCTTAATTGATTCTCCTTATATTGACTTTATAGTTATTGAAAAATCTAAACATTTTCAGCAACCTTCGGTCCAATCGAACCCACCTTCGGTCCCACCAAACCAACCTTTAGTTCTATCGAAATAAGCAAAAACAGGACATCATGTCATGGCAGAATTCCAGGTAATTCACATGCAACCAAATGCCACATTCGTTCCCAACGAAGATCACCTTTGGTGCGACCAAAAGTGTAAAAGTATGTTTAGGGACTTTCTTATCTAATTCAGTGCGACCAAACCATAATTCAGTGCGATTAAAGACTTGTCGTTTCTTCCCATTTTATGATTGTTAAAACTCAATTTCTTTGTATATAAGATCTGGTGTTTGGGCATTTTAAAGGGTTTTTGGTGTAATTGAAGCTTATACGGATCCACAATCATATCCCACATCCTAAGCCTCATTTTCCAATAGATTTTATCCATATCATTGAGCTTTACTACTCTAATGAGGATTCCAAATTCAATGTTGAAGATGAGCTCAATCTCCACCATTTTATATAGATTAGACCCAACCTTATTGGTGTATCCTGTCTAAAATCTCTAGGAGACTCTTCTAGTAAAATTTTCTATACATTACAACTTCCCATTAGTTATAGGAGATTTTACTCAACCTCTCATCACCTTGGTCACTGAAAGGAGCATCACATGCAAGGTGTTTAATCCCGTAGTTGAAGTATTAGTGATGCATTGACATCATGATCAGGGGAGTAAAGGGGAGCTTATTGGAGCACGAGAGAGATGGATCAAGCAGCCAAAGAAGGCCCTACCAAAGAGGCTCAACCAGATAAGAAAGATGTCATTTGTAAGACTTCATGTACACTCCTTGTGTAGGATTGATCATAGATTTTGAATTGCAGAACTTGATTAGGTTCTTATGTAGGACCTAAATCCAAGTCCTTGTATAGGCCACCGAACACGGTTATGTATGTGTTAGTTTCCGAGGGAGCCTCCGATGGGAGTAATCATAGGTCATTAGATTAGGACCAATGTTGTTGGGTAATTGATAGAAAACCAACTTAAGTATTTTGCGAGAGCCTCCAATGGGAGTGTACGCTAAGGTCCTTGTGTAGGGCTGTAAAGGTTAGAGATAAAACAGATTTAAAACATCCGATAATGAAATTTACAATACTCATAGGTTGAGTGTGTCTGTCGAGAGCGAAGTAGGGATAACGAACCACTCTACATGCTTGTGTTTAGGATGGTCATTTGATCACTTATTTAATTATTCTTATGTGATTGAATATTTAATTATATGTATGCGTGATTAGATGAATGCTAGGAGTTGATAGGTAGCACATCCCACACACACATGTACACTATCATGTTTATAGACTAGTTGCCTAATTGTCACATATTTTTATAGTCTATGTGATTTAACCCTCTATTGGCTTGGAAGCCTTAGAGTTAATTGTCTTAGTTTAATTTGCATATTAGCTTAAGTAAGCATTTGTATAGCTCCACCAAGATTTCACGAATAGCCCGTAGGCCCATGTTGTGCAATTTCAATTGGTATTAGAGTGAGTAGCTCTTGAAAGGCTTAATTACCTTGAGTTGATGCAAGGGGCTTGAGAATGATGTCTATCCAAGAGGAGTGTGCTGTCACACGATCACCTTATTTTGACAGGTCTAACTACACCTATTAGAATGCTAGGATGATGTCTTTCTAAAATCCCTTGACCTTATGGTTTGGGCTATTATTAAACAAGGATGAGAGAGCGTGGTATAACTATGATGCCAAAGCTCTTAATGTTATTTACTATGTGGTTTCCCTAGATGAATTTAAACACATTTGCACATGTGAAAATGGGAAGGAATTGTGGGATATATTGGAAGTCTTCCATGAGTGAACTAGCATAGTAAAGAGATCAAAGCTTTAGCTCTTAGTGACCCATTTTGAAAATATTAAAATGGAAGAGTATGAAACTTTCATTAATTTCTACTCTAAATTGAATGATATTTGCAAGTCGTGGCTAATTGAATGATATTTGCAAGTCGTGGTTATTTGCAATCCTATATGGGGTATAAGAGAAGGTTTCAGAAGGGCGTATATGTAGGAAAATACTTAGATCCCTACCAGATAGGTTCACTCTCAAGATAACCTCGATAGAAGAGTGTATGAACATAGATGGGATGAAAATAGAAGCAATCTTAAGTTCCCTACAAACATATGAGCTATAATTTAAGACCCCCTATAATGCAAAGAAACTATGTCTTTAAAATATCACATAAGCATAAAATCATTAAATCTAAAAGTGATGGTGAGTTGAGGATGAGGATGAGGAATTTGAAAGAAAACTAAAAAAAAAAATTATCAAATTGAATAGAGGGAAGAATTGCGATAAGAGGGACATGACGGTTGAGAATCGAACAGGAAAATCTATTAAACAACATAAGCAAGTCCAATGTTATAACTATGAGAGTTATAGACATATTACCACTGATTGCCCTAGCAAAACAAGATCCAAAGGAAAGGCTATGGTAACAACATGGGATGATAAGGAGGAGTTTGAATATAATTCAAGTGATTCATTTTATGATGATGACCTTAGCCACTTATGTGTCTTAACGGTCTCCACCACGGTGTCCCTTCATAGAGATTTAGGATACCATAACACCTTAGATAGGTGAGACTAAATTGAAAATCAAAGGATTTCGACCTCATTAATGTGTTATATAGTTAAATCAGAGGATTAAATATCTTTAGTGAGCATCATAGGAAAATCTAACGAATTTAGTCTCATATTGTGCTTAATAATTAAATTCCAGGATTATAGCATGATTTATTTTGATAGTTTATGCTTTAAAGTTGCTGAATTTTAATATCATATATTTTTAGCTTAGACTATCATTGGTCATTTCTAATTTAGTTGTATATCTTTTGAATAACCACAATAAGCATGCTCTATGTTTTAATGTTTATATGCACCCCTTAATTCTCTGTTAGTACGTGCCATGTAATTGGTATAAATTTATGACTTATAGAGTTGTTATTTGTTATGTTTTTATTAGTACATTTATAGGAACTAACGCTTTGTCAAATACCAAGTCCCGCCAAAACAAAGAATTCTATTTTGCACGATTTGTTTGTTATTGCATGAATTAATGAGATAGGGGGGAGCAATTATGGGGGAGCAATGCAAGTGTTACAGTTCTTGTTGTATTAAGTTGTAAATCATTTATATTTGACACATAATAATTAGAGTTGTTTTAGTCTGTCATTGGTATGGACCATGACATGGTCTCAGTTAGGTTTTCATTTATGTAATTGACAAAGGGGGAGATAGTTGATATACTGATTTGTGCACCTTATTTGTTAATCATATGAGTCCATATATCAAGTAGTCGGTTGAGCCCTTGAAGCTGAAGGCCAAAGACACAAATCAAAGTGGCGCATCAAGGAGCGAAGTACAGGTATATGAGGTACCTTGATGACCCCAAACCTTGAGGCAAAATAACCTTTATATCTAGATGATCTTAACCCTAATAGGTAAACCTTTAATTGGTCATCCCTTAAGCCATATGAGACTTAATTAATCATCCTTAAATTGGCTTTAGAGCTCCTAAGTTGCTAAAAAATCTGTATATTTCCAACAACCTTCGGTCCCACCGAACCCACTTACAGTCTGACCAAAATCGGCTAAAACATGACAGCATGTTGTGAAAGAATTTCAGGTGATCGTTCACAACCGAATGCCACATTCGGTCCTACAAAAGACCACATTCGTTACGATTGAAAGTGCCCAAGTCTGTCTAATGACTTTCCTATATAATTCGGTGCGACTGAAGACTAGCCATTTCTGCCCATTTTATGACCATTGGAACTCGATTCTTTTATATAGAAAATTCGATCTTTGGGCATTTTTGAGAATTGTTTGTGCAACTGAAGCTTAGGTGGATCCACAATCATATCCCACAATATAAGCCTCATATTTTATGAGTTTTAATTTATCTTTTTGAGCTTTACCACTCTAATGTGGATTCTAACATCAATGTTAAAGATATACCTTATTAGTGTATCCTTGGTCTAAACTCTCTAGGAGACCCTTTTAGTAAAATTTTCTAGGCATTACAACTTCTCATTGGTTGTAAGAGATTCTACCTAACCTCCCAGCACCTTGGTCAATAAAAGAAGCATCACATGCAATGTTTTTTATTATCGAGTTGATGCATTGGCGATGCATCGACATCATGATCGGGGGAGCAAATGGGAACTGAGGCATGGGAGAGCATCGATCAAGTAACCCAAGAAGGCGCTATAAAAGGGGCTCAATCTGATCAGCAAGTTATCATTTATGAAAGTCCATGTACACTCATTCATTGTCTAGGATTGAGTATAAAGTTTGAATTGCTAACCTCAACTAGGTTTGTGTGTAAGACCTTAATTATTGTATAGGACCTAAATCCAAATCCTTGTGTAGGCAAATGGCACGAGTGTGTATGTATTAGTTTTCCAAGGAACCTCCAGCGATAGAAACGTAGGTCCTTGGATTAGAATCGATGTTGTTGGTTAGCCGATAGAAAATCAACTCAAGTCTCTTACAGGAGCCTCTGATGGGAGTGTACACTAGGGTCTTTATGTATGGCTGTAAATGTTAGAGGTGAACTTGATTTAAAACCTTCAATAGTGAAATTTGGTATACACATGGGTTGAGTGCGTCATTTCGGGAGTGGAGTAGGAAAACCAAACCATTATACATGCTTGTGTTTGAAATTGCCATTTAAGCACTTATTTTATTATGCTTATATGATTAAATATTTAATTATATGTGTGCATGATTAGATGAATGTTAGGAGTTGATAGGTAGAAAATTGTATATATGCTTGTGTTTGAAATTATCATTTAAGCACTTATTTTATTATACTTATATGATTAAATGTTTAATTATATGTATGCATGATTCAATGAATGTTAGGAGTTGCTAGGTAGAAAATCCTATACACACATGTAAACTATCATGTTTATAGACTAGTTGCTTAATTGTCCCATATTTTATAGACTATGTGATTGGACCCTCTATTGGCTTGGAAGCCTTAAAGTTAATTGCTTTAGTTTAACTTGCATATTAGTGTAAGTAAGCATTTGTGTTTAATATGTGAAATTTTTATTTGGTCTTAATCACCCCCTCTAGGACATAGCCTTCATTCCATTGCTTAGGCAAGCTTCTGCGAATAGCCTATGGGCCCCCCACGTGCAATTTCAATTGGTATTAGAGCGAGTACCTCTTGAAGGGCTTAACTCCCTTGAGTGATCCAAGGGACTTAAGAATAATTTCTACCCAAGAGGGGTGTGCCGTCACACAAACACCTTATTTTGACGGGTCTAACTGTGCCTATTAGAAGGCCAGGATGAGGGTCTTTCTGAGATCCATTGACCCTATTGTTTGGGCTATTGTCGAAAGAGGATGAACGATGCCCAAGGAACAAGTTGTGGTTGATGATAGAACCATTAATGCTTCCAAATATAAATCTAAAAGGATGTATTGATGAGAGACCGCAGTATAGGTATGATGCAAAAGCTCTAATGTAATTTCCGTACAGTTTCTCCTGATGAATTTAACGCATTTGCACATATGACACATGAAAGAAAATGCAAGATATATTGGAAGTCTCCCACGAGGGAACTAGCATAGTAATGAGATCAAAGCTTCAGATCTTAATGACCCATTTAAAAAATATTAAAATGGAAGAATCTAAAACGTTCATTGAATTGTACTCTAAATTAAATGATATTTACAATTCCATGTGGGGTTTAGGAGAGGATTTCAGAAGGGTGTGTATGTAGGAAAATACTTAGATCCCTACTGGATAGGTTCACTCACATGATAACCTCGATAGAAGAGTGTATGAACATAAATGAGATGAACTCTTAAGTTCCTTACAAATATATGAACCACACTTTACGACCCCCTCTAATGCAAAGAAACTAGCCATCCTTAAAACATCGCATAGGCATTCACATAAGCATAAAGTCATTAAATCTAAAGTGATGGTGATGTTGAAAATGTAGATGGTGAATTTAAAAGAAAATTCAAGAAATTCTTCAAATTGAGTAAAGGTAAGAGTTGTGACAAAAGTGACAAAGCAGTACTTGAGAATCAAAAAGAAAAATTTGTTAAACAACCTAAGCAAGTCCAATGTTACAACTCTTAACGGTTATGGACATACGGTCTCTGATTGCCTTAGTAAAACAAGATCCAAAGACAAGGCTATAGCGACAATATGGGATGATACGGGGAGTCCGAATCTAATTCAGGGGACTCCTCTACTGATGAAGACCTTAGCCACTTAGTGTCGTAACGGCCTCCACCACGGTGTCCTTCCCTAGAGATTTGGGAGACCATAACACCTTAGATAGGCGACCCTACAAGGTCCCTATAGGCTGAATTGAAAATCAGAGGATTTTAGCCTCATTAATGAGCTCTATAGTTAAATTAGAGGATTAAGCCTCTTCAGTAAGCACCATAGTAATATATGAGAAATTTAATCTCATATTGTGCTTAATAGTTAAATTTAAGGATTATAGTCTGATTTATTTTGATAGTTTAAGCTTTAAAGTTATTGAATTTTGATATCATATGTTTTTATCTTAGACTATCATTGGTCATACCTAATTTGATTAGTATATCTTTTGAATGATCATAATAAGCATGATCCATGTTTTAATGTTTATATGCACCCTTTAATTCTCTGTTAGTATGTACCGTGTAACTGTTAAGTTTATGACTTATAGAGTTGTTTCATGCTATGTTTTTATTCTTACATTTATAGGAACTAACCTTTTCTCAAATACTAAAAGGAAAAGAAAGATCAAGTCCCATCAAAACAATGAATTCTATTTTGTAAGGTTTATTTGTTATTGCAGGAATTAATGAGATATGAGGCAATTATGGAGGAGAAATGCAAGTGTTACATATCTTATTGTATCGAGTTGTAAATCATTTATATTTGACATGTAATAATTTGAGTTGTTTTGGTATGTCATTGGTATGGACCATGACATGGTTTAGGTTAGGTTTTTTTTTTTTTCACGTAATTAACAAAGGGGGAGATTGTTAGTGCACTGATTTGTACACCTTATTTATCAATCATGTGAGTCCATGTGTTAGTAATCGTTTGAGTCCTTGGAAGTTGAAGACCAAAGATACAAGTCGAGGCGGAGCATCAAGGAACAAATAACAGGTATATAAGGTGCCTTCATGACCATAACCTTTGACCTAAAATAACCTACACCTTTAGCTAATCTTAACACTAATAGGTAAACATTTTATTGATTATCTTTAAGCCATAAGATCCTTAATTGATCATTCTTAGATTGGCTTTAGAGGTTCTGAGTTGCTAAAAAATATGCATATTTTCAGCAACCTTCAGTCCAATCGAACTCACCTTTGGTCCGACCGAAATTGACTAAAATAGGACAACGTGCTATGGCAGAATTTCAAGTAATTCAGCTGCAACCAAATGCAACATTTAGACCAACCGAAGATCACCTTCGGTGCGACTGAAAGTGCCTAAGTCTGTCAAATGACTTTCCTATCTAATTCGGTGTGACCAAACCATAATTCAGTGCGACCGAACCATAATTCGGTGCAACTGAAGACTAGACATTTCTGTCCATTTTGCGATAATTGGAACTCAATTCCTTTGTATAGAAGAACAAAACTTTGGAGATTTTTGAGGGTTTTTTGTGCAACTGAAGCTTAGATGGATCCCCAATCATATCTCACATCCTAAGCCTCATATTACATGAGATTTGATTTATCTTCTTGAGCTTTACCACTCTAACGAAGATTATAACCTCAATGTTGAAGATAAACTCAATCTCTCTCATTTTGTAGAGATTAGACCCAACCTTATTGATGTATCCATTGTTTAAACTCTTTAGGAGACCCTTTTAGTAGAATTTCCTGGGCATTACAACTTCCCATTAGTTGTAGGAGATTCTACCCAACCTCTCATCACCTTGGTCACCAAAAGGAGCAATGCATGTAAGGTGATTGATCCCAGAGCTGAAGTATTGGCGATGCAATGGCATCATGATCGAGGGAGAAAAGGAGAGATGATTAAAGCGCATGAGATCAACTATCAATTAACCCAAGAAGGCATTACAAAGGGAGCTTAATCCAACTAGTAATTTGTGAGAGTCCATTTACACTCATTCCTTGTGTAGGATTAAGTGTAGAGTTTGAATTGGCAAAGTTGACTAGGTTCTTGTGTATGACCTAAATCTAAGTCCTTGTGTAAGCGACCAAACATGGGTATGTATGCGTTAGTCTCTGAGAGAACTTCCAACGGGAGTAAACATAAGTCCTTGGATTAGAATCGAGGTTGTTGGTTAGCCGATAGAAAACTAGCTCAAGTCTCTTATGGGAGCCTTTGGCAGGAGTGTACATTAGGGTCCTTATGTAGGGATGTAAAGGTTAGAGGTGACCTGATTTTAAACCTCCAATAGTAAAATCCGATACATTCATGGGTTGAGTGCGTCTATCAGGAGTGGAATAGAGAAACTGAATCACTATACATGCTTGTGTTTGGGATTGTTATTTGAACACTTGTTTAATTATGCTAATATGATTGAATGTTTAATTATATGTATGCATAATTAGATAATTGCTAGAAGTTGATAGGTAGCACATCCCACACACACATGTACACTATTATGTTTATAGACTAGTTGCTTAATTGCCACATATTTTGTAGTCTATGTGATTGGACCCTCTATTGGCTTGGAAGCCGTAGAGTTAATTGTCTTATTTAGTTTAATTTTTATATTAGTTTAAGTAAGTATTTTTGTTTAAAAGATGAAAATATTATTCGGCCTTAATCACCCCGCTCTAGGACATAGCCTTCATTCAGTAGCTCCGCCAAGCTTCCACGAATAGCCCGTGGGCCCACCAGGTGAAATTTCACCACTACTTTATCTAAATCGATAGATATGTTCAGCACATCATTATTGTGTTAAACATCAAGTTTGAGCCTAATCCGATCTCAAACGGATAGGATGCATCCATCATAGAGTCATAGGCTCATATTCAATCATGGACAAGTCTAATCATGAATGGTCAAATCTGATCCATATAGAAAAAATATCATATGGATTAACACTTCCACATCAAATCTCAGGTCAAGCGGACCCAAAATGAGTGAGATATGGTCCGATCAAAGTTTCCACATCATTCCGCCACCCAATTGTATTATATTCGCAAAATTGACTGAGTGTCCACCCCACGCAGTGTCCAACATTAGATCATCATCCATCAACCACGAAGCTTTGGCTAACCCTGTAACCCCACAATCAATATAGATCTAACCTTAACATCAAGATGGCATGTAAGGTGAGGGTACACACACAAGTGAGGACCACACGCCACCATAAGTGGCTAGACATGTGAGCCACCTCTCACCAAGGGTACGATGGGTCACACACATCCCACATGAGTGGACATCCAACCAAGATCAACCATAAAA
Source organism: Magnolia officinalis (assembly GCA_021015155.1). Taxonomy (NCBI): domain Eukaryota; kingdom Viridiplantae; phylum Streptophyta; class Magnoliopsida; order Magnoliales; family Magnoliaceae; genus Magnolia; species Magnolia officinalis. The sequence goes on along the minus strand of JAJHSJ010000002.1, from coordinate 84,150,887 downwards.
AATGAAACATGCACACACACAATGCACATAGCAAAACAATATAGATCCAACTATCGGAACCAAACTAAGCGAGCTTCATAAACTAATCTAATTGATTCTCCATGATTGAGCGATTCTTTGGTCAATCTGAACCGATGAATATTTTCAAAACGTGCCCATTGGGCCAGAGAGAAATTTTCAGCTTAATCTGATTTCGAATTAGTTTGATTTGATCAAAATAGTCCGTTAATGGTTAATGATGAGCCAATGGAAGGTTCACGATTTTTTTGGGCATATTAGGACACAATATGCTCAATTTAATCAGACCATCATAAATAACACATCCAAAATATCCTATAGATAAAACTTCATCTCAAATCAATTATCAAAACATGAGATATGGTCTATCCAATGGATATGATTGCTCGATCATCGAAGAGTCAATATTGTTTGTCCAATAACTTTGTGGTCCGAACTCGGATTGGGGCAAACGACCATAGGTTTTGAAGCTACTAATGAGAACTACAAAACCAATAGATTTGATCTCCCAAAGGAAATCATCACATGGTCCAAAAGTGGGCCACAATAGTTGTTGTCTGTTCATAACAGTGAGTCCGCATGTACCTGGACAACCCAACTTGATACAGCTAGATCTCATTCATTTAATGTCCAATCGAGGCATGCGCCTACTTGTTTCGAATTTATATATGGATACTATCAGATGTACATTTTTTTTTCTCAAAAGAAGTACAAACATAGGCCAAAAACTAATTGTAATCTAATTATCCAAAAATTTCCATAGCAGATTTTTCAAGGCCCCTAAAACTTGCCCAAAATGTGACCCCACACATGGATTTGTGGACAATAGATAATGTAGCATATTCCTCATATCAATGGACAGGAGGCCCTGTCATGCCCCAAACTCAGGAACCAGACTCACTAAATTCCTGACCATCAAATTTACTACCGACAACCTCTGTAGTATCCCATTCTCTGCTTCTATCTCCCATGTACCAGGTTCCGATCCTATGATCTCACAAGGAGGATTTTCTGGGTGATTTTTTTCTTTAAATGAGCATAATTATAAGTGTATCAAAGTCACAAAAACACCATCATCACATATCCACTATATAATAGTTGTGTACAGTGCTGGAAAGGGAAATACAAAATATGACCAAGAATTCAAAAGATCGGGCTTATGCACCGAGCTCAAAACTGCTTATACGCCATAGCATCACTTAGAGTATAAGCAAACTCGCATAAGTCTTCTATGAATCTTAGTAGAGTGTGTGTAGGCATGAGTAATGAACATGATAAGAATACAAATATCAGAGTAAGCGAAAAATGATAGAAGGCTAAGATGCCAAGTCCATGAATGCTATTAGCCAAACCAAGGCTATACATTGCAAGGCCTATGTGGCCGAGTGTCATATGCTAGAGATGCAATGTAAACATGCCAATTCTCAACCAGTCCACGTATCATAACAATTCATAACTGGAAACATCACTGATGTCTAGTACACTCCGACAGTGGCTGTTACCCATCGCGCGCATGACCAAGTGAGTGGAAAAGGCTTCACTATCCGCCTCGTCAGTAATATGTCAATGCCTACCTGGCTCGTCGATAATGCACCCATTTCACGAGTTGGTCAAACTCAACCTAGCTTATAGCCCCTTACACCTGGGCAGATAAGGTCACACCCCTTTCCAACTAACCTCGACACAGTGGGAGATGCACCCTACTAGTATTTGACACTTAGGTACTCATGTTATCCACTCGGTCTCGACATTGGAGCATCCTAATAGTATCACAAGGTTTAAGGAATTTTACCCAAGAACATTTATAGCACCCAAGGACTAGAACACATTTCCGGTATCCAATCCTGTCAGTCATGATATAATTGTGTTGGCCACATGTAACACCTAAAATTTCAATACTTGTCAAGTATTAAAAGTTCTCAAGTGTTACCATGAAATTTAATTTAATATATACATGTGTATGTCACCAATTTAACATATCATAACCTTACATTTATTCTCTAACTTAAATCTAACCATGGGAAATAATCTTCATCCATATATCAAGTCATCCGACCGTTGATTTTTAAGACATGATCATCATATATCCAAGTATTCCCACTTTTCCATCATAACCAACCATTCAGTCAACTATTCACCGCTAGGTAAAGATATCTGACCATCCAGTTTGAGTTTGAACCACCCAATTATAGTAAACTAACTACATGATCTCTACATCCACTCATACATATATCGAATCAAGATGTTGATCCGTTCATCTTGTTCACTACCTATGAATATGCTTAACCCACCATTAAAACTATAATCTGATGAACTTACATATGTGAAAAAGTCACTTGAATCTAACGGTATACATGTTCTATTTCTTGATCACTCCAAAAACTCATTTTATGTTCATCTGTTTATGAAACTGGTACATACACCTACATACATGGTTAGAGTACTAACCATCAAGATTTTCTATTTTTAACATGTCATCTGACAATCCATCATGTTGTTTGATATATGTATCTCACCTTAATTAATGATAATTTTAACTTATTCGGTGAATAACTTTTTATTTATAATGATTTAGATATGAGTTCTTTTGAAAGAATTTCTTAGAAATATGCCTATTACCATGTAGAATCATTAGATTTCTCAACTTCCCCAGATCAACAATAATTACAAAAATGTCATTAACCTAGACCTTTGAATTCTAGATCACATGGTTCTCATGATCCGTTCAATGCGAAATCTTATACCATGCCTTTGTATCATAAATTAACTATACACGTTAAATTTCAGCCCTTAGATCATTGTAAAAGTGTCCCGATTGACAAATCAACCCCTTAACCGTTGATTTTAGTGTCCATCGAGGGAGGAAAGCTCATGGGTAGTCATAGTAGGATATTTTGTCACACCTTAAATTCAAAACCTAGGCACTAGTACATCCTAAGTCCCAAACTTGGGTCGAAACAACTTCCTCGTCACTTATTGGACTTGGTGAACAATTAGCGAACTTCCCAAACACCAAACCCAACTCATGGCGAAGGATTTTTTGTTTTCTCTAAACGGTAAATCTGATTAAGCAGTTACACATCATATACATGGTATCAATGCATATCCAAGAAACGAACCTGTTCAACATGTCACACATAAGATGGTGCATCAGCTCAACACTAAGGGAGAAGAAATAACAAAGCCCCTATAGCTCCTGCACGCATCCTCAAGAAGGGTGTAAATCATCTATATGAGCAAACCATAGCTCATGAGTCTACCGCGTGCCAAGAGTAAAACACAGCTTATCAGGGCGCTCCTGTAAAGACATCCAAAACAACCATAGGCATGTTATCAACCAAACATATTATCATAGGTGAGTATACTATCAATCAAGCATGTTATTAAAGCTAGACAGGCTATCATGAACATGCCATCAATGTTAGGAATACCACTCGAACGAGTGACCATGAATAATGAGATTATCTAATCATCATGTACAAGATAATTAAATTCCATATTCTACGATCAACATACGATGGGAAAGGAATGACAAAGCTGGTGTGTGTAGTTGGGATAATAGTAAGAGGTATTGCAAGCCGTGGGGTTCATCATAAAGGACTTTTATCCAAACCAGTCTCATACCTAATTTGGATAGCTAGATCAATGTGGTAAACTCATGATCTCAGGTTAGTCCCAGACCTAATTTGGATAGGTAGACTCAATGTGGTAAACTCATGATCTCAGGTTAGTCCCAAAGATGCACATAATGATTTAGTTGCATACCATCAGCTCGAGCGAATATTGGATGAATGAATGCGTGAGTCAAATGCTGAACATCCCTAATCTCTGTGAGTACATCTCTACAAAACATAATACATCTCCACCAAGAACCACGAACATACCGCACATGGATAATCCACCATCCTCACATAAGAGTGGGACAATATTTTCAAAAATTAAAGTATTGGGCGTGTCAACCCCTACCCATCTAGCCATCGACTTAACAATGGGGGGACCCTGATTTGTTTCGCCCTACCCGGCCTCAGCAGTCGGAATACTACCCACCTCGACCCGGCACACGACCATATGTAGGCTCGTCACACCTCTTCCTTACCAAGTCCCGGCAATGAAAATGACTATTGCACTCATCCTACTGTGCTCACCCCCACTCAACACACGACAAAAGAGGACCTAATTGGCCAATCTTAGTGGGTTCATTAAGGATAAGTGACTCCAATCTCGAGATCTAAGCCCGGGGTGGCGATAACGCACACTTCTCAAACCTTCTCAATAATATCAATACTTGGGGGCCTCAACACAAACCACCTCACCCAACTAGCTATCATGTGGCCACCATACAAAACGTCCACGCCGGAAATACATCACCATGAAAACCCATATAATCAAAACAAACTTGCAAAGGCATATACATACCACAACTCCTCTAGACTTTCATTCAGGCATAAGAACCAACACAAGGGCCCAAATACCACCATATGGACCAATACGAGGGCTCGAATACCACCATATGGACCAACATGAGGGCCCAAACATAGTACATCTATGCATCTCATCCAATCATATGGACCAACACGAGGGCCCAAATTAAAAAAATATCCAAAATCCCCTGACTCCTTCAGATGTCACCCAGGTACATGGAATAACACAAGAACTCCAATTTCATGATGTGCTCATGCATGCATATAAAATGGATGCTCATGAATCAACTATGTATATCAAACTATTGAGTTGATGTCAACATCAATTAGGGAAGGATCGATAAAATTGTTAAGCTATGGCACATTGATACTTAATAGTAGACCCTTAGGTCATAGCCCATTGTCCATGGGAATGTCCATATGGACCCTTAATCTTATCTTGATATGGGCCGGATTATGGACTTAGTACTCATAAGCAATGGGCCTTAACTCGGGCCTAATTACAATTTAATCGCCAATCTATAATTGGTCTTATGAGACCCAACAATGTGTATAGGCTACACGATACATGCCATATCCATGACATATTGGTTACGTAACACATGTTATAAACATTCGTGTGAGATAGGCATCACACTATTATTCTTCACTACATATCACAACACATCACATGCCTTCACCATACATTATATCACATGCCAAAAGCATTGCATGCCCTCATGGGCTTTACTTAACAATGTGCTGGTCAAGTAGACCAGCAAACTAACAATAATCAAAATACCCTTCTCATGACCATGGAAGTGGGCTCACTAGGCCTTTTATCCAACTGTTATTTGTAATCAGTTTACATCCCAATTTCCATGGGCAAGTAGGCTTTCACATGCCAAGGCACTAGGCCAAACAAAAGAATAGCCAATGTGGTGAAAAGGTCCATACATTTAAGTGTCCTCAATAGCACACCGAGGCCCCACACCTCTTGTGAATACTTAACAAATGGTCACCAAGGCTCACATAGAATGCACATATATAAGGTGCATAGGTTATGGTGGTATACAAGTTTTTGCATGCATCATCATTATCATAAATATCATTCAACATCAAATTCATCGTCATAACCTATATCATGCAAGCATGTGCATGGAGTACATTGCATATATGATTCATATGCATCATCAATATCGTGATTGTCATCCAACACTACGTCATACCTGCCCTAGGCATTAGGCATCTATCATGCATGAGGTTATCTTTCGTTTGAAATTTCGGTTTATACCGTTGATACTGAAGAATGAATATGAGACAAGGTCCTAAAGGGGGGTGAATAGGACTTTTCAAATATTTTGCCTATTTAAAAATCCTAATTGCCTAACTTAAACAATCATTCAGTTTAAAACAAGTAAGATAATATAACTCTAAAGGCTTCCAAGCCAATAGAGGGTCTAATCACAAAGGCTATTCAAGAACCTACGTTTAGGCCCACTGGCCAAGGTCCACACTATGCACCTCCGTTTAGGCCCATCGGCCAGGGTCCCACACAAGGCACCTACATTTAGGTCCACTGGCCAAGGTCCCACACAAGACACCTACACGAGTTTGTTGATAGCAAACTCTTAGCCTCAATCCTACACTAGGATAGAGACTAAACTTTGGACTTTTAAAATGACACTTACTTGTCGGAATGAGTCCTCTCTTGTAGTTTGTCTTGGGTTGCTTAATCTTCTCTCTTCCGTGCTTGAATCAGCACACCGATGCTCCCTCGATTGCTATGTTGTAGTTTACATCTTGTTTCAGTTTCACGATCAAGAACCTTGCTTATGATGTTCCTATAAAGGTAACCAAGGTAATGGGAGATGGTTAAATCTCTAACAAAGGTTATGAATGGATTTCCTAAGAGATTCAACTGATGGATGCTCTAGAGTATCATGGAGACTAAGGTTTTACCTATAGGTTCAATCTCTATACTCTAGAGGAGGCTTAAGATCATGTTCTTCATTAATAGGAGCTTTGAATGCTTATGAATGAAGAATCACAATGAAGAGAACATGAATCTCATGTGGATAGAGTCTAGGATGAGTGATTTGATCTTGGGACAACCCAGGGACTCTGAAATGCCTAAATCCATACTTTTTACAAAGTTCTGAATCCTATATTTATAGAGAAAATGGCCCAACAGATCTATAACGACTAGTTATCGGTGCTACCGAGTGTACCTTCAATAGTACCGAAACATAGTCGGTGGTACCGAATTATAGTTCGATGGTACCGAATTAGATCTTGAAGTTTGTTGAATGATTTTTGTTACTTTCGGTGGTATTGAAAGTTGTTCATTGGTAGGAGTCGGTGATACTGAATTTTCAGTCGATGGTACTAAATATTCTTCAAAAGGCTGATGGACTGTTTTAGGCACTTTCTCCTACTGAATGTGGATAGATTTTCATGTTTTAACTTCTTGTCCATTAAATCATTTAACAACTTAGAACTTCCTAAAGCCAAGACTTAAAGGATAGAAAGTATGAACTTGGAATTGGCTTTGAATAGATGACCTAAGTGGGTTTTCCTATTTAGGTTTGAGTCATCTATAGGCAAGATCTTGATCATAGAAGCCCTTTTGGAATTTGACTTTGTAGCTCGGGCTTCTGCTCCAGTTGCGTCGTCGGTCTTCATTTGCAAAGGACTCATCCAACTACTTGACACAACTAGTCACGTGATTGACAAACATGAGTGCAAATAAATGCACTAACAACGTTCACGAGCATAATTTATTTATCATCATCCATACAAGTAAAACATGGTTATCTTATCCATGTTATCACCACGACAATCAATGCATGCATTATTATCACTTGGATATCAAGCATGGTGGTCAACTAGCATATTTTGTCATCATGTGTGTGTGTGTGTGTGTATATATATATATATATATATATATATATATATATATATATATATATATATCATTTCCACTTTATGATTAACATAAGAAATGTCATAAGTATCACAAACAATTACTCATCCATCATCATGCATATGTCATAATTCACCATCCATTAAATCATATCTATCATTTCAACCAACAACTCACCATTATCATTATCATGTTACCACACATGTATCATCATCTCAACCATTACTAGGTGCATCCCACCTAGTGTAACTTCCACATTGACCTTGGACTATGTGCAATGAACGCGGTGCCATTGACCTAGCGCGAGTCTCAGTTGGCGAACCACTACGCCAACTCCAAGGGATAAACTTCCAACCACAAGGCCTTCAATGGTGTAGATCTAATTCCACAACTAAGTGGGCCCCACACATTCTACCATCAACTAGAAACAATGCACAATCTCGAATATAAGGACAACATGCTAACATCTTTCATGTCATACATCATATTGGGCCCACTAGCTATATACACAAGCAAACCAAGAAAAAGCCCGATTATCCAGTTTATGTAGTCTAAAATAGGCCTCGCTAGGTGTGGTCTACTTGACTAGAGGTAGTGTGCAAGGCATGCTGCCCAGTAGGCAATGGGCCTGCTCAACGAGCTCAAGGAATGTTATCATGGTGGGGCTTCTCACTCCCTAACAATTTCTCTTAGTGTTGGGCCCATTTGAGCCTTACGGTTGTCTCATTTAGATGGCCCAAGGTCACCCATATCTTAAGACAACAATTGAACAGCAAGATCTGCTCACTAAAAATTTCACGAGTTATATAATACCCATTTACAAAACATGCCGTGTGGGCCTCATTTTGATGAATGGTAAGGCCCATACAAGACAGCCCACACTACATGGCCCACCTAAGGTTTGTGCTCATCAGCACCCGAGAGTTCATTTTCATGGTTTGGATGGTGTATTAAATGCCTTGGGAAGGTGGTGGAGCCCACTGATCTGGCCCCACATAAATTTTACGTTAAACTGATTTTTGATGCAAAGTTAGTTTTGATTCAGATTTATGATCATGTGGGGCCTACATATGGTGAAAGGAAGGATCCACCTGGTAGCTCTATGTATGGGCTTTAAAAGGTATACGACAAGCCTCATTGTTTGGGTGTATACAATATACGGTGATGGCCCAAACATGGGTACATGGAGGAAATGTGTAGGAAACATAGCGCAGAATTAGTTTTGGCCAGATTTTGAGCATGTCTCATGATCACAAGGGACCACCTTTCAGCGTGCCATCAGGTGCCCTTGGTAGTAATATATATTTACTTCAAAAATTATAAGTTGGGAGCAAATGGTTGTGCACACATAATATTTGGTATAGAGCCAAACATAGGTAATCTAATTTTCTGCACAACTGTGTCTGGCCCCATTTTGGGATCCACTCCCTGATCATGTGGAGTTTGATTTGGACCATATAAAATATAATTTATCTATTCATTGGTATAGGTTAAAGGTTCCAAGTGGTGGCCTACTCATATCTTATGTGTGGGGTCCACTACAGAGGCACAAAGTTGGTACAAAACACAAATAATTAGACAGTTCTCAACAATGGAGTTTGTCACAACTTAGGGCCCATTTTTCGAATACTTGGAGATCATTTATGACAAAAAGTTTGGACATCCCAGCCCAATGATACGTGTATTAAACATCCTCCATAGCGAGACCGTTAACTACAGAGCGTGAGGCCCACCACAAGGTGTCAAAGAAGCCTACATGCAATGTAGTTAGGTACTTACAAAAATTTTAGCAAATAGAAAGTGCAAAGGAAATGAAATAGGTGCAATGGCAAGTGGGGCCCACATGCTGGAAAATAATAGATAAGACACACAAAAAAATGCACATGGGTGTCCATATTGGATGACTAATCAAATATATAAATCATAAGTGGTCCCACACCCAAGTGGGTCAATAAGAAGATGAAGGTTATGTACAACATATATTCAACATACACATCAAGCAACACATGAAATGTATTGATCAAATCTCCATGATCAGATTCTCTGTTGGAAAATCTGAGCCAGCGGATGCTTTAGGAATACATCATTTAGGAAATATATAGGTTTCCAATCATACAAGGCCTTGGATCCATCTGTACCACATATAGCAATTCAAGATTTATCTTATGGAAGTATCTGTCGGTCTAGAATTTTCTAAATTCTATCATGAAAACACATAGGGACTGTACATATGATTATCATCTATCTCAAGTACATTAATAAAAAATATATCAAATACATCTGATCGTTGGAATCACGGATATGGCCCACATAAGAATAGTCACAACAAGCTCCCAGATACATTTTCGTACAAGGTCAAGATCTCAATCGTCCGAACTCTGATAAAGGCTTATTATATACCGTTGGAAAGCTAGTTCAATTTTCTATAAAACCAATGGAATATATATATTTCTAATGTATTCATTAAAGGAAGCAAAATTGGTCCATTTTTGGTAAATCGAAACCCTCTGTGTGCTGCTGGACAGCAGCTAAGTAAAGTTGATGCCACAGATACTTGGACCGTTATATGGCAACCAAATTTGTCCCAGAGTTAGCTCATATTGTGGTTCATATTATTATTAAGTTTCAACTAAGATCTTAGCATGGTTGATTTTATAAATTTTTTTACAAGTTGTTGTCCAGATTTAAAAAATAAGATTACATGTGAAGGGTGTGGATGTAATGTTCACCATGGTGGACCATACTGATGTGGGTCACCTTGCTGACCAGTAATACATGCATACAGGAGTTCCAAACTAGTGGGCCCCACACACATCAAAAATTATAAGAGGAAGAAAGAGGAGGATGAGGAGGATGGAAGGAGGAGTGTAAACTCACCTCGAATGGATGGACGGCTGGATGGTGATGTGTGGTCCACTCCCTGTAGATTTGATGGTGGGCCACATCTTGGCCCCACTCTCTCTCACTTTCTCTTAAAATCTTAGAAATTTCTAAGTATAGCAAAAGTATGAGTGTAAGAGAGCTCTTACTCTTATATAGAGAATTAGGAGTTGAGGTAGCAAGATGATGTAGCAAGTTTATGGGGTCTTATTGGTGCTAAAAGTAAGGTGGAATGTAATGTATACTATAGGTAGTGGATGGATGAGGTGGATGGTTCTAAGAATGCATTGGCCACGGTGGAAGAAATCTAAGCATGCATTGGCTAATGGATGGATAAAGATTGTGGGTTATATATGATATATGGTGGATGATGAAGTGGAGTGTTGCAATTGGTTGTTTGAAGTGATGTGGCACAAAATAAGACATGCATTGGATGCATATGTAAGATGAGGTGGACATAAATCATGATTTGTTTCTAAGGCAAGAGGAGAGGGCTAATGATAGATTTTAAGGTAGAATCTATTTTTGTCTCATAGTGCATTGTCTTACATGTGCTAGATCTTCATTTGTCATATAGTAATTATCTTATCTTGTAATAATTTTCATATTTTAAAAAGTGGGCTTTAGGCCCATATGGGCTCAAGTCTAATGGGCCCAGCACAATAAAGGTTGCTTATGTTACAAGATACACAATTTTGGTCGTAGATTTGATGGATTTATCTCACTAACGGAGCGTCGGATTGACACGCGGTTTTCACCATTGCGACCGCAGCGACGACGCGGTCCACATAACAAAGGCTTCAAGAAATTCAGAACAAATCACTCGAGTGGGGTTGCTTGGTGCATTAGGGTACAGTGTGTGGTCTATCAATGGTGTAGGTTTAAGACACGTGTGTGCACGAGCAGTGTTACAAGGGACTGGGATCCCACATATTTGCCTTTATATGAACGTCTTGGATTACCCATCATATGGACCGAGTAGTGTGAAATGTGAGAGCCCCACCTTGGTAGGCTTTTCCTTAGGCGCGAAGTTAGCCGGTTCAGGCTTAAGAACTCTTTCTAAATCTGGAGCTTTCGATCGACTCACTTTACACTGTCAATCACAACTCAAATTTGGACCACATTTTGGCCTCATATGACTACGTGATCATACAAACTTTAGGCACCGATATATGATCCTATACCATTGAATGATGACCACACTGACTCTAATTCCTTCCTTTTGGTGCAACTATTGAAATTTCAGATTTAGGCTTTTTCCACCATCGATCAAACACCAAATTTTGTCCAATCGTTTTCCTATCTTAACTAAAAAAATTTTTCAAAATTGGGCCCTAATCATTAAGCGTGAATTGTTAATTGAATCAAGTCCGTTTTGGCACTCGCTATGAGAATTTTTAAGATAAACCAATCTAAATTTCAAATCACCAAGAAAATTATGTACCCTAACCCTATTCGACGTTCCCGTCACCGTGAATGAATTAGATTTAAAGAAAGATTACCAGAAGAGACAAATTGGAGAAACCTAATTCAAGTGGGATGAGAAACCTAATTTGAGAAACCCAATGTAAAAGAGGGCGTGAGTCCCTTCTCCACTCAAAATACCATGCCCACCACCTTCTCACGTCCAAGAAAGAGAGAAAAAGAAAGAGAAGAGAAGTCCAAGCCTAGACACCCGTCCCTTTTCTTACTTCCCCACACGTGTGTTGTATCCCTCTTTCTCGAGCGACATCGCAGTTCCTATAGAAGACATCCTACATTAAGATCTACCTAGGGTTTACATATAAGGCTAATGTGAGAGATTCCTTTAAGCTTATACTAATTTGAGTTGATTTATACATGATTTATCTTCTTCTTTTTTTTTATACTTTCATTTTACTGTAATTTCCATGCAATTGATTGATGGACCGTTATGAATTATTTATCTTTGTGAGAATTATGGTTAATATATGATTTTAATTATGCATGATTTTTATCAATTCTTGTGGGGTGATGGATACAAGCCTTGCCCTTTGCTGATTTTAAGAGTGACGTGTATTTCCACTCTATATTGAGTTGGCTTTTGCTCATCTCCTCTTATTTTTGTCGAGTTAACTTAATGCTAATCTTCTCCTTTATTAGGTTAGCCTTGTGTTACCTCCCTTTATGGCTTAAGCATGTGTCATGGAATTCCAAAACTCACATGGTTCGATTTATTTCCCCATTAATGCAAGTGATGTGTTAGAGGTCTCACATATAGTGATTCATGTATTTTATCGTAGACGTAATGGGCTCTGAGTAGTGACCCTCTTAGTCGACACGTAATTCTATAGTTTGGGTGGTTGTGCATAATCGATATGAGTAAACCTCCATGCATGTTATATCACTTTCAAGATTAAATATCGTAAATAGTCGTTACATGAACAAATCGTGTCACGTAGATCTTTTGATCATGTGTTGTACTGCCTCGATGTGTTCACGTAAATCTACAGTAGTGTTAAACACGCCGACGAATCTCTGTAATATGAGATGTGGGGTAAATCGAGTTTTTTATGAATTATATTCCACATTGTGATGATCATTACATATGATGGACCGCACACACTATGTTAGGCATGCATTCATGTAGATTAGTTGTGTATACCAATACCACTCGTAGTGGTGGAGTACGAGATGTATCGGAACCCTTATATTATTCTTATGAATCTCTTTAATTATTGTTAATCTTAAATAATAAACATCACTATAAGTAGGGCATTGACACTCTCCAACCATACAGACGTTGCAGGTAAAGTTTAGATTGAAGATATAGATGATGATCGCTTTATGAAAGATTATTCTGAATAAAGAAGAAAGATTGCATTATGTTTAGTTTTATTTATTTTTTGTTGTTTACTTTAAGATAATGAAATAAGCTCCCATTTGAGAGAGAATTAGACAATTAGTTGAATTTTATGCTTTGATGGAATAAGAAGTATAGTGGATTTTATTCACATGAATGGACCTTCATGAATGTGATCTAAATGAAAAAAAAAAAAAAAAACACAAGGTGAGATTTTGAAGCATCAAATTATTACTTTATTAACACCTAGAATTTCTCAGTTCAATTACGTACTCGGACTATGAAAACCGAGGGCGTTACACCACAACCTCAATGTCGCTAGGGTACGAACGTGATCGTGCCATACAGAGTACGAAATGCATAAGTCATACGGAGTGCGAAATGCATGAGTCATGCACCAAACATGCACATACAACGTGATCATATAGGGCGACCCTATCTAGTATGGGGTCCCTAAAGTGTCTCAAGCTGAAGGGTACATGCTCTAAACAGTCGTCATCCACAACATGCATACAAATGATGCATATGGACATATAAATGGGCATAATATCCATTACACTAAATATGTTAGTAGTGTCCTATTAGGCTAAGTACACTAACATGTTATCAAACATATCATGTGATAATTGGCCTTAATTGGCACATATATGCAGAGAGTGGGACCGGAACAACGGGCCCCACTAAAAATATTGAGATCCATCTGGCGTGGCCCATGTTAGACTAACATCGACCCTATACTGGGGCATGCACACACAAAAAATGGGCTAAGGAAATAGATGTTCGGCATGGATAAAACATATCTATTAAGGTGGGATCATGTCGGCCCCAATGGTGCATCAAAGGGGCCCATACGCTGGGCAACGAGAATAAATCACATGCATCGGGCGGGTCCTCACTTTGAACAACCTGGATAGAACATAAACACTAAACACCAAGGCGGGGGAGTCCACGATGGGCTCCACAACCCCCGAGTTAGATGACCATTGAATTTAAGGTGGGCCATGCCCACCTAGTATATTTTGCCAAAATACCGGTTACTCAGTTAGATCACCTTCATTTTTTGGCGCATAGCCTAAAATGATATGGGAAGGAGGATGGACGGTATGGATGGAATGCATACATCATGGTGGGTTCCACGAGTGGGGACTCCACTCCCTGCCCAAAACAGGCTTCCGTCCCCCTCAGACGCTGGCAACAGCGTCACGAGTTCCTCTTAGCGTACTGAGTAACTCAGTACGCTAAGGGGTACTGAGTTGACGTGCCACGAGCTTATTGGCTCTAAGATGTGGGGCCGATTCCCTCCTCCAAACGCCAAAACAAACGCCATTAACTTCTCTTTCTTTGTCTCTTCCGTGCAAGGAGGAAACGTAGGAGGATCTACCGCTCCTCTATTCCCAACAGAAATCAGATTGTGTACCGAGTTACTCGGTGCGGTTTTATCGTATAGAGTAAACTTAGTTGGGCCCACCTTGAATGCATGTGGTTTATCCACGCCGTCCATTAGATTTTACAGCTAATTTAAGGCGTTCAGCTCAAAATTTAAGCATATCTAAAGATCAAGTGGATCATACTACAGGAAACAGTAGGAGTAATGATTTCCACCATTGAAACCTTGCTAGGCCCTACAATGATTTTTATTTGTCATCCAACCTGTTCATGATATCATGAAGACATGGATGAAGGGAAAACACAGATATAAGCTTGATCCAAAACTTTTGTGGCCCTAAGAATTTTTCCACAGTAGACATTCAATTCACACTGTTTCCGTGGTGTGGTCCATTTGAACTTTATATATGATTCATTTTTGGGCCCCAACAGAGTTTACTCAGTACCATTGAAACCTCTCCAAGCAGCGGTAGATCCTTCTACGTTTCCTCCTTGCACGGAAGAGAGAGAAAGAGAGATAAGCTAATGGCGTTTATTTTGGCATTTGGAGGAGGGAAGCAGCCCCACATCTTAGATCCAATTGGCTCTTAACACGTCAACTCAGTACCTCTTAGCGTACTGAGTTAGTACACAATCCAATTCCATGGCGGAGCAAACGACGTTAGCCCGTTTCTCTCTAGTTGCGTAGAGAGATTCTCTCCCGCGTCTCTCCCGCCATGTAGGAAAAAGAAAATCTCTCCAGCCGTGCAGGAAAAAGAAGAAGAAGAAGAAGAAGAAGAAGAAGAAGAAGAAGCAGCAGAGAGAGAGAGAGAGAGCTTCGCCGGTCTCTCCTATCGACCTCTCCGTCTCCCTCTCGAGTTCAACCTCCCTCTCTTTCTCGGATCAGCATCAACTCGTTTCTCTACATGGTGATGTTGATTTAGGATAAGGAATTTTACTCTTCTTTCTCTTCTCTCTTTACATGGTGACGTTGATTTAGGATTAGGGATTTTGCTCCCTTTGGTTGACAGTTTGATGAGAGATTAGAGATTAAGGTTTGAAATTGAAAATCCACAATAGGGAATTTTTCAAATCCCTAATCCATAACTTTGAGATTTTTCAAATTTATAATTCCTAATTAGCATTTTCATATTAGAAATTGAAAATTCATATTAGGGGATTTTTCAAATCCCTAATCCATAACTTGAGATTCTTCAAATTTCTAATCCCTAATCCATAGAAGGGGATTCCCTATTTCTTTTTTTTTTTTTTTTTTTAGAGATAATTCCTAATCAAATGTGCGTTTTTTTTTTTAAAAAAAATTATTTTCAATCCCTAATTAGGATTTTGCATTTGTAAATTTAATTGGGGACTTTTTTTTAATCCAGTTACAGTTTTCAATTTTATTTAGCATTTTTCAATCCCTAATCCATAGTAGGGGATTCCCTATTTGTTTTTTTTTTTTTTAGAGATAACATTCCTAATTAAATGTGCGTTTTTTAAAAAAAATTATTTTCAATCCCTAATTAGGATTTTGCATTTGTAAATTTAATTGGGGACTTTTTTTTAATCCAGTTACAGTTTTCAATTTTTAATCCCTAATTAGGGATTAGGGATTAATTAGAGATTGTAGACTAAAAATCTTAAATTAGGTTTTTTTGAACATTTGATTAGGGTTTTGATTAAATCTTCATTACAATTTTGATTAAGATTTTTTTACGATTTTGAATAGGGTTCTTCGTTTGATCAGCGATTTGATTGTTTTAGTAAGTTACCTTTGCCTTAAATGTTATCTCTACACACAAACAAAAAAAAAAATAATAAAAAAAAAAAAAAATAATCTGGGAATGGACTAACCCTTGCCTAATTGGTAATCTGGACCTAATTTGCTGAATGCTTGCTTGAAATATGGAATCACGTCGCCATTGGAAAGTTAACTTGATCAACTAAAATTGATTTTTTTTTTTTTTTTTTTTTTAAAAGCTTGAGTGATGTTTAACCTTTTAAACTATAGCCACACTCTTTGTTGACAAAAAATGGATAACCACCTTGATTATTGTCAGCAACAAGCCTTTTGAGGCTAATATTTATAGAATGATAAAACCACGAAGTCATCGACTTGGAGTCCAGCTTGGACCCCTAACATTGTTTCACCAGAACCCTTGACCGTCGTCGTAGGTGCCGAGCCAATAGGTCTAAAAGATATGGCTACGGATTTAATCTATAGCCATAGATTACAATAGCTACAGACATAATCTGTAGCAAAGATTTCTGTAGCCAAAAGTACCTACAGATACAGCTACGGTTGTCAAATTATCAGCTACGGTCAATATCCGTAGCTATATCCTACATTTAAAAAAAAAAAAAAAAATTATTATCATTCATTCATTCAATTACCACCTGCGTAATCATTCATTCATCCATTCAATTACCACCTGCATAATCATTCGTTCATTCAATTATAATCATCCATTCAATAATGAATGATTGTAATTGAATGAATGAATCACTAACTTAAGTTTAACTTGTGTTTTATCATTTAGAACTCATCCAAAATACATTAATTTTCATAAGGAAAGCTATAGGCATTAGGGCATTTGGAAATGTCACCAAAGTTACCTTAGAAGCAAATTTGTTAATACCATGATTAGCGACGCTGTATGTACTCCAACCTTGGATCGCTTGCACTCCTTTAAATGCTTAGAGTTGCCTTAGACCACACTTGGTCGAACCATAGCTACAAATTCAAATAATATAAAGAACAAATTAAATATATAGATCGGAATAAACAAAAAGGATAGTTACCCAAGTTGGACCCTTGATGAACGGTTTCATCATCCGTATGCATGCTTTGATAATTTCTCGCTTCAGCTCCTGCCAAAAAAAGTTGTGCATGTAAATTTAATTTCAATGAAGAAACTACATTTCGTCTCCTACTCCTTCATGTTGACAGAAGTACTTTCGAGAAGCAACAAAGAAAACCTGAATTTTCTCTAAAACAAAGCGCAGGCCCTTGATTGTTGCAATGACAAAGGAGCTGTTTAATTTTCCACCTGCACAAGCTATCTCTGCCAACTCACTTAACAAATTCTGGTGGGCCTTTCTCATTTCATGTCATTCATCAAAAGCTCCAAGAACTGAAGAATAGTAGTAGCCAGAACCGACCTCCTGCCCATGAGCAGAAATCCCAATTTTCGGATGCGGATTCAAAAGCCTATTTAGAAAATCCAGTAATAAAAGATGAAGAGGTGGAGTTTTCACCTGAATATCCATTATTAGCAGGTCAAGATGAGAGGCCTCAAATCGATCTAACAGAATTTCTTCAGTAGCTGGGTCTACTGAAAGAAGAGAATGGATCGGATAGCAGCAACTGGGTCCCTCAGGACCTAAAGAACAACCCATTTGCACATGATTTACCAATATCAACACTGGGTCCCTCAAGACCTAAAGAACAACCCATTTGCACATGATTTACCAATATCAACACTGGGTCCCTCAGGACCTAAAGAACAACCAGTGCCTAATGTTACAGCAGCTTGTATGGCCTTTATTCTAGGGAAGACTCCAGGCAGCAGATCAAAGCCCTGCCTCTGAGAAGACCTTGGCTACTTTATTTGGTCGAAAATTTCAAGTAATCCATGCATCATGCCAACGACAACTCCTCCAGTCACTGGAATTAACAG
Organism: Magnolia officinalis; assembly: GCA_021015155.1. Lineage (NCBI taxonomy): Eukaryota > Viridiplantae > Streptophyta > Magnoliopsida > Magnoliales > Magnoliaceae > Magnolia > Magnolia officinalis. The sequence goes on along the minus strand of JAJHSJ010000002.1, from coordinate 84,132,794 downwards.
TATCCTGTGCCATGTATCAGCTAGTCTCTGCAAATGGAGCCAAGCAGCCCCTTCGTTTGGAGTACCTGCCCAGGCTCATTCATGTATTACATGAACCTAATTAAATTAAATAATGTATGTCAGCAACACATCAAGGATCATGACTTTGAGAAGCAATTATGAAATGACCTCAGACAATCATTAAAATAGAAATCGTGCATGTTTGAATCAAATGCTCTAGCAAATCAATATAGTAATTATGGTACTAAGATACTCTCCTAGCTTCACTACTACCAGAGAGAAACCACGTGTCACGAGAATATTCGAAGGAAATCAAAATCTAATATAAAATCACTGCGAGCATACATGATTTTCAGATGTTTTCAATACCAATCATATTGCCGGAATATGGTTTACCCAAACAATATGGTTTACCCAAACACAGATGATACACAGTGTATACTGACCACTTGACAAAAAAGGAAAAAAGGAAATAGAAGAAATTATATGCTCACTCTCACCTCATGTAATCCGCAGAGTTATCGTTGAGCTTTGGCAGTTTTCGGCTGTCCACATCCAAGATAGCAGCATGCTCGACAAAATAAGGTTCTATTTCCCCTCTAACTTCTTCCGGCATTTGGGACAATCTTCTAGTCCGTTTATTCATCATCACCCAAACACTGCATTGTTACCATCAAAACCAAAAAAACCACAAAACACAACAAACTCCAATTAGCTACTGGCAATTAAACTGCAATTTGGATTTAAGCCATATAAAAACAATTTAAAAATTAAAATAAAATTAAAAAAGCAACTGCAAAAGGCCAGCTCATCTGAACTGATTGATGCAAAGACATTGAACCAGCTGCAATCAGCATGTTTGGGACACTTTCAAATTAATGATGAATGCAATAAAACCTAGAGATGGCCTAAGGATGCTTACAATCTACTACATAAACCAAAGCAGAAGGTATGAAAGAGGAAGATGGTGTGACAATATTAATGATGAATGTAGCAAAACATGGTCATTTCAAAAAACAACTAGAATCACAAAACAAAGCACAAGATCCCCTGTAAAAGCATAACTAAAAGAGGTAGGATACAATGCTTGACCCAAGAATAACTATACAGTTTGCTTGCATACAGTCCATAGTTTAGGGATCCAAACCATATTTACTTGAGGGCCTATGTATGGCCCATGCATTCTAAGTCTCCCAGATTAGATGGGGAGGTTCTGACCCTTTATCCGATGGCCAACATATATATAGACAGGACAATCAAAAGAACAAAAATTAAGACGAGGATTTTGTCCAATTTTCATTTTCTCATGCTTTCGGTTCTAATACAGCAGTGTTCTAAAAACAAATGAAGGCCAAGAATTCTTGGCTAGGCTCTTCCAAACTGAATGGCTATTGGTACATGGGCAACCAATATGGGGCATGGCCCATCATATTGATGGTTTGGAACACTGAACAACAGGCCTAGTTGTAGAAACTAAAAACTTAAGTGATCATAATGTCCATAAATAAGACAACATATCTCGACAATATGCTTTCCCCCCAACTCGCAACATTATCACAACCCGACACAGTGCATACATGCATGCTAATTTACAAAAGTCTTACTAGCCAGACAATCCTAACCATCCCATTGGTGATTGTCAAATGGAAAGTTGAAGAAACAATGGTCCGTGTCCCAAATTCAATAGTTGAGTTGAAATTTTCAGATTGTATAAACAATGTGAATTTCAGCTATACTCTGCCCACAATAGGACCAACGACTGAGAAAGTAATAACAACCACCCGAAAAGACTGAGAAAGTAGATTATGAAAGGAAACAATATACATAAGTAGTCTACAAATATAAATTCATATTTATTATTTAAGATTCTTGCAACATTATATATATGAATTTATATTTGTAGACTACTTATGTATATTGTTTCCTTTCATAATCTACTTTCTCAGTCTTTTCGGGTGGTTGTTATTACTTTCTCAGTCGTTGGTCCTATTGTGGGCAGAGTATAGCTGAAATAATGTTGCAAGAATCTTAAATAATATGAAAAATTAACTAGAAGTTCATTTAACACATCCACTTTTTGTGTTTTTTTTTTTTTTTTTTTTTTTGAAAGATGAGAAATTTATTAAAGCACACAAGGGACTACAAACAGGAAGAAAACAAAAAAAAATTTAAGGAAAAAAAAAAAAAAAAAAAAAAAGAGGCAAAAGACTAGAAAACCTAAAGGAGCTATACAAAGAAAAGACAACTAAAATAACCTAACCAAACCTAGAAAGAAAGGTCAAAAATACAACATCCGGACCCACATCCGGGGAATTGTTATCAAAAACTTCAAAAAGAGAAACCATAAAATGAAACTGCCATCAAAAACTTACACTAAGATGTGGTACAAAGAGTAGTGCCCAAAGAAACTATACAGAGAGAAACTAAAAGCAAAGATTTTCTTCAAACAACCAATATGCCCAAAGAATAGCTTTAAAGAACTTTTTTCATTGACACATGTAATACTGAAAATATGCCCAATTAACATAAGAATGATAAAGTGGTTATTAATTGATTGCAACAGATACACAAAGGACATGTTTGTTACAATGGAAATAACAAAGGAGAAGGGATGGATTTCGTCTTCTGGAAAACCTAAAACCTATAAACACAACTTAATGGAGAGAAGAGAAAGAAGAGTAAAATTCCTAATCCTAAATCAACATCACCATGTAGAGAAACGAGTTGATGCCGATCCGAGAAAGAGAGGGAAGTTGAACTCGAGAGGGAGACGGAGAGGTTGACAAGAGAGACTGGTGAAGCTCTCTCTCTACTTCTTCTTCTTCTTCTTTTTTCTTTTTTTTTTTTATGCACAGCAAGAGAGACCCGGGAGAGAATCTCTCTACGCAACTGGAGAGAGAAACGGGCTAACACCATTTGTTCTGCCGTTTGGAGTGAAGCCGACCCCACATATGAGGGCCAATAGAATGCCGTCACCTCAACTCAGTAGCCCTTACAATACTGAGTTACTCAATACACAATCCGATTCCACAGGACACTAGGCAGCAGCGTCCAGTGGATGTCTGTCCAGCGTCCATCTCTCTCTCTCTCTCTCTCTCTCTCTCTCTCTCTCTCTTCTCTCTCTCTCTCTCTCTCTCTCTCTCTCTCTAATATATATATATATATGGAAAAGGTTCTATGCGATTGAGCTCATGGGAACTTCCCATGAGGTCGAGCTGTGTGGGCCCTACCATGATGTATGTCGAACATCAACACCGTGCATTTGATGGGTCCCCTTTAAATTAAGGGATATCTCAAAAGTTAGCCATATATGGAACTCAGGTGGACCATACCATCTAAAATCATGTGATGACATGGCCAAAACATATAAAAGCACTTTGTGGGGCTCACCTGAAATTTTGGATGCGTCTGAAACTTGGTCTGACCCCTCATCCAAGTGGGACACACATAATGGATGGGCTGGATTTGTGAACCAGTTCTCAGTGGGACCAACAAATGATTATGAATGTTTTAATGGAGGGTAACCCCTCTCAACTTTTCTATGTGGTGTGGCCCACATAAGTCACGGATTGACTTGATTTTTAAGCCCTAGGCCCACACACGCATGAAACCTTAAAATAAGACCATTTCAGTGCTTTAGAAAGTGCTCCACCAAGATGTATGTATTGCATCTATACAGGACATGAGCCCAAAACCTTAGGTAGATCCACATCTTAAATGAACCACATGAGATAAATTAGTAGGACAATGATGCCCACCATTGAAACATTCCAAGGCCCCATGATGTTTTTTTTCCATCCAACCTGTTCATAACGTCACAGGTATCTTTACAAAGAGGTAAAATAAATATCAGCTTGATCGAAAACTTTTGTGGGCCTCAAAAAGTTCTCAATGATAAGCATTCAATCCCACTGCTTTCTATGTTATGGTCCACTGTAGATTTGAATCCATCTAATTATAAGGCTAACGCCTAAAATGATCTCGCCAAATGAATGGACGGTGTGGATTTAACACTTACATCATGGTATTGCCTACAGAACTTGGAATCGGATTATGTACTGAGCAACTCAGTACACTAAGGCGTACTGAGTTAATGTGTCACGAACCTATTGGCTCTAAGATGTGGGGTCGTATCCCTCCTCCAAACATCAAAACAAACACCGTTAGCTTCTCTCTTTCTCTCTCTTCCGTGCAAGGAAACGTAGAAGGATGTACCGCTCCTCTCTCCCTAGTAGAAAGAAAAAAAAAAAAAAAAACAATATGAAATTCAGTATACTCAATTCTTTTTCTTTTTCTTTATCTAAACTAAAGGTTTTATGCAGCAGAGTCAACTGAGCTGTAGTGAGGATACAGGTGAAGCTCCCCTCTCGTATAAACATGACTTGTAGTTCAAATCCCAGCCACCCCAATGCGGGACCCACTATAGGTGGATTATCACACAAAATCTACACTTAAACTATGTTCTTTACTGGTCGATTGGCAGACACCTAATGCATTGCAAAAGTGTAAAAGAAAGTAGTCAATGGAAAAGATTCCACAAACCCATGTCCGCTAATCAAAGGTCTGGATTATCCAATCAACCTAATTTTGAGTACACAACAAATCAAAAGTGTTTCCCACTATTTGAGCGGTTTGGATTCACTATTCATGTCATGTGTACAGTAAGGAGCCTCACTTATCTGCTATTGACAACACGGTTGATCACGCTTTATCAAAAACCACAAAATACTTCAATCTGTTTGCGAATCAAACCAAAAACTCAATTCTTCATTTTTATCGCTAAATTCTTGACAGAACATTGATTTTATTTTTTTTCCCAACATTAAATGATTCCACATACCCATGTCCACTAATCAGAGATTGGATTGTCCAATCAACCAGATTTTGAGTACACCACAAATCAATAGCATTTCCCACTATTTGCACAGTTTGGATTCACTATTCATGCCACGTGTACAATAAGGAGCCTCACTTATCTTATTAACAGTACAGTTGATCACGCTTTATCAAAAACCCCAAAATACACAATTTGTTCACGAATCAAACCAAAAATGATTCCATAACTATGAAATTCATGAAACTCAATTCTTCATTTTTATCAATGAATTCTTGACACAATAAAGAAAGATGAGAAATGGGTAGATGCAGATCTGAGAGAGAGGGAGGTTGATCTCGAAAGGAGACAGAGAGGTCAACGGGAGAGAGCCAGAGGTCGTCGGTTTTTTTTTTCCTGCTGTAGAGGAAGCAAATTGTATATCGGGTAATGATTAAATTTTGTGACGTTCACCATGATTTATGTACCTTATCCACTTCGTTCATCTATTTTACCGTATAATTTCAACGCTCGAGCCCAAAAATGAATCATATATAAAGTTCAAATGGGCCACACCACAGAAACAGTGTGAATTGAATGTCTACCATTGAAAAATTCTTAGGGCCACAGAAGTTTTGGATCAAGCTTATATCTATGTTTCCCTTCATCCATGTCTTCATGATATCATGAATAGGTTGGATGACAAATAAAAATCACTGTAGGGGCTACCAAGGTTTCAACGGTGGAAATCATTACTCCTACTGTTTCCTGTATTATGATCCACTTGATCTTTGGATATGCTTAAATTTTGAGCTGAACGCCTTAAATTAGTTGTAAAAACTACATACATTCAAGGTGGGCCCAACTAAGTTTACTCTGTATGATAAAACCGTACTGAGTAACTCGTGTTCAATCTGATTTCCGCTGGGGATAGAGGAGAAGCATATACTTCTACATTTCCTCTTTGCATGGAAGATAGAGAGAAAGAGAAGCTAACAGTGTTTGTTTTGGCATTTGGAGGGAAGTGGCCCCACATCTTAGAGCCAATAAGCTAGTGACACGTCAACTCAGTACGCCTTAGCATACTGAGTACACAATCCGATTCCACAGAACTTGGTGACGGTAACACACTACCAAGGTCGGTGGTTGTGGCACACCAGCCATTCGGCTTCCAAGTTCCAACGTGGACGTGGACCGAAGCGGATTTAATGAGGCTCAACTTGATCTTTCTATTCTATATATATGTCATCCATCCATTTTGGAAGATCATTTTAGGACATGAGCTCAAAAATGATGAAAATCTAAAGCTCAGGTGGACCATATTATTGGAAACTGCGGTGATTGAATGCTTTACCATTAAAAACTTCCAAGGCCCACACTAATGTTTACATAATGCTTATTTTTCATCCAAACTATTGATAAGAGGTCATATAAATTTGGATGAAGTGAAAAAAAAAAAAAAAATCAGCTTGATCAAAACTTATGTGACCCATTAATTGTCAATCACTACGGTTTCATCTGATATGGTCCACTTGAGAATTGGATCTACTTCAGTTTCAGATTCATATCCTAAAATGATATATAAAACAAATGGGCGGTGTCGATATAGAATACATACATCAAGGTGGACCCATGGTAAAGCTACACCGACTTGGGTGGGCCGTACCTAATCTACCACCAACACGGGCGTAAGCGGATTTCCTGCTAAAGGCTTTGACAGCAATGCACTGGAAAGAAACGTCTACCGTTAAGACCTTCATCAACTCCATTTTGATATTTATATGATATCCAAGCTGTTTGCAATGTAACCATTGGGATGAACTAAAAACACAAAAAACTTACCTGATACAAAATTTTTGTGACCATAGGAATGTTTCAGGGGTAGTTGTTCAATCCTGTTGTTTTATCTCGTGTGGCCCATTTGAGTCTTGAATCCAGCTCATTTTTTATCATGTGTCCTAAAATGATCTCTAAAATAGATGAACGGAATGGATTTATCATAAACATCACGTTGAACCCCACCTATGCTCCAAGAGCAAAAACTTCTTGCTAAAGGCTTTAGAAGGAAATCCCGTCCATGTGCCCCCATTGTGTTGTCGTCGCCAAGTTCTGTGGGCCCCACCATGATGTTAGTGTTATATCCACACTGTCCACCCATTTGGAGAGATTATTTTGGAGCATGAGCCCAAAAATGAGGCAGATCCAAAGTTAAAGTGGACCACAAGATAAAAAGCAGTAGGGATTGAATGCCTACCATTGAGAGCTTCTTAGGGGCTACTAAAATTTTGGATCAAGCTTATATTTGTTTTGACCTTTAATCCCAGTTTGTGTGACATTGTAAACAGGTTGAACAACAAATAAACATCATGGTGGGCCTTAGGAAGGTATATAGTACAAGATCTACTAAATTTGGCTTGGAGAAGAAGGGCACCAACATCACGCATGACGGAGAAACTTGGATCAAGGTGGAGGGATTAGGACTGGTTCATTTTCCTATCAGTTAAAGAGGATTCACAAAACTAGGCATAATAGCTGGGATAAGGTGATGATGATGATATTCCACCTTCCCAATCATGCACTAAATCATCATTGTCATCTAGGCCTCATTCCAACCAAGTGAGGTCAACTAAAGCAGTATTTGGGTGTCTCCATATAGCGGTTGGAGGGAGGGGAGGATTGGTTTTGCACTGAGCTCTCCACGTATTTTAAAATCCAGCTCTGTCATGGTGCAGAGCGATGAAGAAGATTCTGCCGAATATGGTTCAAGCAAACTTCCAATGACAACCTAAATGTTCTCATTACCACCATGTCATGAAAACTAGTTTTAGCCATTGGCATGGCAGGAACTACAAACTCCCAAGACTTTCATCGTCACCACCCTATCACATGGTAAATACTTTTTTAAAGCTTTAACCAATAATAGCAATCCAATTTAAAGCACTCTCCTCAGTAATTAATGAAATACTATAATACCATAAATATTTTTTTTCAATATATGATGCCCAAATGATAAGGTCTGTTTGGATGCACTAGAAGATGAATTGAAATTGGTAGTCTAATAAATGGAAATAGCCAATTTGTAATTTCCTTCATAAGCATTCATGTTGAGAATCTGAACTCCAAAGTTCAAGTTGAACTCTAAAGAGAAGTAAATGACCACTTACTCATTATGAATGCCAGGAAGCATTATTCATTCTTGCCGCCTCTCTTGATTAAACTGACACTTCGCAATTCAACTCACTTGTGTATCCAAGTCCAGCAAAACCGAACAGTCTCAAGCTAAAATTAAATAAACAGGTCAAAACAAAATGAACATATTGATCGAAAGGAGGGGGAAATGAAGGAAAGAAAGAGAACTCATGTGTTCTTGTTGATAATACTTCCTCCATTGGTTTTCCTTTCACCCATTCAGTCACTGAAAATAAGAATTAATAAAAATTAGATTTTGTTTTCCTTATCCTAGGCATTACACCACATATTTCCAATATACCAAGTAAAAAGTCATTAATACTTAGATGGTTAAACACAATCCACAAGCAAATAAAAAGGATGCAATGCTTCCAACATAGAGGAGATTCAATTTTATTCTATTTTTCCAAAATCATGATTTCAAATATTCAAACAAAGTTGATGCATGGAAGATTTGATGCTTTATTTTTCTTTTTTCTTTTTCATTTCTTTTTTCTTGAGGACAGAAAGATGCGACTTTATGGTCATGGTAGATGGTTCAAACTATGCTCCAGTGCCCTGTTTCCACTCAAAGTGTGTTCCTTGAATATCTAGTCAAGCTGAGCAACATTTTGGCGATTAGTCACGTGCACATACTACTTTCCAATGCCCAAAAAATTCAAGCATTTCAGCATTGTTTTTGGCTGCTTAGGGATGTCTTAGTTCTTTTCTTTTTTCGTTCTTTCTTTCTATCTTCTTCTTCCATATTTTGAAAGGTCACCATGCATTCATTAGTGCACTCGTTAGCAAATATCCTACCAACATAAAGGATATGAATGTAGATGAAGTTGAAGGACAAGACTACGAGATAGTCTATTTTTTCAAGTGGTCTCATCCACAAATGATTTCTCCACACATCAGAACAAATAGTCTAAAAATGAACATATACTTGGGAATACTGTGTGATGCAAGCATTTTATTAGGAATGGCTTAACATTTTAATATACAGGAACCGTTGAGACTATAAGGTAAATTCCTAATGCAGGAGAGGGTAACTGATGTGCCCTTTACAAGAAGATGATACCCAGCTATGAGAAGCATATGAAATGACGTTGCAAAGTAACAAATATAAATGAGGATAACAATGGACAAGACTGTGGTGATAATTCACCACCAAGTTATCTTATCCACAAGCATATACACAAGTCAATCCCAAGAGTCCAAATTGTAGGGCCAGCTTCAAAATGGCTAAAACCATGTATGATTAAAGGATATGGAAAGGGTTTAAATGGGAAGAAATATCATTTATTATCTACCTTTCAAGCACATCATGCATGGTCATAGCATTATAATATTGTTCTTTCAGTTACAAAATTCATTAAGTTCATGCTTTTCTGCTCTCCTCGAGCAAGAAGTGTACATCAAACATTGAACTATATCTGAAGGTACTTAAAAGCCACCAAATGGATCAAAAAGATGAGAAGCTAGCTTAAGAGCTTTCTAAGATCAAATGCAAATAATACGTAGTCATGTTAACCTTAAGCATCATAAGAACCCATAAGAAATTAGTGCAAATGATAATTACGTACAAGACCTACCTTCAAAATCCTAATTCGACCCATGAGGCCAGGTTTAGGAATATAGATTTTTCATAACTGTCCGGGTCTCACAAGTTCTGGATCAAGAATATCCGATATATTTGCGGCAGCAATAGTGATCACAATGCCTCTTTCTTCAAACCCATCCAAGCATACAATAACCTACAATGGGAACAAGCGAACAAGAAAGCCAAAAGTACAGAACTAATGTGATATTGCACAGATGGTATATGTATCAGATATTCCTACCAACTTAATATGAGTGTAGCATCACGTTCTTGTCCACCAGCCAATCTGCAGCCAATGTCACTAAAACCCAAATCCCCTAACCAAAATATTAAATTATTAAACCCCAAATGAAAACCCAATCATAAACCCCAAAATATATACCCAATAAAAATCCGTTGGATTTTTTCAGATACCATTGGGTTTCGTCAGATGATGGCTAATGGTGCTGGAAGACGCTGATGCCGAAGAACACACTGGTGTCGAAAGGGACTACAACTCAATGGTGGGATAGTAAAAACAGGGGCTTTTGATCGAGGTTGTTGGCTGCAGGCAGGGGCTTGTAATAGAAGTTGCAATCGAAGTTGTTGGATGCGGGATGGATGAGCGACGATGGGAAGTTGGTTACGGTGATGACGGGCAACGTGGGATCTGATCAGAGGCAAATTGGAGATGCAGTGGCCGGATCTGCAATAGAGGAAGATCAGAGATGCAGTGAGTTGCTAGAGATGGTCGTTGCAGGTTGGGGTTTTGGGGTATTGGAGAAGATGAGAAGGTTCTGCCAGACAAACGACTCCTCCGACAACCAAAAACCCGACACAACGTCGGAAACCTTATTTGCCAGCTGATGGAACCCACTCTTTGAATGGCCCTCAGATTCAAACTACATTGACGGAACCGCCAGCGTAGAGCCGTAAAACGTGCTGGTATGTAGAATCTGGATAGAATCCCCACTGAGTCGAATCCTATGAAGGAATGGCATGAAATTATGGTTGTCATCAAAGGAGATTCGAAAAGATAAGAGAAATATGGGGAGGCTTACGATGATTGTAGAATCTTCTAGAAGCTTGGATGAGAGAGACCTACAGGCAAACAGGTAGTCGAGCCTAGAACTATTGGATCACACCATTGGAGGTCAGATTTGAAGAGAGTAATGAAGACTTGGTGTAGAGAAATTAACTCCGAGGTTTTGGAAGATGTGATGGAAGAGAGAGACTTTCCGTAGGAAGAAGAGGCGGGAGAATTGCATTGATAGCCCTTGATTCTTCCGAGAGAGGGAAAATGAAATTAGGAAAAAGAGTTTGGGGGCTTAAGAGGGCGCCGCAGGAGCATTAGTGAAAATTTAAGATGGTGAAGAATCGTCTGTAATACGACCGTCTAAAACCATCTATTATAACTATCTATAAGACAGCTAACGACCATCTATTATCCCAGATGGTCTAAATCCATCTTTTATCTACAATTAACGATGGATTCTGACCGTCTGAAATGGCCAGTGTACATCCAACATTTGTAAGACAATTTTCCTTAGTATTAAAGACAGTTAACATCTGTCTGAAATTTTATGAAAACCAAAGAATTTTAGAGATGGTTCACAGCTATCTCAAAATGTGTCTTTCTTTCTCCATTTTCACATAGTGAATATGATCATGACACACTCGACAAATGGTTATGATCGACAATGCTCGTCCTCCCTAACAGTGTGCACGACTTGCTTGATGGTAAGAGGAGCCCCCTCCATGATGAGACACGGTCCACTCTATGATGAAAGCAACTCATGATAAATGAAGTTTGATGAGGAATGTGTCCCACTTGGTGATAAGTGTGGCTCATTTGATGGAGATTATGACCCACCTAATGGGTAGTATAGCCCTCTCACTACACCAAAACTATGAGAAAAAAATGACTTTCGCAAGTCGCAATTAGCAATGGACTTGGACCGTCGCTGGTCCGTCATCATTTTCAAGTCACAAAACCAAACAATTGACAAGGTCCATCTCTAAATTGTGATGGATTTCTTCCGTTGCCGATAACGATGGCTAATATCTGTGTGAAACTCAAAAAAGCCCCATTTAGCGACTTGCGATTTCTTTCTAAAACTTTTGCGACGGATTAGTTCTGTCGTTAATCTTAGGAAAAGTGACGGACAATACCGTCACCAATTTTTTACTATTCGAATATTAATGACGAGTTTGCTTCATTTCTAATTCCCAACTACTAGAAAAATAAAAATAAAAATCATTGTCCATTTGTTGCATTCTGAATTTCTTACACCTAATATTATCAAAAGGCATTCATATCGAAACATTGAAACAGTAGAAACTAATTCAATATATTAACTCAAAACTTAATATAAAAAAAATGGAACTACCTATTTCTAAGTCACACATCCAACATTTTCAAGTTTCAACTAAGAGTAGAAACTAATTCAGTACATCAACTTAAACTAAACCTAGCCTTGTTTGGGTGCCACTTCTTATTCTAATGAATGGTAAAATATGTATTAGTAATCATAATTTTCTCTAGTAAGGATTAAAGGTAATCTCTAATATATAATTACCATAAGATTAATCCACATACTAATGTTTTGGGCAAACCAAGTGGATTTCATATGTCGAATAGTATGAACTTTGATGATCTCAATAAAATTATCCGGTGACACCCACTTTTAGTGGTCACACGGAAGCATCATAAAACAAGCCAAAATAATATCAAATAGAATATCTCTATCAATACATCTCAGGTCAAGAAATTTGATGGAGATAACACACCTCGAAGTATCTTTGAGTTTAGGGATGATTGCCTCATAGACTAGCTGCTTGTAAGCAATTTTGCCAATGTAAGTGATCAAATATCACATCCAAGAAATTATTGAGGGCATATTCACACACTCATGTGGGGTAGGGAGAAGGCACACCATCACATAATTGGGCCTAATGGTGGAGATTGTCCATCATGATGGTATCAAGCACGATAGCTCTATCAATACATCTCGGGTTAAGAAATTTGACGAAGCTAATGCACCTGGAAGTATCTTTGAGTTTAGGCATGATGACCTCATAGACTAGTTGCTTGCAAGAAATTCTGCCAATGTAAATGATCAAAGATCACATTCAAAAATTTATTGACGACATTCTCACATACTCATGCGGCGTAGGGAGAAGGCACACCATCACAAAATTGGGCCTGATGCTTGAGATTGTTCATCATGATGCTAAGTCAGTCACCTCACACAAGATCTTGTAAATATCACAATATGTCTAATAACTTGCATGGTCATTGCCAAGGCATCGAGATCCATAGATCACAACTCTCCATTGGCCACGGGCCATTGTGTCCAATCTCAGAGCACCTAATGTTAACAAACCCATAAGAATAAACACGTTCCACAAATAACTAACTAGAGTAATAAATAAATGATAAATCATGTTGTCAATGTCTTAAATATGTCTGTAACTGGGTTTGCCGATGATATTGACAGAACACTCAATCACATCAAGCAAATGTCGATGTCATTGACAGATGCTCGATCCCATCAAGAAAATCTGAGGAAAAAAAAAAATCATTGTTGATTGTTGGACAATTTTAGAAGTGCTACTCGACGGCATTGAAATAGGCTTTGATGTCGTCGATAAGTCTTCGATGGATGTCAATCCCATTGAAGGTCCCATTGAAGATGCGCGCAGATTTGCCTTAGTGCATGGTTTATTTCCTATTGCGGTTGTGATTGTGTATATATCGGGTGTAATCAAGATTAAGGGAGGATTAGGGCTTTCTAAGTTGTTACCAAGGATTCAAGGGCATAGTTAGGGATTCAAAGGAGATTCGAGGGGTTGTTCCAATCGATAAGATCATATATCTCTTCTAATATTGCTTTCATAATGCGTTACTCGTCACATTGCTTTCATAGTGCATTGCTCGTCACTTTCTAAGTTGTTATCAAGGGTTCAAGGGCATAGCTAGTATATGCAAGCATTGTATATATGGTAAATAGTCAAGGCTGTCTTTTAAGTTTGGGAAATTATTTGTAAGGGGGTTCTAGATTATGTGCATTTTGATGTATGAGGTCGTCGCCTGTGGTTTTTAGTAGAGTGTTATCATAATTTGTTATGTTCAATGACAATTATTCCAGAAAGGTGTGGGTTTATTTTATGAAAAATAAATCTGAGGTTTTAACAACTTCAAATAGTGGAAGGCGATGATGGAAAAATAATTAGGGCGAAGGGCCAAAGTGTTGAGGACAGATAACGGTGAGGAATTCGCTTTTAGGGAATTCAATCAATTTTGTAACGATGAAGGGATCACGAGGCACAATACAATGCACTACACACTAGAGAAGAATAATGTGGCTGAGCACATTTATCACTCTCTTGGAGAGAGCCCAATGCATGATGAGTAATGCTAGGTTAGGCAAGAAAATGTGGAGTGAGGCTGCTAACATGGCTTGTTACTTGGTGAATCAGTCCCCTTCTACGGCTATAAATTGTAAAATTCCAGAGAAAATATGGAGCGGTTAACAGGTTTACTACTCGAGGCTATGAGTATTTGGTTATTATGTTTACTCTCACGTATCATCAGTTGAGAGAGATAAGCTGGACCAAAGAGCTAAAAAGTATGTATTTGTCAGCTATGGTAATGGTGTGAAAGGGTACAGGCTATATGAATGGATCACACGAAAAATCATCATTATTCGTGACGTTAAATTCAACGAAAGATCCTTGTTCCATAAGGATGAACACAATCAGGATAAAAAGTCGGTTGTGAGCATTCAGATAAACAAAGATGAGACACAGACTGATATTAAAACGCAAATAGAGGTACATGAGCAGGTGGAGTAGTCACCTGTGAGAAGGAATCCGCTAAGAGATCGTAGGTTACCAATGAGATACAAAGATGACTCGAATGTTGCAAGTGGATCTTCAAGAAGAAACATGATAGGTATAAGGTAAGGTTGGTAATGAATGGATATGCTCAGAGAGAAGGTGTTGACTTCACTAAGATATTCACACTCGTGATGAAGCAAGTATCTATCAGATTTGTATTGGTGTTGGTTGCTCAATACAATCTCGAGCTAGAATAGATGGATGTGAAAACTGCTTTCCTACATGGAAAATTGGAAGAGCAAAATTACATAAAGTAACCAGAAGGTTTCGAAATACAAGGGGCAGATAATAACGTTTGTAGGTTAACGAGGTTGTTGTACTACTTGAAACAGTCGCTTAGACCGTAGTACAAGAAATTTAATTCTTTCATGGTGATTCAAAAGTTTACCAGGAGTGAGTATGATCATTGTGTCTATTACATGACACCGAGTGATGGAAATTTCATTATCTTGGTATTGTATATTGATCATATGCTTATCGTCAATCAAAGCATGTTTGAGATCGATATACTGAAGACCCAACTATCAGGGACATTCGAGATGAAAGATCCATGAGCTGTAAAGAGGGTTCTCGGCATCGACATACACAGAGACAGGAAGAGGAGCAGATTATGGTTATCTCAAGTAGAATACCTTAAGGGCCTGTTTGATTTTGGGTGTTACGGGAAATTGCGGCGAAAAGGGTCATGATGACCCTTTCCTGCGTTTGATGGATGGGAATCGGCCTGGGTAAATGCAGATCAGCAAATCGCTGAGAAATCCTGAGATTTCCCGAGGTGGATGCGGGCGATCCTGCAAGACAAGATTAGCGTAGTGCATGCTCTGCGAGAGCACGGCACGTCTTCGTGAAATCTATATAGTTCCATCTCCTCTCAAATGAACGCCTCCAGCCCCGTTCAACCTTCCTCGCAGGTAGATACATCGTCCACCATCCCTGCTGTTTCGAGTATTGGATGATGTTGATATTCGCCCTAACCCGTGTTTTGTTCGTCAGATTTTCAGGTATACTGTGCATCTTCTATCCCTGATAAAGCTTCGGCAAGAACCCAAGATCAGGTACGAGCATCCATCATCACCACTTAATATTATGTAATTTGTGAGGGACCGTTGGATATATTTCATTTTTAGATTTTGAGTCCACGAATCTGATGGTCAGATAATTGAATATCTGGAGTATTTTTGAAAGAAAACTCCTTTCATGGAGTAAGAAGATTTGGGTATCGGAGCCATTCATCTTTGGATCCTGAAATAGGCTTTACTGTTTTCTCCATCAACCCATCTCAGATCCTTCAAGTGGTGTGGTCCACTGGAGCTCTGGATATGATCATTTTTTTTTGGGTTTAACGGCTCCGATAAAACAGATGAACGGAGTTTGCTACTCCCCCCTGCCACCGGCCCCATGGCTGGTGTTCGATGCCTTGTGGGTCCTACTGTTCATGTATGATTTCATCCATTCCGTTCATCCATTTTTACAGATCATTTTAGGGTTTTATCCCAAAAGTGAGAGGGATATAGATCTCAGGTGGACCACACCACAGGAAAAAATAGTGATTGGATATTCACCATTTAAAGGCTCCTAAGGCCCCCTGTACTATTTGTTTGACATCCAATATGTTGATTATATCATACAGACCCAGATGAAGGGAAAAACCAAATATCAGCTTGATACAAAACTTTTATGGCCCGTAAACAGTTTTTAATGGTCGACATTCATTCAACACTGTTTTCTGTAACGTGGTCCACTTGAGATTTAAAAATACCTCATTTTTGGTCTCGTAACAGAAAATGATCTAGAAAAATAGATGAACGGCATAGATGAAACACATACACCATGGAGTAGCCAATCTGTTCCCAGCTTAGGGTGGTGAGACTGTCATTTTTAATCCTCTGGTGCCATGAATACAGATTGCGTTCTAACCTCAACCATCTCCGACTGTGAACGGGCAGGAGCATTGAGAGGACACCGTGTAGAGTGGGCCTTATCCACACCGTCCATCCTTTTTTTTTTCCTTTCATTTTATGGTATAATCTAAAAACAATTCAGATCCATGAATCAAGCGGACCACACCACAGGAAGCAACAACGGTGATTATTCGCACCGTTGGAACTTTTCTAAGGCCTGCCGTGATGTTTATTTGCCATCCTACCTGTTCATAGTTACATGGAACTGGATGAATAGTCAACACAAATATCAACTCAATCCAAAACTTCTGTGGGCCTTAGGAAGTTTTCAATGGTAAGAGTTTAATCCCCAATGTATAGCCACATTTGTCTGGATCTACCTCAATATTGGCCTTATACCCAAAAAATGATACGAAAAAATGAATAGACGGTGCGAATAAGGCCCATAGATCACGTTGGCCACTCAAAGCTCCTGCCTAGTTCGCAGCCAGAGACGGGCGGGGGTAGGACGCAATCCACGATCCTCTTTCTTTCCTTTTTTTTTCTTCTTTTGCTATTTATTTTTTCAGTTCGTTTTGCATCTGGCGCGAGTCAGGGTATATCTGTGCCCCCCCATTGCGGGGGTCCGTGTGATGAGATGGTCCTGTGATCTGAACAGTAAAATTTTCCTGACTTCCATAGATGAGTTATTTCTCCGCTTTAATCGCGGTACAGTGATAATCCTGGCCTCGATTTTTAAAGTTAAATTTAGGCCATTGAAAGTCTTGTTGTTGTTGTTCTGGATTTATCTATGGATTCCGACGGACAGGACTGACCGTTCCATATAAGTTTCTTGCGGTGGATTGTGTAGTGTATATTACAGAATGTGGACAGTTCTGATCAGTGGATCACTCAGCGTGTGCACCCCAGTGGGCGGATGCACTGCTGGTTCGTGATTCGTGGAGGCATGGTTTGGGGCAGCGTGATGCGCGTGCGTGGTGTGGGCCGTTCATGTCAGCAAGGCAGGGATCAAATTGTTGCGTGGCGGGTTTTCTTTCTTCTTGAGTCAGTGAGAGGCTTTACGGAACACGTGGCAAAGATCGGAGCCATTCATCAATGATAGTAGATGTGTTGATCATACCATGGACCAAAAATTATGTTCGTTGGACACAAATGGGTGGTATGAAAAAAAAATCCACCCGTCCATGTGAAGAGATGGGGTGTACTTCCTAATCCATTGAATGGCCTCGATCTCTGACACGTTTTCCTTGAGTGATGACCCTTTTCGTAAATCCAATGCATGACACAGATGGCCCACAGCATGAGATCTGGCATCTATACATGTGGTAGTCATCTGAGATTTCTTTATCTGGTGGATTATGCCAAAAAATGAGAGGGATATAGATCTCAGGTAGACTACACAACAGGAAAACATTTGACATGATGGAGGTAGACTACAAATATTGGCTTTATCTAAAACCATTTGTGGTTCACAAAAAGTATTGAATTGACTCTCACCATTGTTCTTTTGTGGTGTGGTGCATCTGAGATTTGGATCTGCTTAATTATTGGGATCCCATCCTAAAATGAGCTGGAAAAACGGATAGACCTTGTGGATATACAACACATTCATCAAGGTGGGCCCCACACGTTAAGGGTAATACTCACTATGTGGCGACTCGGGATAAACCTAATCCGTTCCATTCAAATAGTGGGTCCCATGTACAGGGGCTACTGCTAGAAAATCAAATTTATGTGGGATGATTATCTGACTTTCCTATTCCCTCATTAAACCTTATAGTATCAAACCCTAGAGTATCCAATAACTCTACATAAAATAATCTATTAAGATGGGCAGATGGTCTACGGTTAGCATGGTCAACAATACAGTTAGTCATCCACCAAAATTTTAGTCATCCTCAAAAATTATCATGTCATCGTTCTAATCAAGTTCATATGCATCTTATATAAAGAGAGGTGAATCACCATGGCTGGGAGCGGCTGGACGGATGAAGAGTTGGAATTCTTTGCAGTAATATTGGCTACAGGATCTGCTGCAATAGCAGCTGGGGAGTATTGTCGCACTTACCTCTTTCGAAACCCTCCTAGGTCTGCTGATTATGACCGTGCCCGTATTATCAATGGGATTATTAGGGCAAGAGAGACTGATTGTGTTTCGCAACTACGGATGAAAAAGATTATGTTTTTCAATCTTTGCTCAATCTTGCGAGATAAGGGACTGTTGGTGGATGCGAAGCACGTAAGTATGGAAGAACAACTTGTCATGTTCCTTCATACATTAAGCCACAATGTCCGGAACTGAGTGATTGGATATCATTTTATAAGGTCAGGCGAAACCGTGAGTCGATATTTTAATCGAGTCTTGGATGCAGTCGTCTCTTTATATGCAGACTTTGTTACACTACCTACACTCGATACCGCATCTGAGATTTCATCAAACCCACATTGGGCGGAATACTTTCAGGTATGATAATACATATACTCATCACAATTGATTACGATCTTGAGATGATTAAATTACATATGCCAATATCGCATAATGATCAACAAGTTTAAATTAGGATTGTATCGGAGCAATTGATGGGACACACATCCCAGCTTTCGTAGCATCTGCAGATAGTGTTGTCTATCGAAACAGGAAAGGATGCATATCACAAAATGTCATGGCTGCTTGCAAGTTCGACATGAAGTTCGTGTACGTGTTAGCGGGATGGGAAGGTTCCGCATCCAATGCACTCGTTTTGCAGAGTGCCTTGACTCACCCGAGCGATCCTTTTGTAATACCCCGTGGTAAACCCATGGACATCAAGTACTCAGATGGCTTTATAACATCAAATGAATATGATTTGGTATTGATCAGAAATTATTTCTACAATGTAGGTAAATACTACGTAGTTGATGCAGGATATGCGCACTCACCTGGTTTCATGGCCCCATATCGCGGTGTACGTTACCATCTCAATGAGTATCGTACTGGTTGGAAACCATCTAATGCTCAGGGGTTATTCAATTATCGTCATGCACAACTAAGGAATGTAATAGAAAGATGTTTTGGAGTTTTGAAAGCAGGGTTCCCAATTCTGAAGACTGCTCCACAATATCCTATACAAACTCAAGTAAAGATAATGCTAGCTTGTTGTGTCTTACATAACTTCATAAGGATATCTGGAGACGATGACATGTTTGAGTTTGAGGAGTCGTCAAGTTCATGTGCTGCCGATGGTGTGATCCCATCACCTACAGAAGTATCTGTCCTCGATGAAGGTCGGGTGCTTTTGAATGTCACTCCACAAGAAAGAGATGGGTGGGCCAGAAAACGCGATGAAATAACTTACGGAATGTGGAACCAAGCTAATCTAGTGAGTCAAACAAATTAAATGCATTGTAATGACACGTACATCAACGATGGTTTTTGTCATGTTCATTCAAGATTGTCCAGATTAGATCACTAATTTCTTTGTGACATATTTTGTTTTATTTAATATGCAAGTTTTTTGTTTGAAAAGAAAAAAAGCCTGAATGAACTTCATATTATTTACCCATGCGGTAGAATGATTTTTTCAACTTATTGTCGCATCATTTATCTTCTCACAGATTGAGCTAGACCAAAGTGGCTCCATGTCACTGAATAGATGATTTGTACTATCTACGCCGACGAAATATCACCCGGGATCACCTAGTAGTACTCTAAGGAGATCGCCCAGGAAGCATACACTGAACAGTGGAACTGATGACCAGTCCTATGGAGGTGTCCTTCGTTGGACAGACGACATGGACGACGTCCTAATTGACGGACTAATGGAGCTAGTCATTGTTGGAAGACGAAGTGGTGCTGGATTTAAAATAGAATCCTTTACAGGAATTGTTGAAAATATGATGTTGAAGCTGCGCCTCAAGATCACTAATGCAAACGTAAAAAATCGCATCCGCACGATGAAAAAAAACTTCTTCACTGTCAAAGATCTACGGAGTGCGTCTGATTTTGGATGGGATCCAGACCTATAAATTGTCGACGCAACAGATGAAGTGTGGATGGACTACATTAAGGTATAGTTTCTTTATAAGTTACATCATATCTCATCATGCAACGTGCAATGTTTATGACCGATTTACTTTTTTTTTGTGTTATGTCTAGTCTCATCCTGATGCTGCCCAGTTTCGCGGCAAACCCATGCCCAGATATGATGATCTCGATTTCATTTTCGGAAACGACAGGGCTACTGGTAAAGCATCTGCAACTGGCAACTACCCTCCCTGTGCAACCACTCCTCGATGGAGAGATACAGATGTGTCGTCTAACTACACTGTTGATCTGAATGATGATATTAACCTAATATTTTCTGAAGATCGAGGCGATGATGCACCGCATATCCATTGGTCCGATGACAGCCATGGAGGCGACAACATTCCTCATCTGAGTCCCAAACAACATGGGAATGCCTCCTGTAACACGAATTCGACGGTTAATTCTAAAAAGAGACCGAGGGTGGAGCGACCCGCTGATATGATTGGCACCGGGATGGTTGATGTTGGGGGTGCCATGAAGTCAATTGCCATTTCCATCGACAGGGGTCCGAACTTTAGTCGGATGTCACAAATTATACCGGCTTTGGAAGAGTTGGAGGGACTGACGGCAAATGAGGTCTTGTGGGTGACGAAGTTGTTATCGAAAGAAGAAACGTATGGAGCCTCCTTCATGAACTTTGCCAAAGAGAAGAGAATTTCATTCATAAGAATGTTGCTGAATGGGGGTGGACCCCAAGTATGAAAGAACATTTTGCCTAGTTTGATTGGCTAGAAGTAGTGATTCGTAGGCGAGGCCTTTAAGACAATTTTTAACTATATTATTTTTTGGAGTTGTAAAACTTAATTTTGGATATTTCTACTTGTTTCTTGTTGCACTTTTGGATAACACATCACTCGTTGCTAATAGTTGAACACAACATGTGCATTGATAGGGATTATTGTTATTAATTTGAACTATATGCAAGCTTAAGTTTGACGCAAGTTATGATGACACTTGCACCACTGACATACTACTCAGTAGGTAATTGCTTATAATTGTCGATAATCTAAAGATCATTAATGACGTTTTCTGTTTGGACAGATGGGAAAAATTTATGTTGTCTTCGTAGGAAGACAACCAGGAATTTATTACTCGTGGGAGGAATGTAAGGCTCAAGTCGAGGGTTACTTTAATGCTCGGTTCAAATCTTTCAAGTATGCAGAGGCGGCATTTATTGCCTGGAGAAGGTTCGTAGGTGACGTCGTACCCAATCAAGCAAGCCTTGGTGTATCCGTTGCGTCTGGAATTTACTACCCATGCCCAGATATTCCATATCCTCCAAAACCGACGACTTCAAGGACAGCCCACACAGGGACGTATTGTGGCTGTAGTGATGTCCCTCGTGACTCGTTGCTGATTTTGTATATTGTTTTCAGTGTTGTTGTCATAGTTATGGTTTTTCAGTTAATGGTCCTATATCGGTGATGTATGTGTGGTGGATATTGGAGTCTTTTGGACGGTTTTCATCATGCATCTTTTTGTTTTTTTTGGTAATTTTCTTTTGGATAGACTACAGGATGAGCTATGTGGCTCGCTTCTGCTATAAGATTATAGTTTATATAGAATCAAAGTAACTGATCAAATACGTATGGACCTACCTGGGTAGCACGTTAGTGGGTGTTTCCCTGACATTGGGCCCACCTAAATGAAGCAAATCCAAATCTAAAGTGGACCACACAACAGGGATTGAATACCCACCATTAAAAACTTCGTGGGACACAAGTTTTGGATATTGCTGATATTCGTGTTTTACCTCCATCCAGGTCTGTGTGACCTTATCAACAGGTTGGAAAATATCCACTGTGCAAACGATTCTAACTATCCTCTTCATCAGGTCTTAAATGGACAGTTAAAAATACAAGGATGAGCCACAAATTCATCAATGAAAATCAGATGGTTTAGATGTTCTACTAGTGTGATGCGTGGGCCCACATCTTGAGTGGCGTGTACATGTACGCCTTGTGCAGTGGGTGATTCAACAAGAAAGCTGGTAAACTACCACCATAGGTGTTGACTGTAGAGACGAAAAGACATGGAAAGAGAGATAGATCTGGACCGTTTATCAGGTTGGTATACTTTATTTTTTTTTCTTATATCATAAAATGATATATAAAAATAGATTGACGGCATGGATGACACACAAACATCATGGTGGGCCCCACAGAATACCAACCAGTAGCCCATGGCTGGTGTCAGGGCGGAGTAGCCAATCCGTTCCCTCTCATGCCACTTACGTTTTCCTGCCACATCAAACGCGGGAATTGCTATTGCTTACTTGATTGAAAATTTTTCAAACACGTGAATTGGGAATGATGACTTCGGACACCTCACTCCATTTCCCTGGGCAAGTAATAAATGCCCAGGGATAAAGCAATTACCAACGAATTGAAAAATCAAATAGGCCCTAAGAAAGTATTGGTGAAGTATGGAATGGACAAGGAAAACCGGGTAAGCGTTCCCCACGCAGCTCATTTTAGGTTTTTTTTTCTAAACATTGTCCTGAAACTGATAAAGAAAACTAGGTTATGTCCCACATGCCTTATTCGAACGTGGTTGACAACTTGATGTATGTCATGGTCTGTACGAGACATGATATTTCATATGAGGTGGGTGTTGTTATCAGATATATATCTAACCCCAGCAAGCAACACTGTGAGAAAGTGAAATAGCTACTTCGATACATTCGAGGTACACAGGACTACATCTTGACATTTGAAAAATCAGGGGACATGTTAGTAAGTTATTTGGATTCATGTTATGCGAACAGTATTGATAATAAAAGGTCGACTTCCGGCTACTTGTTTGTATTAGCGGCTGAAGCGATCATTTGAATGTCGAAGCTTCGGTATGTGGTGACATTTCCACAACCGAAGCTAAGTATATGGCGATAACAGAAGCGTTTAAAGAAGATTTTAGTTGAGAGGAATAATAAATCAGCTTAGCCTTCAACAGGAGGTCATGCTAGTTAATTGTGACAGCGAAAGCGCAATAAATTTGACAAAGAGCTATGTTTATCAATCATGTACTAAACATATATATTGATATGCATCATCATTTTATCCGATAGGTACTTGAGAAAAGAGGTATGACTCTTGAAAAGATACATACAAGTGTGAATCCGGCTAACATGCTTACGAAGTAGTTCATACAAAGAAGTTCAAGTTCTTTGCAACTTCTCTGGACTTGGTGAAGGCTTAATGGGGACAGAGTATGCACGAGAAGCGATGATGAAGCTATGATGGAAGGCAATTAGAGATAATGATGGCAAAAGAGTAATGGAGAGTGAAGATTGAAGACATGGTAAAGATTGTTGCCAATGTCTTAAATATGTTGTAACTGGGTTTGTCGATGACATCGACAAACCTCAATCTCACCAAGCAGATGTCGATGCCATCGACAAATGCTTGATCCCATCAAGAAAATTTGAAAAAAAAAATAAAATAAAATAAAATCTCAGTTGATCCCTGGACAGTTTTAGAGGTGTTACTCGATAGCATCAAAGAATGCTTCGATGTCATCGACAGGTATTCGGTGTATGTTGATCCCATCGAAGGTTCATTGAAGACGTACATAGAATTGTGTAAGTGCACGATTTGTTTCATATTCCGATTGTGATTGTATATCTATCAGGTGTAATCAAGATTAAGGGAGGATTAGGGCTTTATAAGTTGTTCTTAAGGGTTCGAGGGTATAGCCAGAGATTCGAAGGAGATTTGAGGGGTTATTCGAATCGGTAAGATTATCTATTTCTTTTAATATTGCTTTTATTGTGTATTACTCGTTACTTTGTGCCGTGATTTTTTTTTCCACATAAAATTCGTATTGTTCTCTGTTTAGGTTTACTCGTGCGATTGTGATTACTTTGCTTGATTATTTTATGCATACTTTCACGAGTTCCAACAAATCATATATAAAATAGGCTAAGGAGCAACTGAGTATTGATTTTCTTGAGTACAATCCCATAATCTATGGGCCTGTTTGGCCAGGCAGATCCCACGGTATTAGGAGGGATGGGATCGGCAATATCCTGGGATAGGCATGACGAGCCAAACAAATCCGGTGAACTTATCCCGGGATATGAGCAATCCCATGGATCTTAAGACAATCCACTGACATCACCATCATTACCTTAAAATTGATCCTATCCCTTGGTTGGATGGATTGGAAGGTAAAATCCCGGGATTTGCACGGCATGCCAAACAGACCCAGTGAACTTGTCCCGGGATATAAGCAATCCCATGGATCTTAAGACAATCCACTGACAACATCATCATTACCTTAAAATTGATCCCATCCCTCCTAATACCATGGGATCTGCCCAGCCAAACAGGCCATATGTATTAACAAAAAAATCAAATGCTTAAAGGATATATTTCATTGGTCAAAGGGGCATGTACTCCGATACATGTTAATTGCATCCTCATCCATTATTTTTTTTATTACTTGTGAACGGTGGTTACCAAGCGTCCAATGTTTTGAATGGAGAGTTTGCTGATGTATGTATATTTTTAAATATAGATTTTCTACCGTGTTTATCAAGAAAAGTAACTTTATGCCATTTGAATGCTGGCTGTATACTTTAGTGTCGCATCATCCAGCTGAACCCCACCACGTAGTTTCTTCGTGGCTCGTGAATCTCGTGTCTGGGTGCACGAGCATTACATGCTCCGCATGATACCGCTGAGTTTCTTTCTACAATGAAAATGTCGCGTTTGTTGGAAGCGTATTGGCTGGTGTACCACACACCGCTGGTGTTGATACGTGTCGTGCGAAGACAAGCGCCGACGCTCCTCCAACTCCGAGTTGTACGAACGGTTCAAAGGAGATCAAAGCTAGGTGGGCCCAAAATTGATGTATTTATTATATCTACACTGTTAATCCATTTTTTGAGATCATTTTAGAACATTATAGAAGAAAGGATAATCATATCCAAAGCTCAGATAGACCACACCAAAAATAGTAGACGATAGTAATTTTCACGGTTGAAAAAATCGTAGGGCTCATTATAATGCTTATTTTCCATCCAACAAGTTAATAAGAATACAAATACATAGATAAAGGGGAAAAACAAATATCATATTGATATTGGGATATAGCAATCACATAGATCTTAAGACAATCCACTGACAACACCATCATTACCTTTAAATCTCATCCAATCCAGCCTATTCCGTTCAAATTTGCCTGGGACTCGGGGGATGGAAGGGATGGGAAGGTTTAATCCCAGGAATGGCCGGACATGCCAAACAATATAGCAATCCCATGGATCTTAAGACAATTCACTGACAACACCATCATTACTTTGAAATCCATGCCATCCACCCTAGTACCATTCAGTCCCTTCCAATCCTATGTAATGATGGTGTGGTCAGTGGATTGTCTTGAGATCTATGGGATTGCTATATCTATTCTATTTGGCGCGTCCGACAGATCCCGGGACTTCCAATCTCTCTAACCAATCACGTCTTAGGCAAATTTGAATGGATTAAGGTGGACTGGATGAGATTTAAAGGTAATGATGGTGTTGTTAGTGGATTGTCTTAAGACCCATGGGATTGGGATCAGATCACCGACTTTGTTTGACACGCCTGGCCAATCCCGGGATTTAACTTCCAATCCCTTCCAATACCATCCAATCCCTTCCAATCCGACCAGCCAAACGGGCCCTCAAGGGAGTGAATGGAATATAAATATGGCGGAGAAATTAGGTGGTGAGATTTAACCAACGGAAGCAGTGTACCAGTAGAAATGAGCTAAGCAGTTGAGTAAAAACTTAAAAAAAAAAAGGCTTGAAGCCCATCTGAGTGTAGCCGCACCAATCAAATCTCACGTGCCCCCTAAGGACCCACAAAAAGAGAGCTGGATTGCATCCTCAGTGCCGGGCCTACTGTGATGTGTATTTCATCCACACTACATCCATTTGCCATAACAAAATCAGTTTTTATATGAGCCCAAAACTAAGGAAATGAAGTTTTAAGTGGACCACATGGTGAGGATCGAACAAGTACAATTAAAAACTTCTTTAGGGCCATGGAAGTTTAATCAAGTTAATATTTTTGTTTTCCCTTTGTCTAAGTTGATGTGACCTTATGAATAGGTTATTTGACAAATAAATATCAGAATGGCCCTAAAAAGGTATCAAGTATTATTATCACAGTTGCTTCCAATGGTAGATCATACTTAAGCTTTGGGATGTGATTCCTTTTTAGGGTGGTGCCTAAAATGATTGGCCAAGATGGATGGAACCGTCTGTAAAACATGATTGGTTAGAGATCCCACCACCACCACCCAGTTGGGTGGTGTTGAGTGCTGTGGGGCCACCATGATGTATGTATTTTACATCCACCATCTATTTCACGAGCTTATTTTAGGGCATGGGCTAAAAATGAAGAAGAATAAAGCTCAAGTGCACCACACAATGTAAAATAGCAGGATAAGGACAACACCTAAAAGAGGGGTCCTTACTCTTGCTCGGGTGGTAGACACATGGGAGTTTCAACTCCCGGTCAAGGCTTCAAGTACCCATAGGTGGTGAAATTCCACCAGCGTGAGTGTGTGAGGTGTGTGTGTAAAAAAGAAAAAAAAAAAAAACCACCTAGAAGGGAAGTGGCTTAGTTATCATCGGGCAACATTTTATTGGGTGTTACCCTTACGGTGGGCCCCATTAATGTGTTGTATATCCATGTCATCCATCTGTTTCTCTAACCTATTTTAAGACGGGTCCCAAAAATTATGCAGATCCAAATCTCAGGTGTATCACACTACAAGAAACAGTGGTGATTGAGTGCCTCACCCTAAAAACTCTGAAGGGCTCCTTGTAAGATTTTTTGTAATATTTATTTGCAATCTGATCATGTCAATAATGTCAATAAGATCTAAATGAAGGGAAAATAAAGAGATCAGCTTGATCCAAAACTTTTGTACCCATAAAAAGATTTTAGTGGTCATTTATAACCATTTCTAGTGATATGGTCTACCTGAGATTTGGATCTTCTTAAGGTTTGGGACCACGTCCTAAATTGAGATGAAAAAATAGATGGACATGCCCCCCACACAGTTTGAGTAACACCCACCTTTATGTTTATTTATCCAACTTATTGATAGGGTCACATGGTCCTGGACGAAGATAAAATCCAAATGTCAACTTAATCCAAAACTTTTGTGGTCCAAGTTTTTAACAGTCGGCTTTCAATCACCAACATTTCCTATGCTGTAGTTCAGCTGGGATTTGGATCTGCCTCATTTTTGGGCTCACACCTTAGAATGAGTTGGAAAAATGGATGGCTGTGGCCAATACAATATCATGATGATGGTGGTGGTGGTGGATCCCACAGCATTGCCGTATGCAATCTGTCCCTTAAAAATGGTCTGGCCCAACCCTAACAGCACACCCATCTCTAACAAAATAGGCCCCATCAATCAAATCTAGCCACCCTCTGAGGGGAGCGAATTGGCTGGTGTACCAGCCACCACTGACCTGACTGGCAAGGGGACCTCTCATGCGAAGACAAGCTGTGACTGCCGAGTTGTACGAACGGTTCAAAGGGTATTAAAGATACATTGGCCTTACAATGATGTGGATCACCCGGGATTTGTATTTGCCTCATTTTTTTGACTCATGCCTTAAATTAAACTGGAAAAATAAATGACCGTGGATGATAAAACACATGATGATGATGATGGTGTTGCCCATATAGACGTGTGGGTATGCAAGTTCTGTCTATTAAAAAATAGTCGCCCACCTCAACCAGCACACCATCTCTAACACAATTTCGCCACCAATCAAATCTTGCCACCCACTAACCTGACTCTCATTGGCTGGTGTACCGCACACCACTACCCTGACTGTCATTGGAACCTGTCCTGTCAAGACGAGCAGTGACATCCATGTTGCACGGACGGTTCAAAGGATATTAAAGTTACAGAAATTTAGGACGGTTGACCCCACCTTTTATCCAGCTGTTTTTACGATACAAATTTTGTTTTGCAACTTAGACCTGTATGTACGGACAATAAATTTGAAGACAAAAATACTCCTCCCTTTCCAAGACGAGCACAGACGCTCCTCAGACCACGAGTTGCACCAACGGCTCAAAAGAGATCAAAGTAACATGACCCACATCTATGTATTTATTATATCCACAACGTTCATCCATATTTAGAGATCATTTCAGAGCATTATCCAAAAAAAAAAAAAAAAAAAAAAATCATATGCAAAGATCAAATGGACCACACCACAAAGAGCAGCAGGAAAACTGATTTTCACCGTTAAAAATTTTGTAGGGCCCATCACTTGATAGTTAGATCTGTCTTATTTTATGTCTCAAGCTTAATATGAGCTCGCCAAGTCGCTCGACAGTTTGGATATAACACAGACCTCATGATGGGACCCACAAAAGGTGGTGGGATTACAACAGTAAAATAAAAAAAAAAATTAAAAAAAATAAATCTATAGCTACAGATTATAACCGCAGTCATAGCTGTAATCTAGAAAATCAGTGGGGCAAGCATGAAAATCAGCGGGGCAAACTAGAAAATCGGCGGGGGAAACTAGAAACTTGGCAGGGCAAACTAGAAAATTAGCGGGGGAAGCTTTAAAATCGGTGGAGGAAACTAGAAAATCAGCGGGAGAAACTTTAAAATCGGCGGGGAAAACTAGAAAATCGGCGGGGCAAGCATGAAAATCGGCAGGGAAAACTAGAAAATCGGCGGGGGAAACTAGAAAATCGGCGGGGCAAGCATGAAAATCGGCAGGGGAAACTAGAAAATCGGCGGGGGAAACTAGAATATCGGTGGGGCAAGCATGAAAATCGGCGGGGCAAGCATGAAAATCGGCAGGGCAAACTAGAAAATCGGCAGGGGAAACTAGAAACTTGGCGAGGCAAACTAGAAAATCAGTGGGGGAAGCTTTAAAATCGGCGGGGGAAACTAGAAAATCGGCGAGAGAAACTAGAAAATCAGCGGGGTAAACTAGAAAATCGGCGGGGCAAGCATGAAAATCGGCGGGGGAAACTAGAAAATCGGCGGGGCAAGTATGAAAACCCTAACCCAACCCAAGGTTCCTATACCTAAACCTTGACCCAACCCAACCCAATCTTGGGTTGGGAATTTTCAACCCAAGCCCAACCCAAGAGGGCTCGACGGGTTGATTGGGTGTATACGTGCTAATATTTTCGTTATTACATTAGTTTATTATATTTCAATATAGGACTTATTTTTTGTATCTATGATTTTATTAATTATATACGTGATTATTCATTATAAAGAACTTCATTTTTTTTTCTTTAAAAAACCAAGCTAAAATATTGGACGACTACTTTAAAAAGTCATGTAGCATAGCACGTAATCTATTTGGGAGAGAGAAATCCGACATATCTTGTTAGCTTGATTCCTTGAAAATGACGTGGACAAATGAGACCCGACATCACTAGTGTACCTCCTACACAAACAATCCACACTCAATTATAATTTATAAGTAACTAATATATCTTAAAACAATCCACTGACAACACCATCATTACCTTTAAATCCCATCCAATCCACCCTAATCCGTTCAAATTTCCTGGGACGTGTTTGGTTAGGGGGATTGGAAGTGATGGGAAGGTTTAATCCCGAGATTGGCCGAGCGTGCCAAACAGACTCGATATAGCAATCCTGGGATTGTTTGTGTAGAAGGTACACTAGTGATGTCAGGTCTCATTTGTCCACGCCATTTCCAAGGACTCAAGCTAACAAGATATGCTGGATTTCTCTCTCCCAAGTAGATTGGGTGCTATGCTACATGACTTTTTAAAGGAATAGTCCTATATTTTAGCTTGGTTTTTTAAAGAAAAAAAATGAAGTTATCTGCTGAATTTCTAGTTTGCCCCGCTGAATCATCTATTTCGAATTAAGTCCTCACTTGTCCAGCTACTAAACCAAAAAATTCCATGTAACGTCGATATATCGACAATATGTCGATATATCGATGCCTGATATTGTCAATAGATCAACATATGGTCGATAATATCGAATTAAGTCCTCATTTGTCCAGCGACTAAACCAAAAAATTCTATGTAATGTCGATATATCGATGCCTAATATTGTCGATAGATTGACATATGGTCAATAATATCGAATTAAGTCCTCATTGTCCAGCGACTAAACCAAAAAATTCCTTGTAACGTCGATATATCGACAATATGTCGATATATCGATGCTTGATTTTATCGATAGATCGACATATGGTCAATAATATCGAATTAAGTACTCATTTGTCTAGTGACTAAACCAAAAATTCCATGTAATGTCGATATATCGACAATATGTCAATATATCGATGCCTGATATTGTTAATAGATCGACATATGGTCGATAATATTGAATTAAGTCCTCATTTGTCCAGCGACTAAACCAAAAAATTCCATGTAACATCGATATATCGACAATATGTCGATATATCGATGCTTGATTTTGTCGATATATCGACATATGGTCGATAATATCGAATTAAGTCCTCATTTGTCCAATGACTAAACCAAAAAATTTCATGTAATGCCGATATATTGACAATATGTCGATATATCGATGCTTGATTTTGTCGATATATCGACATATGGTTGATAATATCGAATTAAGTCCTCATTTGTTCAGCGACTAAACCAAAAAATTTCATGTAACGTCGATATATGAACAATATGTTGATATATCGATGCTTGATTTTGTCGATATATCGACATATGGTCGATAATATCGAATTAATTTTGTCGATGCATATTGTACTGCGATATATCGAAGCTACAGTTAAGGCTACGGTTATAATCCGTAGCTATAGGGTCCCACTGACCCCAACTCACTTGTTCCTTTTTTATTTTTTTTTATTGTATTTATATAAGGAAAACTTTTTCTCCCTTACATTTTTCTCTAATACGTAATTATGTAAATATGTATATATAAGTATATAAAAATATTTTCTTATCTTTTAATTCATTTTTTTGTCTATGTATTTAACAAGCACAACTCCTAAATTAGATTGATTTTTTTAAAAAAAATTACACACGCACACACACCCCCACACACTCACACTAGTGAAATTTCACCACCTATGGATACTCGAACGCTTGACCGGGTGTTGAAACTCCTAATAGTCTACCACCCAAGTAAGGATTAAATGCCTACCTTTGAAAGCTTTCTGGAGTACACATGAAAAGCAAGGATTGAATGCCTACTTTTGAAAGCTTTGGACGTGCTTCCATTTTGGGCTCATGCCCTAAAATGAGGTTTAAAAACGGATGACCAACATTAATAAAACACGTACATCGTTGTGGGCCCCATACAATCCAATCATCAAAGATATTTGTGGTGTTTGGCTCACCACACATGCCCACTCGAATGGATAGGGACCCCACTACCTAAGTTGTGTTCGAAAAGCTCTATGGGCCCATCATGATAGATGTGTTTTATCCATGCTAGGTGGCTGTCCATTTTACCATCTCATTTTAGAGTATGAGTACGAAAGTGATGCAGGTCTAAACAAGTGCGGCTCAACATTTTTGGGGGCCTTAGGCAAGTCATAAAAATAAGGCTTAGAATTTAATTTTTTGAGAACTTAATTAGCAATAAAGTAGGTAGTTGTGATCCTAGGTTTTAGGAGAAGAATTTATTGAGAATGATGTTATTATTTTGAAAAGAGACGATAGAGTTGGATTGTTATTATTGATAGTGCTAGTTTCTAGGATTTGTTTTTACTAGGAGTTGGAAACATGAGCTCCGCTGTTTTTCTAGTTTGCCCCGCTGTTTTTCTAGTTTCCCCCGCTGTTTTTTTCTAGTTTACCCTGCTGTTTTTCATGTTTCCCCCTCTGTTTTTCTAGTTTGCCCCGCTGTTTTTCATGTTTCCCCCCGCTGTTTTTCATGTTTCCCCCGCTGTTTTTGTAGTTTGCCCCGCTGTTTTTCATGTTTCCCCCGCTGTTTTTATAGTTTCTCCCGCTATTTTTCTAGTTTGTCTCGATGCGTGAAATGCATGGAATTGACCATGAAGTCAAGGGGAATCGCCGGGATTGACCGTGAAATACATGGAATTGATCGCGAAGTAAATGAAATGAATGAAATTGACCGCGAAGTGAATGAAATGGATTTTTGACCTGATGAAATCTTAAAAAATAACCAGGTTGGTTGCCTAAAGTAGCTTCTCCTACCCTAAAATCATAGAGAGTACGTCAAGTAACTAATTTTGGTTTAAAAGATATTCTTGTTAAATGAATAAAGAAAGAAATGAAAAAAAGAGAGAATTTTTTTTTTTTTTTTTTTTTTTTTGTAAAGAGTAGTTTTATAAATTGATTAAATGCTCAATTAGTGCAAAACTTGCCAACTGAATGAAGCAATCTTTTTATGAAATAGATTTTTGTTGAGTTTGATCTTGTTCCACTAGCAAGTGCTTCCACTTGCTCTTTTTTTTTTTTTTTTTTGTGGGTTAGCTTGTTAGTACACACCATGTCAGTACACACACTCGATGTTAGCCACCCCCACTAGGGATCGATACCAAGACCTCAAGTGTTGAAACAAGGTATCTCCACTCAGTCTACCAGTTGAGCCATGGATCTGGGTGTTATTTATTTATTTTTGCATCAGGTGTGAAGAAGAAAGTTGATAAAGTAATGTCTGTATTGAAGGAATAGACTCAAATTTCCTATGGTTTCAAAAATTGCATTGTGTAATCGCCATATACAATCAAAACCACATGCCTGTATCTGTATCTATATGCGCATATGCATATCTATATATTTCTATAAGTATGTATGTTTATATATGTGTATGAATGTACAAATGCATCATCATCACCAGTATTAACTTAATCTTCTCCTAAGAATTTGGGTTGGCTTTTAGGAAGTACATGGCAGAGGTTTCTACATGGAGCACTCTTTATAATCAACTCCAACCATGTGAACTACCAAAGCAACTAGATCAACATTCATCACATTGGGCATTTATTGAAGCCAGGCAGATAGAAGTTAGAAACTGAGTCGGACATCAGATTACATGAGTTATATTATAAAATATATTATATTGTAATTTAAATATTGGTCTGATTGCATTCTCATCACTGCACCATTTTATTCTGGAATAGGACAAGAATCCTATTGATACTTGTTCCTTTCATAATTTGAGCCTTCTCATGTTGTAGGAAGATGTTGCCCATGAAGCTCAGACGGGCAAAACATTGCCTTTTAAGGTTACATTCTCTATGGTGTTCTAATGCTTTGTTTCTTTCTCTTTTTTTTTTTTTTTTTTTTTTTTATATTATTTATTTTTGCATCAAGTGTGAAGAAGAAAGTTGATAAAGTAATAATACTTGTGAGGAAAAGAAAGGAGAAATGACCCTAGACCTATGGCTACGGATTATAACCGTAGCCATAGATTATCGATATATCGACCATAGTTCGATAATATCGAAGATGAATGCCAAATTGTCCAGCAAAAAAACTTGAAAAATTGATGAATTGTCGATATTATCGACATATGTTCGATAGTATCGAGCATAAGTCATCGATAATATCGAGACATGATCGATAGTATCGATAACTTAAATCAAGTAATTACCGTAGACCTATGGCTACGGATTATAACCGTAGCAATAGGTACCGTAGCCGATCTGCATCAACTGCAACAAGGGAAAAAATAAAATTTCATAGACTTTTACGGACTAAAGTTATGGCTACAGCTATAATCCGTAGCCATAGGTTCCCAGTTTTTTTTTTTTTTTTTTTTTTTTTGTAATCCCCACCGCTTTTTGTGGGTCCTTTTATGAGGTATGTGTTATATCCAAACTGTTCTTCTATTTGGCGAACTCATATTAAGGCTTGAGATGAAAAATAAGATAGATCTAACTATCAAGTGGACCGCACTGTAAAAGGCAGTGGGGAATTGAACGTCTACCATTGAAACCCTTTTAGGGGTTACAGAAGTTTTGGATCATTATGAAATTTGTTTTTCCTCTTCATCCAAGTCTTTGTGGCCCTATGAATGAACTTAGACGTGGAGTATTTCACAGTGGGCCCCCAAAAAGTTTTTAATGGTCAACGCTCATTCAACACTGTTTCCTGTTAATGTGTGGTACACTTGAGATTTGGATATATCTCATTTTTGGTCTCATACCATAAAATGATCTGGAAAAATATATGAACAGCATGGATGAAAATCATACATCATGGTGGGGCCCACAGACCACCGACCATCCACCATTGGTCGGTGGCAGGGGGAGTACCTAGTCCGTTTCCGTGAAGGGAGGGGTATTTTCGTCCTCAAATTCGTTGTCCGCACGTGGAGGTCTAAGTTGCAAAAGAAAGTTTGTATTCTTTCATAAAACCAGCTGGATAAAAGGTGGGGTCCACAGTCCCAAATTTCTCTTAAAGTTACGTGGGTCTAATAGTGGTGTGGTTCACCTGTGATTTGGATCTGCCTAATTTTTCGACGCATACCCTAAAACGAGCTGGAAAAATGAATGGCCATAGACGATAAAACGCATGATGATGTTGGTGGAGCCCACAGAGCAGTGCCATTATGCAATCTATGTACATTAAAAGTGATCTAGGCCATTAAAGGTGATCCGGGCCAACTCTAACAGCACACCTGTCTCTAACAAAATAGGCTCCACCAATCAAATCTCGCCATCCACCCAATCGGCGCTGAGTAGGCCCCACATGGTTTCGCACACCTGAACGTGGATTTCCTACGGAAGCTTTGGCAGGAAGTTCTTGCGCTGGAAACCTAGGTGGGGCCCACCATGATATTTGTGAGAAATCTACTCTGTCCATCCGTTTTGTGAGCTCATTTTAGTAATTGAGATCAAAATTGAACAGGACCAGTGTTCGAATATTGATACTATCGGCCGATATTATCGCTATCGGCCCCCAGCGAGACGAAACCCGTCCAATAATGCTAGGAAGATACAAAAAATCTCAAAATTCAGATATCGCACGATATATCGTCGATATGGCCGATACATCGTGCGATATCGCACGATTCCTCCTCCATTATTGTCGGAAATCGACAAACGGACTCATTATTCGGAAAAAAAAAACTTTCAACAAGTAGATTTCGGTACCTGTAGAGGAAATCGCCCTAATCGGAAGATTGAAGGGTCATTCGAATCGTAGCAACAAAATTTCTGATTTGTGAGAGATTTGGGCGAAATCCAGAAAAATTCTCGGTGAAATTCGGAGATATTCTTATTGAAATCCGGAGATATTTTCGGCGAAATGATGGATTTTGTAGAGATTTTAGGGTTCCGGAATGCCGGAACCCTCTCTCCTTCGAAAAAAAAGGGCTCCAAGCCCTTTTTACGGGATGCGGATGGATTGGCGTACCGCACACCACCGACGTGGATGATGTGTTGACGTCACCAAGTTCTGTGGGTCCCATCATGAGGTATATGTTATATCCAAACCATTCGTCCATTTAGCGAGCTCGTCGTAAGGGTTGAGACAAAAAATAAGACGGATTCAAAGATCAAGTGGATCACACTGGAAAAAGTGGCGGGATATTGAACGTCTACCATTGAAACCCTTTTGGGGGTCACAAAAGTTTTGGATCGTATGATGTTTGTTTTTCCTCTTCATCAAGGTCTTTGTGACCTCATAAATAGATTGGATGGAAAAAAGTGTTATGGTGGACCGTACGAATGTTATAATGGTGACTCATTTTTGGGCTCATGATCTAAAACGATCTCTCCAAATGGATGAACAATGTGGATATAATAAATACATTATTATGGGGCCCATGTAACTCTGATCTCCTTTGAACTGTTTGTACAATTGGAGGTAGATGATCGTCCGCGCTACTTCGCATGAAGTTCATGCGCTGGAAACTTAGGTAGGGTCCACCGCGATGTTTGTGAGAAATTCACTCCGTCCATCTGTTTTTTTTAGCACATTTTAAGACATAGGGCCGAAAAATGAGCCGGTCCAAGACTCTAGTGGGTCGAAAACGTAAGGACTGAAGGTCCACAGTTGAAATATTCATGGGGCCACAAGTTTTGAATCAGTCTAATATTTGGGTTTTCAATTCATCCCAGTAGTAATGACGTTATGAACCTTATGGATGGAATGTAAACATCACTGTCGACTCGGGAAGGTTTCAACCATAGGAATTTACCTACCCACCTTTTTCTTTAGTGCGGCCCACTTGAGTCTTGGATCCTGCTCAATTTTTGCCTCAAGTCTTAAAATAAGCTCACAAAACTGATGGATGGAGTAGATTTCTCACGAACATCACAATATGCCCCACTCCTGCGAAAGGATCTAGTAGGAAATTTGCGTTCCATCTTCACACGACACATACCCATACCTCGCTGACGTATAATACACCAGCTAATCCACACCCTCCATCCATTTTTCTAAGTAACTTTAAGGTATGAGCCCAAAAAGGAGATAGATGTAAGATCAAGTGTACCACACCACAAGAAAATGTGGTAGCAATGATGTCCACCATTGAAGGTTTTTAGGGCCCACCGTAATGTTTATTTGTTATCCAATCTATTCATGAGGTTTGACAAACCTGGATGGGAAAACATAAATATTAGCTTTATCCAAAAAAATTATAGCCCCAAAAAAGTTTAATGGTGATCATTCAATGACCACTATTTTGTGTGGTGTGGTCCACCTTAGATTTGGATCTACCTTATTTTTCAAGCCATGCCCTAAAATGATATGTTAGAATGAATTTTAATTGAGGTTTGGATATGACTCATTTTCATACATATCTTTATATATTTATAAATGGTATGCATCATATTTAAATATATTTACCTTAGCTTAAATAGATAATGCATAACATAGTACCTTATACAAAGGAAATTTATTATGTGCACTTCTTTTTCGATATTTTATGATTTAAAAGTGTGTATTAAGGTCTTTTTAAATAATTTCTGAAGTTTCATAAAAAAATTCAACCATTTTACTAATGTTTCCCCATGTTTCTCAAAAAGTGCGATAAATTATGCGATACAAACGATATATATCATGTGATAACCAATACATATCTGTATCCCAAGGTTGCGATACATTGCGCGATACTGATATTTCGAACACCGAACAGGACTGAAGACTCAAGTGAGTCGCACTAAAGGAAAAGGTGTGTAGGAAAATTTCTACGGTTGAAACCTTCTTCGAGTTGACAATGATGTTTACATGTCATCCATACCTTTCATAACGTCATTCTTATAGGGATGAACTGAAAACACAAATATTATCCTGATTCAAAACTTTTTTAGCTCTATGAATATTTCAACCGTTGACGTTTAATCCTCACGTTTTCAGTGCACTTGAGTTTTAGGTCTCCTAAATAATCTCACAAAACCGATGAAAGGAATAGATTTCTAACGAACATCACAGTGAGCCCCGCTTAAGTTCCCAGCTCAAGTAGTTCATGCAAAAGGCTTTTCTTGGAGATCCGCGTCCCACATAACTTGCGTCCCATCTAATTATGCGCATCTCCGTCCCTAGAAGCATGACCCGTACAAAAAAAAAAAAAAAAAAGCTACATTCTATATGCGTTAAATTTGGACGTATCTCACCTTTTTTGCTTTTTTCCTTTTTCTAACCGTTCATTTTTATCATACAAGTCTGACCAACATCTAATTTGGCCAATAGTGTGTCCACAACACATCATACGTGATGAATGGCTGGGATCTCTCACACGAATTCAACCCTCTCACACCAGGGCCCTCATTGAATCACGACCCATTCTTTTTCTAGAAGGTGTGCCTCTGAACTGTAGACTTTGATTTGACCGGCTGCCATCCTTTTCCTGGTCAAAATCTACAAGAGAAATTTGGGACCGGGACCCCACCTTTTATCCAGCTGTTTTTACGAAACAATACAATCTTTGTTTTGCAACTTACACCTGCACGTACGGAAACCAGATTTCAGGACGAAAATACCACTCCTTTCATGGAAACGGACTGGGTACTCCCCTGTCACTAGCCAATGGCGGATGGTCCGTGGTCGGTGGTCTATGGGCCCCACCATGATGTATGCTTTTCATCCATGCCATCCATATATTTTTCCACATCATTTGATGATATAAGACCAAAAATGAGTTATATACAAATCTCAAGTGTACCACATTACAGGAAACAGTGTTGAATGAGCGTCAACCATTAAAAACCTTTAGGGGCCCACTGTGATGTTTGTGAGAAATCTTCCCCGTCTATGTTCATTCATAGGGTCACAAAGACCTGGATGAAGAGGAAAAACAAATTTCATAATGATCAAAAACTTCTGTAACCCCTAAAAGGGTTTCAATGGTAGACGTTCAATTCCCCACTTGGTTTTACAATGTAGTCCACTTGATAGTTAGATCTATCTTATTTTTCGTCTCAAGCCTTAATATGAGCTCGCCAAATAGATGGACGGTTTGGATATAACACAGACCTCATGATGGGACCCACAAAAGCAAAAAAGAAAAAAAAAAAAACACAGAGATATGGCTATGATTATAATCTGTAGCTATAGTGTATCGAAAATAACAGAATTTTTTAAACAAACTCGCTTTTTTCGATAATATTGAAAGCCCTTGGGCTATGGCTACGGTCATAATCCGTAGCTATAGGATCCCACTGACCTTAACTCACTAACTTCTTCTTTTTCTTTTCTTTTTTTCGTTGTAATCCCCATGACATTTTGTGGGTCCCATTATGAGGTATGTGTTATATCTAAACCGTCTATCTATTTGACGAGCTCGTATTAAGGCTTGAGACAAAAAAAGACAGATCTAGCGATCAAGTGGACCACACTGTAAATGGCAGTGGAGGATTGAACGTCTACTATTGAAACCCTTTAGGGGTTATATAAGTTTTGGATCATTATGAAATTTGTTTTTCCTCTTCATTCAGTTCTTTGTGACCTTATGAATAGATTTGATGGAAAATATATGTTATGGTGGGCCCTACAAAATTTTCAATAGTGAAAATCAATTTTCCCGCTGCTCTTTGTGGTGTAGTCTAGTTGATCGTTGGATATGATTCTCTCTTTTTTTTTTTAATGCTCCCAAATGATCTCGAAATATGGATGGACGTTGTGGATATAATAAATACATAACTGTGGGGCCCATGTAACTTTGATATTTTTCAAGTGGGGCGAATATGAAATTGAGCAGAGCAAACTAGAAATTCAGCGGGGCAAACATGAAATTGAGTGGGCCAAACTGGAAATTGAGCGGGACAAACTGGAATTTGAGCGGGGCAAACATGAAATTGAGCGGGGCAAACATGAAATTGAGCGGGACAAACTGGAAATTGAGTGGGCCAAATTGGAAATTGAGTGAGACAAACTGAAAATTGAACGGGCCAAACTGAAAAACTGGAAATTGAGCGGGACAAACTGGAAATTGAGTGGGCTAAACTGAAAATTTATCGGGCCAAACTGAAAATTGAGCCGGCCAAACTGGAAAACTGGAAATTAAGCGGGCCAAACTGGAAATTGAGCGGGCCAAACTGGAAAACTGGAAATTGAGCAGGACAAACCGGAAATTGAGCAGGCCAAACGGAAATTGAACGGGCCAAACTGAAAAACTGGAAATTGAGTGGGCCAAACTGAAAATTGAACGGGCCAAACTGAAAATTGAGTGGGCCAAACTGAAAATTGAACGGGCCAAACTGAAAATTGAGCGGGCCAAACTGAAAATTGAGCGGGCCAAACTAAAAAATTGGAAATTAAGCGGGCCAAACTGGAAATTGAGTGGGCCAAACTGGAAATTGAGCGGGTCAAACTGGAAAACTGAAAATTGAGCAGGCAAAACTGAAAATTGAACGGACCAAATTGAAAAAATGGAAATTAAGCAGGCCAAACTGGAAAACTGAAAATTGAGCATGCCAAATTAGAAAACTGGAAATTAAGCAGGCCAAACTGGAAAACTGAAAATTGAGTAGGCCAAACTGAAAATTGGAAAACTGAGCAGGCTAAACTAAAAATCGAGCAGGCCAAACTGAAAATTGGAAAATTGAGCAGGCCAAACTGAAAATTGGAACTCGAAAAATTGAGCAGGCCAAACTGAGCAGGCCAAATTGAAAATTGAGCAGGCCAAACTGAAAATTGGCCTGCTCAATTTTCAGTTTGGCTCGCTCAATTTCCAGTTTGTCCTGCTCAATTTCCAGTTTTCCAGTTTAGCCCACTCAATTTCCGGTTTGGCCCGCTCAATTTTCAATTTGACCGCGAAGTGATTGAAATTGACCACAAAGTGAATGAAATGGATTTTCCACCATCGACCCGATAGAATCTTGGAAAATAACTAGGTTGATTGACTAAATTAGCTTCTCCTACCCAAAATCATATGTGGTACGTTAAGTAAATCATTCTAGTTTGGATTTTTACTCTTGCTCGGGTGGTAGACTCTTAGGAGTTTCAACACCGGTCAAGCGTTCGAGTATCCATAGGTGGTAAAATTCCACTAGTGTGAGTGTGTGTAAAAAAAAAAGAAAGGAAATCATTCTAATTTAGGAGATATGCTTGTTAAATAAATAGACAAAGAAATGTATTAAAAAATAGAAAATTATTTTTATATACTTATATATACATATTTACATAATTATATATTAGAGAAAAATGTAGGGGAGAAAAAGTTCTCCTTGATCTATATATATATATATATATATATATATATATATATATATATATATATATATATATATATTTATATATATATATATATATATATATATATATATATATATATATTATTTATTATATTTGCTGTTTTGCTTTTGTAGTGCCATCATGAGGTCTGTTTATATCCAAACTGTCCATCTATTTGGCGAGCTCATATTAAGGTTTGACACAAAAAATAAGATAGATCTAACTATCAAGTGGACCACATGGTAAAAGGCAGTGGGGAATTGAACGTCTACCATTGAAACCCTTTTAGGGGTTATGGAAGTTTCGGATCATTATGAAATTTGTTTTTCCTCTTCATCCATGCCTTTGTGACCTAATGAATAGATTGGATGGAAAATAAATGTTACGGTGGGCCCTACAAAATTTTTAACAGTGAAAATCAATTTTCCCGCTGCTCTTTGTGGTGTGGCCTAGTTGATCTTTGGATATGATTTTTTTTTTTTGGATAATGTTCCGAAATGATCTCGAAATATGGATGAACGTTGTGGATATAATAAATACATGGCTGTGGGGCCA
Organism: Magnolia officinalis; assembly: GCA_021015155.1. Lineage (NCBI taxonomy): Eukaryota > Viridiplantae > Streptophyta > Magnoliopsida > Magnoliales > Magnoliaceae > Magnolia > Magnolia officinalis. Next base: position 84,091,198 of record JAJHSJ010000002.1, on the reverse strand, counting down.
TGTAGCTGTGATCTCTTTTGAGCCGCTCGTACAACCCTCGGTTGGAGGAGCGTTAGCGCTCGTCTTCGAAAGGTAGGGAGGGATATTTTCGTCCTCAAATTCGCTGTCGGTACGAGCAGGTCTAAGTTCCAAGGGAGGGATATTTTCGTCCTCAAATTCGCTGTCGGTACGAGCAGGTCTAAGTTCCAAGCTAGGTTTGTATTGTTTCCTAAAAACAACTGGATAAAAGGTGGGGTCCACAGTCCTAAATTTCAAAATCTACGATGATTTTCAGAAAAGAATAATAGATGCTATTTGACTCTGGCAGCGTATGATACTTAATTGATACGCATGCATTTAGGATATACACCTGGTTAACTCAAATTAACCTGACTAAATTATGAAATCCATTGTGACTAGGTCACAATGCCAAAATCATTTGATTAATGGACAACTGTTTGCTAAATTAGGACCATTGGATATTTTTCATTCTTAACCATATAATAAATGCAAGGCAATCTAATAATATGATAATTGAATAATATTAATTTTTTATTCATGATACACCTAATTTGAAACCCATATTTTGGATAGTCTATTTTAAAATTCTTCAATACGACACGCATGCGTAATTTCTAAGTACCTGAGTATCATCCACCACGCTCTATCCGAATATCAAAGTTACTCTCAAAATTAAAAGAAAGAGGAATTTATACAAAAGTACAGCCTAATGAATATGGAAGTTAAGTTTAGCACCTTTTTCCAATCAGTTTTAAAAACAGCTACCTTACTAATTAATAAAACTAATTAATATAACGGGCGTGGATTGGATACCGACAACGTCAGTAGCCAAATCGCCACTAAAGTGATGTCACCAAGCTCTGTGGACCCTACCATGATGCATGTGTTGTATCTATAATGTCCAACTATTTTTAGAGATCGTTTTATGGTATTACAAAGAAAATGAGATAGATCTAAAGTTCAAGTGGACCCCACTATGGAAAATAGTTGGGACACTGCACCATTCAAAATTTCTTAGGGGCCACAGTAGTTTCCGATGAAGCTGATATTTTTGTTTTCACTTCAATCTATCTCTATGTTAACTTATAAATAGGATGGATCTCAAAAATACATCATTGTGGGTCCTATAAATGTTTCAACGGTGAGTGTGACGGCTCCCAAGTTTCTCTGTGGTGGGTCCACTTGAAATTTAGATCCATCTCATTCTCTTTGTAATGTCCATAAAACAATTCTAAAAATGGTTGGACAATATGGATACAACACATGCATCATGGTGCGGTCCATAAAGCTTGGTGACGTCACTTCAGTAGTGATTTGGCTACTGACCTTGTCAGTATCCAGTTCGCCCCCTAACATAACTAGGGTCCGAATGCCCCTGGATTGGCCTGGATTTTAAACCGTTTCTTACATGCCGTAGGTCTAAGCTTATTCAAAATTCTAATTTTGTAGGCCCAAACTTGGCCCATTGACTCCCCTAGATATAACTAGCATTTTGCTACCCTCATTCCTTCTCCCTACATTTGTTTTAGGGTTGGATGAGTGGGTGTGCAAGCGAATGGTGTTGGCTACTTGGTAAGATTATTTATTTCTTTGTAATATTACTTTTATAGTATATTACTCGTTACTTTGAGCTGTATTTTTTTTAACAAAAATTTTCTACATAAAATTCGTTCTTTTCTATCTAGATTTATCTGTATGATTGTACTTTTACGAGTTCCAACAAATCATATATAAAATAAGTGCAACTAAATATTGATTTTCCATAGTAAAATCCCATCATGATTTATATGTATTAACAAAAAAATCAAATGCTTAAAAAATATATTTCGTTGGTGATCAAAAAGGCATGTACTCCGGTGCATGTTCATTGCATCCTCATCCATTAATTTTATGATTACCGATGGTTACCAAGCGTCCAATGTTTTGAATGGAGAGTTTACTGACGTATGTATATTTTTAACTATAGCTTTTCTACAGTGTTTATCAAGAAAAGTAACTTTATGTTATTTGAATGATGGCTGTATACTTTAGTGTCGCATCATCCAGCTGAACCCCACCACATAGTTTCTTTGTGGCTCGTGAATCTCGTGTCTGGGTGCACAAGCATTACATACTCCGCGTAATACCGCTGAGTTTCTTTCTACGTCGTGAATGTCGTGTTTCAATCGATGCTCCTCGTGTGGGTGGCAGACCACGTGTCCGTGTTTCGGGCATTCACCATATGATAGATGTGATTGCATGAAACCCTGGAGTGCGTGTAACCCAAAGCCCTGTAGGACTAACCACGCTCTCAATGCGAGCTGTCCATCAGTTTCTTCATATTATATTAATACATGACTCTAAAAATAAAATAAAAACAAAATGAAACTCAAGTGAGCCATACAACATGAAAAAGTGGGAATTGAGTGGGCCATTGAAGTTTTGGGCAAGGATGATATTTGTATTTTCCATTCATTCCGTTGCAATCCCTTTTGGCAGAATGGACGGAATATAAAAATAAGGGTGAGGAATACCCACAGGTTGGTGGTGAGATTTAACTGGTGGAGGCAGTGTGCCAGTAGAGATAAGCTAAGTAGGTACTTGATCAGAAACTTAAAAATGCTTGGGGCCCATCTGAGTGTAGCCCCGTCCTCAGTGCGGGGCCCACTGTTTTGTGTATTTTATCCATGCTACATCCATTTTGCCATAAGAAAATCAGTTTTATTAAGGCAAATGAAGTTTTAAGTGGACCACACTTACGGTGAGGATTGAATGCCTACAATTAAAAACTTCTTAAGGGTCATGGAAGTTTAATCAAGTTAATATTTTTGTTTTCCCGTGTCTCAATTTAAATGACCTTATGAATAGGTTAGATGGCAAATAAATATCATAGTAGTTCTAAGAACATTTCATTGGTAGGTTTATTATCACAGTTCTTCCAAGGGTGTATCCTACTTAAGCTTGGGATGTGATTCCTGTTTAGGATGTACCTAAAATGATTGGCCAAAATGGATAGAACCGTTGGTGATACACATACAGTGCGGTTTGGATATAACACATATTTCATGATGGGACCCACGGAACTTGCTGATGTCAATACACCAGCTATATAGCTAGTGTGTGGTACACCAGCCAATCCGCTTCCCATCTTGTTGGGCGTTACCCTTACCGTGGGCCCACCTTCATGACGTGTTGTATATCCGCACAATCCATAGGTTTCTCTAGCCTATTTTAGCATGGATCCCAAAAATTATGCACATCCAAATATCAGGCACCACAAGAAACAGTAGTGATTGAGTGCCTCACCATTAAAAATTCCAAAGGGCTGGTTGTAAGATTTTTTGTAATGTTTATTTGCAATCCAACCTATTGATAATGTCAATAATATCTGAATGAAGGGAAAATAAAGAGATCAGCTTGATCCAAAACTTTCGTGCCCACAAAAAGTTTTTAGTGGTCATTTATCACTGTTTCTAGTGATATGGTCCACCCAAGATTTGGATCTCTTAAGGTTTAGGACCGCGTTCTAAATTGAGATGAAAAAATAAATGGACAGTGTTGATCATATACAAAAAAATACGGAAAAAGCTGGGCCCCACACGGTTAGAGTAACACCCACCCTAATGTTTATTCATCCAACCTGTTGATAAGGTCACATGGACCAGGATGAAGATAAAATCCAAATGTCAACTTAATCCAAAACTTTTGTGGTCTAAGTTTTTAATGGCGGGCTTTCAATCACCACCATTTCCTATGGTGTGGCTCACCTGTGATTTTGACCCGCCTCATTTTTGAGTTCATGCCCTAAAATGAATTGGAAAAATGGATGGCTATGGCCAATAAAATATCATGATGATGATAGTGGTGGTGGAGCCCACAACATTGCCATTATATAATCTGTCCCTTAAAAATAGTCTGGCCCAACTCTAACAGCACACCCATCTCTAACAAAATAGACCCCACCAATCAAATCTTGCCACCCATTGAGGGAAGCTGATTGGGTGGTGTACCAGCCACCACCGACCTGACTGGCATGGGAACCTGTCATGTGAAGACGATTGCTGACATCCGATTTGTATGAATGGTTTTGTAACGTCTCAGAAAAATCCGTACAAAGACCCGAGTACCACCTCAGGCAGAAATCACTCAGGACCAAATCCTTTAGAATTTAGACGAAATTAACTAAGTGCTAAATTAGATTACCTATGAAATTAGCACTAATCACTTTAAATACGATCCATAAGACCCAAAACAAGTAGAATTAGTAACGCTACTTTACCCTGAAATCTAGGATCAATCTCTAAACCCAATTGCTCTTGAGAGCACATTGAAACTTCGTATCGGACTTGGACCGCGCGTCAAAAGTCTGTTGACCACGAAACTATACACTTATGACCGCCTTACTAGGCTTGACAACCATCTCGGAAATCAAGTCCAGATAGTATCCAGAAACGCACAACTTAGACCAGTCGCGAAGTGTGTGAGAAACGCGAATACCTTTAGAAAATTAAACTCATATTTAAGTGATTTGGGCCATTCGTTTGCGGGCCAAATCTAAGCTTTCAGACCGTCGGAATCTGACCCAATTACACCCTCGGATCAGGGAAAATTTCTAACACATGTCAGTGTACTTGTGGCCCTGATCGAACACCGGTGACCGTTGAACTGAGACTGGTCTTCCATGGTCGATCTGTAAATCCAAGCTGACCGAAAACTTAACTCGACCTAAATCAAATACCAGAGAACTTAAGTCCAACCACATGCAGAAAAGGTGCCTCCAGATGTGCTCCGTTGGATCGAAACAACCAATATTTGATTATAACCTAAGTACACCATGGCCCTAGGGCCATTCCTGTCAGTTCTGGGCCTATATAAGGACCTTAAACCCTCTCTCTCTCTCATGTCATACAAATTTTCAACCCTAAGAGAGAGAAAAGAGAAAAGAGAGAAGGAAAGAGAGAGAAAGTGAGAGAGAGTGTGAGAGTTTGTTCTTGAGATTCAATCCCGCCGTTCTACGTACCTAACTGCCACTTCTGTATCGCTATTCCAGCGATTCCGACGCCGTTCTTAGGTAAGAAAAACTTAACCCTAATCTATTTTAGGGTTTCAAATAGTGTAAGTGATGAAATAGCTAACCTATTTCATACTGTAGGTTGCCGTTGTGTCATAGACAAAGACTCGGTATACAAACTGAGTTCGATACTTGTTCACCGGCGAAAGGTGCGGACTATAAACGTTTAGGTTATGGTTTTTAAGGCTTTCAATGTCAGCAATGATTTGTGTTTGACTTGATTGCTATCACATATGCTTAGATACGTTGTTTCCCGTATATTACATATATATGTAAACTATGTAGATTATAATGCATTTCAAGTGTTTGTTAAAATGTTTTGAATGAATATGGAATTATGATTGGTGTTTGACATGATTATTGGTTGCTAATGTATGATCGTTATGCACGTAGCAACTCCTTTGTGAAAGGATTCGCTATAATATGTGTTTTTAACTAACTTATTACATGTATGTAATATATGTTGTCTAAGTGTTTGATAAAATGTCTAAATGAGAAAATGCTTGATGTGATGTACCTAATGAGGGTGTTGTGATAGGATTCCCAATCCCCTTATATGTAGTTAGAGTTTCATTTATGTAACCTATCATACTACTATGTGATTTAATGTTAAAATGTCTATGTATGCTAACATGTACACTATGTGTTCATTGAAATGCTTAAATGAGATTTACATTTGATTTTAGTTGTCACATGCTATCTTTGGCTACTAAATGCGTATACAATTGCTTAGAGTGTTTGGGGCTACGACGTAGTCCAGGCGATCGATAATAATTTTCGAGTTAGTGGCTGAGGTTGTTTCGCCACACGGGAGGGACGTGTTCGATGAATCCGAGTCGTACTTGGGTAGTCGACAGTGGTTAAGCCACACAGAGTGCATATGCACTTCATGTCGATCCACTCGATGTGCGCTCGTATCAGTCGAGCTCGTCAAATATCCCGATTGACCTGATGTATGTTCACCATGTATGAACGTCATTGCTTGAATCTAAGGTACTAAACTCACCAGTGGAAAACCCGTTTAACCTAGGTACCTTGATCTGCTAAGACTCATGAGCCGGGCATGGTGGTATGGGATACCATGGTCGAGCTGTCGGCCTACGCCTGGGTGACGAGCCCACCCGTAGTGACCAGTGAACAACCAAAGCTCGTGAACCGAATACGATGGTATGGGACACTGTATTCGAGCTATCGGCCTACACTGATCAGGTGACGAGCCCTTTGTAGTGACCTCGAGTATACTCTGAGACTGCGTTGAGGCGACGAGCCTTCCGTAACAACTAGAGTATAAGTTAGGCCTGCACTGATAAGGTGACGAGCCCTTTGTAGTGACCTAGAACCGCAACATCGTATGAGATTTACTAGGACTGACGACCCTAGAATGGATCATTGTTTGAGAATTGATATAAGGGAGGTGCCTTAGCTTCCCAACCCTATTGTATGAATAAACCTAAGTAAGAACTTGGTTTAAAACGATCATAACATTGCATTGCACGGTGTATTGACGAGGAAGTAGCATGTGTCTGGAGTGGTGCATGCCGCGACCATGAGATGAAGTTCGCAGAGGGAGTGCAGGCGAGGGCATGCATCATATCATACCATCTTTGTATTAACAAGAATATTTAGGGCTTGATTGTTGTACTGCTTCATCATTACTGCTTGATTGAATTGATAACATGTTAACCTTTGTCTTATAGCTCCACTGAGTTGATCGCTCACTCCCACGTTCTGGGATGGTGTTTTAAACACCAACCAGACCCTGTCTTAGCTGCAGGTGAGAGCAATTCTTATGAAGCCAAGCCGAACTTTTATGACGACGAGGAAGAATTCTCGTATATGCAGTTATCAGGCGGGTTTACTTAGACCGTCCTGATCGACGAGGGCTACAGGGCTTATCATTTGTAGTTGGACTATCTTTGATATTTTATATTTTGGACTAAACTTATAATTACTTAACCTAGTGACAATTATACTCTGAGGCTTATTATTACTTTTATACAGTTTATATACATATCACAGTCTTCCGCTTGCGTAATTTAAATTGTCTCTGGAGTATGATATGCTGATTTGGTATAATCTCATTCATGTTTAATGCACTAATACAGACAACATTTAATCATCATTATCTATGTTGCATAAGTGATGTGTTGGAACTCGGGAGTTGGGCCTATGCTCGACCCTCGATTTTCAGGGCGCTACAGGTTCAAAGGATATTAAAGTTACATGGGCCTCATAATGATATGGTTCACTAGTTATTTGGATTTGCCTCATTTTTCGACTCATGCATTAAAACGAACTGAAAAAAATGAATGGCCATTAACGATAAAACACTTGATGGCGGTGGTGGATCCCAGGGAGCAGTGCCGGTATGCAATTTCTGTCTGTTAAAAAAATAGTCTGCCAACAAGCCCATCTCTAACAAAATAGCCCCACCAATCAAATCTTGCCACCCACTAAGGGCCGTTTGGCTGGGCGGATTAGAAGGGATTGAATGGTATTGAAAGGGATTGGAAGTTAAATCCCGGGATTGGTCGGGTGTGCCAAACAGACTGGGTGATCTGATCCTGGGATATAGCAATCCCATCGATCTTAAGACAATCCATTGACAACACCATCATTACCTTTAAATCTCATCCAATCCATCCTAATCTGTTCAAATTTTCCTGGGACGTGTTTGGTTCGAGGGATTGGAAGGGATGGGAAGGTTTAATCCCGGGATTGGTCGGGCATACCAAACAGACTCGATATAGCAATCTCGGGACATAGCAATTCCATGGATCTTAAGACAATCCACTGACAACACCATCATTGCCTTGAAATCCATGCCATCTACCCTAATACTTGTAACATCCCGAAAAATCGAGGGTCGAGTAGTAACTCAACTCTCGAGTTTCCAGAACATCACTTATGCAACATAGATAATGATGATTGAATGTTGACTGTATTAGAGTAGTGAACATGAGTGAGATTAAGCCAAACATATCATACTCCAGAGACAGTTAAATTTACAAGCGGAAGACTATGATAGATAGATAAAATATATAAACTAAGATGAGTCTCCAGAGTGTGATAACATTACCAGGTTAAATAATTACAAATGCAATCCTAAAATATACCAAATGTGTAAGTGTAATGTCTTCTATTCCAAGTACCATAGCCCCGTCAATACAATACCAGGTCTTCATAGACCTGTCAGAGAGTTACATGTAGGAGAGCTCCTCCTCAACATCATAGTAGTCCGGCTCTACTTCAAAAGCATCGCCATCACCTGAAACTCAACAAATCTGGTTGGTGTGTACAACACCGTCCCGTAACGTAGGAGTGAGTAGCTAACTCAGTGGAACAATAAAGCATAGATTAACATGTTGTCGACTCAGTCAAACAGTAATGATAAAGCAGTACAATCAAACACTCCTAAAACTCTTATTAATGCAAGTATGGATGAAGTCATGATGGATGCCCTCACTGACATACTCCCTCATGCGACACCATCTCACGCTCGCGGCATGCTTTCATCCCTCAGTGCTCCACATCTTCCAGGCACATGCAATGCATGATGAGCATGATTACTGAGTTTTTAATTAGTCCATTTCAAACAGCAGGATTGGAAAACTAAGGTACCTCCCTTGTATCATTCCCAAACATGATCCATTCTAGGGTCGTCAGTCCTAGTTAATATCAGACGATGGTGTATTTTCTAGGTCACTGCAGAGGCTGTCAGGGCTGTTACGCACAAAGGTTACACCACTCCCCCATCACCTCTTAAACAATTCATTACAATATAGAAACAGGCTTAGTTCATACTCTATACACCGCGGCCAACCCTAAGGCTCACTGCGATTTCAGAGTATGCTCGAGGTCACTACAAAGGGCTGCCAGGGCTGTTACGCACAAAGGTTGCACCGCTCCCCCATCACCTTATCAATGTAGGCCGACAGCACGAATATAGTGTCCCATACCACCATAATCGGCTCACGAGTTTGGTTGCTCACTGGTCACTACGGGGAGGCACGTGGCCCCAGCGTAGGTCGACAGCTCGACCACGGTGTCCCATACCACCATGCCGGCTCATGAGTCTTGCTTAGCGGATCGAGGTACCATGGTTAAAAGGGATTCCACTGGTAAGTTTGGTACCCTAGGTTCAAGCAGTAGCGTCCAAACATGGTGAACATACATAAGACAGATCGGGTTGCCTAACGAGCTCGGCTAGCTCGAGCGCACAACAAGTTAAACGACATGAAGTGCATAAGCACTTCGCGTGGCCAACCACTATCGCCAACCGAAGTACGACTCGAGTTCGTCGAACACATCTCACGTGGCAAATGAATCACAACCACGAATTCAATTCTGGTACCGATTGTTTGGACTATAAACATAGCCCCAAACACAATCAATTTCAAATAGTAAAGCAGTAATGGATCAAGGTTCAAATCATACAATCAAAGTTTGATAATATCCGTTTAGGGCTGCCAGGGCTGTTGCACGCATTCGTTGCTCCACTCCCCATCACCCATGATGGATCATACAACGTAAACACGAATTTAACGTATGCATTACATAGATAAAATCATAAAAGCAGTTGAGCATGTTATAAAGCACAACACAAGCATGAGTTTGTACATATTCAATTCCTAATCACACAGCTATTCAAGGAAATCATACACATAGTTAAAGGAGTTGAGAATCATATCTCAACACCCTTAAACATTACAATTTACTAACTACTACTCATTCAGACATTTCAACAAACACTTTAAAATACAGGAATCAACATACATGACATATGTTGATCACAGAGGTATAAGGCCAAATCCTTTCACTAGGGAGTTACCCCAATCATAACACGCATACACCCACGACGGATAGTCATGGCAAGCAGGAATCCAAGTTCCATATTCATTCAGTCATTTCCACAAACACTTGGGCCACACATTTTAGCATATATAGTGTGTATTGGCCGTGGCGTGATTTAGGGCAAATCCTTTCGTCAAAGGGGTATCGCCAATACAACAATCAATTATCCATGACAATTAGTCATGGCGAGCACGAATGAGAATTCTATACTCATTCAGTCATTTTCACAAACACTTAGAATACACTATTACAACATACATGGTGTATGTTAGCAAAACATGTATTAGGGCTATCCTTTAGCCAAGCGAGTATTTTATCCATGTATAATATATTCATACAGCAAATAATCATGACAAATACATCTCCAAAATTTATACGTATACGGTATTTTCTAGAATACACAATTTCAACATATATAGTGTATATAAGCAAAACATGCATTAGGGCGAATCCTTTCGCCAAACAGGTAATTTATCCACATATAATATACTTATACGACAAATAATCATGTCATACACATTTCCAAAATTTATACGTATACGGTACTTTCTTCAAATACCTAGAATATGTAGAATTCCATATTTTTCATCTTTAATCGAAACGGAAAACAGATAGCACTTTGTAAATGTGCAATTGCATGCAGATCATGAATCTATCATTATCTGACATTGAAAGCATTGAAAACCATAACCTATACACATAAAGTCCGCACCTTTTGTCGTAGAATCGTAACGAAGTAGATAGGTTTGCTAAGCTTCCGTATTCGGCAGTTTGACAACCTATAGAACGAAATAGGTTAGCTATTTCATAACCTACAACCACCCAAGCCCCAAATCAGATTAGGGTTAGGATTTCTTACCTAGAAATGATGCCGGAATCGCCAGGAAAGCGATGAGAACGGAGCGGTGGAACTCGTATAGCGGCAGGGAAGAGTGGCAGAGAGATTCTCTCACTGCTCCCACACTCTTCTCTCTCTTTTCTCTCTTCTCTCTCTAGGGTTTCTCTCAAATTCGTATGGCTGCCATGAGAGAGGGTTTAAGGTCCTTATATAGCCTAAAAACTAACCGAAATAGACTCCAGGTCAAAGTATACTTAGGTTATAACTAAAGCGGGACTTTTCCAGTTCAACGGAGGACTTCTGGCGGGCCTCCTTGAGCCAAAGGTCGGACTTAAGCTCACTAACGCTGGATCTACGTTCTATTAAGTTTTCGTTTCGGTCGGGATTCCAGATCACGCGTGGCGGACCAGTTTCAGTTCAACGGTCAGCGGATCTCGATCGGAGATTCCGAGTACATGTAAATGTGTATGAAATTTCTCCTGATCCGAGGGTGTAATTTGGTCTGATTCTGACGGTCTGGTTGCTTAAAACTGATCCGCAAGTGAGAGGTGCCAGATTACTATTCAAGATATTTTATTTTGAATTAATTTCACATTTCTCACACTCTTCACTCCGAGCTCAAGCGAATAGCGCTGGGACACTATTTGGATTTAATTTCCGAGATGGTTGTCAAGCCCAGCAAGGCGGTCCTAGTTCCTTAACTTCGTGTTAATCGGACTTCCGACGTGCGGTCCAGATCCGATACGGAGTTTCGAGATGCTCCCGAGAGCAGCCGAGTAATGAGATTGATCCTAGATTTTAGGGTAACCTAGCGTCAATGATTCTACAACTTTTGGGTCTTGCAGATCGTATTTAAAGTGATTGGTGCTAATTTCACAGGCACTCTAGTTTAACACTAGCTAAATCTCGCCTAATTTCTAAAGGATTTAGTCCTGAGTGATTTCGTTCTGAGGTGGTACTTAGACCTTTGTAGCAATGTTTAGTTTAAGTATTGTTCTTCATCACCTAAACTTTAAGGTAGTGTCTAATGTGAAAGTACTTAGAAAATTTTAAAAAACAAGGTGGTGAAGGGTGGGATTTGTGAAGGAAATGGGTTAAGGAGCGATTTTAGACTATGAGATTCAGTTCTGACAAGTTAATAAGGTTATAAGGTGTTAGGATCGACCCATCGCCTAAGGACGTCTAATCCCAGGTTGGCAAAAATCCGGGATGCTACAATCATTCAATCCCTTCCAATCCACCCGGCCAAACGGGCGGATTGGCTGGTGTACCGCACACCACTAACCTGATTGTCATGGGAACCTGTCCTGCAAAGACAAGTGCTGACATCTAGCTACGTTGCACGGATGGTTCAAATGATATTAAAGTTACATGGGTCTAATAATGGTGTGGTTCACCTGTGATTTGGATCCGCCTAATTTTTCAACTCATACCCTAAAATGAGCTAGAAAAATGAATGGCCATAGACGATAAAACACATGATGATGTTGGTAGAGCCCACAGAGCAGTACCATTGCGCAATCCATGTCCCTTAAAAATGATCCGGGCCAACTCTAACAGCACACCTATCTAGCTCCACCAATCAAATCTCGCCATCCACCCAATCGGCATCGGCTACATAGGGTTTCATGGAAGAAGATTGGCTGGTGTACCACACACCAACTATATATCTGCTATAGAAGACGAGCACTGATGCTCCTCGATCTCCGAGTTGTACGAACGGTTCAAAGGAGATCGAAGTTACATGGGGCCCACAGTGATGTATTTATTATATCTACATTGTTCATCTATTTTTAGAGATCATTTTACATTATTATCCAAAAAATAAATCATATCCAAAGATCATCTAGGCCACACCACAAATAGCAGCGGAGATAATGATTTTCACCGTTAAACAATTCGTAGGGCCTACCATAACGTTTATTTTCCATCCAATCTGTTCATAAGGTCACAAAGACCTGAATGAAGAGGAAAAAAAAATCATATTGATCCAAAACTTCCATGACCCCAAAAAGGGTTTCAATGGTAGACGTTCAATCCCCCACTATTTTTTACAGTGTGGTCCACTTGATAGTTAGATGTCTTATTTTTCGTCTCAAGCCTTAAGACAAGCTCGCCAAATGGATGAACGGTTTAGATATAACACATACCTCATAATCAAATCCACAGAACTTGCTGACGTCAATACAATAGCTATATAACTGGTGGGAGGTACAAGCCGATCCGCTTCAGGTTTCACACACCTACGCAGATATCCTGCGAAAGCCTTTCCGGGGCCCACCATGATGTTTGTGAGAAATCTACTCTGTCCATCCGTTTTGTGAGCTCATTTTAGTAATCAAGACCAAAATTGAACAGGATCGAAGACTCAAGTGGGTTAGTGATGTTTTATACCATCCATACTGTTCATAACGTCATTCCTATTGGGATGAACTGAAAACACAAATATTATCCTGATTCAAAACTTCTTTGGCCCCACGAATATTTCAACTGTGAACATTTAATCCTCACGTTTTCAGCCCACTTAAGTATTATATCCGGATCATTTTTGCCCATATGTCCTGAAACGATCTCACAAAACGGATGGATCAGAGTGGATTTCTCACAAATATCACAGTGGGCTCTGCTTAAGTTCCTAGCTAAGGGTCTGTTTGATTTTTGAGGGAAGAGGGAAATACCCTTGAAAAAGGTCATCATTACCTTTTCCCCTGTTTGAAATTTCAAACATTTTCGTCTGGGAACTGGTCTGAAAAAGCTGACTTACATTTGTAGACCCCACTGTGATGTGCATGACATATCCACACCGTCCATCTATTTTAACAGAAGATTTTAGGGTGTAAGTCCAAAATTGAGACAAATGCAATGCTCAAGTGGCCCATATCACAGGAAACAATGGCATTAAACGTCCGCCATTAAAAGTTATTTTGTTTATTCGGCCCACATTAATGTTTATTTGTCATCTAACCTATTCATGAAGTAATAAAAACATTAATAAGGGGTAAACACAAATATCAGCTTCATCCAAAACTTCGGAGGGCCACATAAATTTTTATATGGCAAGCATTCAATTTCCACTGTTTCCTGTGGTGTGGTCCATTGGAGCTTTGGATCTGCCTCATTTTTTTTTGCTCACAGCCTAAATGAGGCTAACGTATAGGATGAATGGTGTTGATACATCACATACATCACAGTGAGCCCTAAATTCATTCGACAATCATCCTCGATTTTAAAGCCAAAAAGTCAATCGGTAAACACAGCAGAAGAAACGACCTGTAATTACCTGGTAAGTAATTATACTATGTACCAGGTAATTACCTGTTCCCTCAAAAATCAAACAGGTCCTAGAGTAGTTCCTTTCACCGGAACCAGCGTCCCACCTGCGTCCCCATCTAATTATGCCCGTCACCGTCACTAAGAACGTGGCACTTAAAAAAAAAAAAAGCTACATTCAATATGCGTTAAATTTGGACGTATCTCACCTTTTTTTTTTTCCTTTTTCTAACCGTTCATTTTTATCATAGAAGCCATTCATCACGTATGGTGGGGTGTGGACACGCTATCGTACAAGCCTGATCCACGTGGTTAATAGCGTGTCCACACCACACCATACGTGATGAATGGCCCGGATCTCTCGTGCAATTCAACCCTCTCACACCTTAGCCCTCGTTGAATAACGACCCATTCTTTCTCTAGAAGCTCGTGCCTCTGAATTATATACTTTGATTTGACCGGCTGCTGATCCTTTTCCGTGTCGAAATCTACAATGATTTTCAGAAAAGAATAAAAGAAGTTATTCGACTCTGGGAGGGTATGATACATGATACGCATGCATTTGGGATATACACCTGGTTAACTCCAATTAAACTGACTAAATTGTGTAATCCACTGTGGCCAGGTCACAATCCTAAAATTATTTGATTAATGGACGGTTGTTTGCTGAATTAGGACCATGGGATATTTTTCATTCTTAACCATGTAATAAATGCAAGGCAATGTAATATTATGATAATGGAATGATATTAATTTTTTATTTATGAAACACCTAATTTGAAACCCATATTTTGGATAGTCTATTTTAAAATTCTTAAACGCAAGATGCATATATAATTTCTAAGTGCTTGCGTATCATCCACCACACTCTTTCATAATGTCAAAGTTATTCTCAAAATTAAAAGAAAAAGGAATTTATACAAAAGTATGCCTTAATTAATATAGAAGTTATGTTTAGTACTTTTTCCAATCAGTTTCCAAAAAGCTACCTGACTGATTGATATAACTAGGGCTCTGAATGGCCCCCGATTAGCCTTAGCCGGATTTTGAACTATTTCTTGCGTAGGTCCAAGTTTACTCAAAATTCTGATTTTGTAGGCCTGAGCTTGGCCATTGTCCGCCTTAAGTATAACTATCATTTTGCTGCCCTCATTTTTTCTCTCCCTACATTTGTTTTAGGGTTGGATGAGTGGGCGTGCAAGCAAATGGTATTGGCTACTTGGGTGGGCCCCAACATGGTGTTTATATGAGATCTACCCTAACCATCAGGCGTGTCACCTCATGTTGGGCCAAGGGCCTGAAAAGAATTCAATCGATGATTTAGGTGAACCATATGATTGGAAATAGTATACAAGGCAACAATTCTCTTTCAAAATATTCCCTTTAGTATGTCCCACCTAAATCACAGATGAACATGATTTTTAAACACATGCTTACTTTTGGTGTGGAATTTAATAGTTAGAGTAGATTTCATATAATTATTATGGTGGGCTTTATAAAAATCAAACAGATATCTCTTTACTAAGTAATTTCTTTAGTGTGGCCCACTTGAAACACAAGTCAACTTAATTTTTTAGCTCTAAGTGTAAACTTGGATCACACATCTAATGGTTGGAGTGAAAATAAGTCCCCTTGTCCTCCAAATTAGTAGAGGAGATATTATGAAAAGTAAATTGGAAGAAGGCTAGCTCTTGATGTTGACGAGGTCCACTGTTTAAGATCCAACCGGACCATTAGATATTTAGTCTCTTATCAGGCCTAGAGATTATGGGGGAGCCTGCCGGAGTTATCACCCATGGGGTGCTGTGACTAGGGTGACGAAAGGTAGTGGAGCGGTGATTACATTAATTAATGGGGGTTGAAATCATTTTGAAAAGGCACTAAAGTATAAATTTCATATTATTGAGGTAGTTTTTATACAATTCTCAAAACAAAAACAAAAAGTAGCCGGAGCATCTTTCGCCTAGCATGCACGCGAAGGAGATATTCTTAATGCGGTGGCCCGTAATAGATCACAAAAATAGTATGCAGTTTATCTTGTGCGGCGACTCTACCACCGCAGACCTCCCTGGTGACATACGGGTGAGGCCACGATGTATGTGTTCTATCCATGCCATCCATATATTGGGTGTAGTTTGGGTGGTCAGATCGTCCCAAACTGTACATCCCCATCCTCCATCTATTTTAAAAGCTTATTTTAAGACAGGATCCAAAAAATGAAACATATCTAAATCTTAGGTGGACTATCCGACAGGAGATGATAGTGATTTAATCCCCACAATTAAAAATTTTCTTAAGGTCACTGGAATGTTTATTTACCATCCAACTTAATAATAAGGTCATAAAGACTGGGATGAAGAGACCACACAAATATTAATCTGAATAAAAACTCTTATAGCTCGTTTTAAATGACTAATTAACATTGGTTCTTTTATTATTATCCACCTAAGATTTGGATTTACTTTACTTTTTAGATCCTATCTTAAAATGAGCTCTCAAAACGGATGGACGATGAGTAAATAACAGCACACATATCACAATGGGCCTCGTGGTCAAGGATCTCACTCACCTTGGTGAATCCATGGACCCTACCAAGCTACCCTCAATATTTTGCGGCTTATTTTAGGGCATGATCTCAAAAGTGAAGCATGTTTAAAATTCAAGTGGACCATATCATTGGAAATAATGGGAATACTAACGTCCACGGTTGAAACCTTTCTACGGCCACAGTGATACTTATTTGTCATCTAACCACAATTATATTTATTTATCATCCAACTTGTTTAAAAGGTTACTGTATATTTATCATCCAACCTATTTATAAGTTCATGGAAAAGTAGATGATCGGAAAGGACAAATATCAACTTGGTCCACTTGAGCTTTGAATCTGCCTCATTTTAGGATCACGCACTAATATTTGCAGGCAAAATGGATGAGCGGCGTGGATAAAACTCATACATCATGGTGGAGTCCAGAGGGCTTTTCCACAGCTAGCTGGCTGGCTGTGGAACGGATGATTTTAACCAATGGCTGAAAATAAAGTGGCTGGTAGGTCGAGCTGATAAGTGAAATTGGATGGTTAATCAAAGTGAATTTCCGATATTCCAGATCCACAATTTGGTCCACGATTTGGACGGACCAGATTGCTCAAACGACTATCGGTGGAAGTTACAGTCCACGACTTAACAGGACGGGGTGATGAACTACCACCGAATTCCTCCAAGAAATCTAGGCGCCTCTGAAATGTCACTTTTCGACAGCACCGACCTATTTTACGCGGTCCAAAAACACCCACGTCCGTGAGGTTCACCATGCTGTATATACAAAATCCACTCCGCATATCAAGTTCTATCCTCGATTTTAAGACCTCAACACAAAAATTAGCTAGATCTAGAGGTCAGATGAGACACACCACATCATATTTTATTTTTACGGTCCAAATAATGGTACTCATCTGATGGACGGAATGGATTTCAATTATACAACATGGTAGACCCTACAGAGGTCCAGCTGCATAAAACCGGTGTTGTAGACGATTCGGGTCCATTCGCGTTCGGACGGAAGCGGATTGGCTGATGTACCGCACACCAGCGACCTTGCTGGTGTGGTGATGTCATCAAGTTCTGTGGCCCCATCATGGGGTACATGTTATATCCAAACCGTCCATTTATTTTGCTAGATCCTTAGAAGGATTGAGCCCAAAAATAAGATAGATTAAAATATCAAGTGAACCACACTGCAGAAAGTAATGGGAAATTGAATATCTATCATTGAAATCTTCTTGGGTTACAGAAGTTTTGGATCAATCTGATATTTGTTTTTTTATTTTCATTCATTTTTTTTTATAACCTGATTAACAGATTCGATGGAAAAAAAATATTACGATGGGCCATACGAATATTGTAAGAGTGTCCCACTGCTATTTGTGATGTGGTCCACTTAAGTTTTGGATTTGACTCATTTTTAAGAACGTACCATGAAATGATCTAGCCAAATGAATTGACGGTGTAGATATAATAAATACATCATAGTGGGGCTCACAGAACTTTGATTTTCTTTCCATCGTTTGACTCATTAGGGGTCTCGAGGACAGCCGGCTCTGCGTCACGTTCATACACCAGCGAGGTCGCTGGTGTGCGGTACAGCAGCTAATCCGTTTACCGTTCGGACAGAAATCTGGAACGCCACGCCCCCTCTCATTCGCGTTTTGTTTACCAGAAGAAGCTTTTTTGGAGTACAGCCATAAGGAAGGAGGGCCTTCTTATCATCTTCTCCTCAAACGCAGGTATGAATCTCCAAAAAAATCTGGTTAGGAAATTTCATTTCCATGCCTTTGAATTGGATTGATTTCTATTTTGATTAGTTTTGATGAAAGTTTCAATTGGAAGAGGAAATTTCAATCGTGATATTTTGAATAAGCCATCTTGCTATATCTATTGGTTTTGAATCTTTTGATAAAAATTTCATCTTAAATCAGTAAAAAAGATGGAATTCTTCTCTTTTTGGTAGATGACTGAGTTACAATTGCATTTCTTTTTGAACCAGGTTCCTTCCTATCGTTATGGGTTCGATGAATATCTTCAGTTGAAATTAGGAAATGATTGATGCTGGAGTTTCATATTTTTTTAAGGGCTTTGACTCTTCCCCAAGTCCCTAGATAGAAGATGGCGTGGTTTTGAATTGGAATCATCTGATTTGCTTAAGATGGTTTCATCTGGTAACGGGAAATTCACTGATGAAATTCAGGAAGATAGAGTGCCTGGTAGAACTGGAAATGGTCATAACGCCACGGAGTCGGTCTCTCTTCACATCTCGACATCTCAAAGAGGGTTGCTGGGACAGAAAATCCCCAAAAAGGGGTTTCTAAGTATTTTGACGGCCCTTCCTAGC
Source organism: Magnolia officinalis (assembly GCA_021015155.1). Lineage (NCBI taxonomy): Eukaryota > Viridiplantae > Streptophyta > Magnoliopsida > Magnoliales > Magnoliaceae > Magnolia > Magnolia officinalis. Next base: position 84,072,296 of record JAJHSJ010000002.1, on the reverse strand, counting down.
AAAGCAGGGTTTATGAAATTGGGATCCCGTGGCATTTTATCTTCTCCTTCTTCCAAATTCCGACGGATTGCTGAGGAAAGAGATGAGATTTCACGTTCTGTTGCCGTTTCTCCTAGCTCTCAGGGTCCCCAAAACGTTATCAGTGTACCCTTTGTTGGGAAGATAGATTGGGTGTCTTTAAAGAAATTGTGCAAGGAATGGATACGAGATCCCATGAATATGGCTCTTCTTGCTTGGATCATATGCGTTGCTGTCTCTGGTGCCATCCTCTTCCTTGTCATGACTGGGATGCTGGATCATGCATTGCCGAAGAAAGCCCAAAGAAACACTTGGTTTGAAGTAAATAATCAAATCCTCAATGCTCTCTTTACTCTCATGTGTCTGTATCAGCATCCGAAACGGTTCTACCACCTCGTGCTGTTATGCAGATGGAGACCGGATGATGTCCTAAAACTCAGAAAGATATACTGCAAAGATGGCACTTATAAACCTCATGAGTGGATGCATATGATGGTGGTTGTAATTCTTCTTCATGTGAACTGTTTTGCTCAGTATGCTTTGTGTGGTCTTAACTTAGGATATAGGAGATCAGAACGGCCTGCAATTGGAGTTGGCCTTTGTATTTCTGTCGCTATTGCAGCCCCAGCTATTGCTGGTGTGTACAGCATCCTTAGCCCTCTTGGGAAGGAATATGAATCAGAAACAGATCACGAAGCACAGAATCAGGTTGTGGGAATTGACAGTGACAAACCGATGCATCTCAGGGCGAAGTCGTTCCAGAAGAGATATTCGTTTGTATTGAAAGACAGTCAGCTGACCCCAGAGAGTAGGCCAGAGTGGAGAGGTGGATTGTTTGATTTGTGGGATGATATTTCAACAGCATATCTTTCGCTGTTTTGTTGTTTCTGTGTTTTTGGATGGAATATGGAGAGGCTTGGGTTTGGGAATATGTACGTTCACATTGCGACGTTTCTACTGTTTTGCATGGCTCCCTTTTGGATCTTTAACTTGGCAGCCCTCAATATCGATAACGAGGTTGTTAGAGAGGCACTGGGAATGACGGGTATTGTGCTATGTGTATTTGGTTTGCTATATGGCGGGTTTTGGAGGATTCAGATGAGGAAGAGATTCAACCTTCCAGCTAACGATTTCTGTTGTGGTAATCCGGCTGTAACTGATTGCATGCAGTGGCTTTGCTGTTGCATGTGTTCCCTTGCTCAGGAGGTGCGGACGGGGGATTTCTATGACGTTGAAGAAGATAGGCTTTACAGGAAGCATACGGAAGACAGCATCCAGCCCACACTGTCTCCTCTAGTCCGTGAAGATCGGTCGCCTTTATTTCAATCGAGCCCAAGCTCCCCACTTTGGAACAACACCAGCCCATCTAGATTGAGGATGGGGAACTCGCCGACTCCTAGCCAGTTGGTCAATGGGTATGGGCTGGATGGGCAGTTACCCGCAGTGGACGAAGAGTCGTCTGTTAGAGGGATATTGACACCTCCTGTAATGTCATCGATACAGCGAGAGGATGGTCATCAACGGCCAATTTGAATGTTGTTGGAAGGTACAATTTGCATGGAGTGGAGGTATATTTGATTGTAAGTGTATTTTGTTCCCAGATCTTTTGTATTTTCTATACTTTCTGTTGTAACGGTATGGAATTTGTAGCTTGTTCGCTTGAGCAGAAACTGACATGGTTCTAGCAATTATAGTTTTCTCATGATTCTTGCTTCTGTGATCTCTGTAGAATTTCATTTTTCATTGGTAAGCTGGCATTGAACCCCTGACCTCAGTGTTATACATCTGAGGGGAATTTTATTCATAACCAAAAACATATAGAAGGTTCACATTGTTCTTTTTTTGTTTCGTGTCCCCAAAAAACATCACTGATCTTAGTGCTGTCAATGGGTTGGGTCCTATGGTACCCATACCTAGGCTTACGGGGTTTGGTCTTGCCAGGTCCAGGTGGATCAGGACCTGACCCGACATGACTCTAACTGGGTCCATCACATGGACCTGACCTGAACCTGACTATACCTGATTTTTAACTGGCTCCCAACTCACTTTCTTAAGAAACGCTCTCAAAAGCTGTTTTTACAGCCTTTTCCGTCATTGATGTTGTCTTTCAACCCGATGATTTCAAAAAAGGGACCCAGACCCATTAAAATTGGGCCGGGTCCATAGGGTATCCATAGTCCCTAACATTTCTCGAGGCTTCAACTTTGGGATTCAAAGTCCTCAATACTTATGTACATTCAAAAGAACTGGTTGATAAAGCTGTAAACTTTCAGGAACAAGGCTTAAAGATTGATACATTTTCACATTCATCCATTGGGAGAACATGAGCGGTCCAGTTGTAGGTCTTTTGAAGATTAGGCCCAACCAAGGGTCTTGATTATAGTTCCATATGGTTTTTATGGACCAGATCAGTGGTCCGACCGATCATGGGACAGACAACCAATTGGATTGACAACCTAACAGAACAGTTGATATGTGGGGCCTCAGGTTCAATCAGGTGTGTTTAGGGGTTAGTACACAAACTGTATGCAATGTTTCGGGTCTTTTATACAAACCATATAGACCTTATGCCCAGACAATTAGAACTCTTTTAGTTAGTTTCCTTTTGTTAATCTCTTTTATTGCAAATTGGAGAAAGTCTAATAGACCAATTTGATTAAGTATGGAATTCTTTTGTTAGAATTGGATTGCAATATGGCGGATATATAGTTGTGTATGCAACTTTGTAGGCATGTGAATTCTTTTTTGTTCTTGTTTCTTGAGACTAGAAACAACTCCAGTGTTTGAATCTTCTAAAACCCTAGGGGTGAGACTCCTCTTGGTTATATTGGTGGTGAGACCCCACTATTCTATCCCCTATTTATGGGTGGGAATGGGTCGTGTCGGCCACAGGTCAAGTGGCCCAACCCATGTTTCAGGTGTGTTGGGGCCCAGCTAGATGGCTAGCGGGTTGGGTTCAGGTTAGAAATATGACCCGTTTAAGTAAATGGGTCGCGCTTGGTTAAACCCCTACCCTATGCAACCTGACCCGACCCACCCACTTAGGTTCAAAGGGGTTGGGCCACATGACCCAACTTGACAGACCAAAACCCGAAACAAAATAAAGAAGAAAAGTACGGATGAGTTTTTTTATGTGCATATTTACCCAGTCTAGGCTAGGTTTTGCATAGCCTTAGCCTCATATTCCATTCTTAACTGAGATGGGTCATGGCAGGTTGGGTCAGACCCATCAAGCTTGATTAAATGGGCTGGGTCAGGTTGGGTTGGGCTTGATGGATTTTAAGTGTGTCAGGCCCTGTCAGAGGGTAATGGGTTGTGGGTCGGGTTTGGGCAAGGATTCTTGGCCTGTTTAGGAAATGGGCAGGCTTGGGCTGTGCGGAACATGACCCATTGCCACTCCAACTTCTACTCCTATCTTTCATATCTATTTTATGTCTTTTCTTCTATTTTTTGCTGCACTTGCCATTGTTCCCAAGGTTTTAAATTGTTCTATCAGGTATCGTATTATTCACCACTGATATGGCCCTGTATCACCCCAAGTCACCTTTGGGTCGACACAGTCATATCGTTCACGGGCTATACATACCGGCGTCGGACGATACTTTAAATCTTTCCCCTGCGTGTGAAGTGATTACCAATATCAAGGGCATACAACAACCCCATCCAGTCTCATGCAAAACCTCTTAGAAACTGAAATTCTAGATAACAAGTGCATGCATATTTTCTTCTTATTCTTCTTCTTTAAATACAAAATTCCTGTTTCAGTTGAATCCCCATCAATTTGTGAACCAAGTTCTGATTCTTGGAACTGTTTTTTTGCTCTCAGCTTATCAATTTTAACTTTTATGTTTCTGCAGCATAATCTGCTCATAAAATCCTTTTTTTTTTCCCCCTGCTACTACTGTTTTAAAATCAATCAACCTGTTTTTATCTAAAATTAGCTTTTCTGCTGCAAAATTTTCAAACTCCAATTAAAAGAATTAGAGTATCCATATGTATCAGCATAACATCTATAGGTTAGTTGCATGGTGTTCTTTGCCTCTCAAAAGTCAAATATTTCCTCTTGGATCCATCACTAAAATTTTTGCTTTCTACTCAATTCTAACAATGGGCGAAGACCAACAATATCTATCTTCCAAATTACATCCAAAAGCTTGTTTTTGAATGAAATCCGTTCTTTTAAGAAACATGTTTAATTCGGTTTGCCCAAAAAACAAATTTTTTTTAGCATTTGAAATAGATGGGAGTTTTAAACACTTAATAAATTAAACAAATATTTTAGAAAAAATACGGACTTTAAAATGGAGTTTTACTAACCATGGGCATGAGAATGGACCATCCAAGGCTTTGCACAATAATTAAGATTTGAAGTTACTACATTGAGAGTTTGCTATACCAGTGTCAAATAAAGCTCTTGCACACTCCCACCACTCATGTGCTTAGAATGGCATGTGGGTGCGAGATCCAATCCATCCATCAGGTTGGTCTAACATTGTACATGTTTTCTCAAAAATAAATCTGGTCCACTTAGCATGTGCACCCAATATTTGAAATGAAACAGGTAGATGGGTTAGGAAACTTCAGCCATGTTTTTCAAAGCTTTATATCTGTTCTGCTAATTGTGCCTCCTAACCAGTGGATCAACCTGATCCTTGGGCCAGGCTCCATATAGTGGTGCTGTTATGATGATAGATTGGATCTCAGACCCATCTTGCCATGTTGGCACATGTTTGGCGTGTTCATGAGCTTTTACTGCATGCCTGTAGGTTGTAATCTTCGAGTTTATTAACTGCTTCGTTTATCTGCTTTAGGGTCAGTTTGATTTGATGTAATTCATGTAATTTCTCTCAAATCAGCATTAAATGCGTACCTCAAACGGTACCACATGTGTTTGAAAGTGAGAGGAGTTGCCGCAGTTCAGATTTCATGATAATTCAAAGCCAAAGCTTGGTGGCCCCACCATTATATGTGTTATATCTACTCCATCCATTCATTAGTACATATCATTTTAGAGCATGGGCCCAAAAAAGGGGTAGATTCAAAGATCAAGTGGACCACCCTACATAAAATATTGGAGATTGAACGCTAACCATTTAAATGTTATTCCCATAGTGTGGTCTACGTAAGCTTTGGATCTGTCTCATTTTTGGAGGCATACCTTAGAATGATCTGACCAAATGAATGGACAACGTGGATTAAACATATACATCATGGCGGGACCCACAAAGTCTATCTCATTTTTGGTACCTAAAAGCTGTTGAGGTCAAAGTCACACGGTATCTCTTCCACCACAAATTCTTGTAGCAAGTTTAAATATATAGTCTTTGAATCAAATTATTAAAATAATCTTATTGAATGGTCAAGTTTATCCAACTAATAATTAATTTGGACTGCCCATCATGTTGGCCCACCTTTGGTGGTCCACAACTCCCAATAATTACTTTGATGAATATGTTCTTATATGATATTAATAGACAAAGGAAAAAATGGACGGTCCTAATTAATCATTTTGGAAAATGTCTGGTCATTTATTTAGACGATCATGTAGCCTTATCTTTCACTTCTAATCCTTTGCAGAAATTATTTTGTTCCAATGATTCCAACCATATGATCAATGGCTAAGAAAATGGGCTTTCTGGATTGATTAAAATGGAGGATTGATCATTTATCTTGGCCATCCACAATGCAGTGACCCCCCTTTGATTGCTGGTGACTCTGAATCAAGCCATCCTAGATAACCATCTACTCAGTGATCGAGAATATGAAAGGTTCAATTAAATTACATTACAAGAAGGCCTTAGCTTCTCCAAATGGTCTCATACATTCAATCAATGGCTGGGGAAGGAGACATTCCTAATTGATCATATTAAAAAGGTTGGAATGTCAATCTGGACAGTCTATCATGTGGGCCTTAGTTTCGATGGTATATTCATTTAAAAATGACATAGAACCGTCTGATCAATAGCCAAGAGCATGGATGGACCAGATGGATTATGTTGGAAAATGTCTGATCATTGACCTGGATGTGCCTCCATATGTGGACCATTGTTCTGCCCGTTTGTTAAATTTGAAGTCTAAAGCCTGAATCTTAATTATGGCGGAAGTCTGAAAATTAAGTACTGAATTTGAGACAATACATTTGTTAACAAACGTATGTAATGTCTGAAATACGTTAATTTAACTTGACACATTTGTCCCTATCTCCTATTTGGAAATGTTTTACGTTATAAAGAAATTATTTTTTATTAAATAAAAATAAAAATATTTTATTTAATTCAAATAAACTATAGTAATTAAGAGAAAATTGAAATATCATTATTAATAAAAAAAAAATTGATAAATTCCTTACTAAGAGTATCCAAAACTCATTTAGGACCAGAACAAGGAGTATCCAAAACTCAAGTAGGCCATATAAGATGAAACAATGAGAGAGGAATGCCTACCGATACAAAACTTTTGGGGCCATATAAATGTTTCAATGGTGGTCACAAAATCTCTATTATTTCCTATTGTGTGGCTCATTTAAGTTTTGGATGCATCTTATTTTTTGTTGCATGTCCTAAAATAAGCTCCAAAAATGGATGGATGGACTGATTTTCTCACAAACATCGCAGTAGTCCCACGTAGAATCTTCCAAAAGAAGTTCCTGCGGGAGTCTTTCACAAGAGGAGGCGGATTAGATACTGACAGTTTGAGTAGGAGACTGGCTACTGAAGTGACATCACCAAGTTTTGTAGGACCCGCCATGATGTGTTGTATCCATATCATCCATTCATTTGGAGATATCATTTTAAGGCATGAGACAAAGAATGAGTCAGATTCAAACCTGCCACATAAAAGAGTGGGAAGAGTGACGCCACCATTGAAACCTTTTTAAGGTCTACTATGATGTTTATCTGAGATCTAACGTATTTATAAGTTAAGACAGACATGAAAGAAGGTAAAAAATAAATTTCAGCTTGATCTAAAACTTTTGTGGCCCTTAGAAATTTTTAAGGGTAGACGGCACTCTCTCCACTATTTTCTGTTGTGGGGTCCACTTGAGCTTTGGATCTGACTCATTATTTGGCTCATTCCATAAATTTATATCACCAAATGGATGAATGGTGTGGATACAACACATATATCATGGTTGGTCCCACATAACATAACTTGGTAACGTCCGCCGAATCAACCTGTCAGTAGCTAATCCGCGTCCCTCGCCAAATCCGGGATTAGGGGTGTACACGGGTCGGGCCGAGTCGAACTAGCCTCAGCCCATCCAGGCCCGTTCAACAGCCACACAAGTCCGAACCGGACCGGGCCTGGTCACCGGGCCAACATCTCTAGCCCGAACCGGGCCAGCGCGAGTTCGGGCCGAGTTCGGGCCAGTTTCGAACCTTCGAGTTCGGGCCAGTTTCGAACCCGAGTTCGGGCCAGTTTCGAACCCGAGTTCGGGCCAGTTTCGAACCTTCGAGTTCGGGCCAGTTTCGAAACTTACGGCAAGTTTATGGGAAGGGCTTTGGCAAGTAATCCGCGTCCCATTACAATTTACAAGTTCATGAGAGAGATAGGATATATTATAATTTTACTACATTTACATATATTTGACAAAGCATAAAATAAAACATTTTATACAAACTGAATACAGTCCATACATTAGTGACTATTGTTGAGGAGATTCATCTGAGCCCGAGCTGCTGCTATCTAAATCTTCATATACGTACTCATTCACCTCTCCCTCTTCAGAAGGTGGAGATATCTTTTTATCGCCCTCCTCTTGTATAGTTTGAATTAGATTTTTCAAACTATTTTTGTGAGAAGATTTATACGTAGTTCCCAATGTCCTGTAAAACGCACCCAGACTGGAGAGAAACTTAGCTGAATTTTTACTTTTTTTCTTTTTACCCGTGCAGCTTGAACCTGCTTCGACATCATGTGGTCTTGGAGGACATCGCTGATGTGTAGAAGCCTCTTCCATACTACGCTTTAAGGCGAGTTGAAATTGTTCTTCTTCCAATGCTAACAATTTAGCTTCCTTCTCTGCCTCAGAATGTTTGGATTGGGGAGTGAAATTTTTTTTGTTTGAATCAAGAACTGCTTGGAAAAGAATTTGGATTTCTTTTGAGGCTTTAGGACACGGTCTTGCATCTCCACCCCGACAGGATAAGTGTAATCTGAGTCGATTAGTTTTGTTAACAAACTTGACTCCACACAAATTACACAAAATCTTGAACTTTCCAGACTTTGGAGAATGGACTAAGGAACCATAGTCCCAAACGTTAACCGATGGTTCGCTTGAAGACATATCTACATATCGTGTTGGAAAAGTATTTTAGGCTTTTTAACAATAATGAAATACCGATAATCCAACATAACATAAAAGCAATTTATGGATTAAAAAAAATAAAAGTCAACATAACTGATAAATAAAAATAAAAGTCAGCAAACAGATGTAGAAATTCATTGCGCAGCTTGCATAATATCCATCAACATAACAGATAAAAAAAATAAAAGTTAAAAGAGTATCCATTACAACATTTGCAAATTCAATTAAACTAACAAAATCATAAAATTCATCCCAAACATCCATCATATTGCTGTTGTTTCATGTGTTGCGGCTTCATTCACATTCTCCTCCTCTTCCTCATCAAGATCACCTCCTAGACTCGGACGCAACCAATCTTGTGTACAAATTAATGCTTCCACTGTATCTGGTGCAAGGGAACTTCTAGTCTTACTCACGACCCTGCTCCCTGTGCTAAACGCAGATTCCGATGCCACTGTTGAAATAGGAATTGATAAAATATCTCGTGCCATCGTCGATAGTATAAGATATTTTCCTTCACTAACTCGCAATTTCCACCAGTCCAAAACATCAAAATCTGAATCCTGCCGTACTACGACCGACTCTTTGAGATACATGTTTAACTCTGATTCTTTCATGTCTGTGTCTGTATTTTCTTTTGCTAAGAAAGACATGAAATCAGCATCATCGCTTGAAGCAACTTGCGATCTAACTTCAGAAGCACTTGGTGTGGACACTGTAGTTGTGTACGCGTTGTACAATGCTTCGATTGCATCACGAACCTTCGAAGTTTCAGATATTGCCTTTTCAATAGGATAAATCCTCGTGAAGATGTACTTAACAAAACTCATCTTGCGCCGAGGATCAAGAACAACAGCTAATGACATTATCATATGACAATCATCCCAATACTTATCGAACTTCATTTGCATACCACCTGTCATGATTTGGAGAAAAAATGGACCGTCATCAGCAGCTTTCTTCAGGGCATCCTTGATCTTCCACACAGATGGAAGAAACATATTTGCTGTTGGAAACTTATTGCCAGAGAATATTTTCGTACATTCATAAAAAACCTTCAAAAATTTGTGAACTTCTTTCGCTTTGCTCCAATCATCATCAGTAGGCAACCAAGCATATGTTTTATCACGCACTGCATATTCTGGAAAGGCATGTTCCAATTCCAGGGCTGAATCCAACATCTCAAAAGTGGAATTCCAACGTGTGCATACATCTAGCTTCAATGTTTTTTGAGACGTCAAATTCAAACGTTGGACGATGTCATTCCATATACTCAATCTTGACGGCGAGCCTCTTATGTACTTCACACTCTCCCTCACATTCTCTATAGTTTGGTCAATTGATTTCAACCCTTCTTGTACAATTATGTTGAGAATGTGTGCACAACACCGAACATGAAATATTTTTCCCTCAAAAAATAAACTGTCGGTTGCCTTGAACTGGTTACGTAAGAATTGTATGACACTGTCATTTGTGGAAGCATTATCTAAAGTTAATGAACTGACTTTTTTTTCAATGCCCCAATCTCGTAGACAGTTGTAAATGCAATCTGAAATAACCAAACCGGAATGGGGAGGTGGAAGGTGGCGAAAGTTCAATATTCTCTTGCAGAGTTTCCAATTTTCATCAACATAGTGTGCAGTCAATGAAATGTAACCCTTTCTTTGATTTTGTGCCGTCCACATATCAGACGTCAAACTTACCCTTGAAACCGAGTTTAAAACTGCTTTCAACTTCATTTTCTCACTGGCATACATCTTCATGCATTCTCTCTTCACAGTAACACGGGAGACCTTCTCAAACTGAGGATTAAGGTATTTACTGTATCCCATAAATATTTCACTCTCTACCATCTTAAATGGCTGCTCATCAATAATAATAAGCTTTGCAAACCACTCCTTCAGCTTCCCTTTTTCAAACTTATGAGTGGTAACTGTACCTTCAGAACCAGATCCTTCGGACTTTGTAAACGATAGCAATTGTTGGCCTGAACGTGGAAGTCTAGGTCTCTTTACACAACTTTTTCTATGTCTGTTTAAATGAGACGTCGACCCACCGACACTTTTGGTGTATAAACTTTTGCAGTGCATACATCTGATCTTGGGGACATTGTTAACTACTACTTCTTCAAAATCATCCCAAACAGCTGACCGTTTCTTTCCTTTGTTTGCAGCTGAAGACCCCTCTCCCTCAACAACAAGTGGTGATGTGGCTGACGCACCGGCACCGCTACTAGGGGTAGCCGTAGGTGGGACTTCATCCTCACTAGCCATATCTAAAGATATGAAACAATTTCGTTTATCCTTGGACCTTACTCCTTAGTAAAGAATTTCCTAAGCGAATAAATCAGTTACCCATTCAATGCTGGATAGATAGTAATACTTTCATTATTCAATTTAAATGACACGCCAAAATTTCGGCAGCATCTCCTTATCTCTCCAGAATATATTAATCTTGGATTTGATTCACACGTCAACTATCCACACAAAGTGGGGATATTTGATGAGGAAGTAAATGCAAGAAATATATCCAGAGAGAATTAGGAGAGACGAACCGAAACAGGCATGTGCATTTAAATTAGAATAAATGAAAGCATTACTGTCTATCCAACATTGAACTGTCCAAAAAGGGACAATTTGAGAATTTCTATGCATCCATGAACACACTCAATCTATGTCTGGCAACATAGAAATCCTCAAATGGGTAACTGATTATCCTATACTACAAGAACAACATAAAAAATAATTAAATCAATTACCCATTCAATGTTGAATAGATACTAATGCTTTCATTATTCAATTTAAATGGCGCGCCAAAATTTCGGCAGCATCTCCCCTTATCTCTCCAGAATATATTAATCTTGGATTTGATTCACACGTCAACTATCCGCACAAAGTGGGGATATTTGATGAGGAAGTAAATGCAAGAAATATATCCAGAGAGAATTAGGAGAGACGAACCGAAACAGGCATGTGCATTTAAATTAGAATAAATGAAAACATTACTGTCTATCCAACATTGAACTGTCCAAAAAGGGACAATTTGAGAATTTCTATGCATCCATGAACACACTCAATCTATGTCTGGCAACATAGAAATCCTCAAATGGGTAACTGATTATCCTATACCACAACAACAAGAACAAAAAAATAAAAATATATCTAATAGGCAATTGGTATAAGCATAAATTACAACTAACTAACAAAAACAACATTTACAAAAATATAAATAACTACTTAATAAGCATTAAAAAGATTAAAATGGAGTGGCAGGAAATCTAATAAATGAAAATTTTTAATCCTTCATTAGTCATAAGATTCATAAACAAAACTAACTATAATGTGATGGCCCTTGCACTAAAAATCTAATAAATGAAAAATTTTAATCATTCATTTGTTTGGTAAGCAGATGGATAAGCCTGGTTTTATCTTCATAGTTAAAGCCTATTGTCTAAAGACTTGATTTTGAAATGAGTTGGAATTTCCGGCTCGACCTAGCTTGAATAGACTATTTGAGCGGAACCAAATCGAGTTAAATCAAGCTAAATTGAGCAAGCTTTAGAAGCACAAGAAAAAAATTGTTATTTTTGGTCATTTGCAATGTACGGTGGATTCCTCCTATCTACTTGATCATAGATCATTATGAAAGTAAGTTGGAGAACATGCTTCTTTCCCGTGTCATCTTTTTTTTTCTTATGAAATTGGAGCAGTTTTTAGTCGTCTTCAATGCACTTTTTTAGGAGTAGCAGTGATTGCAAGCAACTTTTTTTCACATGAGTTTGGGTTTGGGATTCCAATAAAGCCTTGGTAGGAGCAAATGATAAATAAAAATCCCATCTTTAGGTGGTCATTTTTCTATTTGATTTCGTAGTAAAGTTCATATATACATATATAAGAAAAGCATGCCTACCCTCTTTTCATTTTTTTATTTCATTTTCCCACCCATTGTTTTATCACATTCAACTAAAGTGCAAGAAAAAGAAAACGAAAAATACAAAAATACAAGAAATAAAGCTGCAAAAGTATAGATACAGGATCCATATCCTTTGGCTCAACCCCATGTAAGGTGATTTTGCATTGGTGTGGTCCATTTGAGCGTTGGATCCGCCTCATTTTTGTGCTAATGCATTAAAATGATAGGATAAACATCGAATGGTGTATTTATTATATCCACACCCTTCATTCACTCGGTGAGATCATTTTAGGTACAATACCAAAAATGAATCATATCAAATGGACCACACCACAAATAGCAGTGGGACAATGATTCCTACCCTAAAAACATTCGTAGGGCCTCCCATAATGTTTACTTTCCATCCAATCTGTTTATAAGGTCACACAGACCTGGATTAAGTAGGAAAAAAAATCATATTAATTCAAAGCTTATGTGACAAAAAAAAAATTTCCAATGCTAGAAGTTCAATCCTCCACTGCTTTTTGTGGCATGGTCCACTTGATCTTTGTATCATCATATTTTTTTCGTTTCAAGACTTAATATTATCTCTTTAAAAACGGATGGACGGTGTAGATATAACACATACCACGTGATGGGACCCACATAATTTGCTGATATCAACGCACCAGCCAGGTCGGTAGTGTGTGGTACACCAGCCAATCGGCTTCCGTTACCCTCGGACGCGGATTTCCTGCTAAAGGCTTTCGCAGTTAGTTCCTGCGCTGGGATGCAACATGCAAGGTGGGGTCCACCCTGATGTATATGAGAAATCTAACCCGTCCATTCAATTCTCGAGCTTATTTTAGGACAGTAAATCCAGATTCCATTTCCACGAATCAATGCACTGAAAGAGAGAGAGAGAAATCATACCTGGTGGTTGGACGGCCGGACGAGCGAGCAGAGAGGCGGAGGTCCTTTGGTGGTTGGACGGCCGGACGAGCAGAGAGAGGCGGAGGCCGGACGAGCAGAGAGAGGCAGACGGACGGTCGGATGGATGAGTAGACACACACACACAGAGAGAGAGAGAGAGAGAGAGAGAGAGAGAGAGAGAGAGATTTGGTGGGGGCCGGGCACTAGCAAGGAGAGGGTTTCGTGGGGCCGCTGGACGGACGGACAGATAGACGAGCGTCGAGCAGAGAGAGAGAGAGACTGAGAGAGAGAGAGAGAGAGAGAGATTGGAGAGAGAAGAGAGAGATTGAGAGAGAGAGAGATTTGGTGGGGGCCGTGGGGCCGGGCAGGGAGAGATCGGTCGTTTCTCAAAAGGGGGAAAGGGAAAGACAAGCAATGGACGGTAGGGTTTTTTTTCAAAACAGGGTATATATACCCTAAAGTGCGGACGGGCCGGGACGGGGCGGGCCGGGACGGGGCGGGCCGGGACGGGCCGGGTTCGGACCGAGTCAAGCCGAACTGGGTCATATCCGAACTCGGCCTGAACTCAGTTTCGGGCCGAGAAATTTGACCCGTCTTGACTCGAACTTAGCTCCGGGTCAGGCCGAGTCGAGCTTTTTCGGGCCGAGTCGAGCGAGCTAACCGGGCTAGCCCGGTTTGTGTACACCCCTATCCGGGATACGGATTGGCTACTCCCCTGACTCTTGCCAATGGCTTGTGGTCGATGCTCCGTGGGGCCTACCATGATGTATGTGTTTCATCCATTCCGTCCATCTATTTTTACATATCATTTTACTATTTGAGACCAAAAATGAGGTATATCTCAATCTCAATTGGACCATATTACAGGAAACAGTGTTGAATGAGTGTCGAACATTAAAAACATTTTAGGGGCCATAAAAGTTTTGGATCAAGCTGATTTTTGTTTTTTCCCTTCGTCTTCGTCTGGGCGTATATGACATAATCAACACTTTGGATGTCAAATAAACAGTACAGTGGGCCTTAGGAGGATTTTAATGGTGGATATCCAATCGCTATTGTTTTCATGCGGTGTGGCCCACTTGAGTTTTACAAATACCTTATTTTTGGGCGCATGCTCAAGAATAATCTGAAAAAGTTGATGGACGGTGTGGATCAACCACATAAATTATGGTAGGGCATAAGCAAATCTCACATGTTAAAAGATAGTTTTCTAAGAGAAAAAATCATCCGCAGTCGTACGGGCAAATTTGGAATCGAAAATTTCTTTTAATAGAAGATACCAGGGAGCGCATTCAGTGTTTACCGTTAAGCCAGACTCTATCGCCTAAAGAATTATCATGGAAAATTACTTAGCACTTTTCGATTTAAGTGTTAATTTTAATAGTTAATAAATAGGCCTTAATTGTATGTGCATGCTAAGAATCGCTATTTATATAATCATTGGCCGATAAATCAGATGGTGTGGATTAATTGTATTTTACAAAGGTTACCACCGATTTGGAGTCTCCAAGGTGCGTTCACCACCTTTCATTCTCCATGAGTGCCACTATGCCAGTCCAGGAGGGCGCGGATTAGGTACTACCCCGAGGCCCTATGGTCCACCGAGGGGGCACCGTGATTTATTACTTTTATCCAAACCGCCCATTCACTATTTCATATTATTTTAAAATACTGGAAAAAAATGAGTCAGATCAAAGGCTCAAGTGGGCCACACCACAGGAAGTAGCAGTGCTAAGGACACCCACCATTGAAACCTTCTTCGGGTCCACCGTGTCATTTATTTTACATCCAACCTGTTGATATGCTCATATACACCTGGATAAAGCAAAAAAATAAATATCATCATGATCCATAAATTCTGTGGTCCCTCAGAAATTTTCAACGGTAGGAATTCAATCCCCACTGTGTGGCCTATTTAATTCTTTAATCTTCTTTATTTTTGGTACAGCATTCTAAAATGATATAAAAAAATGGGTTAATGGCCTGGATAGAAGTCATACATCAAAGTGGCCCCTCGGTGGCCCGTAGGGCCTCCGCCTGTCCCGAGCTCGGAATAGGTGGGGCTAGTGCCTAATCCGCGCCCGTCCCAGCATCACTTCTGAGGACGCGGATTTCCCGGGTCGCCAGAGATACTGCCAACTTTGCAGGATTTGGACGCCAAGGGCAAACTTATCCTGCCAACCTCGGGCAGGCCGCTGATCGATTTTGTCGGTTTATTTTAGGATAAGAGGAAAAAAATAAAATAAAATTGAGACAGATCCAAATCTCAAGTAAATCACGCTGGTAATTGAATGCCCACCATTATTTGTGTGATGCAGTAGGAAGTTGGAAAATCCTTCGTAAGGGGATCAAAACATGATTAACCATGACTCTTAATTAGCTGATTAATTAATTGAACAACTATTGAGGACAAATCCAAGTACGACTCTCCAACTACTGCCTCACAATTCCTATAAATTCATTAGAGAACAAAAAGCTCCACGCCATCGCCAATCCAATATAGGCCAACGTTTAACCTTTATGTCATCATTTACCCTCCATCATCACTTATCTGTCTCTACGGTTATTCATTTACTTTTTCAATCCATTGCCTTTACCATTCGCTAGGAGTAGAATAACATAGCATTAGATCAAAATCATCATTTAGGAATGGTTTTAAACCGTTCCTAAGTGCTTCAAGAATGGTCAACTGTTTCTAAATGAGGCGTCGCAAAAAAACAGGAATAGTTCAGAACTGTCTTGAGTACCGTTTCAAATTTTAGAGATGGAATTTTAAGAACGGTTTTAAACCATTCTAGTGCCAATGGTCAGATTTTAGGAACGAAATTTTAAAAACGGTTTTAAACCATTCTTAATGTTGCTAACGGTCAGATTTTATGATGGAATTTTAGGAACAATTTAAAACCCTTTGAATGATTACTTGTATGAGAGAGAGTAGGGTATGTAATCTACTTGTATTATATGCCAGATAATTACACATAGAATAAAAAAACAATAGAATAATTCACACACAATAGTTTTTTCCTTCGTCTCCCTCTTTTCTAATACACATTTCAATTTCAATTTCAATTTCCAATTTCAATCCAACCTCATTTCATTTCTAGGCTTTTATAATCCAACAATTCCTGTATTGAGTCCTAGGAACCCACTACAACTACAATCCTTACTCTTTTGCAAACCCAAGCTATACATGCAAAGCAAAGGCTCCTCCCTCTCTTCAATGGCTCAGCTGGCTGCTTGTACGAAGGTGGGCTGATGCACAACTCCAAGTTGAGGTACGGGAACCGGTGTGACTGCTCTTGGCTCATGGATCGATCGGTGGGTGGAGGGATCAACTCCACAGCTAAACAACTTCCTCCTAATGTGCGTGTTCCATCCTCCCTAGAAGCTATCCTGCTATCAGTGACCACCTGTTCCAATGGACCATAATCAATCTCCAGCTGGGCCTTAATGGATAAAAGAAGAAGAAGATATCCAGCTAGAGTACCACTACAAGCAATACATATTTTAATGGATGGTTACCAATTGATAGATCATGGTGATTTTAGATATATGCTTCATTCACAATCGGACCCACAGTTTGGATGGTTTAGATATATGCTTCCATAACTTGTCATGCTTGGGTTAAGAGATTGGCTCGTGCGTCCTGTTTCTAAGCTCACACATGTGGGGCCTATGGTTCATTGATCCAAAACGTTGAAATGATAAAGATCATCATGGCTGGCCATACAAATAAATAAATATAATTATGTGCATTGGGAGATGTAGCTATATGATATCTGGCTGGCCTATATCTCAACTGTTTCTTTGTTGGCCACTTTTTTGGAAGGTTGGGAATTTTTCAATCTATGATATTTTTGTAAACAATGGGTTATAAATTATCGACGGATTAGATCAATGACCAACAGGACCTATTAGTAATAATTGACTTATAATATCTACACCTGAGCATTGCATAGTACCTCGTTTATCTTTGGAATTCAAGCATTATCAACCATTGATTAGACTTTATTATTGTGGCTTTTTTTTTCGCTTCCGAGGGTTGGGATCAATAGATGGTCGCCTTTGAAATTGAAGTCGAATAGTACCTGTGCTGTTGTGCCTGTTTTACATAAGAAATTGAAATTGAAGATCTTGGGGGAAAAAATATGACAAGTCCTTGAGTCGGCTTGAGGGTCAGAAGAGTCAATGAAGCAATGGCTTAGACTTGGTGGGCGCCGAGTCCGATTAAAGACCAAAAACCTCAAACGCAAAATGGAGAGACGTAGCTCGGATCGTGAGATGCCTAGCTCGACTGTAGCCTAAATGTCCTGAGCCAGAAAGTGGAACCTCTAAGAGAGGTAGTGCACCTCGAGGATCAATCAAAAGCCTCACAGAGGAAAGGCCAAACTGACTTAAGATCAATCGGCCCTAGAGCTACTTGAGCTCTAGTCCGACTCATAAATTGGGTCGGCCAATAGAGTGTGTGGAGATTAGCCTTAAAACCTATCTTGGCACGACCGTGCTAAAGAGAAAGGCCTCGTTTGTTAAATCTGAAGTCTAAAGCCCGAATCTGAAATCTGAAGCCCGAATCTGAAATCTGAAGCCTGAATCTGAAATCTGAAGTCAAAAAACTTGTTTGGTAACCATGGCTAAAGTCTGAAAATTAAGTACTGAATTTGAAACAATCTGTTTGTTAACAAACATCTGAAATGTCTGAAATATGTTAATTTGACACATTTGCCCCTATCTATTTCCTGTTTGGAAATGCTTTACATTATAAAGAAATTATTTCTTATTAAATGAAAATAAATTATTTTACTTAATTCAAATAAACTATAAAGTACTTAATAGAAAATTAAAATATCATTATTCATAAAAACAGATAAAAATTTAATGATTTGCATGTATAAGTGTGGCGGCAATTTCTTCTCGCATATTAGACATGATAGTTTGTTCAAAGTTTCCAAATACTCCTTCCACTTCAGGCATATCATTCTCTGATTCGATATTTATCTCTGAAAGAACATTTTCATCATTGTATTGTTGGAAGAGTGGATCGGAGATGGATTCCTTTCTGATGTAGTTGTGTAGTGTCATGCATGCAATAACTATGTCTCTTTGCGTCGGGAAGGAATATGGTGCCATCCGCTTCAAAATTGCAAAACGCGCCTTCAACACGCCAAAAGACCTTTCGATTACATTCCGTAACTTTGCATGCATATGATTAAAAACCTCCTCTTTACTAGTAGGCCGCCCACCACTACGAAAGTCACCCAACCAATACCGAACATTACGGTATGGTGCCATAAATCCTCTTGTGTGAGTGTAAGCAGCATCAACAAGATAATATTTATCTACATAAAAACAAATGACATTTTAGCAAAATTTCAAGTTATAATTTCACTAAGCTATATGAAAAAATATATTAAATATTACCAGGAGGGGGCAACGGAAATTTCTTATTTGGATCAAGTACAGCATCCATAAGTACCCTTGAATCATGTGCCACCCCTTCCCATCCAGCAATAACATATGTAAAAATCATATTAAAGTCACAGATGGCCATAACATTCTGAGCACATTCACCCCTTCCTCTTCCTCTGTAAGGTATTTGTTTATCTGTCGGGATACATGCAGGAATGAGGGTTCCATCTAACACACCAACGGCACCCTAAACATTAAAGGTAAATTGTTAATCCTTGAGTAGGATGATTCAATTATAAGTAAATATATTTATATTTTTTTATATGAAGTTTTACCTTAAATATTTGCCGAAGATGCCGGTGTGTTCTAATTTCTTGGACATTTTGATCGAATGATGGAGTGACAATCATTTCTTTGGCAAATTTTAACATAGCCAATAATACCTCATGAAAGTATTTATGCACTGTTTGCGTTGAATGTACAAATCGATTTCTTACCAATCTATTCCGAAGGTTATGACTAATTGTTATTATAAACATGGCAATCTTTTCCTCGAGTGATACATATCTACTATCAAATAACCATCTTCGAATGCGAAACAAGTTACACAAACTATTGAATGTATCTTTCTCCATTCTAAACAATTCGTAGCAAACTGAAGATGGACCATCTAGCAATTCTTTCACAAAATATGATCCAGGTAATGCAGGAGAACTTGCTTGTATTCTGTTAGTAGATGTCTCTAAATAATTAAATAGCAGCTTTAATACAATAATCTTCAATAATTTCTTCTGTTTATTTGTTAATGCCATAATTCTGTCAACATCGAAAGTAAAGACTTCAATTAGATGTTTAAACAATTAACTAGTTAAGATTAACAAATCTCTTAAATAGATTATATCAACAAAAATATAAAGTCTATAAGCAAAACTAATGTCAAAACATTAAAGAAAAATAAATAAAACTAATGTCAAAAAAATGAAAAAATAAACAACAGATTAGTCTAAAGTCTCTATCCAAAGCTTCATATCCTCTTCTTCCTCTAGAAGCATCCACACTTCTCTATTCTCCTTCTTCTGGGTAAACGATTTTAGAGCTTTAAAGTATAATGGATCTGGTCTTCTTATTGATGACATGCTGTTTAATTTCATTAAACATTCCTTGATAGTGGGTCCTTCTGCATCTGTCTTTTCCAACTGATGTATGAGTGCATCTACGCTGCTTTGGATATCCTTCTTCTTATTTGGTTTGTGCCGTTTGCGTTGATGAGCTTCTAAATCGATAAGCGGTGCCTGTTGACATTCTTTAGTAGCTGGATTTATGTTAATACCGAGACTGTCTAAATTAATTTCATTTTCACTCATAGGTGTATTTGAAGGTATTTGAGATGACGACCCAAAATACTCCTCAGGAAGATTGTCGCTATGTGTTGTGTAGGCTTCAGCACCAGTTGCAACAAAACCTTCAAATAAGGCCCTCAATTCGTTCTCAAATGCTAGTGGTCTATTTCGGAATTGAGCTGCATTTTTATTTGCCTACAATAAAAATACCATAAAATCATGTCTTAATTTGATGAAAGACAAAATTTTTATAAATATATAACAAAATTTCATAATTACCTTTATGTACTCATCCCATCTTTCTTCAGGCCAATCGAATTGGCCCGTCAATGCATTGTACCCATGTCCCGTAATGTTTATCAATTTAATCCACGCGGTATACTGTACTTTCAGATAATCCCATAAATTCTTCAATTGCTTTTGATTAAATTCTTTTCCCGTACGCTTTTTTAACTCAATTATTAATTTGTTCCATGCTTGTTTGGTCAAGCTTGACCCTGACCTACCACCCTTATGTGCTTCTTCAAGACAACAATCAATAAATATTTTTTTCTCCAAATCACTCCATCTTGCCCTGCCACTATCCCTTGAAGTCATCGCTACAATAGCCTAGTATAAACTGAGAATTGTTTAAAGAAGAACAATTGGGTAAAAATCTTTTAATAAATTTACTTGATTAAAATAAATAGAAAAGACAAAAACTTAAAAAAATCATGTCAATCTTTAAAGATAAAGAGACTGTAATACCTATTGAAGAGAAATATTTATAATCCTTTATAAAGATGCTGAAAAAATAATCGATGATGCAATGGAGAAGTGAATGAGAAACCTGTTGTATCTTAGAAAAAAATAAACGTGAATTGGTACTACACCAGATGATTTTCCGCCAAGTTTGATCTCCTTAAAACTGTTCATTCAACTTGAGCTCGATGAGCCCATATAGGCTTCTAACGCAGGAGCTTCCCGCGGAAGGCTTTCGCAGGGGACGCGGATTGCGTACGGACAGCGTCAATTGCAACGTAGATACTGGGTGGAGCCCACCTACATGTTTTTGATAAATCCAATCCGTCCATCCGTTTTTCAAGATCATTTAAGGACTTAAGATAAAAAATTAGGTGTATATAGAACTAAGGTGAGACACACGAGATGAAACAGTGATCATTCAGTGAGCACTGTTGAAGCATTCTTATGCCCAAAAATTTATTGTATCAGTCTATACTTTTAGTTTTTTCACTTAATCCCATTGACAATGACCTTATAAATCGTTTAGATAACATATAAACATCAAGGTGGAGCCTGGGAAGATTTCAACAGTAGAAATTTCTTTCCTTAATTTTTCCTCTCGTGTGACCCACTTAAGATTTTTATCCCCCTCATTTTTTGTCCCACGCCCTAAAATGAGATCTCAAAACGGATGGACGGAATGGATTTCTCACATACAGTGTGGTGGGCCCCACCAGATCCTTGCGCAGGAACTCCTTCCGCAGGAAATCTGCGTCCGTATCCAGGCAGGAAACGGATTGGCTACTCCCCCTGACACCAACCCCGGGGCTGGTGGTCGGTGCTCAGTGGGCCCCACAATGATGTATGTGTTTCATCCATTCCGTTCATACATTTTTAAAGATCATTTTATGTCTTGGTCCCAAAAATGAGAGGTATATAAATCTCAGGTGGACCACACCACATGAAAGCAATAGTGGTTGGATATCTATCATTAAAATTTTCCTAAGGCCCACTGTACTGTTTATTTCACATATAATATGTTGATTAGGTCATAGAGGTCCAGATGAAGGAAAAAAACAAAAATCATCTTGATCTGAAACTTTTATGGCCACGTAATATTTTTTAATGGTCGACGCTCATTCAACACTGTTTCATGTAATGTGGTCCACTTAAGATTGGGATATAACTCATTTTTTGTTTCATACTGTAAAATGATCCTTAATAATAGATGGACGGCATGGATGAAACACATACATCATGGTGGGTCCCACCGAGCACCGACCACCAACCATTGGCTGGTGTCAGGGGAGTAGCCAATCCGCGTCCAACCAGCGGCGTCTTTGAAGGACGCGTCCGCGAAAGCCTTTCGCAGGAAGTTCCTGTGCACGGATTTTGTATGCGGTCTACTGTGATGTTTGCTAGAAATCCAACCCGTCCATCCGTTTTTTGAGCTCATTTTAGGACATGAGACCGAAAATTATTGGGATCCAATACTCAAGTGGGCCATACTAGATGAAACAGCGGGGAAAGGAATTCCTACCGTTGAAACCTTCCCAGAATCCATCTTGATGTTTATATTCCATCCAAACCGTTTATAAGGTCATTTTCACTGAGATGAAGTGAAAAAGCCAATAAATTATATCGATGCAAAACTTTTGTGGCCGTATAAATGTTTCAACGGTAGCCACTAAATCCTCACTGTTTCCATTCGTGTGGCCCACTTGATTTTTTGATTCTCCTCATTTTTGGTTGCGTGTCCTAAAATGAACTCGAAAAACGGATGGACGGAGTGGCTTTTCACAAACATTGTAGTGGACCCCACATAGAATCTTGCGCAGGAACTTCTCCGCGTCCGTCTTTGAAGAGGACGCAGAGTCGTAGACTGCGTACTACCCCCGCCCGTCCCTGGCTCCAAACGGGCTGATCTGTGTTGGTGGGCCCACTGTGATGTATATGTACATCCAAACCCTCATTCCATTTTCTAAGATTATTTTAAGGCATGAACATAAAAATGGGGCAGATCCAACGCTCAAGTGGACCACACCAAATAATAATCTTGGTTGCATTAAAATGCACCAGTTGCATTAAATGGAAGAGTCATCTGTGATGTGGTCCATTTAATCGTTGGATATGACTCATTTTTGTTTTGATGCCTTAAAATAACATGAGAAAAGGGATAGAGGGTTTGGATGCCCACAGAGCTAGGGACGGGGGTAGTACGCAATCCGCATCCGTTGTACAAACGTTTCAAAGAGATCAAAGTTACATGGGCCACTGTGATGTTTTTTTTTTTTTTTTCTTACCATCCAACCTATTCATTAGGTCATATAGACGTGGATGAAGTGAAAACACAAATATCAGCTTGATCTGAAACTTCTCCAACTCTCAAGAAGTTTTTAACAGTGGACATTCAATCCTCACCTTATGGTCTAATTAATTATTAGACTTGCTTCTTTGATTGGATTATACCTTGAATTAGCTAAAAAAGTTGATGAACGGTGTGGATCAAACACATAAATTATGGTAGGGCATAAAAAAGTTTCATAAGTTAAAGGTTGATTTTGTATTGTGCGGATTCCGTATAACTTGAAAAGGGGTATTTTTGGAATCAAAAAATTTTTGTTTAATGAAAAATCACGGAGCGCATTCCGTGTTCACCATTAAGCCAGACTCCTATCACGGAAAGAATTCAGTGAAAAACCACTTACCGCTTTCTGTCTTCCGCGTTAACAACGCATTAACAAACACCACTAAACATGAAAAATTTTCCCCATTCCACGTTAAGTGCAAAAATTCAGCGTTAACAAACAGGCCCAAAGAGTCGGCCGAGCTATATCGCTTTATATTCGGAAGTTACCTAGTAAAACTCTGAATCTCTACCCGAGATTCTCGGGAGATAAGGTTAAGATCTCTGAAAATCTAGGAGTATCAGGGATTATGGATCCCGAGAGATTAAGATCTACTCTTATTATGGGAACCCCAAGGGGTACGACACTATGATAAATAGGAGAGACTTCAAGGGTGAAAGGTATGCAAAAAAACTCTCTCCCAGAACCCCTTAATACTATAAGACCCAGATTCGTAGCTTGACTTTGGCATCGGAGGGTCCCTTATTCTAGCCAGGGTCTCCTTTGTCTTCTTCTTGTACAGGTACTCGAAGGTCTAAAGAGGGTGGACCAGATTTTTGCACCAACAGTTTGGCACCGTCTGTGGGAAACGATACGAAAAGTCGTTCTCTCCAAGTACTGAGTAATCTCCAATGGCAAGAACAAGAAGAATCGTCTAGAACGAGCCTAGTGAGGTCCCTGTCACTGGATCACCGGCGACAGAAGGCCCGCCCGGTATGAATGGAGCCCAAGGGGCCCAGAACCAACCCGATAATCGACAAGGTTCTGCAGCCTGTCCGGCAACCTCCGTTTCGACCAGGCAAACTCAACGAAATCGAGGAAACGGACGGTTAGATAAGGAGGTTCAGGAACTCAGGACCGACATGAACTACATGAAGCAAATGCTGGAACAGATCCATCGCCAGCAAGTTCAGCTACCCCAGCAGGACGATGGTCGGGCAAACGCCCCACGATAATTCGTCGATCCTCAGCCCGTTGCTCCATGATCTGGTCCTTAGCAAAGCCAACACCAGGGTCCGGCTGAGCCTGCACCCTCTCATATTTCCGTGACCGCCCGGCTGACAGCCACCGATCTTCGATACGAAATAAATCGAAGAAGGCGCAACAGGCCCCCGGTCAAGGGTACAGCTGACATCGACAAACCCTGGAAAGCTGAACTACAGGACCTACGGAAGGAAGTGCGGGAGGAGATCGCAGATATGAAGCAAAACCGCTATGCAAATCAGACAAGGCCCGAGGCGAAGGCATCCCCGTTCACGGAAGAGATCATGCAAGCTCGGCTATCGAAATGATTCCGCCTTCCTCAGATCACGCCCTTAGCGGCAAAATCGATCCAACTAAGCACATCGAGTCCTTTCGGACCTATATGGAATTGCACGATGCCTTGGACGCCATGATGTGTCAGGCCTTCTCCCTCACTTTGGTCGATGTAGCTTAGTTTTGGTTCAAACAGTTGAAGCCACAGTCCATTAGCTCGTTTACTGAGCTCAGCGACGCTTTCCTAGCCAATTTCATTGGTGGGAAGAAAAAGTTGAAGTCATCTGCGCACTTGAACAATATAATTCAAAAAGAGGGAGAGCTATTTAAGGATTATATCAAACACTTTAACTTTGAGTTGTTCCAAGTCCGGAAACATTCGGACGAGACAGCCCTCAATCCTATCATGCAAGGCGTCAGAGATAGGTCATTTCTTACATCCTTGGACAAGAACTTGCCTACTACTCTAGCTGAATTCATGGCTCGATCGGATAAATATGTGGACGCCGAAGAAACTCGAATCTTGTGCGAGGCCGCTTAAAACGCAAAAACCCCGACCAAAGAGTCAGCGAAAAAAGAAGTTGACTCGGCCAGTGGTAAGAAGCGACGAACGTAGGTCGGGTAAGCGGCCTGACCACAAATTCTCGACGTACACTCCGGTCAATAAGCCACATGAGCAGGTATTAATGGAAATCAAAGGCGAAGGATTCGTCAATTGGCCAGATAGATTCCAGAGCAATCCGAGACGACGGAATAAGAGTGAGTATTGTCATTTCCACTGCGATCATGGACATAACATGAGTGACTGCTATAACTTGAAGTAGGAGATTGAGAGGCTCATCCGAGAGGGCCACCTTGGCGAACACGTCGACCCAGGAGCCAGGACCACGGAAGAACACTCGAAACGATAACCGTCCCACTGAGGATATCCGAACTATTATCGGTGGTCATCTGGGCGGAGGTGACTCAAACAACGCTCGAAAAAATCATGCGAGAAATGTTGGTCACCCTGAGTCCGAGATTATGGTTCTAGCTCGATCGTCAAAGGAAAGAAAGCTCGAGAAATACAGTGTTATATTCACCGATGCAGACGCAAGGGGCATTCATCACCCACACGACGACGCTCTAGTCGTCTCTGTCACTATCGCCAATCGCCGAGCCTTTAGAGTCCTTATCGACACAGGCTCATCTGCAGACGTGTTGTTTACTCAAGTGTTCGACAAGATGGGTGCCGAACGATCGGCTCTGGGGCCCGTAAAGACTCCGTTGATTGGATTCTCGGGCGGACAGATTATTCCCCAATGAGCAATTCAGCTCCCGCTCACTGCCGGGGATGCGCCGAATCAAACTACTATTATGATCGACTTTCTGATAGTCGATCAATCCTCAGTCTATAACGCAATCCTCGGCCGACCTTCTCACTATCTCCTCTGAGCCATCGTCTCAGCTTATCACTTGTGTATGAAGTTTTCGACTGAGAATGACATCGGGGTGGTAAAAGGAGACCAATACGTGGAAGACCTCATCCACATGCCATTGAATAAGTCGGACGTCTCAAAGACTGTCCGGATTGGTTCGTCCCTGGAGACACCATTAAAGGAGAAGCTGGTAGCCCTACTCCGATGATATATCGACATCTTTGCATGGACCCATGAAGACATGCCGGGAATTGACCCTTCGGTCATGACTCACCGCCTCAATATCGACTCGACTTATAAGTCGATCCGTAAAAAACGGCATGCACTCGGTCTTGAGAGGTACACCGTAATCGAGGAAGAGGTTAGAAAACTTCTTAAAGCCAATTTCATTGAAGAAACATACTACCCCGAGTGGGTAGCCAACGTTGTGTTGGTTAAGAAGGCTAATGGGAAGTGGCGAGTCTGTATAGATTACACTGACTTGAACAAAGCCTACCCGAAAGATAGTTTTCCCCTTCCTCGGATTGATCAACTGGTTGATAGTACTGCGGGGCATGAATTACATAGCTTTATGGATGCTTACTCAGGTTATAACTAGATTATAATGCATCATTCTGATAAATCAAAAACCACCTTTGTCATTGATAAAGGTCTCTATTGTTATCGAGTAATGTCGTTCGGATTGAAAAACGCTGGAGCGACTTATCAAAGGTTGGTCAACAAAATGTTCGCCCGACTCATAGGACGAATAATGAAGGTCTACATCGACGACATGCTCCTCAAAAGCATTAAAGCGACCGACCATATGGCCGATTTAGAGGAAATGTTTTTCATCTTACGAAAGTATAAGATGAAGCTGAATCCGAACAAATGCCCATTTGACGTGGGCTCGGGGAAATTCCTCAGATTCTTGGTCAGCCAACGGGGAATTGAAGCTAACCCGGAAAAAATTAAGGCTTTGCTTGACATGGAGTCCCCTAAGATGATTAAAGATATTCAAGGATTGACTGGAAGGATAACAACTCTAAATCGCTTCGTGTCCCAAGCTACCGATAAATGTCTCCCCTTCTTCAAACAGTTGAAGAGTCAACATATTGTTGACTGGACAGAAGAATGCGAGGGCGCCCTCCAACAACTTAAAGAATATTTAGGATCGTCATCGTTGCTTTCTAAGCCCGAGCTAAGCGACCCTTTACTGATTTATTTAGTAGTATCTGATGTAGCCGTAAGCTCGGCCCTGATCCGTGAGCATGAAGGCAAACAATTCCCTGTCTACTACATCAGCAAGGCACTCGTCCTAGCAGAAACAAGATATCCGACCATAGAAAAAGTAGCCTTAACACTAGTTATATCATCCCGACGTTTACGACCATACTTCCACGCTCACTCGATCATTGTCAAGACCGACTAGCCTTTACACCAGATACTACAAAAACCAGAGTCTTTAGGGTGACTTACAAAATGGGTGATCGAACTTGGTGAATTCAACATCCATTACAAGCCCCGGATAGCAATTAAGGGAAAGCCGCGGTGGACTTTATCGTCGAAGTCACAGTGTAAACAGAAATCTCTTCCGCTGACTCAGAAGTATTGTCCGATCACTTCCCTCCCACCCTCCCCTTTTGGTCTTTATACGTTGATGGCTCATCCAACTCTAAGGCAAGCGGGGCAGGGGTAGTTCTAAAAACTCCTGATCACACAGCCATTCAATATGCCTTGAGAATTAGATTTCAGGCTTCTAACAATATAGCAGAATATGAAGCTTTGCTCCTATGACTTCGGCTAGCGGCCAGTTTAGGAGTCGCTCATCTAAACGTGTACAACGACTTCCAACTGGTCGTCAATCAAATAGCCGACATATATCAGGCTAGGAAGGAAAGGCTAAAAGCTTATCTTATGAAGGCCAGAGAGATGATCGCCGGGTTTCGCCAATGTTCTATTACCCGGATCCCAAGGGTCGAGAATGCCAAAGCTGACCTCCTAGCAAAGCTCGCTTCAGCTGACGAAGACGATATCCCCAGATTCGTTCCTATTGAATTCGTGGCCGAGCCAAGTGTCGCTGGAATTGAACCTTCAACCCTGCTCCCCATTGATTCCGAACCATATTGGGTTGACTCAATCGTCAAATACCTTGAGACTAGCGAACTCCCCGAAGATCGTGTCAAGGCTCGACGACTGAAGAATCGCGCTGCCCACTACACCATGCTTACCGATGTACTATACAAGAAAGGATATTACGCGCCCCTCCTGCGATGCTTGAAACTGAGCGAGGCCAACTACGTTCTGCGTGAAATTCATGAAGGCATCTGCGGTAATCACTTGAGCAACCGATCCCTGGCTCACAAAGTTATTCAGCAAGGATATTATTAGCCGACCATTCAGCAAGATGCTCGGAAACTCATTCAGGGTTGCGATAAATGCTAGAGATTTGCCACCATCCATCGACAGCCACCTAAAGAACTGACGCCAATGGCCGGGCCTTGGCCTTTTGCCCAATGGAGAATCGGCATCATCGGGCCGTTCCCTTTAGGGAAAGGTCAGACAAAGTTTGTTGTCGTCGCCGTCAACTATTTCACCAAGTGGGCCGAGGCCAAGCCCCTAGTCAAGATAACCAAACAGAAGATAACAGACTTCGTTTGGAAAAACATCATCTGTCGATTCGGAATACCTCAGATTATTGTCTCCGACAACGGGAAACAGTTCGACAACAAGCAGTATTGTGAAATGTGTCAAAATCTCGGGATCAGTAATGTTTACTCATCCCCGCGTCATCCGCAAGCAAACTAACAGGTCGAAGCTGTCAACAAGGTTATAAAACAGTACCTTCGGACTAAGCTGGACCAAGCCAAAGGGGCATGGGTTAAAGAACGTCCTAAAGTTCTTTGGGCATATTGAACTACGGCTCGGACCGTGACGGGAGAAACTTCATTTTCACTAGCATATGGCTCGGAAGCGATCGTCCCTGTGGAGATCGGCCTACCTACCACCCGAGTAAGTTCGTTCAACGAGCAAGATAATGAGGAGCTGCTGACCCTCAACCCCGACCTCCTGGACGAAATCAGAGAGTTGGCTTGACTTCAGACAGCTGCTTATCAACGATTGGTATCCCGATCCTACGACGCCCAAGTCAAAGTCAGGCGATTCCGAGCAGGGGACTTGTTCCTCCGAAGAACTTTTCAGAATACTAAGGAAAGCAGTGCAAGAACATCGGGGCCCAATTGGGAGGGGCCTTACGTAATCGCAAATACTATTCAGCCAGGTACTTACCGACTAGAAGACCTAATAGGGTAGCTCCTGCGTCATCCTTAGAATGCCAAGCATCTCAAGATATACTATCCTTAGCTTGGCCAAAGGACAATCTACATTCAGCTCGACTAAACACTTAGAAGAATCATTGAAAAGAAAATGTAAAATGCACAAATAAGTAGCAAAAAACGTATATTCATTGATCAGTAAAGTGTTACATTAGTCAGTTCATTGTTTACAATTGTATCGGATTGACAAGATAATAAATGCTCGATACTCGAATATGAGCAAAAGACGACGCTCGCCGCAGTTGACTTGCTCGGCCTTGAAGCTCGGTGTGCTTGAAGTGCTTGAAGCAGATGTGGGGAACAGAAAGGAATTTTACTCCGCCCCATAGGCTTCAAGACTTGGTCTCGCTGGCGCATCAGGAGCTAACCTAGGAGATGCTGATGAAGCTGCATCAGGAACAGTAGCAGAGGCATCATAAGTGTATGCTTCGGGATCAACCGCTGCCTCGCCACCGGACCCTGACTCGCCCTCGTCGAATCCGAACATATCTAGATGGGGCAAAGCACCTTTCATCACCTCGATACACTTTGTGTAACCCTCTCGATAGACAAGGGTTCGCTCTTCCTCGAAGGCTGGAGATGAAAGAAACTGTTCCACCGCCTCAACCTTCGCGGCTGCGAGAGCGGCCTTGATCCCCCTCTTAAGCTCTTGAGCTTCCATTGAGCCAAGGCACGCTCTGTGGTAGCTTGTTCGAAGGCCAACCTGGACTCTTCTAGTCGCGAGGCCACACGGTTTCTTTCTGTCGTGGCCGACTTGAGGGCAGCCTTTGCCTCCTCGAGTTGGCCCTCCGCAAAGATGGCCCGAGACTCAGCAAACGATCGTCGAGCCTCAGTGTCTGACAGCCTAGCCTCCTCATCCACAACTCACCTCGCCAAGGTAGTACCTTGACACGGGCCTTCAGCATGCAAGGGACGAACTGCAAAAAAAGGGGGCTCTTTTAAAATTAAAAAAAGAAGTCCGAAGCAAAATAACAGAAAAGTGGTGATATTATCTCGAGCAACAGCGTCCCGATCCTGCCGAGTGTAGTGTCCACGGAAGACGACTCCAGAAGGCCGAAGAACTCTCCCGCGAAGATCTGTCGACTCGCCCATGGAAGGATCTCTTCAACCTCTTCGCGGAAGGCTATCCTCTTTTCCTCAGCTGCTCTCATCCTACCCGGCTCCCTCTCCTCAATCCTCAGAACGACAGGTGCTTCAACCGGCTCTGGCTTGAGAGCCTCCCAAGGCTGTTCAGAGGACGCCGCTACCGCCTTTACCGTACTCGCCTCTGAAGCGGCCACTTCTGTCACCTCCGCCGCCTTTGTACCTTTGACAAAAGGATTTGCCCTAAATCATGCCACGACCAATATACACTATATATGCTAAAATGTGTGGCCCAAGTGTTTGTGGAAATGACGAAATGAATACGAAACTTGGATTCCTGCTTGCCATGACTATCCATCGTGGGTGTATGTGTGTTATGATTGGGGTAACTCCCTAGTGAAAGGATTTAGCATAATACCTATGTGATCAACATATGTCATGTATGTTGATGTATGTAGTCTAAAGTGTTTGTTGAAATGTCTGAATGAGTAGTAGTTAGTAAATTGTAATGTATAAGGGTGTTAAGATATGATTCTCAACTCCTTTAACTATGTGTATGATTTCCTTGGATAGTTATATGATTAGGAATTGAATATGTACAAACTCATGCTTGTGTTGTGCTTCATAACATGCTCAGCTGATTGTATGATTTTATCTATGTAATGCATATGTTTAAATTCATGTTTACGTTGTATGATTCGTCATGGGTGATAGGAGAGTGGAGCAACGAGTGCGTGCAATAGCCCTGGCAGCCCTAAACGGATGTTATCAGGCTTTGATTGTATGATTTGAATCTTGATCCATTACTGCTTTAACTATCTGCAATTGAATATAATTGAGGCTATGATTATAGTCCAGGCAATCGGTAACGGGATTGAATTGGTGGCTGGGATTCATTTGCCAGGTGAGGTGTGTTCGACGAACCCGAGTCGTACTTCGGTTGGCGATAGTGGTTGGCCACACGAAGTGCTTATGCACTTCATATCGTTTAACTTGTTGTGTGCTCGAGCTAGCCGAGCTCGTCAAGTAACCCGATCTGTCTAATGTATGTTCAGCATGTTTGGACGCTACTGCTTGAACCTAGGGTACCAAACTTACCAGTGAAATCCCATTTAACCATGGTACCTCGATCCGCTAAGACTCATGAGCCGAGCATGGTGGTATGGGACACCATGGTCGAGCTGTCGGCCTACGCTGGGGCCATGTGTCTCCCCGTAGTGACCATTGAGTAACCAGACTCGTGAGCCGATTATGGTGATATGGAACACTATATTCGAGCTGTCGGCCTACACTGGCGTAGCCTGGCTGTGTCCTCAGTCAGGTTGCATCCGAGTCCCATTGTCAATAAGTGGACTAGTTGGGCTTCGAAAATAGACTGCCAGTTGGTAAGACGTTAGTGGAGTGACCTCGAGCATACTCTGAATTTGCGGTGAGACGACGAGTTTTGCCGCAGTATATAGAGTATGAATTAGGCCTGTTTCAATTTAGTGATGAACCGTTAAAGAGGTGATGGGAGAGTGGTGTAACCTTTGTGCGTAACAGCTCTAGCAGCCTTTGCAGCGACCTAGAAAATACACCACCGTCTGAGATTAACTAGGACTGACGACCCTAGAATGGATCATGTTTTGGGAATGATACAAGGGAGGTACCTTAGTTTCCCAATCCTGCTGTTTGAAATGGACTAATAATAACTCGGTAATCATGCTCATCATTCATTGCATGAGCCTGAAAGATGTGGAGCACTGAGGAATGCAAGCATGCCGCAAACGTAAGATGGTGTCGCACGAGGGAGTGTGTGGTGAGGGCATACATCATGACTGCATTCATACTTGCATTAATAAGAGTAGTTAGGAGTGTTGATTGTACTGCTTTATCATTACTGCTTGACTAAGTTGATAACATGTTAACCTATGCTTTATTGTTCCACTGAGTTAGCCACTCATTCCTACGTTACGGGACGGTGTTTTAAAACACCCACCAGACCCTGTATCAGATGCATGTATCACTGGAGCACAGGAGACTGAGCCCGACTTATATGACGATCAGGAGGAGTTTTCCTATATGCAGTTCGCTGGAGGCTTCGCATAGGCTGTCCAGTGCTACGGGGTTGATAATTTCAGTTGTACTATTTTGACATTTTGATTTAAAACCAACATGTATATATACGGTGACTCAGTTAGTGTTCATACTCTGGAGATCGAGAATGTTTTGTTTCATATATATCTATATACACCTTTCAGTCTTCCGCTTACGTTTTATATATGGATCTGGAGTATGAATTACTGTTTTGGTAGAATCTCACTCATGTTTATTGTACTAACACAGATAGCATTTAATCATCATTATCTATGTTGCATAAGTGATGTTCTGGAACTCGAGTGTTGAGTTACTACTCAACCCTCGATTTTTCGGGATGTTACATATATCCTCACCAATCATCCATTTTACAAGTTCATGCTCTGTGCATAGGCCTAAGTGTGTGGCTGATTCTAATCCCGAGTAGGCCAGGTCATGTGTACCCTAACATTGCTAGAGGGGCCCACTAATTAAGTTCACTCTCTGTATGTTAGGCCATTAAGGTCGATTATCATATGTTGTGTTTGATAGCATGATAGTATAATTAGGCCGATAGGTCACACTAATAATATGCTTAGCTTAATGTATACCTTGTGTCACGCCCTAAACTCGGAAACCGGGCTCACAAAATTCCCAATCGCCGAATCTGGTACCGACAGCCTCCGTAGTACCCCGTTCTTGGCTTCCAGCGCCCATACGCCAGATTCCGATCATGGGATCCTACAAGGAGGATTTTCTAACGTACATTTATCTCGTAAGAAACATAACACAAGTTTACCCAAATCACAAAGGCAACATCATCATCACATATCCACTAATATAAACAGTTGAATACAGTGTTAAAAGGGAAATACATATATTGAAAATTGAAGCTCCAAAAGACAGTCTGCACGCTCCAAGCTCAATGCTGCTGCGACCTAACGCCACCTGCACGCATCCATCGTGCATAAGCTTATAGAAAGCTTAGATGGTGGTGTAAGTGTGTGCGCAAGGCAAGTGTCAGGTATGCAATATCAGAGTAATGCAAAAATATACTGGTAAGTCCATAAATACCATCAGCCTTATCCAGGTTATGCGATGCAAAAATATAATAAGCCAATATCATATACTGAGGATGCAATGTAGATCAGTTATGCAATGCGGAGACATAGTAAACCAAATGTTATGTGTTGAGGATGCAATGTAATATGCGGTGCGAATGAAATGACCAAGCTGGAGTGTGAAGTCGGGATGATAGTACGTAGTATCACAGGTTATGGGGTCCATTACAAGGGACTTCTATCCAAACCAGTCCTATACCTAAATTTGGATGGCCAAACTCAATGTGGTAAACTCCTGATCTCAGGTTGGTCGCGCACTCCAACCGAAATCCTGATCATTACGAAGGTACACATAACAAATTAGTTATATACAACTAGCCCGAGTGGATAGTGAATGAATGAGTAAAATGTTGAGCATACAACTTCTGCTCAATAAGTCCACATATTAGTACCGTACATCTCTGGGATCATCACCGGGGTCTAGTATACTTTACACCAGCTTGCTGCCCCTATCTGAGTGCACAACTGGGTAAGTGGAAGAGACCTCACTATCCGCCTGCCAATATCGGACCCGGCTCGTCGATAGCGGACCCATTCCTCAAGCCGGTCAAACTCAACTTAGATATTGCCTCCTCACTCAGGCGGGTAAGGTCACACCCCCTTCCAACCGACCACGATACAGTGGGAGATGCGGCCTACTAGTATACAACCCTCATGCACTCATGTATATCCACTCAGTCTAGACGTTGGAGCGTTCCCTGACTTCGGGGTTTTAGGGATTTTCTCCCAAGGACATCTATGATGCCCGTATACCAGAACCAAACATTTTCGATGTCCCATCTGGCCATCCACAACATGCCTGTGGGGGCCACGACCCTAATGTCGCTAGGGCGTACGGTGATCATATCACAAAATGTGATATGCATGAGTCATACCATCCAGTCATGCAGCAATCCTGCGCGTACCGCGCGCTGATGCGGGTAACTCCTCCTATCAGGGAGTCCCATAATAATCTGTCCAATGGCATATGTTATGATCAATCACTCCTCATATCAAGCATATATATGATGCGCATGGACATGGATCGTGAAGCTATACTAAGCATGTTATATGATGATGATGTATTCTCCTCATGTCAAGGATGGGCTTAGATGGCCTCCTCATGTCAAGGATGGGCCTAACAAGGCCTAAGGGAAGGTCACAATGTGGACATTTAACCATCATTACCCATCAATGTGGACATTCAACCAACATTGCTCCCAAAGAGTGGTCCTCATAGGGCCAAATATATAGTGGGGCCCATGGCCTCACATAAAGGTCTCACATACAACATAATGAGCCTCACACAAGAGCCCAATATACATCACAATGGACCTCACACAAGGGCCTAATATACTTCTCGATGGGCTTCATCATACGGGCCTCGTATACATCACAATGGGCCTCATACAATCACAACGGGCCTCATACAATCACAATAGGCCTTACACAAGGGTCTCATACATCATATTGGGCCACACATATGGGTCGTAAATACATTACATTGGGGTGGGCCCTGCACATTCCAAATGGGCCCCACCTGTCCCACGTTAAAACAGATGGACAGCTGGATATAGAACGCATGCGTCAAGGGGCCCACCGTCCCTAGCAGATGGACGGCGTGGCTGAAACAAATACATCATGGTGCATCCCACAGCACGCCGTCTAGGGACGAATGGTGTGGATACAAATACAAACATCAAGGTGGGTCCCACCATCCAGAGCGCTGGATGGTGTGGATATAAGACCCATACATCACGGTTAGCCCCACACGGCAAGGATGAAACACATACATCATGCGCGCCCCACTTATCACACCATCTAGATGGATGGTGTGGATACAAAATACATAAATCAAGGTGGGTCCCACCTGCCCACACGTGTCACGTGTGTGGGGTGGGCCCACACCTCAAAATAGATGGACGGCTGGAGAAACACATACATCATGATGGGCCCACATCCAGCCCATCTGGACGGACGGGATGGATAAAACCCATACATTGAGGGGGTCCCATGGAGGGACGGTGTGTGTACAACACATACATATAAGGTGGGCCCCACCCTCACATGTGCAACACGTGTGGGGTGGGTCCTACTGTAACGACCCGTAAAATTCCGTACTTTAGTTCGAGTACCATCTCGACCAGAAATCAATTAGGATTAAATCCTTTAGAAATTTAACAAAGTTAACTAAGTACAAAACT
This sequence comes from Magnolia officinalis, assembly GCA_021015155.1. Taxonomy (NCBI): domain Eukaryota; kingdom Viridiplantae; phylum Streptophyta; class Magnoliopsida; order Magnoliales; family Magnoliaceae; genus Magnolia; species Magnolia officinalis. The sequence continues at coordinate 84,036,619 of JAJHSJ010000002.1, read as the reverse complement.
CGATTAGCCGTGAAATCCGTTGGGATTGCTTTAAATATGATCTGCAAGACCCAAAACTTGTAAAATCAGTGACTCTAGGTTACCCTAAAGTTTAGAACCAAACTCATTACCCGAATGCTCTCGGGAATGAAATGAAACTTCGTATTAGGTCTAGACTGCACATCGGAAGTCTGATTCAAACGAAGTTAAGGAACTAGGACCGCCTCACTGGGCTTGACAACCATCTCGGAAATCAAGTCCAAACGATGTCCCACGGCCATTCGTTTAGATCCGGAGCGAGGGAGTGTGAAAAACACTATTCTCTTTACAAAATAAATATCTGGAATAGTGATCTGGCACCATTCACTTGCGCATCAGTATTAAGCAACCAGACCGTCAGAATCAGACCAAATTACACCCTCGGATCAGGAAAAATTTCAGGAACATTTACATGTACTTGAAATTTCGGATCGTGGCCCACCGACCGTTGAACTGAAAATGGTCCGCCACGTGTGATCTGGGAATCCGATCGAGTCGAAAACGTAATTCCACGTAGATCCATGAGTTGTGAGCTTAAGTCTGACGTTTGGCTCAAGGAGGGCCACCAGAACCCCTCTTTTGAGCATGAACAATGCCGAAATGCTTATAATAGCAGTAGCCCTTGAACCTGAGTCTATTCTGGAGAGGTTTTAGGCTATAAAAGGGCCTTAGAACAACCCCTCTCACAGCCATACGAATTTGGGATAAAACCCTAGTGAGAGAGAGAGAAAAGAGAGAGAAGACTTGGGATTTGTGGGAGCACCTTCCTCCTGCTGCTTTCGATCATCACACGGGCTACACCGCCTCTCTCCAGGCGCTTTCCCGGTGATATCAACTCCGTTTTAAGGTGAGAAACCCTAACCCTAGGTCTGATTTGAAGTGTATAGGCTGTAGGTTGTGAAATAGCTAACCGATTTCACTCTTTAGGCTAGAAAACTCCCGAATACGGAAGCTCATCCAACCTTGCTGATTCGTTGAGATTCCAAGGAGCAAGGTGAGGACTTTAGGTGTATAGGTTACGTTTTTCAACGCTTTCAATGTCAGATAATGATAGATTCATGATCTGTATGCAATTGCACATGTACAAAGTGCTTTCCATTTTCTGTTTCGATTAACGTTGTAGAATATGGAATTTCACATACTCTAGGTATACGTATAAATACCGTATACGTACTTTTTTTGGAAAAATTTTTGACATGTTTATTTAATGTATGATTATACAATATATCGATAAAATACTAGTTTGGCGGAAAGAATCGCCGTAATACATGTTCGTTTGTAAATACTACGTATGTTGAAATTGTGTATTCTAGAAATACCGTATATGTGTAAATTTTGGAAATGCAATTGTCATGATTATTTGCTGTATGATTATGGTATACACGGATAAAATACCCGCTTGGCGAAAGGATAGCCCTAATACGTATTTTGCTAATATACGTCATGTATGTTGGAATAGTGCACTCTAAGTGTTTGTGTAAATGCTTGTGAGTGTAAATGCTTAAGTGTTAGTGCCTTAGATAGGTGCTGATATGGAATTCCCGACTACCTTAGAGACATGTAGGATACCCTCCATGTGGTGGTTTACTCTAACCACTCACTTGTGATGTATATGTAATTATACCCCTATTTGTATAGTACTCTACAACATGCTTTACAACATGCTTTACTTCATGCTTTATAACATGCCTTATGACATGCCTGCTAACATGCTTGTATTACTTTGTTTATCATGCTTTACTCCACATGCTATGGATGAAGATTGATTGAGGTTGAGACTATGTCTATAGTCCAGACATTCGGTACCAGACTGGAGATTGTGGCTGAGATTCATGTCGCCACAAGGGATGTGTCTGACGAACCCGAGTCGTACTTCGGTTGGCGATAGTGGTTGGCCACACGGAGTGCTTTTGCGCTTCATATCGCCCAACTCGTTGTGCGCTCGAGCTAGTCTGACTCGTCAAGTAAACCGATATGTTGAATGTGTGTTCACCATGTTTGGTCATTACTGTTTGAACCTAGGGTACCAAACTTACCAGTGGCAATCCCGTTAACCATGGTACCTCGATCCGCTAAGACTCATGAGCCGGACATGGTGGTATGGGATACCGTGGTCGAGCTGTCGGCCTATGCTGGGGCCAAGTGCCTCCCCATAGTGACCATTGAGCAACCCAAACTCGTGAGCCGAATACGGTGGTATGGGACACTGTATTCGAGCTGTCGGTACTTACGGTGAGAGCCGAGTACGGTGAGACCTGTACTCGTGCTGACAGGCGACGAGTCCTCTGTAGTATCTTCGAGTATACTCCAAGGTCTGTGATTGGCGACGAGTCTTTCACAGCAACTAGAGTATGAGTTGAGCCGAGTACGGTGAGACCTGTACTCGAGCTGACGGCTAGTGATTGAGCCGAGTACGGTGAGACCTGTACTCGAGCTGACGGTCAGCAATTGAGCCGCATACGGTGAGATCTGTATCCATGCTGACGGGTGTCGAGCCCTTTGTGATGCCTTCGCTATGCCTCTTAAACTATAACACCGTATGAGATTAACTAGGATTGACGGCCCTAGAATGGATCATGTTTGGGGAATGATACAAGTGAGGTACCTTAGTTTCCCAATACTGCTGTTTGAAACGGACTAATAACAACTCGAAAATCACGCGCATCATTGCACCGCATGTGCCTGGTAGATGTGGAGCACTGAGGGAGTTATGCATTCGCGAACGTAAGATGATGTCGCATGAGGGTGGTTTGGCAAGGGCATACATTATCATGTCATTTCATTCTTGCATTTAACAAGAGTAGTTAAACTTGTTTGACTTGTACTACTTTATCATTACTGCTTGATTGTATTGATAACATGTTAACCTATGCTTTATTGTTCCACTGAGTTAGCTACTTACTCCCACGTTACGGGACGGTGTTTGCAACACCAACCAGACTCTGTCGCAGGTATAGACGGTGCGTCGGTTCAGGAGCCGGAGCCCGATTTCGACGAGGACCAAGATGAGTTCTCATTTATGCAGTACTCTGACGGCTTTGCTTAGGCCGACTGCATCGCGGAGATTTCAAGACTCATTTTGTAGATTGTATTTTGATTTTTGACTCAAAAACATTACATGTATATGGGTACTCAGTTAGTGTTCATACTCAGGTGTTTATGGAAATTTTGTTTCTTTACATACTTTAAATATACAGTTTCAGTCTTCCGCTTGCCTTTATACAGTTGAACTGGAGTATGAATTACTGTTTTTGGTATAATCTCATTCATGTTTATTGCTCTAACTCAGACAACATTTAATCATCATTATGTATGTTGCATAAGTGATGCGTTGGAACTCGGGAGTTGAGTTCATACTCGACCCCCGAATTTTAGGGCGTTACACCTACACATCCAGCTAATCAGATGGACAACGTGGATGAAATACATACATCGTGGTATGTCCCTAGCATCGTCCAGATGGCGGACGACCTAGATATACAACGCATGCAAGGTGGGCACCACCCCCACACGTGTTGCACGTGTGGGGTGGGCTCCATAGCTGCTAAGTGATGGACGGTTGGGATATAACATATATCTCATGATGGACGACTGAGATAAAACACATATACAAAGGTGGGCCCCACCTAGATGGTTGGGATAACACACGCCTCATGATCGGGCCCTCTTGCTGATGTCAATACAGCAGCTATATAGGTGGGGTCCCCAGCAAATGGACGATTGGGATGAAACACATATCTGATGATCGGACCCTCAGAACTTGCTAACATTGGTACAATAGCTATCTAGCTGGGCTGCTGGCCCCAGCGAATGGATGGACAATTTAGATATAACACGTGTATCGCGGTGCGTCCCACAACACCGTCCAGATGGCGAACGACCTGGATATACAATGCATGCAAGGTGGGGTCCACAATAGTGTGGCCCACCTGCCTTGCATCAAACCAATATTTGTGTTTTGCCTCCGTCCAGACCCCAGCATCTGGACGATCTGGATGCAACACGAAAATTAGGTGGATCCACATGGTGGCCCGCCAATCAAGCTGATATTTGTATCTGCCTCTCATTCAGGCCCGTCCAGGAAGGACGGTGTGCATAGTACATCATGGCGGGATTTTCATCGTCAACAATCTGGACATAGTGGATATAACACTTATGCCACGGTGGATTTCCACCGTCCAGAAAATCTAATCCATTCATCAAGGTGGGCCGCAACATAGAGAGAGAGAGAGAGCTCTGCCACTATGAGCTCCCCTTGGTGGGCCATATACAACACATACAACAAGATGGGTCCCAAATCATGTGGGCCCTAAATCAAAATCACTATTTAGTGCCATGAACAACCATCGATTGCTAATCTTCTAGGCTCTTTGGAATGCTAAGCTCCTCGGCTTCAACTTTGATGGAGGATGATAGAGATTAAAGGGCTAGGAGGCCCACAACTCCTGGTCTGGGTATCGCATCGATGTGCAAGTCACGGCATTGGAACCGCGGCAACGACGTGGTCGCTAGGGTACAAGTCTCGGGTCGAGTCGACTTAGATATACGGGATGTGACTTAGGGTCATGCGCAAATGCCGACTACAGGTCGCGGGTGGTCGGAATTTGACAGGGAGGATCGCGGGAGTCTACGGAACGGTACGAACTAGGATACGGGCCTTACAAACACTCTCCTCCTAATAAAAATTTTATCCTCAAAATTTACAGAATAGACAAGGGAAGAGGAAACATCATATATATATATATATATATATATATATATATATATATATATGTCAAGGCATAATCAATCTACAAAAGGCTCCCAAGATGCCTCATCAATACTATGGTGACCCCTAATGAACCTCAGATCCTGTATCAGAAACGATCGAAACTGGGATACCTTGCAGCCTGAGAATCTCAACGGTAGGGAGCTATATCAGAAAGTTTCTAAGTTATTCAAACTCGGGGACCTAATCATTCTAAGTTCTCCACAATCACACAGTGAAGGGTAACTATCAACAAATATATGATGTTATCCTCAGGTATTCCCAAGTTATGCTCTGATACCAACTTCTGTCACGCCTTAAACTCGAAAACCGGGATCGCAAAATTCTCGATCGCCGAATCCAGTGCCGATAGCCTCTGTAGTACCCCATTCTTGGCTTCCAGCGCCCATACGCCAGATTCCGATCCCAGGATCCTACAAAGAGGATTTTTCAACATACATTTATCTCTGAATGCCTGCCTTAGAATGATGATTGAGCATCAGTGCGCAAGTTACGGCGTTGGAACCGCGGCGATGACGCAGTCACTAAGGTACAAGTCTTGGGTCGAGTCGACTTAGATATACGGGATGCGACTTAGGGTCGACGCAAATTCTGACTATAGGTCGTGGGTTGCCGGAATTCGACAAGGAGGATCGCGGGAGTCTACGAACGGTACAGACTAGGATACGAGCCTTACACCTTGTTCATTCATCTGCCCATACACATCATCTGTAATAATATGCTTAGCATAATGTATACCTTGCTCATTCATGTGACCATATACATCATCTATATGCTTGCCTTGGAGTGATGATTGAGCATTGCATACACTTTTTCGGCTTGAGGTACTTAGGGGACCAGTACGAGATAGGGTTACCCTTCATGATCGCATGGTATGCGCATGATTGATGCATGATTTGGATAGTGTGATTTATGCATTATGCATTATGTGTAACACGTCGCATCAACTCCCTAGTAACATCAAGGTGTATTCCTACAATCGTGTTGTGGCTAGCAGACAAGTTTATGGACACCAGAAATGATTGAGGTTATACGGCGTCACAAGCGTCCCTAAGTGAAAGTCTCTAAATTATGTGGTATTAGTAGGATGCTCCAACGTCTAGACTGAGTGGATTCATGAGCGCATGATGGATAGATACCAGTAGACCGCATCTCCCACTATGTTGGGGTCGGTTAGAAGGGGGTTTGACCTTACCCGCCTGGGTGCAGAGGGCTACATGCTAGGTTGAATCTGACTAGCTCATGAAATGGGTTCACTATCGATGAGCCATGTGGTTTTCTATGTACCATTGACGAGACGGATAGTGAGGTCTTTTGCACTCACTTGGTCTTGTGCGCGATGGGTGACAGCCAGTGTTAAAGTATACTAGACCCCAATGATGATTCTAATTATGAATTATTCTTATATGTGGACTAGTGAAGGATTGCTATGTTGCATTGCATCTTTAGCATATGACATTTGACCATATAGACCCTTGCATTGCATAGCCGAGTATGGCTGATAGCATTTATGGACTTACCAGTTTAGCCCTTCGTACTTTCCATTTACTCTGATATTTGTATGCTTGGCATGTGCATTGCGCACACACGTACATACTCTTTAAGCTTTGTAGTAATCTTACGTACGTTGTTTACATGCAAGTTATGCTAGATTGCAACAAAATTGAGGCAAGAGCATGTGGCTGATCTTTTGGACTTTTGTTAGATCATGTATTTCTCTTCTAGCACTGTACTTGAACTGATATTATAGTGGAAATGTGATAATGTTTTTAGTTTTGGTACACTTGTGGTTATGCTCATGTATAAAAAAAATTCACCTTGAAAATCCTCCTTGTGGGATCCCAGAATCGAAATGTGGCGTATGGGAGCTAGAAGTCAGGAATGGGTACTACAAAGGCTGTTAGCATCAGATTCGAAGCTCGAAAATTCTGTGAGCCCGTTCGCCGAGTTTGGAGCATGACAGTTTTACCTAAATCCAACTGGATGAGTATCCCTAGAATGATGTGCATTTCATGCATTCATGCATTTAAATAAGATTACATCATGAATTGTTTTGTATGTTTTCTTGTTTAAAACTATACTTGACTAATGCGATGGTGTGTAATCTTAATGGGAATTCTCACTGAACTGGTTACTCATGCTTTCAATTATATAATTGTACAGATGATGCATGTATAACATTAGATGGTGGGGTTTATGAAGCAAACTTGGAAGATGATCCTACTATGGAGAGAAAGGAGCATGTCAAGTCTTATTAGGATGTGACTGAGTTCTATGAGCTCAACCAGTAGCTTCTTAGTATTTTTCTTTCAGTAGTTCTTCTATGACATTTGATACTTTGAGTTTGTACTAAGTCCACGGCTGAGTGGACTCGTACTTTTTAGTGTTTTGCATTAACCATGTTACTTGATGTCATATCATGATTAGTTTTCTCCCTCTTACTTTTGATGCCCACTAACTTGAATCATACGTATATTATATTCCCATACGTTAATGCTTGAGTTTTCGTGAGTAGAGTTCCATACTCGAGTTACGAAAACTGGGGTGTTACAGGGAGTCTTGTATGAAGGAGCTTACTTGTTGCAGGATATGCACAACCATGTAAGTAAGACATCTATAAACGGCCAATATTTGAAGAAATATATTCCTAGCATGTGGACTCAACCAAGAAGGAATAGGATCATGTTGGGTTTTTTTTTTTCTATCGAATAAAGATTTTCAATTTATCACAACGCCTCTCCGCATTCTCCAAATGTGAAGAGACATGGGGGCAATGTTGACACCCGACCACATGGTAGCACTGCTACATGAAGATCACCATGAAATCCCTGCAGTCGATATGATTAAGGAAGCTGTGGAAGAGAAAGCAAGCTCTCTTTAGACAACACATGCTATATGTTTGGAAGGCAAAAGCACGTTATTGTCACCACACACGTGGCAGGATGCTATTGGGCACAACTTGTGTAATGGCCTAAAGAAGCACACGTGACGATAGGCGGTGATTTGCTCCTATACTCACGACAAATCTTAATTGGTAGCAGGAAGATTATACAAAAACCTATGAACGATCGAAAGATAAAATCTTAATTGGAAAATCCTTTCTAAGGATAGAAATAAGATCAACCATGACCGTTGATTAGATGATTAATTAAATGAAAATCGTGGAGGATGAATCCAAGTATGACTCTCCAGCTATCGCCCTACAATTCAATAGAGAATGAAGAGCTCCATGCCCAGTCTAACACCTTTTATTACCTTCATTTTGTCATTTATCTTTATGTATTTACTTTTTTAGTTCATTACCTTTACTTTTTACGGGAAGTAGAATAACATAGTTTCACCATTTGAGAAGATTTTTGAGTAGTCAATCAGGCGATAATGTTTTCTTGCCTACAAGCTTAGAGATTCGTTGATCATTGAATATACGAAATTCAATCAACAACTAGACAAGCATTAGGCCGTTCCATAACATTTGTCTTGCGTACATAATCCTGATTAGACAACTAAACCCTTGATCATTCACTTTCCACTGATTTTCCCACAAGATCGTCGAAGATCCATCTACTATCCATGACCGTATTTCTTAAAGAGACTCGGTATCTAAACAAGCATTTGATCATTTTGCGACGATGGTCTTAGTCGGCAGAGAGACAAGACATAGTCATCATTTTCTTTGATTATTCTTCTCTTTATAAGCCAAGTGCTGTGACTCATATATATTGAATTATTTTCTTTCATTGTTCTTCCTTAATAAGCCAAATGCATAGACTCATATATTTTGTTTTATGTTGTGATCAAAATATTTTTTATTAATATTGAATTATTATTGAATTAAATAAGTTATTATATGCTTAATTGAAAATTCTTCCTCAGGTAAAACAAAATTCATTAGAAGGATAAACCCTCCCTTCCCAAAATTACACAACTCAGTTGCTACTCCCATGTGAAGAAAACGGATTGGCTACTCCCCCTGCTACCAGCCCCGTGGCTGGTGGTCGGTGCTCCGAGACTAAAAATGAGGTATATCCCAATATCAAGTGGACCACATTACAGGAAACAATGTTGAATGAACGTAGACCGTTAAAAACTTTTTGGGGCCGTAAAAGTTTTGGATCAAGCTGATCTTTGTTTTTTTCCTTTCATCTGATTGGATGTCAAACAAACAGTACAGTGGGCCTTAGGAGGATTTTAATGGTGGATATCCAATCACTATTGTTTTCCTGTGGTGTGGTCCAACTGAGATTTATATCCCTCTAATTTTTGGAATCAAACTATAAAATGATCTGTAAAAATGGATGAACGGCATGGATGAAACACATACATCATGGTGGGGCCTACAGAGCACCGACCACTAGCCACCTGGCCGGTGGCAGCGTCACTAGCCAAACCGCGTCCCAATTTTAGACTATTCTCATGGTGTGGCACACATGAGTTTCCAATCAAGCTTATCTTCTGTATCTACGGTCCAGACAATCGTTATTACCCGATGGATGGATGGATTTTACATATACAAATACAACATGGTGTTACGCGCTGCATAAAACAGCTGCGCGTAAAACAGGTATTGTAGACGATTCCAGACCCTTTAATTTATATATATCAGGAATTCACAGCGGGCTTTCCATAGGAAACGGATTGGCTACTACCCCTGCCACCAGCCAATGGCTGATGGTCGGTGATCTGTGGGCCCCACCATGGTGTATGTGTTTCATCTATGCCGTCCATCTAGTTTTCCAGATCATTTTATGGTATAAGGCCAAAAATGACGTATCTCCCAATCTCAACTGGACCACATTACAGGAAAAAGTGTTGAATGGACCATTAAAAACCTTTCGAGGCCATAAAAGTTTTGGATCAATATGATTTTTGTTTTTTCCCATCGTTAGGCCTGTATGGCCTAATCAACAGATTAGATGTCAAATAAACAGTACAATGGACCTTAGGAGGATTTTAATGGTGGATATCCAATCAGTATTGTTTTCCTGTGGTGTGGTCAACCTGAGATTTATATCCCTCTGAGTTTTGGGATCAAGCTCTAAAATGATATGTAAAAATGGATGAACGGAATGGATGAAACACATACATCATGGTGGAGCCCACAGAGCACCGACCACAGCCACGGGGCTGGTGGCAGGGGGAGTAGCCAATCCGTTTGCCTTTCCATATCCCAACCCTAACGGTCTCTCTCTCTCTCCCTCTCTCTCTCCGTCAGCGGTTTGAAGTTACAGCCCCACGATCAAGCGCCAAAAGGTAAATGCTTCATCTCAGAGTCTCAGACCGTCTCACGCTCTTTTGGGATGCGTTTGGATGCACTATCGAATTGAATTGCAAATTTCAGTCTAATAACGTGAAAATCACCAGATTGCGATTTCCTTCTTTAATACTCGTATCGAGGGTTCGTGATCCGAATTGCGATTATCTTGTTTCTAGTTGGACTTGAAATCAATGCAACTGCAATTTTGTGGGCCACTTTCTCATTATGAATCTCGAGTTCGTTTTTCCACTGCTGCAATTTTGGTCGACCATATGCCGCCACCCAATAGGGCCCACATGTCGGTTGGTCCGATTATCGGAACCGCCATCCATGTTGTGGGCTTTATGCTATACGGGCCATGTGAGAAACTTAAGCTGACTGAATGGATGATTGTGACCATCGCTGTCTGTAGATGAGTTTAGAACATGGAAAAGAAAATTTTCAATGGCTTGCATTCAACTATAAAAATCAATGGTCAGGATCATCACTGATGTTTGATGCTGGAATAATAGCTGATTTGTGGTAGTAATGAGATTATAGACGTTTCCTGGGTGATGCCTAGCTCAATTGAGGAAAATAAGGGATGTTAATTCATTAGAAAAGATGTCCTGGAATTAGAAACGGGATATGTCAAATGTTATGTCAAAGACATTTGAGCAAGAGATCTTGTCTCTTGGGAGCTTAAGAACTGCCCTAAATTCCACCTAAGGGAACCTCCAAATCAAGGTATTCCGTATTGGTTACGGTGGCCGTAACGGTCACCACCATTACCGATACGGGGGCGTAACGACCGTTATGACCCCCGTAATGGTTGAAAATTTTCTTTTGCCCAAAAAATTCTGAAAAAATATCTAAAATATCAAGAATAATGTAAATATTTCAAATATGTATTCATTTTTTGTTTTGAATATGTTTATGGTAGTGTAACGGTCTACTCTTTGGTGAGAGTGTTGTATCGTGCTATCTAGTAAATTGTTTCATATGATTATGTGTCTAATGTTTACACATCACAATCAAACATTAGAACTAGAAATCAGAAAAAAGGCATAAATACTGCTTTTTCAATTTTTTTTGAAAAAAAAAAGGCCCTCATTGATTCTATTCGCTCAAATCACTTCAATTCACAATTTTAATTTTAAAAGTTATAGTAAGAGCGATTGAAATCTGTTGTAAAATGATATAAGAGAGTTTTTGGAATGAGAAAAGTGAAAAGAGGAGAAAAATGAATTTAAATATATAAAAAAGTGATTTTTTTTTTCGACCATTATGGAAGTAAAGATCATTATGCCCTGTAACGGCCTTTACGGTCACCGTAACAGCTAATACCGTTTCAAAAAATCAACTGCCCATTTTCACCCCCGTATCGCGTAACGGTCATGGCAGTTACCTATACATATCGGCCTTTACGGGCATATTGCAATGTATATGGAACACCTTGCTCCAAATTGTTGCAACAACATATCGTTCACCCCCCAAATTGTTGCATGGCATGAGTTGCAGATGAAAAGTCTATGCCCTTTAAAAGATCTGTTTCCTTTGCTTCACATAAAGAAGCATCATAATTTATTTTGTGGTGGATGGCCGGGTTAAGAGTGGTGTGGTTGGGCATTCCATGCTTGTGACTAATTCATGTCCATGGCCATAATGGATAGAATCCATTTCCTGTTTCTTTTAAAAAAGTTTGGTGTTGCGTGAATCATTTTGAAAAAAAGGTTTGTCTTGGTACAAGATAACTCTTCTGCATCACTAGCTTCATATGGGTCCTGCTGTTATCGAGGGTGATATTTGGAATGTAATATGATGTTTAGCTTTCTAAGGGACTTCCCCTAGAGATTGGCTGATCAGGTCGAGGAGATTGAGGAACTTTAACTTTCCTGTTTGTTCTTTTCAATTCTCTCATGTTTGTAGGGAAGTTCCAATGCAGACTCCTTGGCAAGGGAAGAGATTCTTAGATCCTCTTTCCTTGTGAGGTTATCCCTTCCATTGTAATCTCCTTTGCTTCTTTTAATAAATCGTTTCATCGTTAAAATGGAAAACAAAATAAAAATGCTTGTAAATTTCAATACAGTGATAGAAAACAAAGGTCCTCTCTTGACTAGAAGAATAGTAATCCATTGTGCTAAAAGATTTCATTTTGAGGTATTACCATGAGAACTTATGATCTTGCTTAGGTATGCTGTCCTAGCATTGGAAAAGGTTATAATGATAGCATTAAGTTTTATTCCCTTCTCTTAAGGTATTTAAGAACTTTCTTGTCCAATCTTTCTTGATCCATGTGCAAAAGCATTGTAGCAGAGTTGGCTGCTTCGGAAGAGATTGCGTAGTCTTTAGCAAAATGTTGGGATGTAAAAGAATGGAAATGCCTTCTATTTATCTTGGATTCCTGTTTTATGGTAATCCCAAGGCAGTTTCTTTTTGGATCTGGTCATACCCATTCTATTCCATGTCCCTTTTTAAATGCTGGTGGGGGTGGCATCAAAGTGGAGCATCTCAATGCAACTTTCACAGGAATGGGTGCAAAAATGGGTATAAATTTCTCCTTGTGAATTGAAAGGGTGTTCAAAAGCCGAAAAGAGGAGCTATCGGGGTGGGAAGATGTTTTGAAAGAAATCGAGCTGTGTTTAGTAAATTGTTTTGAAAGTATGGGGAAGAATCAATGTCTCTATGGAAGGTAAAAATTCAAAGGATTGGAGAGAGGTTGGACGGGGCTGCCCTTCCATTGATGCATTCAAGAAGATTCGAAGTGTGGTAAGATGGGAAGGGAAGAAGATGCTCCAAAGATGGCATCTCAAGTGAAGTAGGAGAGTTTTGTTGGTAGAAGGGACCAGGTGACATTTGGTCAGATGATCGGCCACTGGGGTATTCCTTCCAGGGTCTATTTATTCTTTTGTCGCACCAAGATGCCAAAGTAAAAGGATGTTATGAGATTATGGGAGGATCAATTGTGTGGAATGTCGTGCTTCGAAGAATCCTATAGAAGAAAGTCCTTGCACTTTGCTTCCAAATAGATGCACTTTTGAACAAAGTCCTTGCTCCCCCAATGATCCAAGCATTCACTTGCTTAGCAATTTTGAACAAAGTCCTTGCACTAAAAAAATCTAAGGAAGAGAAAGACTTTGCTTCCAAGTAGGTGCAATTTATGTAGGAAGATGAGATGGTGAACCCATTATTGTCATGTGCGATCGCATATGCGCATATCCATATGCAGATCGCATATGCGATCTGGCACATATGCGATCGCATATGTTGCATATGCGAAAATATGCGATCGCATATGCGATGTATGTGATCGCATACTGCATATGCGATCGCATATTGGCCATGGCACATCGAATATTTATTTTTATTTTTTTGCAAAAAAAAAAAAAAACATTTTGTCTATAAAAAGGCTTCCAAATCTCCTCCATTTGCAATATTCTCACTCCAAAACTCTCTTACTCTATTTTTCTCTTACATTTCTTAATTACAAGTGGTCTTAATCTCCTTCTCTCTTGTATTTCCTACTTCCAAGTGATCTTAATCTCTCTCTCTCTCTCTCTCTCTCTCTCTCTCTCTCTCTCTCTCTCTCTCTCTCTCTCTCTCTCTCTCTCTCTCTCTCTCACATTCCCTCTCTCTTGGAAGTTGGAAGATCAACATTCAAGCACCTTTAAGTTTCAATGAAGATAGCTTGTTGATTTTCTACCATAATAAATAAATAGCTTGTTGATTTTGTTGTTACTTCTTGTTAACTATATTGTTAAATGTGGATGACTTGATGTTTAATTGATTTTATACCTTTCAAATGTATTTTAAATATGTAAAATTAGTTATCTATTAACTTAGAAAAGTTCTCCTCATTTTCTTATATTATTTTACAATTTTTTGAATTTTTCCCTATATATATATATATGTATATATATATATATATATATATATATATATATGTATATATATATATATATATATATATATATGTATATATATATATATATATATATATATATATATTTCAAAAAAAAATTGCGATCGCATATGCGCATAGGCATATGGGATCGCACATGATCACATATGCGATTCGACAACATTGAGTGAACCATTTGCTCATTCATTATTCCACAACCTCAACATTATGGATCATTTTGTCGATACTTTTGTGATGAAATAGGTTTTAATTTGTCTCTAAGGTGTGGGATGGTTCTCCAATTCATTTAAGTATAAGGGAATGATCCTAAGGGAGATAATGTCCTTTGTTCTGATATGTGGGCTATGGTAGGAAATGGAATAAGAGGGTATTTGGATACAAAGAAGCTATTGTTCTTCTATCATAAGATTTGTCCATGCCATAATATGGGCTTGGATTTCCTTGGAGGTTGTAGTAGATGCCATGAGGATATCTACAAGGACTGTGATGATTGATCCAGAGAAGAGTTAGGGAGGGGGAAAGGGTCATAAATGTTTGCAAGCTACTTCTAGATGGCCTCGCTTACCTCAATCACATATCCAACCATTCTGGTACAGATGGAGTTTTGAGGAATGATAAGGGAGAGTTATTTAGAGCCTTCTTGGGTCCCTGTGGGGAGTCGGACCCATCAAGGGTAAATTTGCGATTGCTTAAAGATTGGTTGCTTGGTATTACTCCTTCGGGGATGATAAGTGTCAAGGGGAGGCCTAATGTGATAGAGAGTTGGATATGGGGAAGATTGTTTGCCCTTAGAAGTTCATTTCTCGTATTATTGAGTTAAAATCCCATGTTGCAGATCTATGGGTACTTCTCAGTCATTGGTTCTTAAAGATCTAAATAACGTTGTAGATAGGCTTGGTTGTGAGTGACGAGAAGGCCTTTCGGTTCTTTAGGATATGAAGGAAAGAGAGCATAAAAGTGTATTGAAAGAAATATTCTTGTGGTAGGTCTTGTTCCTGGTCAGAAATATAGTGAAATCATCTTTCCCATTCTTTCCTTGGACCCTGCTACTAAGAAAAACGTTCACTTCTTAAAGTACCCCATATATGTAGGTGGGAACAAGGGAAGAGGTCAAATTTATCCCAATGGGAACAAGACTAACAATACAATCTATAATGCTACAACAGCAGGTATGGTAAGCAGAATAGTTCGTAAAGAAAAAGGGAGGTATGAAATAACTGTAGTTGACGCATCAGATGGATAACAAGTGGTTGATATTATACCTCTAGGACCAGAACTTCTTATTTCAAGGGGTGAATCTATCAAGCTCGTTTGTGTAATAATTTTTTTTTCTCACTATTTGAGAAAAGGAAAAAGAGAAACCCCTGGCTTCAAAGTCATTTTCATATCATCCGGAAAAAAAAAAAAAAAAACCTTCCTTAATCTGAGCGAGCTTGGCATGTCCAAATGAAATAAAAAATGATTTTAATCTTGAAGAAAGCAGATTGAGGTTTCATTGGAAAATGTTGTAAAAGATTTCTCAACTTATTTTTCTTGCCCAGTGAAGAATCAGTAGATCACCTATTTATACACTGTCCCTTCATCAACCGGGTTGGACAACAATCTTAAATTCATTTGGTATTTCATGGTCTTTCCCCGATTTGATGGATAGGTTGCTCAAAGCGTGGCATGGGTCCAGTCTAGGCAAGGAAAAGAATACAGTTTGGAGAATGGCCCTCCTGGCTGTTTGGTGGTCTATATGGGAAGAAAGGAATGGAAGGTGTTTCAACGATGTCTCCAATTCGGCGGAGTCCATGATCATTAGAGCCCAACAATATATTGTAGAGTGGGCCTCTATTTTTGTTAACTTAAAGGGTTGTAATCTGTTCTGTATGGGAGGGTAACTGCCCCGCTATCTCAGCGGGTTGTTCTCCTCCCTGCTGTTTTCTCTATTTTTAATAAAGTAATCATTACCTCTCAAAAAAAAAACTTATTTTTCTTGCCCCGCTAGATGGAGAAATCTATGAAGCAGTTCATTTTCTTGCAAGTGAGGCTTCTCCCCATGCAAAGCGTTATTTTATTATTATTTTGGTTCGTATAGCAGTGCTTGATAACCCATCATATGTGTCATCACATGGGTGTGTAATTTCTGCGAGTTACTCTAGTAACCTGTATGGAAGGTGCTGGACTAGTGCCCCAAGGACCGCTTGCTAGGCCCTAGCTCTACGCAAATGCATCTATCAGAATACATACACACCTTCATTCAACCGAAAGTTGTGAGAGCTTATGCTGAGAAAGGGGTTCTGGTTTCTTCTGTTAGTTAATTCTGACTAGTCTTCATGGTACAAACTACAAAGATATGTGAATGCATGATTGAAATGCCATGTGCCTATCGAGCAAGTTATTAGAACTAAAATTGCACTGGTGTTATCAGCTCATTATACTTCCATCACATTGCTATTGTTGTACACATACATACAGGTGTATTCCATATGTTTTTTTGCTGGGTACCTGAACTACTATAACAGTCTTGTGCAACTAATGACAAAATCCCAGTTATTGTCCAATACCTTTCTATTTATCACCTTTCCTTCCTTGTTTATTTGTTGTTTTTGTGTTTGGTTTTATATCTTGAATAGTTGGACTCCTTTTTATGCCGTATGCTATACTCAATGTAACCTGCATTGTGTGTCACTCTGGTACATGGTATGGGAATGGGTACCCGATTAACTACTTCCTTCAATACATGGTACACTAAGGGGTAGGACCATGTTGGTCAGTACATACTGCTAAGCATACATAGTACAGTTATATAAATTGCCATAATTTATATACTAAATGATAAATGCTATTGTTGTAAATCTTGCATGAATACAGTACAGTTATATAAATTGCCATAATTTATATACTAAATGATAGATGCTATTGTTGTAAATCTTGCATGCATGGTCTTATGTGGTGCGTGCTTGATGTTACATAATTCAAAGTATAGACTGCTTCTACGCATTAATTAAAGTAAAACTCGATTAACAATAAGAGTGCCACCATAATTTTTGAATTGTTAGAATTATAAATCCAGCTATCGAATCAATGGAGTTTCAATATCTAACTCACTAGAATGGATGAAGAACACACACCACATGAGAGGTAAATTAGAGAGAGGTAAACAACTTATTAATATCAAAGTCTTGCACTAGTTAGAAGTGTACCTGAATAACAACTTCAAAAGCTAATTTTATTTTTTTTTAATTAAAAAAAAAAAATCCTATTAACAGAATAGCAAAGATTTGCTGTATCTTTTTATTTAGCTCTTTGAATAAAAATCCTATTAAAAGCTCACAAAAGTATAATACCTCTACCTCTTAGAACACACCCTATTTATTGATTCTAGAGCAACATCCTAAAATCTTCATTAAATCTTTAACAAGATTTCTTAACTATTTGATTAATTTTATATCAATGTAAGCTATCCAAAATAGCAATGAATTGTCATCATCATCATCTAAGCGTTATCTCAAGTAATTGGGGTCGGCTACATTAATCATGTTCTGCTATTCCAACATCAAAGGTCATAACTTTAGTTAGACCATAGGTCATCAAGTCTTTTTTTACCACCTCCATCCGCGTCCTTTTGGGCCTTGCCCTTGCCCTTCTAGAGACTTGTACAAACTCACTCATTCTAACTGCATTGTTCTTGGTCTCCATTGCACATGAGACATGACCAAACCATCGAAGTCTACTCTTCCCCATCTTATTACCTATTGGTACTACTCCCAAGTTCCCTCAAATATGTTCACTAGTATTTTTATTCTTCCTTGTCTTGTCAATCATCCTTCTCAACATCCCCATTTCAGCTACGCTCATCCTATGAACATTTTATTCCTTAATTGCTCATCATTTTGTCCCATAAAGCATGGATGGTCTTATAGCTATCCTTTAAGATTTTGCTTTCATTTTGAGTGGTACACGACAATCACATAGAACTCCATAGCCACATCTCCATTTCTTCTACCTCGCTCGAATTCTACGGGCGACACCCTTTTCAACCTCCGATCCAAGATGTCGAAAGTGGTCATTTTGGGAAACTTCTTCATCGATTCAACGTAGTGGTCCAAGGAGATGGTGTTTATCGGTATTTCCAGCGTCTTAGTGGTCTTGGGTAGCGTCTCTGATGGTTTTCGTTGGATGTTATCAACGGTTTACGGTCTGAACGATTCGGCCATTCACATGGTTTGTTAAAGAAAAATCTTCAGGAGGAAAGCTAACAAGGAGTATGAAATCCTTCTCTCTTGGATTGGTAAGCATCAATTGGTTGATTTGCCTATGAGCGGTGAAAGTAATACTTGGTTGAATGGTCAATGTGATGTTGTTCAAAGCAGGTTGTACAAAATTTTCCTTTCTCCAGATTGGGTTGACAGGTAGCCTTTGGTCTCCTCGCGCTTGTTCCCGAAGCTGGTTTCAGATCATTGCCCCATTTTGCTTGACATGGAGGAAGACAATTGGGGCCCAAACCTTTCAGATTCAAACTTTCTTGGTTGGAGGTGGATGGATTTCCCTCTTTGGTGAGCTCCTGGCGGCTCACTTTTGAAGTTCAAGGGTATGTTGGTTTTGTCCTCTGCCATAAATTGAAGCTTCTAAAAAGAAAGATTCTAGAATGGAAAAAAGAAGTGATGGGAAATTGCTACGCAGAAACGGACTCCATTCTTTGTAAGATTCAAGCTCTCGATCTGAAGGAAGAAGGGGAAAGTACATCGGAGGAGGAGAAGTCCTTACGATGCTCTAGGTTAACTTCCGATGATGCTAGTCTCTTAAAAAAGAAGAGATAAAATGGAGGCAAAGGTCTCATGCTACTTGTCTCAAAGAGGGGGATAAAAATACCGCTTTTTTCCACACGATTGCTAGCACTTCCGTTAGGAACAACAAGATTACTTCCATTGTTGTGGACAATTCAAGAATTGAAGAAACGGAAAGGGTGTGTGCGGAGGTGGTTAGGTTCTATCAATCCCTTCTTAAAAAAGAAGATTGGAAAAGACCCATCCAGGACAACCTTCCTTTCAATCACCTCTTGGAAGAGGATTCGTCTATGCTCGAGAGCCCTTGGAGGAGGAAGTTAAAGATGTTGTTTTCTCTTTGGGAAGAGATAAAGCCCCAGGTCGTGATGGATTTTCACTCGCCTTCTTCCAAGTCTTCTGGAATACAATCAAGATAGATTTGATGAGCTTCATGAGAAAATTCTTTTCTAGAGGTCGTCTTTCGTCGGATATGGGCACTTCCTTCATTGCGATTATCCCTAAGATCTTTGGAGTGGATTGATTTAGTGGCTTTCGTTTGATTAGTCTTATTGGCGGCTCCGATAAGATTCTTGCTAAAGTTTTGGCTACAAGATTCCGGCGGGTTCTAGGTAGTGTCATTTCTATGCATCAAGGTGCTTTTGTAGAAGGAAGGAAAATTATGGATAACACCCTCATTGTTAACGAATGCGTTGATTCTAGACAGGAGGACAAAAGGGCGGTTTGGAAAGTGGATATTAAGAAAGCCTACGATCATGTCGATTGGGATTTCTTGGACTACATGCTTGGCATGATTGAGTGTGGTCCGGTTTAGAGGTAATGGATCAAGGAATGCGTTGGTTTAGCAAGGTTCTCGGTTTTGGTAAGTGGATCCCCTAAAGGTTACTTTGAAAGTTCAAGAGGCATTAGACAGGGTGATCCTGGCAAGGTGTTTTGTATTCAGCCATGAAGGTCGATACGTATAGGTAACGACTGTAACCGTTATGTGATACGAGGGTGAAATGGGGCAATTGGCTTTTTTGGGACCGTGTCGGCCATATAGGGCATAACGACCGTTACCTTACCCATGTAACGCTTGAAAAATTGCCACTTTCTTTTCTATTTAAATTTATTTTTCTCATGTTTTTCACTTTTCTCATTCCAAAAACTTTTCTAGATTATTCCACAGCAGATTTTGACCACTCTTACTATAGTTTTTAGGATTAAAAGTGTAAATTTAAGCAATTTTGGTGAAAAAAAAAAAAAACTTTGCGGGTCATTTTTTCAAAACATCAAAAAAGTGGTATTTTTTTTTTTTTTTTTCCAATTTCTAGTTCTAATGCTTGATTGTGATGCGTAAATATTATAGACACAACCTTTTCATAAATTCACCATGTGCATCCGCAGGGAAATAGTCTCACCTCAAAAGAGGGCAGGGACACCCTATCGTCATTAAAAAATACCATGTTCATAAATTCACCAAACAACCAGATACAACATTCTTACCAAAGAGGGGATCGTTACGTTACCATAAACATGTTCAAAACAAAAAATAAATACAAATTTGCTTTATATACATTATTCTAGATTTTCTAAATAATTTTTTAAAGATTTTTTTGAGAAAAAAATAATAATAATTCAACTGTTACGGGGGTTGTAACAATCGTTACGTCCTGTATCAGCCGATACTCGTATTGGTAATAGTGGTGATCATTACGGCTACCGTTACCGATATGAAATACCTTGGACCCTAGACACAAGCATTACATTTAAAAGCAAGAGAAGAAGTAGAAAACTAAAAATATACCTATGGATTTCAAGAAAATAAAATTATTTTGTAACATTTTTAATTATTTTTAATTAAAAAAGTATATATATATTTTTTCAAAAAATCCCTAAATTGTCAAGAATATGTAGATCAAGTTATATACATGTTTGTTCTCGTGTTTGGACACTAAAATTGCAACCGATTTGGAAAAAAATTGGGGAAATTTTTATTTTCTTTTCCCAAATTTCTGCAACTTGGCCCATCTCTCCCAAATCTGGAAATTGAAGCTCCAAATCCATAAATTTTCTTTTAAAATATGAAGAATCATGGATTTCTTACCATTTGACACTATTTACAACATATAAAAAAATGAATCAAAACTAAAAAATACGAATCTTTTAGAATCTGGCCCCAAGAAGCTTCCGATCATGATTGCAGAGAAATTTCGAAGATTTTCTTTCAACAAACCAAAGTGAACTGGTCGAAATCACCCTACAATATACTTGGAAGTTATTAAAAAAAAAAAAAAAAAAAATCAATTTTTGCGTTTTTTTTAGGCAAAACAATGCTAGTTTCCTTTTATCCATTTTGACATCGTACTTGATTTCAATATATTGCACAATACATTAAGAATTTATAAAGGGGGAGTGTAGGTATATTGCACGATATCATGATATCTTGCGAGATATTGCATGATACAATGAAAAATGAACATTAAGGCTAGGTTTCGTATCGCCCAAGTGGGATAACAAATATATCGTGGGATGTATCAGTGATATCACAACATATTAAAAACACTACTACTAACAAGAAATAACTAAAAACAAAGTCTAGGTGGGTATATAGTGGTACGGCTCAGATCTCCACATACGTACATTAAAGGAACTAATAATCTCCTTCCACCAAAATGATTTTTGTCCAACACAGCAACTACTCAATCCCCCTCTACCTTAATATGAACAAATGCAAATCCTTAGATTATTGCCTACCCTCTAATATGGGGAATAACCACCTCCTTCACCTCCCCAAAATTTTCAAACATCCTGAGAAAATTAAATTCCAACCATTCTTCCAGGAAATTATCGACGTATAGCGTGAAGAACTCTGGTGATGCTCAGGACTCTCCTTCAATGATGCTCAGCTTTCGATTTCCCTTTCCAACTGGCCAGATTCCAAATTCCTCTTTCATCGTCAACAGAACTGAAAACCCTCATTTTTGACATCGTGCCTCCACCCCCCCCCCCCCCCCCCCCCCCCCCCCCCCCCTCCTTACCGACCCTTATTTATTGACCCTAATGAGACATCCTAAAATTGTTGTTAAATCTTTAACAAGATTTCCTATCTGATTAATTTTATCATCATTATCATAATCTCAGCCTTATCCCAACAAATTGGGGTCAGCTAATTAAATCCATATCAATCAAGTCTGTTCAAAATAGTACAGAAGAATCTAGAAAAGATTTTGTCAAAATGTAATAGTCTAAAATTGGCAATTATAGACCCTAAAATTTAGGCCCAAAAATCAGCAGCAAACAGCTAACAGATTCAGCACATGTTGGGCCTTGGGCCTACATCATAGAAATAACGATCCGGATGGTAAATGTCACACAATCTAGATTGTTGTTCTGGAACAGGAAATGTAGGGGTTTAGCGATTTAGGTAACATTCGCTTTACTTCATCAAAGAGAGCACAATCAAGGCATTGATTCTTCCTTCTTTTCTCAGCCTTTTCCTCTTTCTATTTGTACAGTTGAAACAGAGGCTCAATGAGTGTATAGTTGTAAAATACCTTAACCCATGGATGTTGATCCAGAGTCTCCTTATGACCGTATTTTCCTCTATGCATGCACCAGGAAGTAGATGTTTGTCATATTACTTAATTGTCCATTTCTGTGTTAGGGAAGTGATGGCGGTTGAAGACAATGGATGGCGAGGCATTTCTTCCTCTTTGGTTTCCAACGCCGGGTCCGGTGAGCTGAGCCAGATGGGAGATGCAATCTCCCTAGAAGATACAGCCTGGATAGATTCTTGCCTGGTCTTAGATCCTGAATCTCCTGATGATGATAGCTGGGGTCCTCTGAAAGACGCCTTGTTAGAGGTTATCAGTACCCCAGCCCCTTTGTATCACAATCCTTCTTCTGCTGAAATAGGTAGCAGCATGATTTCAGAAGGAAATTATGACCCTGTTCCGATCCCCAAGGAGGCAGAGATGACACTGTTATGGGGTCACATAGGAGACAATCTTTTGATTAACCCTGCCTATCTAGAAGAAAATGGCTTCCCAGAAGTGGAGGTGGCTGGAGGGTCCACAGAAGACATAAAGTCAGCCAAAAATATATCCACAATCTCCCCGGAAGACACGGCCTGGATAGCTTCTTGCCTGGCCTTAGGTCCTGATTCACCCAATGATAGCTGGGGTCCTCTGAAAGAGGCCTTGTTAGAGATTATCGGTGCCCCAGCGCCTTCATATTACAACCTTTCAGCTGCTGAAATAGGCAGGAAGATCTCGGAAGGAAATGATGACCATGTTCTGATCCCCGAGGCAGAGACGACGCTGTTACGGCATCACCTAGGGGATGATCTTTTGATTAACCCTATCAATCTTGAAGAAAATGGTGACCCAGAAGTGGAGGTGGCTGCAGGGTCCACAGAAGACATCGAGTCGCCTGAAAATATCTTCAGGGTCTGGGATCTGGACATGGAATTCGAGGAGGATGAACTTACCAAATTGCTGGATAAGGCATTCGAGGACAGCTCCCTCAGAGTCCCACCCCCGACTCTAGACAATGCTATGGCCACAGATTTAGATGAGCGTGATCTCGATGATCTCATTGCTGGCATCGCAGATCTTAATCTGCGTCCAACCGCTTACTGAAAAAGACTCGTGTTAATCATGTAAATATATGCATTTGCTTACCACAGTATGTTCCAAATGCTTGAGCAGGATATCAACGTAGTCCGGGTGAGCGGTAATTTGGATTTCTAATCACTGGGTTCAGACAAAATGAAAATTAATTTAGTTTTTACATACAAAATGATCAGTGTTGCTTATCTATGAAATTCTACCAGGCTTCTGAAGAAAACAATCTTTGTAGACATTCATTTGTGGAAGCAGACTATGATCAATGCTAATTTGATGCAAGGGATAATTCATGTTATTGTTTTGTTTTGGAAGATTTCATTACCTAAATTGGAGAATTAATAGAAGATTCATAGTCATTAAAAGAAAAGGAGAAAAAACCTTGCAAAGGTTAACAAAAAAGCAATGGTGTTTGGGTGTTCAGTTGTATTGAAGTTCACAATAAGAGGTCTCTCATGCAACTAGCACATAAATGTACGTGTCAAGTGTGGACATCTAAACCATTCAAAAGATTGTTTCCACCACAATGAGGAACACTTGATTCAAAATTCAGGCCAGCCCACTCATCATGTCAGCCACACTGTAGAAGACAATGTACGACCCCCCATCTCATCCTAAATTATGTGGCCCACCTGATGAGTGGATTGACCTGATTTTTCTGGGAAAGACCTGTTTGATAAGCAGTAAAATAACATGATGTTGATTTTTTTTTTTTTTCCCATTCTTTAATTTACAAAGAAAATCATGGATTTCATGATGTAATTATTACACATTTACACTTTTTCACTTTTACAATCTTCAAGCACAAGATTTTAAGATAGCCTTTGTAAGAGGAATTAGAGCCACTTGCAAATCAAGCATACCACTTGAAATGGAATCAATTTCTGAACATTACCTTTGGAAATTATCATTAAATAATGATTAATGAATTCCTTTATTTGACGATAGATTCTCGTTTATCAAATATACCTTGACTGATCTTTGTTGTGGACCAAACATTTTGGATGGGTTGGATGTCATTGATGCATTGCATGGTGTAATTATCTGCCAGTTGGACCGTGACTTTATCATCCAAATATTGTTGTGGGACCTCCTCTTGCAGAAATTCAGTGAAATACAATAGGAATGACGCAAATGGAGGTGGGATTGGTTATTAGGGAGGATTTGGGAGCTTTGTAATCGTTCAATTATCCAGCCTTCCAGGTATCATAAGGGCGGGAAATGGGCTTCTCAGTGTTTGGATGGGTCTGCATGGATGGGCTTGAATCTGCATAAACTGCACTGATTTATTCTACTTTGGCGAGCTTAGTATGTGTTGAAAGAACCCCACTTGGAAAATGTTGTAGTTGTCAAACATAATCAGGATGGAAAAAAAAAAAGTATAGATTTTTTTCCCCAGTGTTAGAAACTCAAAATTTGAAGAAAAAGAAGAAGAAGAACAGCATGAGGAAAAACATTTGATAGATAAACATGGGACAGGTCCTACAAAAGTATGAGTTCTGCCGGCAGAGGTTTTCTTGAATAGATCCAATGTATTGCAATAAGATAGGTGGGGTCCTAGCTGTCAGTTCTTCTTTTCGACGACCCTTGCCATTTGTTTGATGCGGCATCCTTGGATGGGGATGCCAGAGAAAACTCTTGGATTGAATATTTCAACCCTTACATTTTAAAATGTTATGGACTGTTCAAGAGTTGCATGACGGAGCTTTTATTTGTTGACTTTCTACCATACAAAGTGAGACTTGTCATATAAGCCATTTGAGCACTCCTCTTATTCCCATTGGATATGTTTGTTCATCGATGCTCAGCTTCCTCTGTGTTTTGGAGCCTTTGGTTTTCATTCATTGTGAAAAGGTCCTAGTGAATGAGAAACACGGAGGATGTCCAAAGCGTCCAATTATCGCTAACCTATTGTTGATATCTCACATCGACCACATGCAATTTTTACATTTGCGTCCAGCTCAGGCCATGAGATGCTAATTTGTTTATTTTGGGAGTTGTACATATATGATTTTAATATATATATATATATATATGAATGAATGTGCCACATTCGATGTGAAAGCTCTTCTTTCTTTTGATTTGTTTTGTTTGTTTTTTTTGGATGGCTAAATATTACTAGTGGGTATGGCTAATTGCATGCACCTGTGAGAGAGGAGACCGATTGGGAGGGAAGGTATTCACAGGTGCAGGTCACACCAAAGAGTGAAAGAGAGAAGGCACCCGGAAGGGTTTTCAATGGTCAACGACCCTTCACTTTTTCTAGTGCTTTGGTCGTCATGGCTTTTAGATTTGCCTTGGTTTTGGGCTAACATTGAAACATAGGCCAGCATACCAGATGCATGGAGTAGATATTGCAAAGTTATTATGATAAATTTCAAAGAGCTTTTATTGCATAGTCTTTTTAGTTTCAGAAGTGTGCAAGCTATATGCAAAGAAGAGGGAAGAGGCTACGGTCTAGACTGTTGCGGTGACCAGAAAAAAAAAGGCCAAAAAATGACAACATATATGCAGAATTAATGTCACAAAGCCAACATGGTGAGCCTCAAAGAGCTTTTGTTGCATGGTCTTCCTAATTCTACACGTGTTAAAGACCTTTTGTTGCATGGTCTTCTTAATTCTACACGTGTCAAAGAGCTTTTGTTGCATGGTCTTCCTAATTCTACACCTGTGTCAAAGAGCTTTTGTTGCATGGTCTTCCTAATTCTACAAGTGTGCAAGTTATATGAAAAGAAAAGGGAAGATGCTACAATCTAGGTTGTTATGGTGACAAGAAAAAAGGGCAAAAAATGACTAAAGAATAGAGATATAGAGACCCACCTATGAGTGACTCTGCAATGGGCCAGGCCAGGCTGGGATTTTCCCTAACACGACCCTAGTCCTCTTAAGCCTTGGCCTAGCTTGGCCCTAACCCTAATTTGGATAGAAAGGCATCAACCTAACCTTATCCCTATAGGGTTGGACTGACCCTTGTGGAACGTAGTCCCACGCGGGCATGCCAGCTCACACCTCCTGGCTTCTACTCCTCCCTCGCGTGATATTGTAAACAAGTATTGACTCAAGTGAAACGATGTGTATTTTTAGAGTTGCCACTAACCAATGAAAGCTTATAATCTAAGGCTTCTTAGAAACCGTAGAATCGCTTACAAAATGAAAGATCTGGATATCTCTTAATATGAATGATTCGTAGAATTGGTCTACAGTTGAAGATTCTAAGAGTCTCGGTGATGGAAAAGAAAGAAGTTAGGCACAACCAAATCTACATCTCTGTGTACAATATATCAATGCATGAATATACCATGCTTATGGTGCATGCTCATGAGAGAATTTACAACCAAGTAGTCCATCAACTAATCATGTTCATGTTTAGTTCGTAGTAACATAGACTGACATATGCCGCTATTAGCTACCAAGTAATTGTGGCCTGATGGCCCATTTCAAGTATATAACCCACCCATATAGTACACAACTCATGATTATGCCATGATCAATGCCTCACACATGCTATGTCACACTTCATGATGCACGCATGAGTATGATCAACACTAACATGTTTAAGTAAATGGATTAGCATGTTAGGAAGTGAAATAACATTAATCAAAGCATCATATCACATACCTTTATTAATTCATAATCGTCAACACCACTATCATCATCTATAACTATCAGATATCATCATAATCACACTTACCATTAACATTCACAAGCACACCTCATTCGTCATAAGGCGAGTATTCCTTTTGCAGCTTTGGCCCGACACAGTATCCACTATTAGGCCCACAAGGTTTTTACTCTAGGTGGGCCTTATGGCTAATTGGTCCACCACTCTAATGCATAAGTGGGCTCACTAGTGGAGTCTATAAATCACCCCAAATTGGGCCCAGCCCACTCTAGATATCATCATATGCTTTTTTAAGTGGGTCCAACATTCAGCCCAACACTCATCTCAAGTTGGGCCCAGCCCACTCGTTTCATACTTGGGCCCACTAAGCTTTGGATCTATCAAATTAATGAGCTTGGACCCTTTCATGGGCTGACAAAGCTGATGGACATCGCTTATATTCATTAAGGTAGTCTTAGATCGGTTCCAATAGTGGCCGTTCAATCTAAATTTGTATAGCATATGATAGGTGGGGCCCTTTATGGTGGTCGCCTCACCCGAAATCAGCCTAAGTTGTATACATCTCTGTTTTAATGAAGCGGGAGGGCCCTCTTTTTGCTGGGCACTCTCTTCTTTCATAATTTTTTTTTTTTTTTTTTTTTTTTTTTTTAAATAATAATAATAATAAAATATCACTATTTCATATCGTGTAACCTACTTGGGATTTGGATTTGAGTCAATTTTTTTGGATCATGTTCTAGAATGGATAGCCAGTTAGATACACAATACTTACATCAAAGTGGGGTCCACCAGCCCCATTTCTGGGCACGTACATGCCCAAAAATGAGCTGAAAAAGGGTGGACGGTGTGGATTAAAGCATGTACATCATGGTGGGTCCCTTGTAGGGATGGCGTGGATACAACACCAACACATACATCAACGTAGGTCCGGGCCTACCGTCAAGTCAGATGGTCAATAGACTGTACAGTGGCCGTAGGAATTTTCAACGGTGGACGGCCAATCAACAATGTTTGTGGTGGTGCAAATCACATGAGATTCAGATCTGTTTCAGTTTGGGGTGGCCCACCTGATTAAAACCCATACATCACGGTGGGCTACAAAGGGGCCCACCCGCTGGGTAGGGTGGATACAGAATACATACGTTAAGGTGGGACCCACGGCTGGGACCCCTCCCCTTGTTTTTTTTTGTCTGATTCAGGTCACGCGTGACCTTATAAACAGGTTGGATAGTAAGTATTTAATCCCCACTGTTCTCTGGGTGTGGCCCACCTGAAATTAGGATCTGCTTGATTTTTGGTGTTATCCACCTAAAATGAACTGCCAAAGTAGAATGGACGGTGTGGATCTAACATATACATCATTGTGTGATCCACGGTGGGCCCCACAGATCCTAGACATGCCTGTTTGCAGCAACTCGTTGTAACGTAGCGTGCAATGCTGCACGCTGTATTGCAGCAGCATCTGTTGCTGCCTAATATGTTTTATTATTATTATTTGTTTTGTATATATAAATAATTTATTTTCAACAATTGTATGACAAGTATACATTACAGTGTCCAATTAAAAGTTTTCAACCGTAAGCATTCAATCCCTATATGTGGTCCACTTGAACAGTGGATCTACCTGACTTTTGGGCCATGGCCGGGACTGATATGGTAAAGTTAAAAGTGGAGGGGGTGTACTCACTTTGATATAGGGATTGGATGGCTTAGATCTCCTTAATAAATGGTTCACCCCTACTTTCTCTCTCTATAAGCTTTTTTTTTTTTTTTTTTTTTTTTTTAACACACGCACACACACCCACACACTCTCTCTATAAGCTAGAGATGGTTAACTATGGCTAGAAATTGGGCACTATTGTGTCCAAAATTGAGTTAGGGGTGGTTGTGTATAGAAGAGGGTGTCGTTTGAGAGAGATTTTCAGATTAATACTTTGGTGGAAGCACCTCCTCAATTCAACGTTGATTCATCTCTCCATATTTGATTTAAGGGTACTAATGACTCCTTAATTAAGCACAAGTTGCTTTTCTATAAAAGTAGGGTGACAAAATACATAGTCCTTCTTAAATCTAGAAAAAGATAGTTGACTTTTTTTCATGTACTTTATTATATTTAATTTAATCTTTTATTTTGGGTTGATTAATCACACTTAATGGTGTCTAGATTATGATTAATTGTTTTTACAAAAGGTATGTTGGCAATCTCCCATTGATTTAGTTGACTTTTGGTTCCTACCATTTTATTAAGCTAATTAATGGTATCTTTATACCATTTAATCGGACGCGGATTGCGTACTACCCCCGCCCAGACGGCAATCCGTCCGGGCAGGTCTCTGTGGGGCCCACCATTCAATGACATCGAAAGTGTCGTTTTCTACCCATTTTTTAACCATTGGAGCTCGAACTTTTTATAAAGGGCAATCGGTTCTTGGGCTTTTTGATGGATTTTTGGAGCAACAGAATGTATGGTGATTCCATATTCATACCGCTTATCCTAGCCTCTATTTCATGGAGTTCTAAGCACTCTTCCTTGAGATTCACACTCATATGATAATTTCAACCTCTACATTGAAGATGTGCTTAAACCCTCATATTTTCTAGGGATTGGACGTAAGCAATCTTGGCATATCATTGTCTAAATCGTTTAGAAGACCTATCTAGTTGAATCCCTTAGAAAAAAACTACTTCTCACTAGTAGGATATTCAACCAACCTCCCATCACCTTGGTCACCTCAGAGGAGCATCATATACAAGGTGGTTGATCATGAAGGTGAAGCATTGGCAAAGCAGCAGCATCATGATCGGGGGAATATCGAGAAGCTGATTGAAGCATGGGAGAATGACAATCAAGCTACCCAAGAAAGAGCTACAAAAATGGATCAATCTGACAAGTTGTCAATTGTAAGAGTTGAAGTTTACTCTCTTTCCTTGTGTAGGATTAAGGGTAAGAGCTTATAAATCTAGACTCGAACTAGGTTCTTGTGTAGGACTTTGACCTTTGTGTAGGGCTTAAATCCTACATTCTTGTGTATGTCCTTGACTCTAGTTTGAAGTCTAAAATTTTGAGTTCTTATGTAGGACCTTGGCTCTTGCGTAGTGTCTAAATCATCGGGTTTTTGTGTAGGACCTTAGATTGGAAATATAGCTTAAATGACTGGGTTCTTATGTAGGATATTGGCTCTTGTGTAGGGCTTAAATCTCTGGTTCTTATGTAAGACCTTGGCTCAGGAGTAAAGCTTAAATTTAGAGTCATTGCGTAGGACTATAAAGGTTAGAAGTGAACCTGATTTAAAACTTTCGATAATGAAACCCGGTACACTCATGGGTTGAGTGCATTCGCCGAGAGTGGAGTAGGCAAGTAGTCAAACCACTATATATTATTGTGTTTGGGATTGTCATTTGCGCACTTGTTTAATTATGTTTGTGAATTTGAATGTTTACATTATACATGCATGATTAGATGAATGCTTAGTGATTAATATGTAGCACATCCCACACACATATACACTATCTTGATATAGACTAGTTCTTATTTGCATATCATTTGTAGTTTATATGATTGGACCCTCTATTGGCTTGGAAGCTGTAAAGTTATATTGCCTTACTTAGTTTAAGTTACGCAATTATTGTTTTAAATATGCATAATTTTTAAATAGGTCTAATCACCCCCCCTCCCTCTAGGACATCATAGCCTTCATTCCTTAGCTCCGCCAAGCTTCCGCAAGCACAGCCTGGTAATCCCATTATGCCACAGGCACAATATCAATATGCATTTCCTCGATAGACGTATACCATCCAATAAATTCCAAAGACAAAATTAGAAGACTAAAAATGAGTTAATATCATTGTCCAAGTCTAGATGATCTAAATCATTGATCATGTCCCAGAGTTATCCTAATCCTAGGATCATAGGGGTAATTTGATCCTTACGCTCCCGTAGTAGTTAGATGGACCATTGGACATGGGCCACCCATCCTAGCATTTCAAAGTAGTATTGTGTGGATCGACATCCAGGTCAGTTCCTCGCCCTATCTAAATTTTATCAATTATAATACATTTTTTCCCACAATATTGATTGTTCATTTTGTGTCCTTTTTGCTAAAACCTAATTGATTATCTTCTTCTTCTTCTTCTTCTTTTCCACATGCATACACACCCCCACACACTCACACTGTAGTGGAATTTCACCACCTATGGATACTCGAACCCTTGACCGGGTGTTGAAACTCCTGAGAGTCTATCACCGGAGCAAGAGCAAGGATGTTTGCATATGGACGAAGGCATATACATGACGAAAGATTAATAATAGTAGTAGTAGCAGGGATTTTTATTGCAAATTTCCTCCCATAATGGGATTTTACCAAATAGTGCTGCCAGGAAGCGGTATTTAAAGAGAAGCTTTTCAAAGGTGAACTTACGCTACTGCATTTGTTTATCTTTTCTTAGCAAGCGGGGATTGAGAATCATGGGGCCCATGTAGTATGTGTTTAACATCCAACCCATCAGCAAATGCAAAACAACATTATTATTAGATGAACCAAAATTATGGAGGATCCGACATAAAGTGGGCCAATCTATAAAAAATAATATATACCACTAAAAACATTCAAATTCAATTGCAGCCCATTTGATGATTTGCTTAGCCTGATTATTTGTTCGTGTGACCACCATGGTGAGGTCCATGTGTTGGACAGGTTGGATTTTCACACATTCCATGTGGGCCCCACAAGTCTTAACTTTCATTACTTTTCAAAGAAAAAGATTAGACATGGGCATTTTTTTAATTTCTTCTCTCCAAAAGCACCTCCATGTAATTTCAAATCGTGGAAGCATTATTTGGTAAAACATCATTTAAGTTTGTGGTAAAAAAATCTCTAATAAAAAGGCGGCAACCATAGCCCCTTTCGCCAACCATGGCTAACACCAAGAAAATGGGAAGAGAAGAAAGGATGTGCAACCATGACTGACAATTCCAATGTTTGATTTATTGTGGAAAAATTCAAATGATGGCGCTTTTACACCACTTCAATGTCAAATCATAGAGAAAAATATACAGATGTGCTCGTTTGGATAGGAAAATTCCACTGCAATGCAATGTAAAATTGCAATAATTATGAATTACAATACCTGTCTGCCAATATGTTTGCATTTATCTGCCGAATGGCATGCTTAAACAATCATGGTAAAATCATAATGATGGTGCATTTACAGTACATAACTAATGCAATTCGCAATCCAATCAGTCCCTTAGGTCATTAAGGTACCAGGGTTTGCTGTTCAAAAATACATTCTTAAGATGGAAAACATAATTGCCAAATTAATATAAAGCAGAACTTTGGTTAGATTTTGGAAGGCTTAGTGGTGTGGTGATAAACCACCGAGTATTGTGTCTGAGTCTCTCTGCATATAGGTTAATAAGATGGAAAGACGTCAAAGTTAACTGAAGTAGGTGGTGGACTCAGAAATTGTACAGTCCACTGTCTTTTGAAGGTACCTTATGAAGAGGAGGAGCCAGTTAAATTATTGGGATTGCTACAGTGTCGTGTTGAAATAGACAAGGCAAGATAGGAGGGTCTGGAACTGAGAGAATTCCAGAAAGTTTACAGTTAGATCTTTCTACAAGAAGGTGATGGAAGGATTGGGTGGGGTTGCTCGACAGGATCGTTGTGGGGTGCAAAGGGCCCTCCTAGAATCATTGCCTTTGGGTGGTCAGCAAGCAGGAGTGAGGTTTTGATGTATATCTTTGAAAGAGAGAAAAACATATTGCGAATGGTTGTTGTGCGTGCTTGAGGGAGCTGAAAGTGTGAACCATCTCCTCGGTGACAATTTCAGTTGAACATTTGGTGGTTCGGTGCTTCTGTTAGTCTGGAGTAGCATGGTTGATGCCTTGAGCAATGCCATGCTTCTCGAGGCATGGTTGGCTGACCACAGAGGTTTAAGGGTAGATCGATATGGAAACTATGCTTCGTAATTGTCATTGGTCCATGTGGAAAGAAAGAAATAAAATCAAAAAAAGCAAGACTGTTTCTAGGTGCAAGGGGCTGTGTTAGCAGCTGGACTATGTCCGTAAAGGAGTTCACGGGGTTTAGAAGAGAGGACTTCTCTATTCATGTGGTCATGGTGCCCCCTAGTCTGTATTTTTTTCCCTAATAGATTTGTTGCTTCTAATAACAATTAAAAAAAATGATTGAAGGAAAATAAAATTCATGCCTTTTCATTTCGGGGTATATTTGTACCCAACAGTCATCCAATTCCAAATAACAAACCTTGGAATTCCTGTGTACTTTACACCTTGGTGGTGAGATCTCCAGCTGCCTTGCAAATGGGATATAGAGACACGTCTGCAATTCTTTCATTGTCCTGTTCTGGAAAGTTCACATGAAGTATAGGATCTGCAAGGCCAAACTGGATTCATGTTCAATGTCGAGATCTCATCATTGCCACACACCCAGATTGCACAAAGATGAGGGGAGCAAAGGTCTAGCTTATTGTTTGATTGTATTGCTCTCCTGATCACTATCATGTAGGGATATGGGTTGCCATATTAGAAGAAACACTCAATAATTTCAACAATTTTCTTGAATACCCCTATCACAGCCCTGTTATCAAACTCCTCAAGAGTGTGTTGTTCACCAAGTTACCTCCTTTTGCATCAAGCTTCATATCATCTATAAAACTGCAAGTTCTTTGGAAGAGGATTATCAGTAAAAAAGACCATAAAAATCATATTCCAGAGCTGCATCTTCAGCTTCAGATCTTCATATACTTAAAGACTCCTCATCTACAAAACCCATCAAAACTGCTCGAGTAGTAGCTTGTCTGAAACTACAACTATCTTTAGTTAGTCCTCACCATGAATCTATCACAAGGTATCCATGAATAATAATCAAAGATCATCCAAAAGGTCCACATTAACACTCAGCTTTCAATTTCCACATGAACAGTTTCCAAGTTCGACTGTAAAGAGGTTTATTTGAAACTCTTCCCGAAATGGCCCCCGCCAAAGATAAAAGGAACAAGTTCCTTGGAACAAAAATGATACATCTTTAGACAGTCCTCCATGTTTTATTTCACTATGTGGTGTATGGTTATACTAGCCAAAAAAATGTAATGCCTCCATCTCCCAGTCTAGACAATGCCAAACCCAGGACGGGTCACAGATAATTTACAGAAAACCTGCAGTAGCGATGTCTCCAAAACTGCAATGCCAACTCCGATCACTGTTCAATCACCAATAATTGCCACAGGAACATTCCCCATTTCTGAAGTGATGAAACCTCTTCCCATCTCTCACAACAATCTCTCTGTCCACCACCATTGACATGAACATGATTGCAGCGTGGCAATCTCCACAGATCCTTAGGTTCTTGAGAACTCTGACCGTAGCTCCAAGAGGCAGCTTCAGTAGCCCATAACCAACAGCCAGCTTCTCACTGTGAGTAGACAAGACATACTCCTTTTGCTCAGACTCCACATCATGCAACACAAACTTGGTATTGGGGACATAACCAAGCTTCCTCATCGTTGCTCCCAAACTCTCAAGAAAGCGGTACACCTGCTGCACCTCAGGGTGTACAGTGTCATCTACCAGGAACACATGGACTTTATTCGCAACATCTATCCAACTACAACCTGGCTCCTTCTTCACCCCTCGATCCTTCATCATTTTCCGCACTCTCGCCACATCATCCCACCGGCCCACAGCCGCATACATGTTTGACAGAAGGACATATGTTCCGTCATGTTGTGGGGTCAGCTCAAAGAGCTTCTCTGCAGCATGGATACCTAGCGCCATGTCACCATGGATGCAGCAACCAGATAGAAGCGCCTCCCAAATAGGTGGGCCCGGTTTGAAAGGCATTGTTCCAATCATATTCTTTGCTTCTGAGATTCGCCCCGCTCGACACAACAAATCGATCAGGCGAGCATAATGATCTGCACTAGGCATTATACCATAAACGTTATCCATCAACTCAAAATACCGGCATCCTTCTTCGACTAGACCAGCATGGCTACAGGCGGACAAAACCGTGAGGAAAGTGATCCGATCAGGTGATATACCCTCATGTAACATCCAGTCAAAGAGATCAAGTGCCTCGGTTCCTTGTCCATGTTGTCCAAGGGCTGCAATCATAGCATTCCACGAAACAGAGTCCACAAAAGGCATTGTAAAGAAGACACCATGTGCAGCTTCCACAACTCCACACCTCGCATACATTGTCACTAGTGCATTCCCCGCAGAAATGCTTGAGTTGAACCCATGCCGAATGAGCTGAGCATGGAGCTGGCGCCCGTGCTCCAATGCTCCAAGGCCTGCACATGCAGTGATTGCACCTGCAAATGCAAAGTCACATGGTTCAACACCTTCTTCCTTCATCCTGTTAAACAGCTTCAGCCCTTCCTCTCCGAGCCCGTTCTGTGCGAATCCAGATATCATCATTGTCCATGTCAGCAGACTCCTCTCAGGCATTGTCTCAAATATTCTTCGAGCTTCACCAACACGCCCAAAAGTTGCATAGCCTGATAAAATCGCATTCCATGAAACAAGATCTCTCACCCGCATCTCATCAAAAATCTGTCGCGCATCATCTAATTTACCACATTTCCAGTACAAGGTAATCAGCGCATTTTCAACGGGCAAGGACAATTCGGGGTCAGGGGTTGGATCAGTACGAAGAATGTGAGCATGCACCTCCTTACCAAGCTGAAGCAACCCAGCATTTGCACAGGCACTGAGCAGACTTGTGTATGTGAATTCATCAGGTACAACTCCCATCGAATGCATCCTTTTAAACATCTCCAATGCATCTACAATAAGCCCGTGATGCACAAAACCCGAGATCATTGCATTCCACACGACATCGAATTTAACCTCCATCCCCTCAAAAAGCTCCCATGCTGCATTGATATGGCCACGCCGGACATACCCGGTAATTATCGTAGTCCACGACAGCTCATCTCTTTCAGGCATTAAGTTGAACAGCAAACGAGCAGAATCTGTTGACGACGATGGACATTTCATATAGACAGATAAGAGAGCATTTGAGACAGAGACAACAGATTCTGTGCCAGATTTCACAACTCCGCAATGTAGCTGCTGGCATTGCTTTTCATTATCAACTACAATTGCCAGTCCACTGAGAACACTCGTGAACGTGAAATCCTCAGGCCGAAGACAGTCCCGGCCCATGTCACAGAAGAGCTGGACAGCTGATAGACCATCGCCGTTGCGCGAATAGGCCGAAATCATAGCGTTGTAGGAAACAACATCCCGCATACTTACTGGCGTCCCGTCGAATACCTTGCGTGCGAGATTTAGGTCGCCAGCATTAGAATACGCGGCAATGAGAGTGGTGCGAGCGACAATGTCTGGTTGGGGAATTCCATCAAACAGGCGGCGAGCGTAAATCAGGTTGTTGCATTTGCAGTATATATCAATCAGACGGTTGAGGATATGGCCGCGTGGCTTGAATCCGGATGCCATCATGTGGGCGTGGACGGTGCGGGCGAGGGAGCCGGATCCATTGCGTAGGGGGCAGCAGATGTGCTGAAGCTGGGCTGCGTAGAAGTTGGCAGTTTTCCGAATGTCCGTTTGGCAGAGGATTTGGGAGAAATGAGATGAGGAGGCATTCTTCTTCATGTCCTAGATTCGCTGGAATCATGATTTATCAGAAATCGTTTTTTGGGAAGAAATGCATTTCAAATACTCTGCTGAGATGGAGGGAAAGATCAAAATATCAAAGAGAACCTTGATACTCCGACGGATTATAACCATCCATTAAGTGCCAGTTGACACGTGGCACGTGTGTAGTGAAATAAAAACTTCTCAAAAAGTGCCCCCCTCCCCGCTTATTGTGGACCGTAACAAAGAAGTCAGATTAAAAGGGGGAGGAGATTACCTCTTACCAGGGTAACACCTACTCTAACCGTGTGGGCCCACCTTAATTTATTTTTTGTATATCCATGCCGTCCATCTGTTTTTGTCATTTCATTTTAGGAAGAGATCCAACACCTTAACAAGGTTCAATTATCAGGTGGACCAAACCACTAGAAACAGTAATTAGAGAAATTTACCACCATAGACGCCACCTTTTATCCAGCCTCTTTTACGAGGCATCCGAAACTTAACTTACCAACTTTGACCTTGCACGTACGGACAACGAATTTGAGGACGAAAGTACACCTGCCCTTTAAAATAGACCTCTCGCTGAGGATTATAATCGTAGTAGCCATAGGTACCGCAAGACAGTCTCGCAGCCTCCTCCCCCCTCCAAAAATACCGAACCAGAATCGGGGTGGGCTCGCCAAACTGGCGGCCCCCCTGCCACCTGCTGGCCTATCTAGTGGGGCCACGCCGATTTGGCAGCCCCCTACGGATACAGATTATAACTGTAGCCATAGGTACCGTAGCCCCCCCTCCCCTTATATATATATATATATATATATATATATATATATATATATATATATATAGACACACACACACACACACACCACACACACACAACACACACACACACACACACACACACACCCCCATACACTCAGCCATTTATTTCGATGGCTCATTAAGGCATGCTTCAAAAAATGAAGTAGATCCAAACCTTAGGTGGACCACACCACAGGAAACGATGGTGATTGAATACCCACCACTAAAAACATCTTGTGGGCCACAGGAATGTTTATTTGCAATCCATCCCGTTGATAAGGTCAGAAAGACCTGGATGAAAAGACAACTCATATAATAGCTTGATTCAAAACCTTTGTGACCCACAAATTTTTGGATCTGCTTTATTTTAGGGTTCATGTTATTTGATACTGTGGTCAAAACAGGACAGTATGCATGATTTTAGGAAAACTTAGCCCGAGACTGCATTTGAAGCATCCTAGAAGATTTATTATTTCAATGACAATTTGGAATAAGATGTAAATGACATACATAACTAGGTCGGGTTTTGCAATGACTCGGCCTGCATTGTAATTTTTAAGTTGATTTTCTTTAATTAATTTTGATGTATGAGCATGTATCATGGTCTAGATTCATGTTAAAAGGAAAGGGTTCCTTATCATTAATTATTATGTCAAGCAGGGTGCATATCTTTGTCAAAGCTACTTGTTTTCAATGGACAAGTTAGGTCCTATCTCTTACATGTTTGTAGTATACTCATCTTGGTGACATTTCAACCATAGTTAGCTGGTCTGTTCATATTTCCATGGTATTGATTCATGTTTCGTGATTCACTAGTAGTGGCCTGAACCTCACGATTGCTGGATTGGGCCTTGTGCTGATTTAAAGAGTGAAGTGACCCTATTGAAATTCAGACACATGCTGTCGCTTGATCTTGTTGCTTGAGTCTTATGCCTAAAATGCAGGGGATTCAAGCATGTTAGCTCTTAGTTTGTACAAGAATTATGATTCCTAGCCATCAAGCATTTGTTGAAGAGTTAAGACTTGTGTTCATGTGGGGTCCATGGTCCAACAGTCTAAAATTTGAAATAATGAGCCTTAGCGGGGGAAACTGGAAATTGAGTGGGGCAAACATGAAATTGAGCAGGGTAAATATGAAATTCAGCTAGGCAAATTAAAAATTGAGTGGGGCAAACATGAAATTCAGCGGAGCAAACTAGAAATTGAACGGGGCAAACATGAAATTCAGCGGGGCAAACTAGAAATTCAGCAAGAGAAACATGGAATTCAGCGGGGCAAACTAGAATTCAACGGGGCAAACATGAAATTCAGCAAGGGAAACTAGAAATTGAGCGGGGCAAACATGAAATTGAGTGGGGCAAATTAGAAATTGAGCGGGCAAACATGAAATTATGCGGGGCAAACTAGAAATTAAGCGAGGCAAACATGAAATTGAGCAGGGGAAACTGGAAATTGAGCGGGCCACACTAGAAATTGAACGGGGCAAACTTGAAATTGAGCGAGAGAACATGGAATTTAGTGGAGCAAGCTAGAAATTCAGCAAGGCAAGCTGAAATTTAATCGGGGCAAACATGAATTCAGCAGGGCAAACTAGAAATTGAGCGGGGGAAACATGAAATTCAGCGGGGGAAACTGGAAATTAAGCAGGGCAAATATGAAATTCAGCGGGACAAACTAGAAATTGAGCGGGGCAAACATGAAATTGAGCGAGGCAAACTAAATTTTGAGAGGGGCAAACTTGAAATTCAGCTAGGGAAACATGAAAGTAATGGGGCAAACTGAAATTTGAGCGGGGCAAACATGAAATTTAGTGGGGGAAACCGGAAATTGAGCTGGGCAAAGTAGAATCCTCCGATGAGTGGGAGAAGAAGTGCTCAAGTTCCGAATTCTATTGCCTAACGGCGCCATTGCAGACTTAATGTTATATGGACCTGGGGAGAACATGTTCGTCAGTGAATCTATTGGTGCCTTGAGACTAGAGTTTGGATGATGATTTTACTACCCAAACTTGGGGTAGTCATTTTGGTTACCGTTTGTGGTTTTATGATGATGTTTTTTGATAAATCCACTCAATATTTTTTTACATGTTCACATTTATCCCCCTAATGAGTTTGCAAACCCCTCTCTATTTTATTAATTTGTTGTGAGAAGATTATGTTGGTAACAGTGTTCGAATTATCTCCGATATTATTGAAATATCTCGATCTTATCGATATCGCAACATGCGCGATACTGAGTCCACAATCTTTCAAATTTTTTTTCCAATTGTTGATGGAATTCTTGTTGAAATATCATGTGTTGTTGATATTTTGCAATGTCGATGCATGTTTGGATGGAAAGTTGGATGGTTAAATATGTTACCATCTGATAGTAGGCCATGCATTAGGGCAATAATGTTCTCTAAATGACCTTGATGGGGAAAAGACACCTACATTCAGTTTGAATGCAATGGATCAAGATAGCTGGTGTGTATATAGAATACCTTGTAAACAGGTCCCAAACCACCTTCACTAATCTTGTTTGCAGGATCGAAGTTGTTAGTGACAACTTTAATTTATCTAAAGGTAAAAGAACCAGTTTGCGGATTTAGACCTCTAAGTTCTGTCCAAGAAGGAAACTTAGATAAGAGAGAGCAATTTAAAAAGCAGATATTTTCTCTCTCTTTTTTTTTAGCATTATATTCTTGATCAGTCGCCCAATAGCCCACATGCCTATGCACAAGACTACAGGGTTAAACATAAGTCTGACAAGCAAGATATACGATTTACAATATCGAAGAGTTGTTGCAGATCAATTAGACTAGTCTTTATACTAGACCATATGAGCTAATAAGCCAAGGACTAAAAACAAGTTATGGCGTCATAGTTCATTTTTAAGACCGTTGGACATTCATTTTTTGTTATATCCTTTATTTATGGAAGATATCTTAATGGATCTTACAACTCAAGGCTTGAAAAGTTATATAAGCGATCAGATAAGTCTTCTAACGAACTTGGTAAGCCTGTAAGTATCTACTTACTTTATGTCATACACCTTTTCGTGGTTTCCGGTTATCAGCGATACTATCAGCGATATCGACATTGTTTCTGTATCCCTGGCTAGCGAAACCTGTAGCGATACCGATATTTTGAACATGATGGGTAATAGTAAGTTAGCTCCCTACACCGGTTGGTAATAGCAAGTTAGCACCCTCCGGTTTAAGCAACAAGCACGAGAGAGTATACTTATATAATTAACATGTTGCTAGCTGTTTCGTTAGGACTTTACATACGTGACAACTGCTTTTGTCTAAGTATCAGATGACTATGTATATGTATGTGTATGTATATATGTTGATAATAGGAAGTTAGCACCCTACACTTTATCTATTTCTAACTGTTTTGAATTTCGTATTTTAGAAACCAGGCTTGCTATACATTTAAGCAACAAGCACGAGATAATATCCTTATATAACTAACATGTTACTAGCTGTTTCGTTAGGAATTTACATACATGACATCTGCTTTAGTCTTTCATCCCAACTACTATGGTACATGTTCATGTATAGGAAACCGAGTCAGTAACCTCATTAAAGAAAAACAAAGCTTAAAACATCTTAGACTTTAGTAGGGCAAACTGGAAATTCAGCGGGGCAATTTGAAAATTGAGCAGGGCAAACTGAAAATTCAGCGAGGCAAACTAGAAATTGAGCGGGGCAAACTAAAAAATTAAGCGGGACAAACTGTAACGCCCTGAAAATCGAGGGTCGAGTATAACTCAACTCCCGACTTCCAACGCATCACTTATGCAACATAAATAATGATGATTAAATGTTGTCTGTGTTAGAGCAATAAACATGAGTGAGATTATACCAAAACAGTAATTCATACTCCAGATCAATTGTATAAAGGCAAGCGGAAGACTGAACTGTGTATATATGTAGATAAAAGAAAAACAAAATCATTTCTTCTCCGGAGTATGAACCCATCTGAGTCATCATATACATATATCTATTTAATGTTTCAAAAAGTCAAAAATACATCTAAGGATGTAATCCCAGCAAATCTCGTCGATCCGGCAGTCTAGTCGAAGCCGCCAGCATACTACATATATGAGAACTCGTCCTGGTCCTCATCGTAGTCAGGCTCCACCTCCTGAGTCGTCAGCTCATCTAAACCTGAGACAGAGTCTGGTTGGTGTGCGCAACACCGTCCCGTAACGTGGGAGTGAGTAGCTAACTCAGTGGAACAATAAGGCATAAGTTATCATGTTATCAATTCAGTCAAGCAGTAATGATAAAGCAGAAAAATCAAACATTCCTAACTACTCTTATTAATGCAAGTATGAATGTAGTCATGATGGATGCCCTCACCACACCCTCCCTCGTGCGACACCACCTACTCTGTTCGCGGCATGCTTTCATCCCTCAGTGTTTCACATCTTCCAGGCACATGCAATACATGATGAGCATGATTACCGAGTTGTTATTAGTCCATTTCAAACAGCATGATTGGGAAACTAAGGTACCTCCCTTGTATCATTCCCAAACATGATCCAGTGTAGGGTCGTCAGTCCTAGTTAATCTCAGACGATGGTGTGGTTCTAGGTCACTGCAAAGGCTGTCAAGGCTGTTACGCACAAAGGTTACACCACTCCCCCATCACCTCTTTAACGATTCATCACTATACAGAAACAGGCCTAGTTCATACTCTATATACCGCGGCAAAACTCCAAGGCTCACCGCGATTTCAGAGTATGCTCGAGGTCACTACAAAGGGCTGTCAGGGCTGTTACGCACAAAGGTTACACCGCTCCCCCATCACCTTATCAATGTAGGCCGACAGCACGAATATAGTGTCCCATACCACCATAATCGGCTCACGAGTCTGCTTGCTCACTGGTCACTACAGGGAGGCACGTGGCCCCAACATAGGCCGACAGCTCGACCACGGTGTCCCATACCACCATGCCCGGCTCATGAGTCTTAGTGGATCAATGTACCAAGGTTAACGGGATTCCACTAGTAAGTTTGGTACCCTAGGTTCAACCAGTAGCGACCAAACATGGTGAACATACATTAGGTATATCGGGTTACTTGACGAGCCTGACTAGCTCGAGCGCACAACAAGTTGAACGATATGAAGCGCAGAAGCACTTCGTGTGGACAACCACTATCGCCAACCGAAGTACGACTCGGGTTCGTCGAACACATCTCACGTGGCGACATGAATCTCAACCACGATCTCAAGTATGGTACCGAATGTCTGGACTATAGACATAGTCCCAAACTCAATCAATCCTTA
This sequence comes from Magnolia officinalis, assembly GCA_021015155.1. Taxonomy (NCBI): domain Eukaryota; kingdom Viridiplantae; phylum Streptophyta; class Magnoliopsida; order Magnoliales; family Magnoliaceae; genus Magnolia; species Magnolia officinalis. The sequence goes on along the minus strand of JAJHSJ010000002.1, from coordinate 83,993,969 downwards.
CTCATAGCATGTGGTGTAAAGCATAATAAACAAAGAGATTCAAGTATGTTAACAAGCATGTCATAAAGCATGTTATAAAACATGTTACAAAGCATGTTATAAAGCATATTATAAAGCACTATACAAATAGGGATACAAATACATATATTTTCTAAGTGATTAGAGTAAACAACCACATGGAGGAAATCATACATGTCTCTAAGGTAGTTGAGAACCCCATCTCAACACCTACCTAAGGCACTAACATCTAAGCACTTACTCTCACAAGCATTTTCACAAACACTTAGAGTACACTATTTCAACATACATGTTGTATGTTAGTAGAAGATGCATTAGGGCTATCATTTCGCCAAGCAAGTATTTTATCCATGTATATCATATTCATACAACAAATAGTCATGGCAAACACCTCTCCAAATTATATACATATACGGTACTTTCTACAATACACTATTTCTACATACATAGTGTATATTAGCAAACATGTATTATGGCGAATCCTTTCGCCAAATAAGTATTTTATCCATATGCCATATATTCATATAACAAATAATCATGGCAAACACATTTCCAAAATTTATACGTATACGGTATTTCTACGTATACCTAGAGTATGTAAAATTCCATATTCTACATCTTTAATCGAAATGGAAAACAGATAGTACTTTGTACATGTGCAATTACATGCAGATCATGAATCTATCATTATCTGACATTGAAAGCGTTGAAAACCGTAATCTATACACCTAAAGTCCTCACCTTACACCGTAGAATCGCAACGGATCAGCTAGGTTTGCTAAGCTTCCGTATTCGGCAGTTTAGTAGCCTAAAGGATAAAATAGGTTAGCTATTTCATAACCTACAACCTTCACACCCCAAAACAGATTTAGGGTTAGGGTTTCTTACCTTAAAACGAAGTCAGTATCGCCGGGAAAGCGGCAAGAACGGAGTGGTGGAACTAGAGTAGAGGCAGGAAACAGTAACAGGGAGATTCTCCCACTTCTCTCACACTTTCTCTCTCTTTTTCTCACTTCTCTCTCTAGGGTTTTTCTCAAATTCGTATGGTTGTGAGAGAGGGGGTTCTAAGGTCCTTATATAGCCTAAAAACTCTGAAATAGACTTAAGATCAAGGTATACTTAGGTTATAACCAAAGCAGCGTCTTTTAGCTCAACGGAGGATTTCTGGCGGGCCTCCTTGAGCCAAAAGTCGGACTTAAGCTCACCGACCATGGATCCGGTAAAGTTAAGTTTTCATTTCAGTCGAATTTCCAGATCACGCGTGGCGGACCAGTTTCAGTTCAACGGTCAGCGGGTCTCGATCCGAAATTCCAAGTACATGTAAATGTTTGTGAAATTTTTCCTGATTCGAGGGTGTATTTGGGTCAGATTCTGACGGTCTGGTTGCTTATAAAATGCTCGCAAGTGACACGTGCCAAATCACTATTCAAGATATTTATTTTGTAAAGAAAACTAGGGTTTTCACACTCTCTCGCTCCGGACTCGAGCGAACAACCGTGAGATATTGTCTGGATTTGATTTCCGAGATGATTGTCAAGCCCAGCGAGGTGGTCCTAAGTCCTTAACGTCGTAGTGTTCGGACTCCCGATGTGCGGTCTAGACCTGATACGGAGTTTCAATTTGTTCCCGAGAGTAGTCGGGTAATGAGTTTGATCCTAGACTTTAGGATAACCTAGCGTCAATGATTCTACAAGTTTTGGGTCTTGCAGATCATATTTAAAGTGATTCCAACGGATTTCATGGCTAATCTAGTTTAGCACTTAGTTAACTTTGTCAAATTTCTAAAGGATTTAATCCTAAGTGATTTCTGGTCGAGGTGGTACTCGAGCCACAGTACGGAAATTTTCAAGTCGTTACAATCTGCCCCCCTTAAACAAAATTTCATCCTCGAAATTTGTACCTTTTCGTACTCCTCGAGAATCTGAGGGTAGTTCTTTCTGACCTTGGCCTCTGTTTCCCACGTAGCTTCCTCTTCTGAATGATGCATCCATAGTACCTTCACAAGTGGAATGACCTTGCTACGCAGTACCTGCTCCTTCCTGTCAAGGATACGCGTCGGGCGCATCTCATACGTAGCATATTCGCTCAGCTGTACCTGATCCCATCTGCTGATATGTGAAGGATCGGGAACGTACTTCTTCAGCATATATACATGAAATACGTTGTGTACAGCTGCAAGTAGCGTGGGCAAAGCGAGACGATATGCCGCATCACCCACTTGATCCAGTATCTGAAACGGACCAATAAACCTAGGTGTGAGCTTCCCCTTCTTCCCGAACCGAAGGACTCCCTTCATAGGGTAAACTCGGAGGAATACATGATCCCCACCTCGAACTCAAGCGGTCGCCGCCTCGTATCGGCGTAACTCTTCTGCCTGCTTTGCGCTGTAAGAAGTCGATGCCTGATAATGTCGATCTTCTCTGAGGTCGCCTGTACCAACTCCGGGCCAATCAGACTACGCTCGCCAACCTCCGCCCAACAATGCGGTGCTCTACAAGGACGACCATATAGGGCCTCATATGGCGTCGTACCAATACTTGCCTGGAAGCTGTTGTTGTAGGCGAACTCTGCGTAAGAAAGACAGTCATCCCAACTGTCTTTGAAGTCCAACACATATGCCCGCAACATATCCTCCAGAATCTGATTCACCCGCTCTGTCTGCCCATCAGTCTGAGGATGAAACGCCGTACTGAACTTCAACTTCACACCCATCGCTTCCTGGATATGAGTCCAGAAGATAGATGTGAACTGAGTGTCTCTGTCCGACACGATCTCTAAAGGAACCTCATGCAGACGGACGATCTCTCTGATATACAATCTAGCCGGCTCGTCTGCAAAGTTCGTGACTCTGATAGGGAGAAAATGGGCCGATTTGGTCAACCGGTCCACAATCACCTAGATGGAATCGTGTCCCTTCCTCGTCTTCGGTAACCCCGATATGAAATCCATGGAAATGAAGTCCCACTTCCATTCTGCTATGGGCATGGGCTGAAGCAGTCCAGGAGGTCGACGATGTTCTGCCTTGACCTGCTGGCACGTCAGACAACGAGAAATGTACTCAGCGATGTGGGCCTTCATGTTATCCCACCAATACGACCGTCTCATATCCTGGTACATCTTCGTGCTACCAGGATGCATCACGAGCTTCGTATTGTGAGCAGACTCGAGAAGCTCTTGTCTCAAGTCAGGAATATCATGAACACATAGGCGGCCACGGAATCGTAGACCCCCATCAGAACCAACTCTCCACTCGGAGTCCTCGGGTCGCTAGCTTACTCTCGAAGCTCAGACAACCGCTCATCGCCCTTCTGGGCCTCAATGATCCTGTCGTCAATAAGTGGTCGCACCCGAACGTGCGCAACACACTCAAATGGCTCCTCCACGGTGAGTCTCTGCTCGAAGTCCCGCACGAACTCAACCATGTCTCACTCAGCTATCATCAATGGAGCCGCAAATGCTATAGCCTTCTTGAGGCTCAACGCGTCTGCCACAAGGTTCGCCTTACCAGGATGGTAGGAAACCTCGAACTTGAAGTCCTTCAAGGTCTCCATCCATTGGCATTGTCTCATATTCAAGTCTCGCTGCGTGAATATATACTTAAGGCTCTTGTGGTCGCAGAAAAGCTCGAACTCCTCTCCGTAGAGGTAATGTCTCCAGAGCTTCAATGCAAAGATGACAGCAGCCAACTCCAGGTCGTGTGTAGGGTAATTCTCCTCGTGCTTCCTTAATTGTCTCGAGGCATACGAAATCACCCTGTCCTTCTGCATAAGGACGCAACGCAACCCAACCCAACGCGAGACGCGTCAGTGTATATCGTGTACTTAACCCCTTGCTCTGACAATACTAGCACAGGGGCGGACGTCAACCTGTCCTTCAGCTCATTGAAAGTTGCTTCTGCCTTCTCATTCCAGGCGAACTTCAGGTCCTTCCGTGTCAACTGAGACAACGGTCTGGCAATCTTCGAGAAATCCCGAATGAAGCTCCTATAATACCCTGCCAGACTAAGGAAAACTCCTCACCTCGGTAACTGAGCCAGGCTGCTGCTGCCAATCCTGGACCGCGGCTACCTTAGCAAGGTCCACTGCTATCCCATCCTTGGACACCACATGTCCGAGGAACTTGACTTCCTCCTGCCAAAAGTCGCACTTCTTATACTGCGCGAACAACTGGTTCTTCTTCAACGTATCCAACACCGCTCTCATGTGCTCCCCGTGCTCCTCCCAACTCGTAGAGTATATCAGGATATCATCAATGAAGACGATGACGAATTGTTGAGGGTCAAATATTACATATCAGACCCCAGTTATTGCATAACTTTATGTACATGACAATGCTTAACGGAGTATTTTAATTATATTTTTGTTGCAGGATGAAATCAGGAGCGTTGATGAAAAAAATGATATTAAAAGCGTAGATTTGACGCTCTGAAGACATCAAAGTAAGGAACGGACCCCAGGGGACTAAGATCGATGAATTTATACGCCAGGGATCTGAGGAAATTAAGCCGTTCACGTTAAAGAGGCCCGAAATTAGTCCAGAATGCAAGATCACAGGGTTCTCGCAATCCGTTCAATTCGAAACTTCATACATGGCCTGATGACCATAAATTAACCGTACACGTCAAATTTCATCCATTAGATCCCTCTTGAAGTGGCTGGACGGTCAGATCAGCCCAAGAATTATCAATATGTGGCCCACATGATCTCTGGATACGCTTCAAACTTAGCCTTAACGCCTTAAATTGGGTGAAGAAATGAATGGACGGTGTAGATTCCCAAGAAGTACCACGATGAACTACACGTAAAGTCGTGTGCATACGTTCACACACACCACTTGAGATGCACCATATTTGGGAAGTCGGTCAGCATACGCTAACCTGACTCCCATCCAAAGACGGAATTTCCGTTTTTGTTCTGCTGCGAATACGCAAAATAGGGGCTGAGGGACAATCTCGTGGGCCACCAAGATGGACCACGATGATGATCCAAACCGTTCATTTGAAGCGGAACGAGCCTCTGACCAAAACCTTTGTGATCTTGGGCTGGGACATGCCAGACAGCAGCTGATAACTCGATGAACGTTTAATTCGTCACCGCTAGATAAATCCTGTGGGCCTCAACAACGGACGTCCGAAATTATCCATGTCTGACCAGAATTTTGAGCTTCATGCAATGAACGGAGTGGATTTCTCAGAACGACAGTGAAGTGGGCCCCACCATCAGCACAACGCACAGGTGCGCAGGCCCTGTTACAGCGGGTACAAGACCCGGCTGATCCGGGCCGTTTTATGGACACAGCCAAGATTGGTCCGCTGATCTGGACCGTTTAAATCAGAGCAGAGGGAGGGCCAATTGTGTCCATGAAGACCGGAAGAATGCCCGTGAAACAGGGAGTCAGTTCCGGGCACGAGATTCCTGCTGTTTCGGTTACGCAAGACAGCTAGCTGGGTAAACTTTGTAGCTGCTAATCTTCGCAGCTGCGTAATGAAGCTTCCGCAACAATGTTACAGCAGCTCCGCACAAGGATCTTGGTGGGCCAGGAAGCAATGATCAATGATCCAAACCGTTCGAGAGAACAGATTGAATGCAAGAAACGCTAGGAGCTAAATTGCTGTTAAAAAATATAGAGACTCGGTTGCTGCTTGAACACCGCATTTTGGGACTATCAGAGACAGAAAGATGACCCATCAAAGGACCAACTTGGTGTAGATTGAAGGATTACTCGCCGCTCAGAAAGGAAAGCGGACAATTTCTGGCTGTCATTTTGGCTATGTAAACAGGGTTTGTGACAGCCAACTGAGGCACGCACATTGATTGCGTGATGTCTCTCCTCCAGCCGACTTCTCCACCGTCCAAAACCGCTATAAAGAGAAAGAGGAGAAGGAGAGAAAAGGGGGGATCTGACGTGAGAGAGAGAAAGACAGGGAGAGAAGAAAGAAGTTTTTGTTTGTTTTTCTTTTTGTTATGCTTTTCTTCTCAAATTTCTGATGAGATCTAGCCCATCCATGTGTGGCTAAACCTCTTAGCTAGGGCTAAGAGGTGAAGCTTGTGGCGTGATGGAAAGATCCTACGGCTCTGATTTATGTTAGATGGAATGAATTTCTTTTGATTCTAGTTGCTTGGGAATACTTTTAGTCTTTTCTAATGATTTGTTGTGACTAACATTACAATATGTCTGTGATGGCTCTGAGTATTTCTTCTCCCTTATTTGGATTATGATTTCAGGAAATTTTGTTGTTCGCCATTGTCCCATGGACATGGTTGGATGATGGAATCCTTCCTAACACTCATACATCTTTTGATTGGTTATGGATTGGTCTAAGTTCTGTTGTTTACCTTGTCTCCTAGGCATGGATTTGTGATGGAATCATACCTAATTCTTATATCTTTCATCTATTTGAAAACTAGATCAAAAGGAAGTTCACATTGATTTTCAGGTTATATCTTCCAACTGGATGAAGATGGAACTCGAAGTCCAATTGAGTTCATGAATCGACCATAGATCTCCCTGATCTCTACAAGTGGATCCTCTGAATCCCTAGTTTCCCTCTCTCTGAATTCTTTAAGTTTAGATTAATATTTCACCATTATTCCTCAAATCATAATTGGTTTAGATTTCATCTTAGCCTAGTTCTAGATCTAGTTATTTTCAGATAACGTACAGGTTTCAATCCCTGTGGATTCGACCTCGGTCTTACCGAGTTTATTGCTACATCACAACCCTATACTTGGGGAGTGAACACGAATCGGTATAGGAATGGCCGAAATACCCGGTTCATCAGGTCCATGAACACGGCCGGTGTGTTCGTAAGGCCGAACGACATCACTAGAAACTCGTAGTGCCCAAAGCACGTCCTGAAAGCTGTCTTCTGCACGTCATCATCTCTGACGTGCAACTGGTGGTACCCCAACTGCAGATCAATCTTCGAAAAATACTTCGCCCCCTTCAACTGATCAAACAGATCATCTATCCTGGGCAACGGATACTTGTTCCTCACTGTGACCTGGTTCAACCTACGGTAATCAATACATAACCGTAGTGACCCGTCCTTCTTCTTCACAAATAGTACAGGTGCTCCCCAAGGAGACACACTAGGTCGTATGAAACCCTTTTCTACTAGCTCGTCAATCTGTCTCCGCAGTTCCTCCATCTCACATGGAGGCATACGATAAGTCGACAAGGAGATAGGTGTCGCACCAGGCGTAAGATCAATGGTGAAGTCGATCTCGCGCCGATGTGGCAAACCAGGAATCGTCTTAAACACATCTGTAAACTCCCGAACCACCAGCGTATCTTCTAATGTCGGACCATCAATCAGCGCTAACAAAACAGTATAACACTCAACACGGCAGGGCCAACTGACCTGCACTGGAAACGTGAAAGTTGTGCCGTCAGATCCGTAGGCCGTCACGACCCGAGTATCACAATCTATCTCAGCCCTCATCTTAGTGAGCCAGTTCATACCGATGATAACGTCGTAGTGCCATAGCGGAGCAACAATGATGTCGATGAGCACTGTCCTGCTACCCAAATCCACGAAGCAACCCTCACATACCCGTGCGACATCCGAAAAAGTCCCAGTGGTCGTAGTGAGTCTCACTACCAGAAAAATGGGCAAAGGCTACGGACTAAATCCGTAGCCATAGACCTATGGCTACGGATTTAGTCCGTAGCACGACCGTAGTCATAGGTGCCATAACAATAGGTCTGGAACCTATAGCTACGGATTTAATCCGTAGCTATAGGTCAAAATGGCCACGGATTTAATCCGTAGCAATTATGTCCGTAGCTATAGGTCGCAACAGCTACGGATTTAATCACCACCGCTACGTATTTAATCCGTAGCTATATCTGGCAACCGCTACGGATCTAAGCCGTAGCAATTATATCCGTAGCTGTAGGTTACCATAGCTACGGACACTACCAGAAAAATGGACAAAGGTTACGGATTAAATCCGTAGCCATAGATATGTGGCTACGGATCTAGGCCGTAGCACTAACGTAGTCGTAGGCCCCGAAACAATAGGTTTGGAACCTATAGCTACGGATTTAATCCGTTATGTGTCAACAGCTACGGATATGATCCGTAACAATAACTACCAGAAACTGGCAAAGGCTACAGACCAAATCTGTACCAGAGATCTATGGCTACGGTTTTAATCCGTAGCACTTTCGTACTCATTGGCGCGATGCAACCTATGGCTACAGATTTAATCCGTAGCTATATATTCCAATAGCTCCGGTTATAATCCGTAGCAAAATATTAATAGTTCTTACCAATATGCCAAATTTAAGGCTACACCTGTCAGATTAGTGGCTACGGTCAGTATCCGTAGCTATTTTGGACATTAAAAAATTTTATATTATCATTTGTGAACCATCATAGACATGTGAACCAGCGCCGCGTAAGTAGGTATACTGATATAACACATCTTCGACCGTATATCAGGTCGCAAACCCCCAGAAAATCGACGTATCCGCATCTGCTTGTCAACAAGGATAGTCGGGACAAAGCGGCCCAACTCGGTGAAGCGATGCTTGTACTCTGTGACTGTCATGCCTCCCTGCCTGAGGCATAGAAACTTATCCTCCCGCTCGTGTCTGTAGGTCTGCGGGTAATACTTCTCGTGGAACCGGAACTCAAATGCCTCCCAAGTCCACACATAGTTCTCTACGACAGACCGCAGCACGCTGTCCCACCACAAACTGGCCTCCCTCTCGAACATGAAAGTGGCCAATTCGACCTGCTCTGCCTCAGTACAGTGCAGCATCTGAAGCATCTTGGAGATGCGGTCCAGCCAAAACTCAGCCTCCTTGGGTCTGTGAGAACCCATGAATGTGGGAGGCCTCAAGCACTGAAATCGCTCGAGTAGGCCGCGTGTACCGACATCTCCAGTAGGGGGTACATAAGGCGCAGGGGGAGGTGTAGCCTCAGCCTGAGCAGGAGGCTCTGCGGTCTCTGGCTGTGTAGATGGTGAAGGTGAAGCCGCACTGCCACCCTGAGCCGATAAAACTGCGAGAAGCCGTTGATGCTGCTGCTGCATCAGCATCATCATCTGCTCAAATCTGTCAGGAGGTGGAGCAGCCTGTGGGTCATGCTGTGAAGATAAGGATGCCCGGTGCTGCTCGCGAACCGGGGGTGTATAAGGTGGTAGTCCACCAGCAGGACCAGCAGGAGGCTGATCAGAGTCGGAACCCTGGCCCGTAGGACCACCCTTGCGGGAAGGAGTCTGGTCCATAGAGTCAGTAAGCAAGAGGGGTGCCGTGCTCCGTGTATACTGCCGCGGCATGCCCTATACAACATAGGGTGCAACTTATGTGAGATAAATCATAGCAACACATTATTTAAGCACTTAAAGCATTCCACACATCTCAGAGCAAAAGAGGCTGCATGCTTTTCATTTACCCAAAATTGTCATAATACATGGAATACAAAGATACATGAATCATGACAGAAATTACATGCAAGCCAATTACATCCACAACATCAAACACTTAAAACATATTACTGATTACTAGATCATCAACATGAAAACATAAACCGCCTAATGCGGTAACAAAAAACAACCACAAACAACAACTTGGATGACTAGGCATCCGAGTCAGGCGATGGAGGAGGGGCATTCTTGTCCTGTAGACAACACAGGATGGCCTTCAAGGTGCGAGACACATTGCTGAGCTTGGTTCGAACCCGCCCGACTTCCTGTTGCAGGGCGACTTGGCCCTCCTCAAGACGGGCTAAACGTGCATGTATGGCAGCCCGATCCATGTCCTGCCCCTGAGCCACAGGAGATGAACTCTCCTCTGTGTCCTGGGCCTCAGGTTCCTCTTCTTCTTCTTCAGCTTCACTCTCATCTTCACTCTTGTCTTCTTCGCTCTCAATCTCATCCTCACTCTCCACATGTCGGGCCCGTTGTCGCCGTGCCCCAAGTTTCATCTGCTTGAGAGTATTCTCGTCGATTTGGTGGATCGGTGCTGCCCTTTCCACCCCCAGACTATAGTCATACTCCCGTGCAATCCTGCATATGAGTCGGCCAAAGGGAAGCGAATCAGAGCTCCTGGTGGAGCGTGCAATACCCACAATCTGTCGCAACACGAATGTAGGCACACACAAGTTTGCCCCCTGCCCCACTTGGTACAAAAAGTCAACCATGAGTCGCGTGCACTTGCTGCGATTACAGTGTCTAGGGTAGAGGTTGTACGTGAAGATGTGATGTAGCAGGCGAAAGTCGTCTGACATGTGGGACGCTAGCAGGCTTTTGTTCGGCTGCCACTCAGCTAGTCGGCCACCACAAAGGTAACGTGTGCGACGATCCCTTTCACGTCAGAGCATCCCCAGATTCTGTTCGCTAGCATGTATGTCACCAAGGGGCATATTCATAAGCCGCACGATCACCCTCACATCAATGGTGACAAACAGATCCACCCCAACTAAGAACCGGAACTGTAAGGGTTCTAGTGTAGGCACACACACGAATTTGGCGTAGAAGGCTCGGACAGTACCAGGATTGGCGCGACCTCTGACCTCAAATAGCGGACCCCAGAGGGCCGCCTCCACTTGCTCGAATAAATAGTATTCCCCGAAGAGTCATCCATCCACCTGGGCTTCAAAGAGAACCCTGCGGTCCTCATAGACTCCATGAGGCAGTGCCGCCAACTGTGCCCGTTCAGCAGGGATACGGGGATCGAGGTCCCGTTTCGTTCGAAACTCCCGGGCAAAGCTCGAGCTAGCGGCGGTGTCTCTCTGCCGCCTTGATCGTGTAGGGTGTTGAGACTCAAATATTGCATAATTTTCCCCATTTATATCTTGGTTTTATGAACATGAATCCGCTTAATATTCTATTTTACTCATATATGTGTTGCAAGGTGAATTTAAGTGTTTGGATTGAAAAATGATGTTAAAAGCATGATTTTGATGCTCAAGAATTACCAAAGCAAGGGATTGATCTTAGGAGACCAAGATTGAAGAATTCGCATGCCAAAGATCTAAGAAAACCAAGTGAAGAATGAAGAGAATCGAAGATTTGAAGTGAAGAATCCTGAAATCGTCCTGAAAAAGTGTATTATGAAGCTGTAAAGTTTATTTTGAGAAACTGCTTAGCAGGAAGTCTGTTTTAAACGAACTATGCAGCGAGAAGTCTATTTTGGGAAAATATGTATATTTGATGCGATTTTTAGGGTTTTTCAAATTTGTACGAAAATCGGAGGTCCCTACTTATAAATAGGGCTTCCTAGGGCATTCTAAAACATTATTATTCAAGGCATTCAAGAGCAAGGTTTAGGGTTTTTAAAGAGTTTTTAGTTTTATTAAAGCTTTATAAGTTGTTTTGTTTAGATTTTTCTATTTGCATTTTTCTTTCTTTATTTCTTGTTGCTTTTTATTTCTGCAATTTAATTATGTTTTTCTAAGTTCCTTCTATCCCAAGCTAAAAGGGAAGCACATGAGTTTAATGTTTCTTTAAGATTATGATGATTGATTGTTTTAATGATGAGAAAAATGGTGTATGCATGTTATCTATTATTTAGGTTTTGTTTTTTTATCCTCTTATGAGATCCATATGTTTCCATCATATGAGATTCACATTGATGGATAGGCTTACCCTAGGTCAATCAGATTTCCTAGATAGGAGAGGTTCTCAACCTGTTATATTTCTTTGTATTCATTATCCTATAGATATTGAATACTTAAAATCACTGACGCTTGAGAATATATGTCAATGGTGCAAATCCATGATTTTCTAATTTTTTATATCATTTATTAAAATATTTAAACTGTTTTATTTTCCAATTAGGCTGACCATAGTGATCAGATCCTAGTTGTGTTATCCAAGTTATCATGATTTTGGAACATTAACGTATGTGTGGAACTTTGAAGCTTGGGTGTTATTTTATTCAATTGAATTACATCCATTCAAAAATCCCAAAATCAAATCATCAGATTAATTTTTATTACTTAGTTTATTTTGCGTTTGATTTTTTTTCTTCTCACAATTCATCTCCCTGTGGGATCGACCCCGTATTCACGGGATACTACTTACGAACCTCTACACTTGGAGGCAAGCAAACATAGGGCGACTAGGCCCAGCCTCATCAGCGGTGCTCTTCCTCTTACCCATACAAGAGAGGATGGTGGAGATGGAGAAAATGGCCGAAATAATTTCGAGAAAGGCCATGGAAAATGAAGGGAAAAAAAGAGAAGGGGCCGACTTCTTTGGTTCTCCACGAACAACTGCCCCAACAGGTGTTGAAGATGCCCAAAAGACAGGGAATGAAGAAAGAATGGAGAGAACAGGTGGGTAAGCTCACACGAGTTTTGAGCTCCAAGTGGGTGTGTGGGGTCCAAATGAGAGAAACGAAGAGGGAAAGGAGAGGAGGGCTGCAATGCACGATGGGAGTGGGTAGGCTGTGGTCGAAATCAGTAGGGAGGACGATCGAGAGGGTGATTTGCGAGAGAGGGCAACAATGCATGAGAGAAAAACGGCTTGGAGAGGACGTTTGTGAAGGAGGTGTGGTTTTGGGTGATGGGAATGGGACGGGATGGGTACCAGGGGGTTTATAAGACCCCCAAAGATGACCGGCCCAAGCCGCTGGCCCAGCCCAGTCAGGAAAGTGGTGAGGCCTCGCCGACCGGGAGAGGGCCTCGCCGAAATTTTTTTTGTTTTTGAAAGGGGGGCCCCACGGACATGTTCCTCCAGTCCCCTAGGCCCCAAAAAACACTGGGTCCCACCCTGGGTACCCCTGGATTAGCGTGGGTAGGCCCCCGACCCTGATTCGCTCTATTTCGGGTACTTTCGGACACATACTGACATTTGCAGATTTTTGACTGATGGGATAAGGTGTATTGTGATCTAGACACGTCAATAGACGGTCTAGAAGTGATTTGGGATCGATACGTGCGGTCGGGATCGAGTACGAACTCGATCAAAATGCCTATTTTCGATGAACTTCGCCAAATGGCGAAATCGGGAAAACCTAGGACTGTTTCTATATTTTTCTCGCACCCTCCTAAGTTGTAATGTGTCAGCGTACGTCGTGGGAACATAACTCAGGTCTGGTTTAATCAAAATCATGCTCTGATACCAACTTGTAACGCCCTGAAAATCGAGGGTCGAGTATAACTCAACTCCCGAGTTCCAACGCATCACTTATGTAACATAAATAATGATGATTAAATGTTGTCTGTGTTAGAGCAATAAACATGAGTGAGATTATACCAAAACAGTAATTCATACTCCAGATCAATTGTATAAAGGCAAGCGGAAGACTGAACTGTGTATATATGTAGATAAAAGAAAAACAAAATCATTTCCTTCTCCGGAGTATGAACCCATCTGAGTCATCATATACATATATCTATTTAATGTTTCAAAAAGTCAAAAATACATCTAAGGATGTAATCCCAGCAAATCCCGTCGATCCGGCAGTCTAGTCGAAGCCGCCAGCATACTGCATATATGAGAACTCATCCTGGTCTTCATCGTAGTCAAGCTCCGCCTCCTGAGTCGTCAGCTCGTCTAAACCTGAGACAGAGTTTGGTTGGTGTGCACAACACCGTCCCGTAACGTGGGAGTGAGTAGCTAACTCAGTGGAACAATAAGGCATAAGTTATCATGTTATCAATTTAGTCAAGCAGTAATGATAAACCAGAAAAATCAAACATTCCTAACTACTCTTATTAATGCAAGTATGAATATAGTCATAATGGATGCCCTCACCATACCCTCCCTCGTGCGACACCATCTTACGTTCGCGGCATACTTTCATCCCTCAGTGCTCTACATCTTTCAGACACATGCAATGCATGATGAGCATGATTACCGAGTTGTTATTAGTCCATTTCAAACAGCAGGATTGGGAAACTAAGGTACCTCCCTTGTATCATTCCTAAACATGATCCAGTCTAGGGTCGTCAGTCCTAGTTAATTCAGACGATGGTGTGGTTTCTAGGTCACTGTAAAGGCTGCCAGGGCTGTTACGCACAAAGGTTACACCACTCCCCCATCACCTCTTTAACGATTCATCACTATACAGAAACAGGCCTAGTTCATACTCTATATACTGCGACAAAACTCTAAGGCTCACCGCGATTTCAAAGTATGCTCGAGGTCACTACAAAGGGCTGTCAGGGCTGTTACGCACAAAGGTTACACTGTTCCCCCATCACCTTATCAATGCAGGCCGACAGCACGAATATAGTATCCCATACCACCATAATCGGCTCACGAGTCTGGTTGCTCACTGGTCACTACGGGAAGGCACGTGGCCCCAGCGTAGGCTGACAGCTCGACCACGGTGTCCCATACTACCATGTCAGGCTTATGAGTCCTAGCGGATCAAGGTACCATGGTTAACGGGATTCCACTAGTAAGTTTGGTACCCTAGGTTCAAGCGGTAGCGACCAAACATGGTGAACATACATTAGGCATATCGGGTTACTTGACGAGCCTGACTAGCTCGAGCGCACAACAAGTTGAATGATATGAAGCGCAAAAGCACTTCGTGTGGCCAACCACTATCGCCAACCGAAGTACGACTCGGGTTCGTCGAACACATCTCACGTGGCGACATGAATCTCAACCACGATCTCAAGTCTGGTACCAAATGTCTAGACTATAGACATAGTCCCAAACTCAATCCATCCTTACTCATAGCATGTGGTGTAAAGCATAATAAACAAAGCGATTCAAGTATGTTAACAAGTATGTCATAAAGCATGTTATAAAATATGTTACAAAGCATGTTATAAAGCATATTATAAAGCACTATACAAATAGGGATACAAACACATATATTTCCTAAGTGGTTAGAGTAAACAACCACATGGAGGAAATCATACATGTCTCTAAGGTAGTTGAGAACCCCATCTCAACACCTACCTAAGGCACTAACATCTAAGCACTTACTCTCACAAGCATTTTCACAAACACTTAGAGTACACTATTTCAACATACATGTTGTATGTTAGTAGAATATGCATTAGGGTTATCCTTTCGCCAAGCGAGTATTTTATCCATGTATATCATATTCATACAGCAAATAGTCATGGCAAACACCTCTCCAAATTATATACATATACGGTACTTTCTACAATACACTATTTCTACATACATAGTGTATATTAGCAAACATGTATTATGGCGAATCCTTTCGCCAAATAAGTATTTTATCCATATACCATATATTCATACAACAAATAATCATTGCAAACACATTTCCAAAATTTATACGTATATGGTATTTCTACGTATACCTAGAGTATGTAAAATTCCATATTCTACATCTTTAATCGAAATGGAAAACAGATAGCACTTTGTACATGTGCAATTACATGCAGATCATGAAAATATCATTATCTGACATTGAAAGCGTTGAAAACTGTAACCTATACACCTAAAGTCCTCACCTTACACCGTAGAATCGCAACGGATTAGCTAGGTTTGCCAAGTTTCCGTATTCGGCAGTTTAGTAGCTTAAGGGATGAAATAAGTTAGCTATTTCATAACCTACAACCTTCACACCCCAAAATAGATTTAGGGTTAGGGTTTCTTACCTTAAAACGAAGTCGGTATCGCCGGGAAAGCGGCAAGAACGGAGTGGTGGAACTAGGGTAGAGGCAGGAACATAACAGGGAGATTCTCCACTTCTCTCACACTTTCTCTCTCTTTTCTCACTTCTCTCTCTAGGGTTTTTTCTCAAATTCGTATGGCTGTGAGAGGGGGTTCTAAGGTCCTTATATAGCCTAAAAACTCTCTGAAATAGACTTAAGATCAAGGTATACTTAGGTTATAACCAAAGCGGCGTTCTTTCAGCTCAACGGAGGATTTCTGGCGGGCCTCCTTGAGCCAAAAGTCGGACTTAAGCTCACCGACCATGGATCCAGGTAAAGTTAAGTTTTCGTTTCAGTCGGATTTCCAGATCACGCGTGACGGACCAGTTTCAGTTCAACGGTCAGCGGGTCTCGATCCGAAATTCCAAGTACATGTAAATGTTTGTGAAATTTTTTCTGATCCGAGGGTGTATTTGGGTCAGATTCTGACGGTCTGGTTGCTTATAAAATGCCCGCAAGCGACACGTACCAGATCACTATTCAAGATATTTATTTTGTAAAGAAAACTAGAGTTTTCACACTCTCTCGCTCCGGACTCGAGCGAACAGTCGTGGAACATTGTCTGGATTTGATTTCCGAGATGATTGTCAAGCCCAGCGAGGCGGTCCTAAGTCCTTAACGTCGTAGTGTTCGGACTCCCGATGTGCGGTCTAGACTTGATATGGAGTTTCAATTTGTTCCCGAGAGTAGTCGGGTAATGAGTTTGATCCTAGACTTTAGGGTAACCTAGCGTCAATGATTCTACAAGTTTTGGGTCTTGCAGATCGTATTTAAAGCGATTCCAACGGATTTCATGGCTAATCTAGTTTAGCACTTAGTTAACTTTGTCAAATTTCTAAAGGATTTAATCCTAAGTGATTTTTTGTCGAGGTGGTACTCGAGCCACAGTACGGAAATTTTCAAGTCGTTACACAAACTGAAAATTCAGCGGGACAAATTAGAAATTGAGCGGGGCAAACTGAAAATTCAGCGGGACAAACTAGAAATTGAGCGGGGCAAACTAGAAAATTGAGTGGGGCAAACTAAAAATTCAGCGGGGCAAACTGAAAATTCAGCGAGGCAAACTAGAAATTGAGCAGGGCAAACTAGAAATTGAGCGGGGCAAATCGAAAAATCAGCTGGGCAAACTAGAAATTGATCGGGGCAAACTAGAAATTGAATGGGGCAAACTGAAAATTGAGCGGGGTGAACTAGAAATTTAGCTATGCAAGCAAACAGGAAATCGAGCGAGGCAAACATGAAATTGAGCGAGGCAAACATGAAATTAAGCGAGGCAAATTGAAAATTGAGCAAGCATAGCATGAAATTGAGATGGGATAACATTAAATTAAGTGAGCATAACATGATATTGAGTTGGGCAAACATTAAATCGAGCGAGCATAGCATGATATTGAGCTCGACAAACATTAAATCGAGCGAGCATAGTATGATATTGAGCTGGGCAAATATTAAATTGAGTGAGCCTTGCATGGAATTTATCGAGCCAAACATTAAATTGACCTTACCTACCATGAAATTAAGCTGGACAAACATTAAATTGAGCGATCCTAGCATGAAATTGAGCAGGGTAAACATGAAATTAAGCGAGCCTAGCATGAAATCGAGTGAGCCCTAACATGGAATTGAGTGAGCTTCAAATGGAATTGAGTGAGTTTCATATGAATTTGACTGATCAACGCATAAAATTAACTAAGCCTAACACATGAAATTGACTAAGCCTAACACATGCGCATCAACTTGCATTAAATTAACCTTAGCTAACATGAAATAACTCCCCCATGAAATTCAGCAATCCTAACATGGAATTGACCGAACTTCGCATGCGATGCAATTGTACGAGCCTATCATTTTTTAAAAAATTTGTACCTTCGACTACTGTAGTACTAATCAAATGCAAGTTGAAGAAAGGCGCTTTGGAATGAGAGAATATTTTGAACCTTTTCAAGGATTGCAGATGCAACCAGTTTGTAGGATTTCACGTGACCCTAGCCAAGATGGAAAATGGCAAATGTAGAATGATAATATGTAGATGATAAACGGAGATTCCAATAAGGAAAATGAGAAGAAAAACGTGTGCGTGGGTTTTTTCGTTGCAAGGGAGTGAAAGGCAGGTATTTCCAAAATGAAGAGCGTGGATTTTTCGTTAAAGCAGTGAAGGCAACCGCAGTGAAGAGCAAGGGTATTTTCGTCCTCAACTGCTTTGACCGTACGTGCAAAGTATAAGTTGGAGCGAAGAAAGCATGAAAATTCACGCGAGGCAAGCTAGAAATTGAGGGAGGGAACCTATAAATTGAGCGGGGCAAACATGAAATTCAGCGAGGGAAACATGAAATTGAGCGAGGCAAGAATTTCAATGAACTTGAAATGCGATTGAACTAGCCAAACATCAAATTCATGTATTACTTGGAGAATTCAACCAATCATGAACCGGGAATGTCGAGAACAACTTGAGCATATTGTCAAGAAGTAGGTCAAATAGACCAAGAACTCTTGAAATTTGAAATCATTTTGATCAGTATGCTTTTATCGTGCTGAGTTAACTGATTTGGGCCCACCTTGACTTGAATGTACGTGGACTATCCACGACATTCATCCGTTTTTCCATCTATATTAAGGGTTTGAGCCCAAAATTGTAGCATATCCAAATATCAGGTGGATCATATGAAAGGAAACAGTGATTCAACCGTAGAAAGCTTGCTACGGAAGCAGATTGCGTAGTGAGTAACTCACTATGCTTAGCGTACTAAGTAAACCCCGTGAGGTCTACCATCATTGATATATTTTATCCGCTCCGTCAATCCATTTTAAAAGATAATTTTATGACTTTAGCCCAAAAATCTAAATATACCCAATGTTCAAATGGACCATACCACATGAAAATTTGAATTGAACTTCTACTATTGAAAATTTCTTAGGGGCCAAAGAAGTTTTGGATCAAGCTTAAAATTGTATTTTCTATTCATCCATGTCTGTATGATCTTATGAACAGGTTTGATAACAAACAAACATCACTGTTGGGCCTAGTATGGTTTCAACGGTGGAAATCATTATCCTCACTGTTTCCCGTGGTATGATCCACTTGATCTTTTGATATGCTTCAATTTTGGACTCAACCCCTTAAATTAGATGGAAAAACGGATCGACGACGTGGATAGACTACTTACATTCAAGGTGGGCCCAACTGAGCTTACTCAGTACGATAGGAGAGTACTGAGTAACTCAATACGCAATCTGATTTCGCTTGCTATGCCCCACAATGATGTTTTATTTGTAATCCATCATGTTCATCGAATGATGTATACATAGATGAACCAAAAGCCCAGATGCAAGCTTCATGCAACAGGCAATATATTTAAATATACCTGTGGTGCGTGCTTTCTTCAGTAGACTGGCCATTTTCAGAAAATGAGAAAATGCTAATGTATGGAAAGGATGCAATCCAATGGGAGAATTGTGCGATCCGGTGGAGGGATTTTCATGCTGGAGAAAATGGATTTTTTGTCTTTCTTAGTGGAAATGGAGTGAGGAAGGGGGGTGAAAGCAAAGCAATGGCAGTGAAAAGGAGGGGTATTTTCGTCCTCAAATTCGCTGTCCGTACGTGCAAGGTCTAAGTTGGTATGTTAAGTTTCGTATGCCTCATATAAAAAACAATGGACAAAAGGTGACGTCTACGTGGTAAATTTCTCTATTTTTTAAAAAACCATTTTCTACCCGCAGATGATTAAAAGCATATGGACGATCTATTTTGGTTAGATACGTAGGGAGATGATAAGCACTACCATATTCAGGTTCTACGGCTGCTGGGAGTCCTTGTGGTAGGTGTTTTGATTGTGCACGTGTAACCTAACGCCATCTGTACCAAATCCAAATCTAGGGCTCTCAATGGGCCAGGCCTAGGTCTGTACAAGTTCAACCCGCAAAGAAAATAGACCCGAGCTTGGCTCGTGATGATTAGCCCAAGCCGGAGCCGGGCCCGAGGCCGTACACTTTTCTGCAAGATCGGGGCTGTTCGTTTAGGTGTGCCCCATCATGCATGAATATGACAAAACGCCCTTGAAATCATCCTGACGGACCAATCTGGACCATTGACAGTCCTACAACTGACTACCTGAACTGGAAGGTGGGCCCCACCATGGGCATGCATGAAATCATCGGGTAGCAATGGGTTGGGTAGGCACGTGGGTCAACTGACCCGACCCGCTTCTAAGGCGGGTCTGGGCCATGGGGGGGTAGGGCCTAGATAAAAGGGTAGGAGGTAAGGTTAAAAAATGTGGGCAATTTAAGTAAGAAAAATGATCTCCTACATGCTCTGTACTACTATTTTAAGTGGATCGATTAGTCGGGTATGGGCCAAATTTATTGGACCGTTTTATACATCAGTCGGGCTTGGGCTGACCCGACCCGATTTTAACCTGATCCATTACAAAGATCAGTCATCTATTCAGTTATTCAGCTATTCTACAAATGGTCCACCTGATGAATAATCAAGATCGTGCTAACTTGACGTAGGTGAGCCCATTCATTACAAAATCCACTTTAATGGAAGATATTGAAATTCTAGAGGCAACCTTGAGAAATGGACGGACGGTGACCATCCACCAAGGGCAAAGGTGGCAATGCGCCATGTGCATGACATGATAGCCAGCCCAAAGGTGGGTCCCGCCGTGAAGAATCGCATCAAGAAAAAAAATCGGGCCAGTCCACTCATCTAGTGGGCCCCGTCTGATTCTGCAAATCCATTAGGGCTGAAAGTTGGGCGGGTTCAACCCGACCGACATCGGGTTCAGTCTCGGGCTTGAGCTATACAAACACCAACCTGATAAAACTTGGGTCAGGCTCAGGTTCAATATATAAGTTACTTATAAATTATAATTGAGTGTGGATCGTATGTGTTGAAGGCACAGGAAATTCCAATGTCATCGGGTTTCATTGGTCCTGGTCCACGTCATTTCTGCTGACTCAAGCTAACAAGATACGCCAGATTCTCTCCCCCAAATAGATTAGGTGCTGCACAACACAGTTTTAAAGGAGTTGTCCTGTATTTTAGCTTGTTTGTTAAAAAACGATATATATATATTATATATATATATATATATATATATATATATATATATATATAAAAATCATAGGTACAAAAAATAAGACTGTATTAAAAATAATAGACTAATGTAACAACAAAAATATTAGCATGTATCCACCGGACCAACTCAACCAACCCAACTGAGCCCGCTTGGTTGGGCTTGGGTTGAGAATTCCCAACCCGAGGTTGGGTTGGATTGGGTTAGGGTTGAGGTATAGGAACCTTGTGTTGGGCTAGGGTCGAGCACCAACCCGACCCAACCTGCCCGACTTTCAGCCCTAACGTCCAATGCTCCGTTTGGTGAGCAGATCAGACCATGTTCGTCCATATGATATTGACCATGGGGCCAAACTTTTGGACGGCTCTGATGCCATACATATGACACATTGTGACATGTGCATGTAAACATTAGTCACCATTGAGTAGTAAACTAACAGATATAGAGTGGTAATTCACCCCATGCTTCATGTTTGCAATCCACAACATCCAGTGGGAAACACCCACAGCAAAGCTTCTCTATAGGTGAAATTTATCACCACCAGATTAAGATGTACAGCGATGGGAAGAGTCACCTGTGGCCACTACAAAAGGGCGGGCTGTGAATTGAGGGAGGCCCTGATTCTATTCCCCTCCCCCTCGACGCGCCGGGGGGGCTGTGTTCTCAATCGGCGACACCTCGCTACAAACTGCTCCTCTACTGACACTCGGGTTCTATGATAGAGGACCTATGGCGTATTGCTTAGCACAAGGCTCCTCGACGCGCCGGAGCGGCTATGCCCCCCCCCCCCCCCCCCCCCCCCCCCATGCTTCAACTTCTGATGAGGGGAGATCAAGTGGGCCCCACATATCCCCATCACCATCCCATCTTTATTGGAGGCGATCATACACACCCCATCATGACCACTCACTGTGGTCGTTTCGCACTGGATCATTCTTCTTTCTTCAAAGGCCTGCTCAAAATTAACACGACATGATTCAAGAAATCAAACAAAAATGAACTATTCACCCAAAAGGATAAAAGGAAAGGCCAACCTCAATCAGGCACCCTTGATATCACATTCCTTTCTCATGGCCCACCACTAAGAAACCACGTAGCTTATCTCTCTCCAAACGTCTACCGCCCAAAGCTCCCTTCCACCTTGCATTAACCAACTTCTCCAATCTTGGCCATAGCTCTCCCAGATTAATAAAATGGAGAATAAGTTGACGTTTTTCCTCTTCCGATGCGGGCAACCATTGTCTTCTTCTTCATCACCCATCACCCTGTTCCCAAGTGGTATAAGATCAGCGCTGACAAGATATCGACCCACATGTCGGGCACACCGGGTAGGCACCAGTGCATGCAATCCTGGCCCCAGATCGCCACCGCATCCTTCTTACCTAACCAAATTGCTGGATGAGCATCGGCTCTGAATTCACTCAGGTGGGTCAGATCAAAAACTGAATATCCGTGCCCCGTACTGCCCGTTCAA
Source organism: Magnolia officinalis (assembly GCA_021015155.1). Classification (NCBI taxonomy): domain Eukaryota; kingdom Viridiplantae; phylum Streptophyta; class Magnoliopsida; order Magnoliales; family Magnoliaceae; genus Magnolia; species Magnolia officinalis. The sequence continues at coordinate 83,971,792 of JAJHSJ010000002.1, read as the reverse complement.
TCAGACGATTCACTTCTCTCGCCTCCCTGTTAACTCCTCTGTTCTTGGGATCGAACCAAGCATTGAGCTGTCCAGATATCCGTTCAGTATTTCTAGTTAATTCAACAACAGTTTTCAACTGGAAGACTGTTTATACCCCTCCTTTCTCGACACAAACACCATTTTCTACATTTGTTAATGGAATAGCTTGTATGATAGCGTAGTTGAAAGGGTGTATCACACATAAGGGCATGGCTTCGGTGGATCCCCGGATCCACCGAGGTCCGTGGGGCTCACAGTGATGTATGTGCCTTAAAATCCACACCGCCCAACCATTTTGACAGCTCATTTTAGGGCATGATCCAAAAACTGAAATTGACCCAAATCCTAGATGGACTACACAGGAAACAGTCGTGATTGAATCCCCACCATTAAAAACTTCATGGATTCCACCGGAAAGCTTATTTTCCATCCGACATGTTGATAAGGTCACAAAGACCTAGATGAAGAGAGCTCACAAATATCATCTTGATCCAAAGCTTTTGTGGCCCACAAAAAGTTTTTAATTGTCAATTACACTGTTTCCTGTAATATGGTCCATCTGAGATTTGGATTTGCTTCATTTTTTTGGATCATGCCCTAAAATGAGCTTTCAATATGGATAGATGGTGTGGATGTAGTCACATACATCATGGTGGGCCCCACAGTCAGAAGCTGCCCCCCACACATAAAGGGTGGTTCTGCGTATCAAGTTCTATTTAACCAGAGAAACCTGAAGAGGGTTCTAATGCATTAGAATGGGTAGTGTCTTCATGTGGCCAGTCCTCGCAAATGGGACTCATTGTTCAGTGATCCAATTTTTTTTTAATCTGATTCCAGATTGGAAGATCCTAGCAATCGTATCTTTTTTGGCCCTCTCTCCAAATTGTTGCTGTATCTATTTTCCTTAGCGTCTTTTTGTGGAAAATGATCAAAGAGTTAGGATATTCCAATCTGGGGAGTCTTGGGTTCCGCTCCATGTTGGGGGCCCACCAAATTGACAGCCTAGATCGTCAACCAGTTGGGCCATGCTGTACAGGCTGTGAGCATTGAGACTATACAAATTCCCCAATGCATCAGGACTCCATAATTCTTCACTAATGGAGGAGCATATCTAAAATTAAGTGAGACGATCTGTCCATACCTGGCCTTCTTCAATAGGCTCGTCGAACAAGCAACTTCCGTTTTGATTCCAATCCCCACCGTAGAAATGCCTCGGGGACTGCGTCCGCCAAAACTTGACGGTCCCATGAGGGACTTCTCTTCCTATGTAAGACACCATGCTGTTTAGGACAACTTGTCCCTCAAATATCCCAAGTGGGGGAAGAATAGGTTTTCCTTCCTTGTAGAATACAAGCGGCGTCTCTTTTGGAAATTTATCAAGGCCCCACCTGAATTCCAACCAACAGTATCAACAGTTTATTTCTCTAATGGCATCCAAAACATAGACTTTAGGCACGAGCAAGAGATTGTAAGAGGCGATTTCGATGGGCATATAGAGGCATGCTCCAGTGGTACCGGTACCACTGTAACCTCACGGCGGTGCCTGACAGATGTGGGGCTGACTGATGTGTTCATGGAATCCAACCCATCCATCATATATGTAAGCCACCAAAAATCAGCCCAACACAAAGCTCGGGTGGGCCATAGAACATGGAACAAGTTGAGAGGGAATGCCCACAGTTTATTAGAGTGGGGTCCTACTGTGTAGTATGTATAGAATCAGTCCATTCAGACCCTTCACCCATGCCAGATGAAGGGTCAAGCCAAAAATCAGGCAGTTTTACGACACAGGTGTGTCCCTGTGAAATTCAAGTGTGAGCATTTTTTTCGGATTGGGCTGAGTATTGGGCCTTAAGGGTTTTTGGAGGTCATGCATCTGATAGATGAGTTGGATGGTGTGACTACATCATGTGGGCCCCACATCTGGCCATTAACACCCTAAAGTTATGGGTGTACCAGTACCACTAGAGCGCACGCCGGGCATAAAATGCTCATGAGAATTAAGTTTCACTAGTAATCCAAGAAATTTACCAATAGAACTTCTCTCTACAAAGAAATATTTGCTCTATGGGCCCAGTCAGGATCGAAAGGCAGAGAATAGAGCTTCAGACTTTCAAGGCTATATAAAATAGGTACAAGCTTCAGGCCCAGTTGGGATTGGAGGCTAAAGGATAACTTCACGGCTCACATATGACGAATTTAGAACATTTAGGAAAGCAATTTCAGGAGGTTATAATCTAATATGACATGCACTGCAGAAGAATATTTGATATCACCTACTGCATGTCGAGATCGAACGAGTTTTCAGTTTCTTAGTAAACTTTTTGACAGGTGATGGAATTTTCCAGGTTGGGCAGTTCAAGCTTCCTGACTTGAAAGGCAAAAAGAAAAGATTATTTCTTTCCCAGATAAAAATACCAGTTGTAATCAAAATTTTATGCATAGTAACTTTACTTGATAGATTCACAATGGAAGAAGCATTAAAAAACAAATAGCATTTGCCAAAATCCCCCTCTTGTGGGGGATTAAGTAATTTATTGGGGACAGAATTTCCCAGCCGTAACACATCACAAGCCGTTAGATCACATCTCACTAGAGAGAGCCCTTAATTCCAAAGGAAAACCGAGGACATCCTAATTCTTGGATACATAAAGTGAATGAGTGATTGCACACTTGTAGGGATGTCCGGACGGACTAGAAGTTACTTTAGAGGGAAGATCTCTCATGTTGCAGATATGGTATTTGCGTGGTTTTCACAGTTCGGGTGATGACAATCAAGGGAGAATCAAGGTTTACCTGGATCGTGGGTTGCTTAAGTACGTGGTACATGAACAGGTACAGGGTACACTACTCCGTCCAATATGTGGTATGCTATAATGTGAGTCGCTCCAATACATACATTAAGTGTATGCAATATAGTTTTAAATATGAATTCATTTTGCAGTTTATATATGAAATGATAATGTTATTATTATAAATCCCACATGTTTAGCATCGTATTATAACTGAATAAAAAAATTATAAATTTCTCATTTTAATATAAATTTGCATTACAACTTCATCAATAGTAAAGAGGGTAGAACAATAATTTCAGATTGCTAAAAATAGTGGTTTGGATCGCAAATAACCCGTAACCCAGATTGCGCAATTCAGAATGGAAAAACATAGGGGGTCTGGTGATTTAGGTAACATTGGGGTGAATGTTTTTTGAAGGGGGATCTCTAAGGTTGTAAAAGATAGATCTGACCCTATCACCATTCAGATGATAATTGTTGATGCAATTTCCCAGTGGACCCTCCCTAAACCCTTCGACACCTGCACACAAGAGACAAAAGAAGAAAGGAAGACCCTGGCTAATGCAGGGGACCCTCTGATGCCAAAGTCAGGGATCTGGGTCTTTGTGGAAATAGTCCAGGAGAAAAGAGTCACCAGTCTATTTGAGTTTATGAGATGCGTACCTTTCACCGTCTAGGGCCTACCCTATTTATACGAGAGGGAAGATCGCATGGTCGGATGATCTTCTCTGTTAGAAGGAAGATCACACCGTTTGAGATCTTCCCCATTTGGGACTCCTGATATGCCGGAGATCCTCCTTAGATCATGGATGTCCGAGATCTCCAGGATCCTAACCTTCTCCCGAGATCTTCGGAAGAGATCTTCGGGCCATTCGCTTTGGATAAGACCAGACGTTAGCCGGGAACCGATAAGCCCATCCGACCCTTAGGCAAAATCGGATAGTAGATAAGCCTCGGAGGCAGAAGGTAGTACTAAACTACTAGTAGGTCGGCGTTATCTCGATGTTAAATAACCCTTAGCTTCCCATGCCGTGCCTATCAACTCTTACCAAGCCGTTGTTCCGGGAAGTTCGTCAAGGGTCATGCCGACCTATGGTTAGGCCGACCTATCTTATGGTCGACCCTTCCCTGCCAGTAGTTCTCTTTCAGGTAGTTTGGCCCATTGGTTCATATTGGTTGTTGGTTCGGCCTCTTTTCGTGGACCGCCCTATTTTTCCCATAACAGTAAGCCCCCCTTACTTTTGAGTCAGTTATACAAACTCAGAAAGTAGGTCAGAAGTTATTAGGTCGAACTATTTCGCCATGAATGATGAGTATAACGGCCAGCACGGTAGTCGAGGTGTGTCAGTAATCATGTATAGTGTAGTTGAGACGGCATGTCGTGGCTCGAGACCATGTGAGCTGTCAAGCCGTCTTTTCAGTACCCGACCAACGAGAGAGTGACGCGTGGCCATTTCTCGATAACAGGGTCCGGTGATGAACCGGGTCGCGCGGCATGTCAAAATGGGGTAGTCGAGGGGGCGCCATATGGGATTCTCATTAATGGGGGTGTTTGATTGCCGCCACGTGGCTCCCCTATATAAGGAGAACCCTAATGCTTTCGAAGACCCATTTGCATCTTCTCCCCTTTTAGTCGTCTTCCTTAGCTTGTAGAGGTGATTTCCGGCAACTAGACTTAGTGACATTGCCAGTGGTCGGGCAACGTCTTTTCTCCGGTGAGCTTTGTTCTTTGACTCGCCTCCTCCCTTTTTTTTTTTCCTTCCTTATCACCATTTCCCGACAGTTGTTGGGCTAACTGCCATGTCGGATTTACCAAGCTCACGGGAGGGGATTTCCGGCAGTGACAGTGAGTCAAGTAGCCTTCGCCCGATGTCAAACCCACCGTCGCCGTTGGTGATGATGAGTGACACCGATTTCCGGGCATCACGAGCACTGGAAACGTCCTCGGCAGAGTAGCCAATTAGGGTTGAACGCGACCCGCCTGTTGAGGGGGACATAGGCGAATCTGCAGGGTAGGATGAGAAGGGTCCCGTGAGGTCGTCCCTTAATGAGACAGACCTAGCTCAGATTAGACAAGGGTACCATATACCTGAGTTGATCGAGCTTCGAGTCCTCTTGCCAGACGAGTTACCAACTCATCCTCCAGAGGGAGCAGTTGCCATCTTTCAGGTCGCCCTTCAGTGCGGCCTAAGGCTCCCTCTGTAGGAGATAGTAAGACGGGTGCTTGCTCATCTAGAGTTGGCTCCGGGACAGTTGATCCCCAATGCTTGGAGGGCGTTGATCAGCCGTTCCGTCCTTTGATCTGACCTCAAACAACCCGACCTTACCGTCAACGAGTTCCTCCATCTGTACCAAGTGAAGCCCAATAAATTTCATAAGGGATGGTACTACATCTCCGCTTGGAGAGGGACCGGAGGAAGCATGGTCACAGATGTCCCGACCTCCAATAAAAACTGGAAGGACAAGTGGTTCTGGGCTTCTGGCAGTTGGGAAGTTCTGGGCTTGTCTTTGCGTCGTGGCTTGGTTCCCACTACATTTACTGATCCAGGTCGACTTTCCTTGTACTTAGCTATTTTGCAGTCGTTTCTCAATTGATCGGTCTCTAGTGTTTTCCTGATAGTTCGTGCTTGTCTTTAATGTAGATATTCCCAAATACCCTTCTCTCCTCGGAGACGAATCTCTTGCTCAGATTCAAGGAGCGAGGTCGTTAGGAAAGGAAGATTGATCTTGGAGAAGGCTTCTCCAACCAGAGCTTTTGCTGAAATCAGGCCTTGATACCGAGCTCACAAGTAAAAACCTTTGCCGACCTGTGAGACTAGAAAAAATTTCACAAATTTGTGACTAAATCTTCTCCCATCTCGATGCAGATATGCATGAAGCTCGTCCCTTGCTGAAGCCCGTCTCCAAGCACAAGGCACCTTCTCTCGAAGAAACTGTGAGGGAGAAGAAGACGGCCTTCAAGAGAAAGGGGAGAGTCGGTCCTTCATCTCACACCTCAACTCCAGTGTTGGTTTCCATACTCAGCATTCATGGCGAAATAATTCGATGTAATAACTTCCGACCTACTTTCCGAGTCTGTATAACCGACTCGAAAGTAGGGGGCTTACTGTTATGGGAAAAATAGGGTGGTCTACGAAAGAGGTCGAACCAACAACCAACATGAACCAATGGGCCAAACTACCTGAAAGAGAACTACTGGTAGGGAAGGGCCGACCATAAGATAGGTCGGCATCATCATAGGTCGGCACGACCATAAGATAGGTCGGTCTGACCATAGGTCGAACTTCCCGGAACAACGGCTTGGTAAGAGTTGATAGGCTCAGCATAGGAAGCTAAGGGCTACTCAACATTGAGATAATACTGACCTACTAGTAGCTCAGTACTACCTTCTGCCTAGGAGGCTTATCTACTATCCGATTTTGCCTAAGGGTCGGATGGGCCTATCGGTTTCCGGCTAACGTCTGGTCTTATCTAAAGCAAACAGCTCGAAGATCTCGGGAGATAAGGTCAGGATTATGGAAATCTAGAACATCCATTATCTAAGGAGGAACTCCAGTATATCAAGAGTCTCAAACGGGAAAGATCTCCAACGGTGCGATCTTCCTTCTAATAGAAAAGATCTTCTGACCGTGTGATCTTCTCTCTCGTATAAATAGGGTAGGCCCTAGACGGTGAAAGGTACGCAACTCATAAACTCAAAAAGACTGGTGACTCTTTTCTCCTGGACCATTTCCACAAAGACCCAGATCCCTAACTTTGGCATCGGAGGGTCCCCTGCATTAGCCAGGGTCTTCCTTTCTTCTTTTGTCTCTTGTGTGCAGGTGTCGATGGGTTTAAGGAGGGTCCACTGGGAAATTGCATCAACAATAATAATGAGAGGTCTCTGGAGGAAACATCCTCAATGTGTTGCAGACACGCTTCTGCATGGATCTAGCACCATTTGGGCTATGAGGAAAATAGAGAGAGTGTCTTTCCAGAGCAGTGCAAAATGCATCAAGGGAAAGGGTTCAGGTCCTTCTATGATAGCCTCTCCTAGTTGACAATAGCATTAGAATACATACAAGTATTCTTCTGCAGTCCTCTTTGGGGAGGATCAGTGAGAATTAATCCCCGTGGTGAATACAACATAAGGTTTTAAAGTCTTCACATGCATCGATTCGATGGGGTAGCAGGCTAGCAGCCCATTGGATGGGAGCTCAGAAGCAACGTATATGAATCTTTCAAGGAAGGAATTTTCCTTATAAAGAGGATAGACGAACCACCTAGCCCTTCATGTGAGTGATGAGGATGTAATGGAAAAACCACGTGCACACATAGCTCCAAGGCATGTACTACTAGAAAACCCAAAAGGATAGTTATCCTCTTGGAAAGCCGAGTCCCTCGGGCCTTAAGCGATCCTTTCCCTCTATATCTCAATTCTAATGAAAAGAAATGTAGGCAGTTGTCCCTCTATGAAACTTTGGGAAAAAGTGATTGAGCAAAGACAAGGCATGAGATGAATGTATCAGAAAATCAGTTTGGTTCCAAGCCAGGGATGTCTACTGCTGAAGCTATTTTCCTACTTAGATAATTGATTGAGAAATATAAAGAGAGGAGGAAGGATCTCCACATGGTCTTTATTGACTTAGAGAGTAACTTACGATAGGGTCCCCAGAGAGTTAATCTGGTGGTGTTGGGAAAGAAAGGAGTTTCAAGATGATATATTAATATGGTTAAGGATATGTATGAGGGAGCGATAACAAATATGAGGACCAATAATAGAGAGAGAAGTGAGTTCCCAATTACTATAGGCTTGTACTAGAGGTTGGCATTGAGTACGTACCTTTTTGTGGACAAGTTAACAAGGCATTTGCAGGAAGAGATCCTATGGTGTATGTGTTTGTAGATGACATAGTTTTTGACTAACAAGACGAGGGAGGGCGTAAACACAAAACTAGATTTATGGAGGGATGTGATGTAGTTTTTTTATTAACAAGACGATGAGGGGTGTAAACACAAAGCTAGATTTATGGAGGGATACTTTAGAATCGAGAGGATTTAAAATTAGACAAACTAAAATAGAGTCTATAGAGAGAGAGAGAGAGAGAGAGAGAGAGAGAGAGAGAGAGAGAGAGGATGGAGATGTGCCTCTGGAGTTTTATGTGATTGTCGCAAATTGAAAGGGAAAATTTATAGGATAGCTATAAGACCAGCCATGTTTTATTGCACATAATGTCCGGCAATTAAGGAACCACATGTCCGTACAATGAGTATAGCTTAAATGAGGATGATGAGATGGATGAGAGGCAAGATAAGGATAGAATTAGAAAAGAATGCACTTCAGTGAATTTAGGAGTTGGACCAATATGTAATAAGATGAAGGAATGTAGACTTAGATGGTTTGGTCATGTGCAATGGAGACCAAGAACTGAGCCAGTTAGAAGAAGTGAGTTGGAACAAGTCAAAGGCTCTAAAAAGGCAAAGGGAAGGCCCAAAAGGATGTGGGTGGAGGTAGTGAGAAAGACATGATGACCTACAGTCTAACTGAAGTAATGGCCCATAACGGAGTGGAATGGCAAACGAGTATTCATGTAGCTGACCCCACTTAGTTGGAAAAAGACTTAGATGATGATGACAACTTTTGACTGCCACCAAAATATTGCCTTAAAAAATGAGGCAGACAAGGGTTTATATAACCCTCAGAAGGAAGATGTCCCATAAGGGGTGGTAATTACCACTTTGCAGTTTCTGATTGGCTCAAAGGACTAAAAATCTAAAACAGATGGGGAGTAAACCCCATGGATTCTCATTGATGGGAAGTTGAGTAGAGGCCAGAACACATCCTTTGTGGGTGTGAATGACCCCTCATATTTCGTCCGTGAACTATTGTTGATCTATGGGACGCCCTTGATCAAAGCATGGTTCGCAAGCTATTTGCAGATGATGACCACATGCTTGTCCAGAATCAAGGACGCATTCTAATATGGACTCATGGCATCATGGCTATTTTCAGTGAGGTGAAAGCAAGGAGAAGATCAAACTGGAGGTCCACTTGATTCTTTTAGCCTTTTAGGGATCCAGCTACCTGGCGCACACTGGTGCGCACTAGGTATGAAATCAGTGAGTCAACAAATCATTCGCTTCACTACCACATGAGCAAATGAAATGCCCTCAAAGGGGTGTTCCTAATTTTACCAAAGACAAAAAAAAAAAGCTAAGGTCCACGGCTTTGAATTGCTCCTTATGTCCCCAGTCGAGGGCATTTAAAGGAGTCCTCTTCACTATGACTGGGCCAAAAAGGTCTCATCTTTTAGAGAGGCAGGGGCTTGGTTCCCTGCTTATGTGGTATGCAAGTGCATGCTGTGACAGTAGTGCAGCATTTTTCATAAGGCAGATGCGCCATTGCAGCCTCTTTCTGTGGCATGAAGGGATGCCCCAATGCACAGACTTGCATCGGTCGGAAGCCTCTTTAGTCTTTAGTTTTGAAAAAGCCAAACTATCATGCTCTCCCATGTGGAATGTGCTTATGGGCATTAATGTTACCCTTTTTGAGAGGTAAAGTACTTTTCAAGCAGCAAGGAGCGCTGCAGGTTGTTGAACCCAACACCGATCAGACGGCCATATGTCAAGCGGAGATACTCCACAATTTTAAAATTATAGGACATCAGAAATGGATGCTGGTATCCTATCCAATACAAATACCATGCAGTATGTGGTGCCAATATAATATTAATATGTACAGTTCCGATGCCCTATGCACATATAAGCATCCGAGTATCCTAGAATCATTGGGATGTTAATATCATTGATGCATGAGGTTAGCATCTAAATGTGTTGGGGCTCAGTTCATGAACCGTGATTTTTCTTGCATCAATGAAAAGCATAAACAGTGAAGATTTTAGCTGTAGAGCTGAAACATCGCCATGACACAGGTCCCTACTCATGGCTTAGTGGTAGACTTTGTGAGTTTCAACACCAAGATCATAGGTTCGAGTAACCATGTGGTGTGTGGGTGCAAAAAATAAAGAAAGAAAGAAAGAAGGAAAAAAAAAAACATCACATGACATATCCAGCCATACGTTTCTTACTTCTGTAAATGATGCATTAAACTTTCAACATGGATGATAATATAAGAACATAGAAAACAACGCTTCATACGAATAATCAACATTTTCAGTTTCTTTTGATTTAGTTCATTTTTTTCTATTTAGAACATAAAAGAGAGGATGTCTTACCAGTGCCCCGTATTGAACACTAGAACATCATAGAACTTGGTGATATTGACCCAATTATCTGCAGGAGTATCCACATCCACTCGATAAATTCCCTTCAATCCATCTTGGCCTGAGAGATCTGAAGGTTTTGTAGGCTGCCACCTTTAAATAATCAGTTATGAGCATGTGAGCCCAGATTGAAAATTTACACCAGATGAACATTCTATTACTAGAGAATAAGAGCATTATAAAATAAGTCCCGATCAGCAACCAAAAATAGATCCTTTGAGAATTTCATGAAAATCCAAGCAAGATCTTCCTTTCATTACCCACCTTTTGTAATATTAACCCATTAAAAAAATCTCCACATCCATAATACATCATTTCTGATCAAAAGGAACTCAAATAGAAGGGCACCAAGTTGATTTGTTCAGGTCTAAAAGACCAATCATGGTTCTAAATATCAGTATCAGCGGGAATATTGGCTCAGCCAAAATCTATAAAATAAAGTGCCACATATCAGCATCAACCCATATCAGACATGTAAACCAAAAAATTACAGAAACATAGAAGAAAGAAAAGGGAAGAAAAGGAGATATCCAAGGATCTATCTTCTTCTTCTTCTTTTTTACATGTATTAAATGATGTATCGGACCATTCTTTGGTAAGAATACTGTCTGTCAGCCTACCAATGTGGGAATGCAGAAGAGCAACAAAATACTAAGATGGTGTTTTCCACATCGATGGCTCAAGGACTCAGTTTGTTAAGGACTCTACATGCATAGTTAATCACACCTTTGAAAAATAGTCACAGAATAATGCTACTGACAGTCACCCACCTGCAAATGCCAGATCCAAGCATCCCCACATGTCAAAGTTGCACGCAAGTGCAGGATTTAGGCCGTTCGTCAGGCAAGCCTCAAAGTGGTGAATACACGATGGCCCCAAAAATCAGGCTGGTTCACACATCAGGTAGGTCATACATGTACAAAGAATGGACTATTAAAAAGACAATAGTCCGCAGTCATCACTTGAAACATTTCCAAGAGTCGAATGACAAACTGAATTGATGAGCTTCATCCCTCAAACAGTTTTGCCCTTTAACCTAAAATGTTGAATTCACTATGCATTCTGGGAAAAACGCAGAGCAAACCGATAAAAGAAACAACTAGTCGTTATCATTGTAATCCGGGGAAGTCTTATAATTGGGACGGCAGATCGCAACCGATCCAATTCAACAACATTACTACATTCCTCACGAAATGGGAGAATCTATTTCCTGAATTTCCTACATTCGCCAAAAGTAGAAAGTCAAAAAATAAAAAAAAAAAAATCAGTCCACAAAAAAGTGTGACATTTCTACACACGATGAAAATCTATCACGAAATCAATCAAAACCAAATAATGAAAAATTCAAAAATTCAAAACAGCCATTTATTCAATGGTGTATCAGACCATTCTTAAATAAGAATGTTGTCTGGCAGATTGACCAAGTGAAAGTCAACCAAATAGGTGCTAATCAAGCATGATTTGGCAGATTAGAGCCCATTACATACGAATGTAAGGGGGGGGGGGGGGGGTTAAAAAATGAAAAACAGTGATGGGTTACTTCCTATATTTTCCAAAAATGGTCCATTCCGTTTCAATTCATAAATCCAAAATTCGTATGTTCTAATCCTCAAAATAGGCCTAGATCTATTCTAAAATTAGTTTCTAAGCTTCCTTCATGGTTGAAATAAAGCAAAAGTAGAAAAATGAATATTTTAAAATATAAAATTTAAAATGGGGCCTTTATGACCACGTCAGTCGTAAGTCATAAAACCCCTGTATCAGTACCAATATGGAGCATATTGGCCAGCATTGGCCGCTATGGGCCGATACAGCCCTTCTTTTTTTCTTAACGGACCAGTTCACCCCCATAATACATAATGGGGAGTGACCAATATGGTTATATAATGGCCAATACGGCAGTAATGTAATGGATATTCAAAACCATTTGTAACCAGAGGAGGTCATATAATTTGAACCATGGATATCAACCAGTCCGATTCAACAACATTTTTTTACTTCATGAAATGGGAGAATCTCTTCCCAGAATTTCCTACATTCACCAAAAATAAGTAATAAAAAAATCCACAAAAAAGTGGGACATTTCTACACGCAATGAGAATCAATCATGAAATAAATCAAAACCATCGTGTAACTAAAAATTCAAAAATTCAAAACAGCGATCTCTGGGCAGGTCATGTAGAACTCTAAATTCAGTGAACCTGCTTCAAAATCAACACAAACAATGCAAACCCAATTCACAAAAACCAACATCCAAATGAAGAAAAAAGAAAAAAGGACAACATTTTACATTCATGAGAATCATCATGATAAATGAAGGCCAACGAAATGGACAGCAACAGACGACCATTTTTACTCTCACGGTCCATTTTGCACGCCCTTAAATGTCTATCTTGATTACCAAATCATGGTCACTTTTCAGTCATGTGCAATCCATGGTGGATTCTCATATCCAGTTGATGCAACCAAATCGTCACACAAGCTGATTGATCAAGATTTGAAGAGAAGGCCCACATCTCACATGTGCATGCTCTGCACGTGTGCACAAGAAAATGCCCACTTTCCCTTGTTAGGCCATCCCTACTTTCCTTTTTCTTTCAAATCTCTACATTAGGAAGTATCTTTACTTTCCATTTCTTTTGAATCTCTACATTAGGTAATTTCCTTTGATATTTTTATATTAGGCAAGGAGTGATCTTAGATTATTCTTATTAAAGTACTTTCTTATTAAGTGGTTTCTTATTTAGATAGTTTTTTATTTTTCAGATCTTTGCTAGCTATGAATTCTATTTTGAGATTCCATGGTTTTTATAGCAGATTGTAAGTACTGACTATGAATAAGGCCTAGGACTATGGAATAAGATAGTTGAATGATATTTTCTTTCATGAAAATTCTTTGGTTTTCTCTGCAATAGCTATTGACCGGGGGAGTAATCTCTAGTCCAAGACTATCATTCACCGTCTCTAGCATTAAGCTAGAGGATTGTTGCGTCCTTTCTCATAATCTCTTTCTTCTTTTCTTTGATCCATTTGCTTCCTTCTTCAGGGTTTGCATCACCAGTGGTCTATGTTGATCAAGGGCGGGGTCCACCTAGGCCCACATAAATTCACAACCTCAAATAGTAGTGGCTATAATCAACTGATCAGGGTGATACAGGGACGAGCAACTGATTCAATGGTCCACCACAATCATAGGTGGGACCACTAGGGCCCCACTGAATCACATATCATTGATCAAAAGCTACCACAAAGAGAAACAATTCAACAACAAAACAGTCATGTGAACAAGTCAACCAAAACTCCAAATTCAACTAACCCAATTCGAATACCCGCCAAACAGGTAAAACCTAATTCAAGAAAACCAAATTCCCGAAAAACCCAATTCACTTACTCGTATTTGGCGAGCAAAACAGCCCGATGGTAAGCGACCGTCACATTATACTTGGGAAAATACCCTCCCCTCCAAACTCCCTTCCTCTTCAACTTCTTCGCCCCGCCATCCGCCACCCGCAAAACACAAAGCATCGCCACCAAGAAATTCTCATTCAGGGAGTCCATGACGAACCCAATCCGCCGATTCCGTATCGATTCCAGGAACCCGGCCGGGTCGATGCGAGGGGAATCACAGCCGTGTGGGGCCCACCTCCACGAATTGATCCTGCTCATGTTGTCTCTCTGGTTCTTGAGGCAGTTCCAGGCGTTGTGATGGAACAAGCAATCGGGTCGTAGGTGGGTCTGTAGTGCGGACCCTGGGAGAGATTGCAGGGGTAGGATTGGGATTTGAGGAAAGATGGAGGGTAGGTTCTGTCATTGGGGAAGGAAGGGTTTGGAGGAGGTGGCGGAGAGTAGAGAGGGAGAAGGTTCGTGTAGAGGAAGATAAGCATGCACGTTAGCAAGACGAGCAATGGGAAGACAGTGGAAGATAGCAGCTTGGAAGGCATGGCATTCAGAGAGCGAGTGAGGGAGAAACGGGGAGAGGGAGATTTGGTTTTTCAATTTCTACAAGTGGGGCCCACCGTTCTGTGATCAGAACCGTCGATAGTAGGAGTTTCAATGTGAGTGGTCCAGGCACCAACGATGTCCACAGGTTGATGAGGCAAGGATTCCCTTAAACTAATAGAAGGCCAAAAAATTCTACGGCTAGGATCTTTTAATTTTCGGTGCATGGCCATCCTCCGTGATCCCATGGGACGCAGGTTTCTGTAGACCCCTGGTGATTTGACTCTTTAGGGCCTACCGTGGTGTATGTGTTTTATCCACGCCGTTCATCTGTTTTTCCAGCTCATTTTAGGGCATGAACGAAGCAGATCCAAAGATAAAGTGGACCTCACCACAGGAAACGGTGGGGATAGTGATGCCCACCTTGTAAACTTCCTAGGGCCCACCATGATTTTTCACTGCCATCCAACGTGTTTATAAGGTCATCCAAAACTTCTGTGGTGTGCCCCCGAGAAGTTTTCAACGGAAGGCATCAATCCCCAATGTTTCGGGTGGTGTGGTCTACTTGATCTTTGTATCTGCTTAATTTTGCTCAAACCTTAAAATGAGTTGTCAAAACGAATGGACGGTGTGGATAAGGCATATACATCATAGTGGCCCCAAAAGCCAGGACATCAGGGACCGGGTCTCAAGCTTTTGGACCCACTTTCACCAAACTGAAATCTCGAACGTAGTTTACACGCCCATATTCAATTCACACGTGTCTGTAAGGATTAAGTCCTTCCCAAGTCCTTGAGCTTAGGACCCGAGTGCATGCCCATCCCAGCCCAGCCCAGCTCTACTGGTGAGCTTAGGAATCGTTCTTGGGTTGGGCCCTTGAAAAAAGGGGTGGGGTGTAGGACTGTGTCAAATTAAAAAATTAAATGTGGAATAAAAAAAAAATAAAAAAATAAAAAAGATAGCACTTATCAATTCCAAATAGCAGAAACGAATAGCAACTTCAAATGCATAAGTATTAAGAGAGAGAGGGGGGGAGGGGAGGTGAATAGGACGGTGCCAAATTAAAAAATTAAACGCGGAATAAGAAAAAAAAATTAAAAATAGCACTTATCAATTCCAAATAGCAGAAACGAATAGCAACCTCAAATGCATAAGTATTGAGAGGTTGATACAGATATTGTTCTATGGACAACTTTGCACCAAAAACCAATGGCTTATGGTAGGACAACCTGATTCTAAAACAGTTTGTGTATCAAAATCCCAAACCAATACAGAGGAACAAAGAATAAAACAGAAATAAATATCTACTGTTATTACAACATTCACCACTTGTGCAGAAAATAAATTACAATCATTCACCACAAATGCTGAAAATAAATTACAATCATTCACACACTTAGGCACATTCAACCATCCACCACAACTCCATCAATTATAATGGTTCGCTTGTGTGTAAACCAACTGTTAGAAAACAGCCACACAACTACTACACTCCCAATATCCTTACTCTCGGGATATTGACTTTCACTATGAAATAAGTTTTCCAAGGTTCACCCAAAACCTTTACAATTCTGTTTTCAAAGGGCTACCACAATTAAAAACCCCACTAACTGAGATTTTGGCACTACAAAATTCGAAAATCAGATTCCAAGAGGTTTTGGCACTACAAAATTCGACAAACATAGTAGCAAGATAAAATAGCATTTACAACCCTACCCAGGCCCACTACAGTAACATTCATCGGGTCTGATGGACTTTGATGCAGATGCACACTCAGGCTCGGATATAATCCGCTCGGCCCAAAAATGTGCCTTGGCCCATCTCAGTTGTCACTGCCACAGTATTTCATTCGTCATTTTCACGGTGGGCCCCACATGATGGATGGTGGGGTGCAGATTCAATAAAGGGATTATCTTTTTCATCAAATGGGCCTTCACATCATGTAGGCCCACTACTTGTTGGGCCACGTGTGAGAAAATGGAAGATTGATTTTTGTGCCAAGGGTAAAAGTGTGGTGGGGAATTGCCCGATGGGCTCACATTTTCATGGTGCCCCACCTCATGCACGAGTGTTGCATTTCTCATCCTTTGATGATATGAAGGGGCCCACAGCTTGGTCATTTAGACTGTTTCCCTACCATGAATGGACCCTGCCCAAAATTTAGAAGAATGAACCATTTTAAACTGTTCAATGAAGTCCTTTTGCATGTTTTTTGTCCATTTTCGGACGTCTATCGAGGTGGGGCCCACCAGATCAACAGTCTGGATCACCCACCTGTGGACCTTGATCAACAATTTCATGGGTCTCCACAGAACTAGCAATGTGTCTATGGACTGGGCCCACTAAATGGAAGCACACAAGCCACCCCTGTGAAAATCCTGACCAACTTCTATAGCTATGAAAAGCCTTAGGATTCAAATGGGCCAGGAAACGAACGAAATTCATTAGTCGATGCTCAACTGGGTCAGGTTGACTAGAAGACCCGGCCGACTGGCTTGACTGTACGCTGGGCCGGACTATATTTCTTGTCTCTACCACAAGAGAAGAAAGGAAATCATTAAAAGCATGAAGTCCAACGTTCAGAGACCCAGCTCGTCTGTCTAGAGGAACCCACCTACAATTACCTAGCCCAGGCCCAGTATAGCAAGCTTTGGACTGAGCTCCAAAGCCCATAGGTTGAACATGGGCCTTAGTTAGACTCATTGGTGGGCCATGAACGGTACAAGCTCAAACCCACTACCTACATATACTGGGCTAGGCCTTGAGTCAGGTTCTTAGCCCGTGAGCTTGAGTAGGAAAGTCTTAGCTCACTTGTCAATTTAGAGCTAGGCATTGAGTCGAGTCGGCCCGAGTTAGGGATGACTCGACTAGATCCGGTTTTAAAATAAACCTGACCCGAACTCAACCCAACTCGGTACCGAGTCCAACATGCCTAACCCAATCCGAGTCCGGGTCTGGCTTGGACTAATCTGAACCGAGTCCGACCTGGTCACAAGTACCGAGTCGAGTCGAGTCGAGTGCAGCGGGTATCCACGCGTTGAAATCACGACTCAAAACCTAGGTGAACTTGCTAGAATTGCAGCCTCTACATGAAACGTTAAATCTAAGTTTCACACACACACACACACACACACACACACACACACACACACACGAATCAAGTTATCGGGTAACCCGAAATCGACTCGGTTTGAGTTTGGATTGGACGAAGTCTACTCGGTTCGGATCGACTCACCCACTCAGTTCGTATCGAGGCAGGTCTGAATGACTCGGATGAGTCGAATCATCCCGTGCTCAGCTCTACTTGTCATGATATGCTATTGTTAGTTGAGTTAGCAGTCCAGCTAAGGGTGGCAAGGCTGAGCTTTGGACCAAGTCTTGGACCTATTAGCTTTTCCTGTGGCCCATGCTTGGGCCTGATCAAGAATCCTTTTAGCCCAACCTAGCCTAGACCGCCCTACTTTGTATGTAGGTAGAGGTGTACACGAGTCGAACTGAGTCGAGCTGGGCACGGCTCGACTCGGCTCGGCCACTTGCTAACCCCAACTCGAACTCGGCTCAGCTCGATCCTCGAGCCTGACTGGCTAGCTCGACTCGGGTCAGTTCGAGCCGAGTTCAAGCCAAGTTCACCTATGTAGCATTTTCACAAACACATAGCCTGCACCTTTAAAATCTCGCTGTATGTAAAACAGCATCAATGGTTTTACAAGTATTTCATCAAACACCTTCTAAGCAACATAAAAATTAAGAAAAAAAAGGTATTTGCTTCATATACATACCTTCCTTGCCACCAGCCACACTTCGTTGAGTCATTTCATCAAACACTTGGTGAGGACAGGCAGAATGGGAGTGGATAAGGTGTTAGAGGTCGTCGTTTGGGCGCTGAAGAGAGTTGAGTTTGAGCTGAGATAAGGTTTTTTAGGGTTGGGCGAACGGCTGAGACGAGAGGGCGCTAAGGGTTAGGATTTTTTATTTTTTTTAAAACCTATTTTGGGCATCCGATTTTTTATATATATACTTACTCAAAAATTGATTCGAGTCGAACCGGGTCGAGTTCGAGCTCAATACTGAGTCAAGTCGAGTTGAGCTAGGTTCAGCTCGGACTCGACTCGAAAAGTTTCGAGCTCAATAAAACTGGCTCGACTCGGCTCGAACACAGTTTCGGTCCAAGTCGAGTCGAGCTTTTCCGAGTCGATCCGAGTGAGCTAACGAGCTAACTTGACTCATGTACACCTCTATATGTAGGTTTTATATCCTACAAATAATCCATTCATCAAGTAACCCAATGCATCTGCATCTTGAACTTCTTGGTATCTATTTCTTTGTGCATGTGTGACCCACTTGATCAACCCATAGATTAGGAGCATTCAAGTGGGAAATAAGGATTTTATCAATTTTCAAGCCAGACTGGGTTAGCTCGAACTCGCCCATGTCAGGCTCAGGCCTTAGGACCTTAAGTGGTTGGGTCAGGCCCAGGCCTAGTGTGGTCTGGCTCAAATCTAGAAAATTCCCAACCCTAAATCATGCCTTCAAAGTTTTTGCTAACTAACATAAACCATTAACACTAATCAAAGAAATTATTAAGAGCGCTTTTTAGTGGAAGAGAACGACTCATAGCTCACCCAGATGAAGTGGGCCATTGATTAATGGAGTCTAATGGGAACTTGATTTTATTGTGTTTCATTGAATGTTCTCTGCCTCAATTCCTTTAATCGAAATTTGCATCTGCTTCATTTTTAATGGTTCACACACATTGCTGAAGGTGTCGCACCTAAGTTGCACTCTTCTTACTAACCTCCCTTAGTGCCTACCTAGCGCCAAGTGGGTGGAACTTTCATGAGATCCACCCTGTCCATCAGGTTCCCTGCCTCATCTTCACCATGGGACCCAAAAATAATGATGATCCAATACTTAGGTAGGCCACACCATGGGAAACAGTTGAGAAGGGTCTTCCACCATTAGTTTCGTGTAGGGCCCACCGTAGTGTTTATACACCATCCAATCCTCTTATCTGATGTGCCTGATCAAAATGAAAGGACTACCCAAAAATGACAGTATTCCAAAACTCAGGTTAGGTCGCAACACAAGATTTAGAGTATTTTTTATATAACTTGAAACTGGGCCAGTGTTGAATCGGCCTTGTTTTCAGCATCAAGGCTAAACAAGGTGTGATGAACTTAATGGATGGGTTGTGTTTCAAAATAATGTTATAATCGTTGCCACCTCAAGATCGTGAATTTTGAATTTTCTTTCGACTACAAGAAAATCCAAAGAGGGCTTCTGATTAAAGGGAAATGGGAATAGATGATAGTCCTAAAATGATTTTTTTGAATACAAATTTCCATGTAAGGCTTTATTAACTAAAAAAATGACGGAGTCAGGATTCACGTAGTGGACCCCAATGCTGCCTATGTCTCAAATCTTTCAGCAACATGGTTCGTTTGATGCCATCGAGAGCTACTCGATGCTACTGGATGCTATTGACAGCTGCTCGATGCCATTGGAAAAATCCAAAAATATCACAATTTGTTGCTGGACACTTTTAGTGTCCTACTCGATGCCATCGACGAGCCATCGATGAGATTGAAGTGCCATCGAGAAAATCCGAAAAATACATGTTTAGTTCGATGACATCGAAATGGTTCGATGCCATTGAAGGTTGTTCGATGCTAAGGCTTAGATGATGATGACAAATTTCAATGTAAATGATAATTTTGAATAGTAGTTCTTGAAACTTGATTTTATCTCAAAATGCTATTTGGAAGACAATGTCTATTCTATTTTTATTTTATTTTTTCTTCTTAAAATTTTGTTTGGATAGCAATGTTTGAAAAATGGTTTTATAGAAGGAATGAAATATGAGATAGTTATTATTTAGTAACTCTATTGCGCACATGCAATCTTCAATTTCCAATGATCTAGTTAGATATAAAGCATACTATTGACTATTTTTTTAGTTATTCTTTTATTACATCACAAAGCATCTTTTGCAATGTGGTTTTTAAAATCACATAGAACACATTGTGGATGGACCATTCCAATGGCTACTATGATAGTTTGCTGCCATTTTAAAAATGGTGATAACTCTTCAACTATTCCCATACACATAGCATTGTTTTGTTCTAATCCAGACCGTATAAGTTGCTAAACCAAAGGAGAGAGAATAAGTTACTATGGGATTACTATCTAATTTTGTCCTTGGACTTGGATTGCTCAATATTTTAGTTTTGACCACACCATTGATGGGAATCAATTGGATGGTTAGGATGTTTTTGAATGGTCTAGATGGCCATACATGAGTGCCACGTGGGAGGAGAATGAGTCAACAAACATTTGATACCAATTTAATGCAGGACAATTAACGCTCTAAAAGCTTTAACCACTTGCTTAACGCTCTAAAAGCTTTAACCACTTGTTCTAAAAGCATGAACCGATAGAGCATGGCAAATTAATCCCTTTATCTTATAGTCAGGCTCCACATTCATGAGTTAGGTCCTTGGCTGAACCTTCCTTGTGGACCCCAAATCATATAGGTTCCGCCCTCTCGTGGGCCCCTAATACATGGGTTCCACCTCATACGAGCTGTCCACCCCAAGTGTACCCCCACATCCCATAGGCCACCCCACTCGAGCTCGGTATGGAAATGCTCCTACATTAGGTTTACAACAGAATTGGCCAGAGAGTTATTTCCCAATTTCCGTCGGCCCCACTTTGGCTTTAATTTTCCTATGAATAAATAATTTATTTCAAAATTGGCAGCCAAACATGCAACTAGTGCTCGACATATGAACGGAAAAAATAAAATAAATAAATAAATAAAAATTCTTTTTGCAAGCATCTCCCAAAGAAGGCCCCAAGAGATGAAGTTAGTTACATAGTATAATTCAATCGGATCTGTGACAACAATCTATCAATCCTATCTTTTGAATTCGAATCTATAGAAGAGCTTTATAGATTTGTAGTGGGCCACATGAAGAAGATGTACTATTAATCAGTAGAATAATGTATTATTGTATGTGACTATTTCCTAATTAAATAACCCTACATCACATGGGGAGAGAAAAGATGGGTATCTTTTCTCTAAAAAAGAGAGAAACCCCCATTAAAAAAATAGATGCTTGCAACAAGATATCCAATTCTCAAAAAGCAGCAAAGATGCATTGAGCTATAGACCAAAAGGCTTTTTTCCAACAAAGGAAAAGGCGTGCCCCCCCCCCCCCCCCCCCCCCCCAATTAAAGGCAAAATGCCAAACAGGCTTCTCAGCCCTATTCCCCCTTCAAATAAAATAAAAGAATGAAAAAGGGAGAGAGAGCAGAGAGAAAAACTGCAAGTGGAATCAGTACAGAGCATACATGTATATTGCTATGCTCAACCAGATAATGATGCTGGTCACTTACCAACGATAAGCTTGTGTGCCGAAAAGAGCTATGATGACTCTACATCAGTGTTTAAGTTATCGATGAAATGTCGATAATATCGGTGTCGCCAGCGCTGTGACACCGAAACCCCCTTTATTCATTTCTCTGCCAGTTGTCGGCGAAAAATCGACGAATTTTTTGATATGGGTGATATTATCGAAATATTCCATTTCGTACTACATTATCGACAAAATACCGGGAGATATTATCGGCGCATGAGCGATATTGTCGGAATATCGACTGTAGCCACCAACTACACAACCTATCACGAAAAAACTGTAGCTAACTACCTATTTTCTCTGATGGTTAATCGGGAGTCGGAACGGAGCTGGAACAGGAGCTTCTCAATCGACAGAGCCGGTATGTGTACGTAAAACCCCTCTTATCTCGCCATCTCCCCTCTTTAGGGTTTTTTTTTTTTTTTTTAATTTTTAATTTTTTAATTTCTTCCTTCGAACGAAAATCCCTCTCGCACTGGGAAATCGAATTTCGCACCGAACGAAAATCATACTTGCACTGGGAAATCGGATTTTGCCTGAGCGAAAATCCCTCTAG
Source organism: Magnolia officinalis (assembly GCA_021015155.1). Classification (NCBI taxonomy): domain Eukaryota; kingdom Viridiplantae; phylum Streptophyta; class Magnoliopsida; order Magnoliales; family Magnoliaceae; genus Magnolia; species Magnolia officinalis. The sequence continues at coordinate 83,949,801 of JAJHSJ010000002.1, read as the reverse complement.
CGCGAAAACCCCTCTCGCACTGGTGAGGAGTTCGCAGCCTACGAAAATCCCTCTAAACCTGGGAGGTAAATCAAACGGACAGTGACATCGCACTGGTGAGGAGTACGCTCCTATCGTACTGACTAAACTCAGTTGGGCCCACTTCGAATGTATGTGGTCTATCTAAGCCGTCCATCTATTTTTCCATCTAATTCAAGTGGTTGAGCCCAAAATTGAAGCATATCCAAAACTTCTGTGGCCCCTAAGAATTTTTCAATGGTAGACGTGCAATTCAACTGTTTCCTGCGGTGTGGTCCAGCCATGACGTATCTGGGCCCCACCATGATGTATGTATATTATCCATTCCGTTCATCCATTTTTACAGATCATTGTAGGGCTTTCTCCCAAAATCGAGAGGGATAAAAATCTCTGGTGGATCACACCACAGGAAAATAATAGTGATTGGATATCCATCATTTAAATCCTCCTAAGGCGCACTGAACTGTTTATTTGACATCTAATCTGTTAATTAGGTCATACAGACCCAGATGAAGGGAAAAAAACAAAGATCAGGTTGTTCCAAAACCTTTATGGCCCCCGAAAAGTTTTTAATAGTCAAAGTTCATTCAACATTGTTTCCTGTAATGTGGTCCAATTGAGATTGGGATTTTTATTTATTTATTTATTTTTTTTAAATCTCATACCATAAAATTATCTATAAAAATAGGTGGACGGCATGGATGAAACACATACTTCGTGGTGGGGCCCACAGAGCACGGCAGGGGAGTAGCCAATCCGTTTCCGCAGCGGATAGGCGCGGATCAGGGACGTGGATTTCCTGCAAAAGCCTTTCCCTGTACACAAGCTCAAGTGGGGCCCACTGTGATATTTGTGAGAAATCCTCCCTGTCCATCCATTTTGTGATTTCATTTTAGGACATGTTGCGAAAAATGAACCGTATCCAAAGCTCAAGTGAACCTACTAAAGGAAAATGTGGTTAGGGAAATTCCTACCGTTGAAACCTTCTTGGGTTCAACAGTGATGTTTAGATGCCATCCATACCGTTAATAACATTATTCCTATTGGGATGAACTGAAAACAAAAATATTAGCATGAATCAAAACTTATGTGGCCCCACGAATATTTCAACTGTGGACGTTTAATTATCACATTTTCGACTCACTTGAGCTTTACATACGGTTCATTTTTGGCATCATGTCCTAAAATTAACTCACAAAACGGATGAACGGGGAGGATTTTTCACAAACATCACAGTGGGCCCCACCTGAGTATATAGCGCAAGAAGGAAATCCGCCTCCCGCGGATCAGGATTGAACGCCCCGACGGGCGCAGATTGGATACTGACAAGGTCCGTAGCCAAATCCTCACTGAAGTGACGTCACCAAACTCTGTGGACCCCACCATGATGCATGTGTTGTATCTATACTGTCCAACCATTTTTAAAGATCGTTTTATGGCATTACAAAGAGAATGAGATAGATCTAAATTTCAAGTGGACCCACCACATAAAACCATGGGAGCCGTTGAAACATTTATAGGGCCCACAGTGATGTATTTTTGAGATCCATCCTATTCATAAGTTAACATAGAGATACATGAAGTGAAAACAAAAATATCAGCTTCATCGGAAACTACCGTGGCCCCTAAGAAGTTTTGAACAATGGATGTCACTGTCCCCACTATTTTCTATGGTGGGTCCACTTGAACTTTATTATGGACCACAAAAGTTTTGTATAAAGCTGATATTTGTTTTTTCACTTCATCTAGATTTATGTAACCTTTTCAACGGGTTGGATGGAAAATAAATATTATGGACACATTACGGTGGGTCCTAGTAAGTTTTTAATGGTGGACCCTACAATCACAACTGTTTCGTTTTGCATTGTGCACTATATCCGTTTCATTTTTTATCCAGTACTCTATAATGAAATACAAAAATAGATGGACGGCGTGGATATAGAATAAATACATCAATGTGGGCCCCACGATAAGGACCGCACTGTCGTGGATGAGGCTAGGGCTGCACCTAATCCTCTCCCCGTTGCTCCATGTGGCTGTCATGCACATGCTTTGGATATGATGGTGATTTGTTTTGCGGGCGAGGTACGTGGTGCCTCAAAGAAGTACGGTATAGGTGATGCGTTCATAAAGTAAAATCCAACCCGTCCATCTATGAAATAGTGAATTATACTCCAAATTCCCAAAAATCAAAATGATCAGTTAATTAAATGGGCAACACCAAAGGGAACAAGTTGGGAGATAATGTCCACCCTTTATTTACATAGACCCATCATGTTATATGTATAAATTCCATTCCATTCAAACCATTCATCTGGTCTGGATGAAGGATCAGACCAAAAATTAGGCTGTTTTTAAAATTCATGTTTGACCTTCTTTTAATCAATGGTGATCGTCCCTCTCAATTTTTTTTTCTATGATATGGCCCACTTGAATGTTGGATAAGTATAATTATATGTATACAGAGGTAATGTGAGGTGAAGAATCTGATGGACGGATTGGATAACCCACACACATTCATGACATGGATAGGAAACATACATCGCACTAACCCCACATTTATTTGACAGATGTTCTCATTCTACTGTTATTACCTATTTACAGTGCATTTACTGGGTGATTGGAAAATCAAACGGGCCCTTAGGGTTTGGATATACTTATTTTTTTTACAATATGCCATTAAATTATATGTTAGCAATCTGCGGACTTTTTCCTCGGTAAGCAATCTGCAGACTCTTTCCTCAATTATAACTAATATGAAATTTTGATTTGATCTAACATCTTAGCCCTTGAAATGATTTAGGCTTATTACACTGAATATGAGCCGATGTACTTTTTTTTTTTTTTTTTTTTTTTGTCGATTATTGCAAATTTGTATACTACTAGGAAACAAAATGTCGTATGGATCGGGAAAATGATGAGCAAGGGACATTGGGTGGAAACATGGACGGCCAATAGAGGAAAATAAATATGGAGCCATATGCAACTATTGTGGCCAAGTGATACAGAGTAGGGGAGTGTCTAGGTTAAAAGAACATTTGGCAGGGGATACAAGAATGTGAAAGATTGTCCAAGTGTAACACGGCCAGTGAGAGAGAAGATGAGAAGAGTGTTGACTGAAGCGAAGTCACGCAAGCTGTAGCAGAATGATTGGGAGAGGGATATGAGGGAGGAATGGAGGCACCGACACTAGTATAAGTGGTACTAGTGGGGGTGGGGGTGGTAGTGGTGGGGGTACATGATTGCTCAAAGCCAACGATCAGTTGGCCAGTTCACTGAAGAGCGGAGCTTTGACCATGCCACTCAGAACGAGGATCATGGATTTCGTCCACCATCCAGGGCGAGATCATTAGAGCCCACATATATGTTCGAGCGTCGTTCGAAGAAGAAGGCCGGACGCGCCGCGACTGATGCTCTCACACACAGCTTGTCATTTATGGACATAAGTTCAAATCATGGGAGCTCCACCTCTGTCCCACCTTATGCTCATTGGGGATATCACGGGTATGGTCATGACAGCTCTGACATTTAGTCACGCTCATCTACCCATGGGTACAGGCAGCCGGAAGATAGTTCTTCGAGTCATGACCTTTTGACAGGAGGATATTCGAGATACTGATTTGACTGACAACAATACTATCAAGGAGTCAGGGTTAGACTTGATCTATTCTCTCAGCACCCTGCTTAGCAAATGCCGTCGATATATGTCACACAATTCCCACGTCTAAGCATACTCATACAGTTTGGGAAGGATGACTATCAGAGGTACATAAGAGAGTTCCTCAATTGGTACGAGTAGAAGATGACCTGAGAATAGTACTGTCAACATGTTGGGCAACAGTATTACTCTCAACTGTCACGGGATCCGGACAATGATTACGAGTCACCTTGTCACTCTATGTGGAGATGAAACATTGCTATAAATGTATATTTTTTTAATTCATTTACTTTTGCATGTCTTAATTGTTGTAAGCTTACATTTGTATTATATAAACTCATTTGGTTACTATTTGAGTGATTTCTTATGATAACGCATGTCTTTTAGCCCCCATTAAATGGAAACTTCTAATTTAATACATTCTTTTGAAAATTTTTTTATTCCTAAATATGTAAATATGTGTAATTAGGCATGTCCTAAAGTTTCACTAAAAAATTTCACAATTTTCTCCGTGTTTCCCCCTTTTTCCCTGCATTTCCGGTTATCAGCGATATTATCGGCGATAACAATATTATATATTTATCTCCGGCCAACGAAACTTGTAGCGATAATGACAACTCGAACACTACTCTACATACAATTATGGGCACCCACAGCTGTGTGGTCGAAAGGGCTTAAACAGAGGCCCGCCAGATGAAACTGGAACCCTGAAAAATAGGCCTGAAAGGAGCACCTTTTCAGATGCAAGCAAAGCTGTGTTTGGATGAAGTGAACTGGACAGTGATCATTGAAAGAGGTAGTTAACTGAAATAAATGAAGTTTCCTAGCATTCATCCAAGGAAGTAACCATGGAATTGCAGTTACATTCCTCTTAAATGTAACTGCAATATGGAGTAGAGACCTCAATGTGAATGTTAGGGAAGGTAACTACATTTTGGGTCATTTGGATTTTGGTTGGACTAAATTGCAAATCACCGGAATTGGACATCCAAACACATCATGAAGATTTTTCTCCTTTGAAATAAGGGATCAAACTTTGGAAAGGGTCCTCAAAACAACTTGCACAAATACTAACCAAACAGGTCCACAAACACAAAGCACTTTACAGATTAGAAGTGTCCTCCAACGCTGTGGGGGAACAAGAGTAACTCATAGAAACACATTAAAAATAGACTTACTTAGAGAATCTCCAACTCATGTCTCCTTGGGAAAAGAAAAGAAAAACTCAAAACAGCAACCACATGACATAGATTTCCAGCACGATAAAGATAAAAGAGCATCTAACCCATGATCCCGCCTTCCGGCCTAGGCATTGACTTCCTCCCTTCCGATTCCATTCCGTGGCAATCTCCTCACGTGTTTCCAGTCTACCCCCAACAACGTTTCGAAGTTTCCCACTGCCGCTGGATTTCTCCCTTTCAAGTGCCCTTGGGTCAGAAAGCATTAATCATGTTCAGATACCAGCTTAGTTCCGGTTCCTGCACTTCTCCATGGCCCTTGGAGCTGCGGTTGCACGAGAGAAATTGTAAGAGCATGGAAAGCAACTACTCAACTGAAACAACACCAATGCAGATCTCTTGCTGGTAGAACAGTATAGGGGAATGGAATTGAGTGGATTTCACTGAATGGAAGCTTTAGATTCTGCTAGTTCATTCCTAAAGTCATCCGTTTGTTGTTTCACTGAAGTCCTCAAGCTTGTATAGACAAATGCAAGGATGCAATGCTCATCTCTAGATGAGGAATTGCATGATGATCGACCTATGGACATGCAGTGCAGTTGAGTTTTCAATGGAGCCCATGTTTCAAAGCACCAGATCATTCGTATGTTGGGCCATACCGCCATGCATGGCCCATGATTCAGATTTTACAACCTGGGAGATTTATGGCATGTGGATCCATCCACGGTAGGCCCAAACATACAAATGGTTTGGATCACCTAACCATGGGGCCCACTTGTACAAACTTAAATCCCCAGTATAGTGGATGGAGGCTGTAGACCAGGGTTGCGGGGAATTTCCAGAGGGGTCTTGTCCAAGATTATAAGGTGGCAATTTTCATTAGTGAGAAAGGTCAGTCAGCAACATGATACAGATATAGTCTCCCATGGGGCATCTGAAACAAAATTCTAATGGATGTTCACATGCAAACCCAGGTCCTTCAGGTCGGGGAAGTGTTCTGAGAAGCAATAAAGGTGACATACTTATGATGGAATATTCGAGAATCGGGAACCTGCAGTGAGGTGGAGGTTTTGCAACTAGGAGAACATTTCCACATATTTGAAGTCTCCTTCCAAAGGATTCTCATCACTTAAGGCGAGTCTCGCAATGTCAGCAAGTGGGATCTTCCAATGACACAGGAACATCGAAGTCTGCTTTTAGTGTATCTGAGGTAAGATCCATTTTGGCTCCATTGTCCGAAGGCACACAAATCAAGTAGCCGATTCCCTTGCAAATGCAGGGATGGGAGGGATACATGGAACCAACTCTTTGGTGCCTCTCCTTTAACATTGTTCTGAATAAAAATTTCAGTTAACGTTCAAAAAAGTGGATATCCTCAGGTCAAGGATCATATAATTCCACCTAGAAACAGGCAAAACCAACTAAAATTCAAGAAAACCATAAATCGGAAATTAACTTACCTAGGCCAATGGCATCAGCACTCTTCATGATCCGCAGCCTCTTACATGAATCAGTAAACATCCTGCAACAAATCCAAAAGAAAGGTATGAAGAGGAAGCAACATCCATAGTTTCTTTTAGACAAATTGACTCCAAATGACTTGCCAATAACAGAAAGAACTTCATGTAGTTTGTATGCATTGTAAATAGTCAATGATGTTTCTACTTCGAAAGAATGGATTAAAATGCACTCAAGAAATACTACAATACTCTCTACTGAAATATTCCTGTGCAATCTTCTCATTGGAGACTTCTGGGTTGCATCGATTCCTTAAACGGTAACTTTCAAACACTTCTGGTTCCTCTTATAAGACCTATGCAACAAGGACATGGCATTTCGTAATTGTGCCATGTCACCATGTGTCTGTCTGCATGTCCAATACTCCTAGACACAATGATAGCAGACAACCAACTAGCACACCAAAAGCTCTATAGCTGATGGGGAAGGACCGATTTATCCCTATATGTAGGCCCTCTCAGGCAAACCTAGGCAAGACCTTCTCGTGGGCAACCCCCACTTCACACAAGTCCCTGAATCGCACAGTCCCATAGTGGGCCCCACCTCATGCCCATTTTGCTTCACACAAACCCCTTCTAGTGGGTCACCCCAACCCAGCGTAGAGATACGGTGCATCCTTGAAATCACATCAAGATACCCTTGCATCATCCACCCACGCCAGTGAGGAGACTCGACCACCGGGCTTTTGCTCTAATATAATTTTGATAGCGGACAAATGACCGGTTTATCTCTATATGTAGGCCCTCCCAGGCAAGACCTCCCCTTGGACAACCCCCGCTTCGCGTGGGCCCCCGAATCGCACGATCCCATAATGGGCTCCACCTCATGGCCATTCTGCATCACACAAACCCCACCTGGTGGGCCGCCCCACTCCAGCGTGAAGATACGATGCATCCTTGGAATCACACCAAGATACCCCTGCATCACACAATGCCTATAAAGGATGACAAGTGTTTTTTTATCTTAATAGTAGCCCATTTCTTTGATATTATACATGGGTTGTAAGTTCTAAAGAGTGGCACCTATGGCTTGGTAATCCAAACTATTTTACTCTGTTGAATCCCACTATGGATGGAGCTTGAACCCAAAATCATCCTAAATCGACCAATATTAGGACCTTTTCCAAATAAATGCAGACCTCATTGAGAAGTAAACTTATTTCTGTAAGACCAAGTTTGAAAGGGCATTTTTTAAAAGATATAGTGAAGAGACAGATAAAGCTATAGAAGCTTGAAGAGATTACACTAAAAAATTCAGAGTTAAATTCGTATGGAAAAAATTTTGGGTCTTTGGGGTAGGTTAAAACTAATTAAATGAGAAGAGAAGCGTGTAAAAAGGTCCCCCCAAGTTATAAGATATTCAGACAATGATTGGAGAAGAGGCTTGGATGATAGAAAAAGCACCTCAGGTTTTGTATTTTACATGCGAGATACTACTTTCACGTGACAATCAAAGAAACAATCGATTGTTACCCTTTCGACATATTAAGCCAAATGTGTAGCCGCATCATCAAGGGTGTCATGTGATTTGGCGAAAGAATCTTCTCAAAGAGCTTCAAATGCATCAAGAGAAGCCTACAAAGATCTATGTTGACAATAATTCCTCCATTGCCTTAGCTAAGAATCCCATATTTCATAAAAGGGCAAGTATTTTTTTTTTTTTTGAAGACACAGGGTGTCCCCACCTCATTTTTGAAGAGAGACTAATCCCTGCGGATACACACAATCACCCCACAACCACATGTATCGGGTAAAGCCAAGGAGGGAAATCGAACCCTCACCTATAGGGAGCAAACCTATGGTGAAGACCATTCGCCCAAACCTCGTTGGGTTAAAGGGGGCAAGTATTTTGACAATCGCTTCCACTTTAATCTAGGAGCACATGAAGAAGGAGATTAAAATCATTTTCGTCTAGTCACAAGATCAAGCTGCTGATATTTTCAACAAACCCCTCAAAGCCAACAACTTTAACAGGTTAACAAATATGTTTGAAATAGTTTATGGAAGAAAATTAAGTTTAAAGGAAGGGTGTTGAGAAGTAAACCAAATTTTGTAATCATACAAGTTTGTAAGGGCATTTTTTAGAAGATATAGTGCAAGAAATAAATAATAATAATAATAATAATAATAATAATAATAAAAAAATAAAAATAAAAATAAAAAAAGATAGAAATTTCAAGACATTAGATTCAGAGTTAAATTCGTATGGAAAAATTTATGGGTAGTTTGGGAAGGTAGAAACTCATTAAACAAGAAGAAAGTGTAGAAACTCATTATGGGTGGTTTGAAACCCCTTGCGATGTATCAGGCAAGAAATACTTCATAATAGCAAGATTTATCCACAATATTTTCTTGAAGTTTCTCTTTCTCTCTTGTTCCACTCCTTACCTGTGCATAGTGTGTCCAAGGCCTTTTGCACATCAATGGACCTTAACCGTCTCTCAATAGACCACAAATTGAAAGTTCAGATTGTCTCATCGAGGAAATCTTTTAAGCATATTCAATTTGTGGTGTTATATGATGAACAATGGTCTAAATCATGGGCCCCACTTTTCAAAATTGAAAACCCATGTAAACCACAAACATCGTGGTCATAAGTCATACAAACCTACCCTAATTGTTACTATTTACTTTTATGCGGTATGATACATCGAACCAGTGATCTAAGTCACTAAATCATGGGCCCCATGTTTCAAAATTGAAAAACCGTGTAGACTACAAATATCGTGGCCATGAGTCATACAAATCCTGTCCTAATTGTTATTTACTTTTTGGTTCTTTACAGATAATCACAATACGAGCATGAGTTATAATTGTGAAGTGAGCCCAACAAGGCTTGGAGACATGCATTACATGCAAATTCTTATTGCCTCAATCAGACATGCCTAAGATACACATAGGTAGAAAAGGGCAACCCATACACATGATATGGAAATGGTAATCCAAAATTGAATAGGCCATATTTTCTTGGCTATTTATCGTTAGTTAATGAATTTACTGAAGTAGAGAAACTACAACGAAACAAAACTAACAGTGTTATGTTTTTTTTTTTTTCCCACACTGTTAATTATTATTAATGTATAGGACTGTTAGTTACTAAAGTATTACTGATGTGTGTGTGTGTGTGTGTTTCCTTCCACTTGTGTTGTGATCTCTGAAAATTGATGTCCAATAACAAACATGCAAATCATGTCCAAGTAGAGAGGCACTAAGGGCGTGTTTGATTTTCAAGGGGGGTGTAAAAACCCATGAAATTGGTAATTATTAACATTTCACCCGTTCAAATTTCCTTGGAAAATTCACAGCAGTTTTCACCTCGAAAACCGGTTTAAAAGAATTATTTTAAATTTGTGGACCCCAATGTGATGTATATGATAAATCCATTCCGTCCATACCTTTTAAGACAATATTCTAAGCCATGAGTCGAAAAATGAGGTAGATTGAATACTCAAATGGCCCACACCAAAAGAAACAGTGGACTTGAGAGGTTTTTAATGGTAAGTGTTTGATTTCCTTTTTCTTGTGGCGTGGTCCACTTGAGCTTTTGATATATCTTATGTTTTTGTTCATGTCATAAAATCAGCAGGCATAATAAAATTAACGGTGTGGATAAGCTATATGCATCAAGGTGGGACCCAAAAATATAATGTGACATTATTGGTTTTTGTGTCAAAACTGCGTCTTGTCACATCAAACATCGGAAAACGGGAGGTAAATAGGGAAGAAGTAATTATTATATATTTTCACGGGTATTTACCCAGCCACTAGAAATCAAACACGCCCTAAAGAATACTCAACCTGAGTCTTCAAATGGTGTACTTGGGTTTGTGGTTCTTAGAAGAGAACAGACTGGTGGTCTGTTGCATCCCACCGTAGGTGCACCATGCCCAAAGAATTGCCTTGATTGAAATATTGTAGTCACTGATCTTCTGTCCCATTCAGTTGAGTGTGGACAGTCTGTAGGCTACAAACTGAAAGGTTGTGATTATCCTATCAAGAGGATCTTAGGAAATAGGCAATCCTGCTGGGGCACAACAGACCAATGGTGGTCTGGGTTGCCAAAACATGGGCCCCACTGGTCAGAACTGAAATCTACTGTCAAAAGCCTTGGTCAAGAATCCCATAATTCCTCATCAAAGCAACATTTACTGGCTGCTGTTCAAAAAAAGAACAACAATGGAATATCCATGTTTTACCACAAAGAGCTAGGCACTGTTTGGTTGCAACTTAAAAATGAGTTCATCCCATTTTAGTTAACACTAATTGTGTATTAGCGATTTGATGAGAATTAAAAATAATCTTTTTTTTGAAGGATGGATTAAAAATAATCTTGATAACACATAATTTATATAAGCAAGGATCCCTAATACATAATCATTTAAGTAAAATGGGATGAACTCATTTTGAAGTGACAACCAAACAGCGTCTTAGTGCATTCGAGCAATTAAGTAAAACTTCAAGATACGACAGGAATTATGTATGAAGACTCAGAGAGCTTACTCCCAGGGGACATCTCCTACAAGCATCCAGTCTCCATCTTTATCCTCATAGGTAAGCACGTACTCTGACCCATGTAGAAGATCCCTCAGCTTGCTCTCGCTCAGCATGTCCCTCCCTGGAACTCCATGGGAACCATACTGTCCTGAAATAATATGCAAACAGCAGTAACTGGACCCATGCCGAACACATTCCATAGAATACAACATGTTGACTTAGCATAACACCGATAACAAGGGTCTAAAATTGAAAAACTTCTATAGTGTCACAAATAACTCACCGATCGTAAAACAGCTGAACATCTTCTCAAGAGCAGAAGAGAGCTCGAGATAAGTAGAGTAAGTTTTCAGGTCTACCTTCCTCAAGTAAGGAGCACCATCCATGCTGACCTTGACAAACAGAGCTCCTGAACTGGGTTTTCCATCCACTTCCTCATTGTTCTTGGAGGTGGTGGCCAAGGTGTTCTTTCTAAATGATCTTATTGGTGGCCAACCTACAACCTGTGCCCTGTCATGAATAGAAGATGATTTGATGATCAGATGTTTAAACAAAAGCGAAGAAACTCTTCACTTTCATTTATAAAAGTCAACATTTACTTGGCCGCAGGTGCATTTCCATTATTATTAGTGGAAGCCATCTGGCTATGGTTCATGTCGCTGGGGCCACGAGTCCTGTCCTGTGATGACTTTGGAGGCACAATCTCTTTCAGCATGGCAGACGATGCTCCAGATTGTTCCTTGATAGAAACAGGCTTGACTCCCGCATTAGGCAATGCCCTGGACGACAGAATTGAATTTATCCCTGTGTTTCCGGTAAATTTCCCTTGTGCCACAGATTGAGTGGTTTCTGCCTCAGGTCTGTCTGTTGGAAAGATCCACTTCCCATCTGTAAACACGGAACTTTTTACCTCTGAGAACCCATCCATGGCATCGGAGAATCCTCTTTTGTTGCCAGATACAACAGTTTTCTGCGATGCAGAGAAGATGCCATCCTTTAAAGGATGCAAAGGAAACAGGGGTTTCTCATCCAGTTTTCCCGAGCTCAACAGACAGAGCTCTGACTCCCTAACTGGAGATTGCGATCCAGGAAGCCCAAGCCTCAGCTCAGTTGCCTTCAAATTCAGGCTGGTATCCTTTTCCTCAGACAAGCTTGAGACTACAGAGCTTTCCACTGAAGAACAGTCGGATAATATCATGTAGTTACGCTCTTTCAGTCCTGGGTTATTCTGGCAAGTGCTGTCTGTAGAGGCAGAAGAAGCCTCTAGTGACGCATTGCTCCCTTCCTCCTCCACAATGCCAAGTGGTGATGACATTAGATTGCAAATACTTCAAAATCTCCTTCTAACCTATTTTGAAAAGAAAACCAAGCAAAACTCTTCAGAATAGAAAGAACCATATGCCCATGGAACTCAAGCACCTTATTGTCCAAGAACCCCAATACTCTTTAATGTAAAAGGAAAAGAGGTGCAACCTAAAAGAATCAAGAATCTACTGTGAAAATTTTCTTTCCATCTTGCAAGCATTAACAAGTCAATCAATAAAATAAATGTTACCAGGAAAAACATCAGCAAGAAAAAGAGGGGGAATGAAAGAAGGCAGAGCATCCATTAGTGTTAATGAGAACTGATCACCTATGGCCAGTGTTTTAAATATCGACGATATTGGCCGATATATCCCATGATATTTCTTGTAGCCCACTTGTGCGATATGAAACGCACAAGTAGTGGGATATATCCCACATGTTCGATCCGGTGAGCATTTTTTTATTTTCGATCCTTTCTTTTTCTTCAGTAAACCATGTTAAAACAATGTCAAATTGTTACAAATCCATGTTTTTTCATGTTTTGCATGGAAAATCATGGATTGGGAGCTTCGATTTTGAGATTTGGCGGAGAATGATCGAGTTGCGGAAAATTGAAAAAAGAAAGAAATATTTTCTCAATTTTTGGCAAATCGATTGCAATCTGTGTCCAAACATAAAATCAAACATTTATGTAACCTAATTTAGTGATTCTTCTTTTGCTTTTGAATGTATTGTTTGTGTTGCCACACGTCTTATTACATATATAAATTATATGAATAAACTTTGAATATGCTTGCATCAATTCAGTTAGACAACGCATAGATTAAGACCCTATACAAAGAAAACTTATTATGTGCACTTGTTTTTTGTAATGTTTTGATTTGTAAGTGTGTATTGATGTCTTTTTTAACAATCACTGAAATTTTATTGAAAAATTCAACCAATTTCCAATGTTTCCCCATGTTTCCAACAACAACGATACATTATGCAATACAACCAAGGTGTCCCAAAACGGTTACGTATCGGCCGTAACGGCCGATACATAACGGTAACGGTGGTACCCGTTACGCGATACGGGGTCATATCGGCCGAGTCCCTTTTTTGTACACGTAACGGCCGTTACTGACCGTAACGGCTGTTACGGGCCTTAAAAAATAGGGAAAAAAAAAAAACAAATACTAACCTTTTTTTTTCTTTTCTTCTTCTTCTTCCTCTTCTTCTTCTTCTCGGGAAGCTGCGGCTGCGGCTGCGTGGCCTGCTGCTGCTGCTTCTCTTCTTCTCTTCTCTCTCTCTCTCTCTCTCTCTCTCTCTCTCTCTCTCTCTCTCTCTCTCTCTCTCTCTCTTCTTTCCCTCTTCTTTCTTCTTTCTTCTTTCCCTCTTCTTTCTTTTCGGTTTCCCTCTCTCCTTCTGTTTTTTTTTATTTCGGAGGTGTACCGCGCACCAGCTGGAGGTACGTGTCACGCTAAGACGAGCGCTGACAGTCCTCGAGCTCCGAGTTGTACGAACGGTTCAAAGTAGATCAAAGTTACGTGGGCTCCACAGTCATGTATTTATTATATCTACACCGTTCATCTATTTTTAAATATCATTTTAGAGCATTAGCCAAAAAATTAATCGTATCCAAAGATCATCTGGACCACACCAAAAATAGCAGCGAGATGATGATTTTCACCGTTAAAAAATTCGTAGGCCCACCGTAACATTTATTTTACATCCAATCGGTTCAAAAGGTCAAAAAGACCTGAATGAAGAGGAAAAACAAATTTCATATTGATCCAAAAGTTCTGTGATCACAAAAAGGATTTCAATGGTAGACGTTCAATCCCCTGCTTCTTTTTACAGTGTGGTCCACTTGATAATTAGATCTGTATTATTTTTAGTGTCAAGCCTTAAGACGAGCTCATCAAATGAATGGACGGTTTAGATATAATATATACCTCATGATCAGACTCAAGGGACTTGCTATCGTAAAACGAGTGGACTGGTACGGTTAGCATCACGCTGGAACATTTAATAAAATGTAGGCATGCCATATGGGCCCCACCATACTAGATGTATTTTATCCATGCCGTCCATCCATTTTGCCACATCATTTTAGGTAATAATTCAAAAAATTAGGAAGATCCAAATCTCAGGTGGACCACAGCATAGGAAACAGTGGTTATAAAATGCTCACCATTAAAAATTTCTTAGGGTCCACTGTAATATTTATTTTCCATCTAACCTGTTAATAGGGTCACACGTCACACTAATGTGGATGAAGGGAAAACACACATGCCAGCTTGATCTAAAACTTTTGTAGCTCCGATAATTTTTTAATGATAGATGTTTAATTATTATTGTTTCTTATGGTGCGGTCCACTTAAGCTTTGGATCTGCCTCATTTTTGGGCTCATGCCCTAAAATTATTTGGCAAAATGGATGGACGGTATGGATATAACACATTCATCACGAGTGGGGTCCAAAAAACTTTGACACTCGTGTGCTACACTTCACAATAATTCGGGCCCTTAAAAAATTGTACACGAGACATGTATTAACTTAAAATTTACCAATTAAACTATAGACTATAATTGCTAACTCAAAATGCCAAAATCAAATTATTTGAATAGTTTTAATTGTTAATTTGTGGACACTTATTTTTTAAAATAGGGCCTTTTGATTTTTTTTTAATGATTCACTATCCAATAAATGTCCACCAATTCACAAGTGGGATAATGCCAATAAATTGCATGAATTTTAGGCTAATTTGGGGCATAGATTGGTCCTCCAAGTCAGCCCCAAATTGGCAACGCGATCTACCTGAATTTAATTTCATTTTTTAAAAGAACTATTGTGAGAAATTATATCAAATTATTAAGTATATAAATTAGATATTTATAAAATTAAATATATGAATTTTGTAGTCAAATTCAGGTTATCTGGTTCATAAATTCATCAGACAGTCCGATACAACTTCTCACCAAAGAGTGGGCCGTTACACCACCATAAACATGTTCCAATTTATAAATGAATGCATATTTGGAATGCTTAGAATATTCCGTATTTAATCCATATTTTTTCATATTTTTTTGGCAAAAAAAAAAAATTGTGCCGTTACGGGCCGTTACACCCCCGTATCACCGTTACGCCCCTGTATCCGTATCGGTTTCGGAGGGCACCGTTACGCCAACCGATACCGATACGGAACACCTTGAATACAACCGATATATCCCATGCGATAACTGATACGTATCCGTATCCCAAGGGTGTGACGCGATACCGATATTTCAAACATTGCCTACGGGCATGGTACCATGAATTGAGAAACCATACCATCTTTCCCACTAGCATGCCATTTGTGTAGGACATATGTACCATTGAAATGCAGGCCCCAACATGAAGATCACCTGGCACAAAAATCAGGCTGGTCTGCTCATCAGATGGGTCCAAATAGAAAGTGGATCAGCCTGCATTTCAAGAAAGACGATCTTCATGATGACCCAATTGTTTTGACGGTGCTGATTTCCTAAACAGGTGGCATGCTGGTGGAAAAATGATACTATATCACAAGTTGCCTATATGTTGATCAGTTCTCTAGTATTAATACACAGATGACGAAAATAAAGTAGAAAAGGTTTGAGTAAAAAAGCATCCATTAATCTCAACTTGTAAAACATACTCCAAAATGTACATGTAATATATGGGTGCATTTCTGTGCAAATATGCATTCAGATGTTCGTGTCTGTATACATATATATTTGTGTTTTTGCACACATGTATCTGGTTAATATTTCCCAACAGATCTGATACACAATACGAATGATGCCCCCTCCATTTACCCCTCAAGGCAATGTGTGAGAAAGAAGTATCGTTTGTGACACTATATTCATTCACTTGAAGCATGAACAGAATTTTTTTAATGGATATTACAACATAAGGGCCCATTTGGTAGACATTTGACAATGGGTTCATCTTGTTTCAATTAATAGTAATTTCGTATTAGAGACCATGATCTAGAATACATCATTATGATAACTAAAATGCAACTATGCATTAGATATCATGATATCTAATACTGTAATCAAGGTATTCCAACACTAACAGTGGCTATAACGGCCACCACCGTTATTGTTACGATATGGCTGTAACTGCTTTTACAGCTTCTTCTTTTTTCCCTTTTTCTTTTTTGTTCTTTCTTTTTTTTTTTCTTTTTTTTCTTTTTTTTCTTTTTTTTTTTTTTTTTGAAGAAGAAAACCTGTATCGGCCCTCCATTTACTCCTCAAGGCAATATGCGAGAAAGAAGTGTTGTTCATGACACTATGTTCATTCACTTGAAGAATGAATATAATTAAGAAAAAAAAAAATTGTATATTAGAATGTAAGGGGCCATTTGGTAGTCATTTGACAATGGTTCATCTCCTTTCAATTAATCGTTATTTTGTAATAGAGACCATGATCTAGAATACATCACTATGATAACTAAAATGGAACTATGCATCAGAGATCATGATATCTAATATTGTAATCAAAGTATTCCAATGGTAACAATGGCCATAACGGGCACCACCGTTATTGTTACAATGTGGCCGCAACCACTTTTACGGCTTCTTCTTTTAATTCTTTTTTCTTTTCTTTTTTTACGAAAACCTGTATCGGCCCAGTAACTAGCCATTCGGGGCCATAACGACCACTATGTGTCATCTTTTCTGTAACAGCCATTACGACCAGCAACGCGTATTAGTTGCCACTTGCCACCGATAACAATATGTAACGGTCGTTACAACACATGACTTACAAATAACAATGGTTAACTAAAATGAGATGTACTTATTTTCAGGTTTCTACCAAATAGGCCTTAATATTTTTAACATTCGCAAGTACTTAGTCATCCATTAGCCCTACCAGGGGAAATAACCTGTAGTGGAACCTGGATCTAGATATTCATAAAAAAATAAATATAAAAAAGCAAAAAACAAAAAAAAAAAAACAAAAAAAAAACAAAAAACAAAAAACAAAAAAAACAAAAAACAAAAATACATGCATGAGTTTATGAATTAATGGATCTATGACTGACATGCGCCTTTATGAAACCCATATCAAATAAACAGACTGCGTTCTTGGATATCTTAGATTGGGTAAAGGAAAGAAAACCCGGAGACAGCGAGGGGTCATTTGGCAGGACCCCTACAATTCTGCAAGTAACATCTGCACCAGCAAAGATCAAACCGCAAAAAAATTCTAGCAATACCAACACACCTGACTTCAAGCCTAGAACAGAAATCTCAAAAATCTGGACCATTCGTTTTAATTTTCTAAATATAAAAAACACGGAAAAGGCGAAAGGATGCAGGAATTTCAGTCAACGAAATCCCTAATAAATAAAACAAAGAAGAGGAAAGATTCAAGAAAATATGAATATCTACTGGCAGAAAATACCACAAAAGAAGGACGATTCCAGCACCGAAATCACTAATAAATCCAGCAAATTTTATCGAAACAACACGTATTTTATATGAGAAAAGGAGAAGTCCAAAGAGCGGAGCATCGAAATCTTAGTTGATTAAATGAAGAATAAAATGCAGAAAACACTCAGATGTTTATGATTATTATTATTATTATTTAATAAAGAGCACAAGGAACGAATTCTAGGAGATTTCACCGATATTAAAAAACGAAAAAAAAAAAAAGAAGAGCGGATTTAAGATAGAAAAAATTACAAAAAAAATTTACATAATGAAATATAAGATTGCAGCTATTTTCACCTCATAAACCAGAGAGAGAGACTAGAAAAGGGGAAAAAACCACAAAAACCAAAAAGGAGCAGATTTTAGCGACAGTAAGACAGCAGAAATCACATAATACAGAGATTTAGGCTGCGATTGGTTGCATAAATATCATGAAATTTCATGATTAATCAGTCTAATTTGGTTCAAAGTATCATAATATTTCACGATATTTGGTGCAACCAAACGCGCTCTTAAAAAAGAACAAAAAAATAGCGAATTTGGGCGACTTTGGTCTCGAATCAAAGCAGAAAAAACGCAACAAAAAAAGGGATTCCGACGAAAAAAGAGAGAGAGAGAGAGAGAGAGAGAGAGTGAGAGAGAGAGAAGATATCAATCCCCTACCGGATTTCAGCCCTAACAGCTTCAGATCAAAGTAGAAAAACGAGAAAATGGCGCATAAGTTCGAGATTCTTCAACTCACCAGAGCGATTTCAGCAGGATCAGTCCGAACAGTTGCCGAAGACGACGATCCTATCTGAGCCGTTGATTTCAGAGAGAATGAGTAAAGTGGGTAAGCTCTAAGGGCCTTCCATTTCGCAGCAGACGCTTCTCAAAATCCCAACCCGACTGAGAAAATATAAAACCTTGTCTCGAAATTTCTACCGGAAATTCAGACATCTGGCTTTTATACCACGCCGATCAAGCCGAGAAGACAACGGACGGCTTAGATTCGCTGATCGTCTTTATCCTAGCCGTTTATCCTTTTTCCTGTGAAGAAATGAAATATCTGTCTCCCGTTATTATTACAAGTTAAATTGGATTTTCCGGAAACTGGAAAGTGTAGGCGTAAAGACTGCTTTCCTTTCACGAAGGATTATGGTGAACTATGTCCTTACGATATATTTCATACATATGAGCCCAATTTGTGATGATCTAGACCGTTGAAAAGATTTATAGTACTATAGATGATATATATATATAATTTAACCATGAATAGATATCTATATTCATAAATTTTAAATACAAATTAATAAACGGTTAAATAAAAGGAAAAGGATTGGATAGATATGGTTTTCTATTTATAAGATTTTTGGGTCGTTCATTTTCTCTAAGTCCATAATAATAACGGTGTTGATCACTCGATCCAATGGGCCATTCTTACCAGTGAGCACCATCAGGACAATGTTCAGGATGTGTACCAGAACCCAGCTGGTCACTCTCCTTTCCCTGCCGAGGAATTGTAAGTGCACGGCCTAAGACCGTGAAGTGTTACACGTTCTCGACTTCTGTTCTGTACGAGTGGGGGCCATGGTTCTGTGGTCCATCGCTGCTGTTAGACACATCGGATCAACGATCTGGATCAACGAAAAGCACGGGTCCACTTGTACAGAACTTATCCAGAGGTATGCACACGTGCCAGTAATGGACAAGGGTGCTTTGGTAAAATCACAAATTAGGGGGCCACAACAGAAAAACAAATGGACGGCTAAAAGTTTTTTTGACTGTTGGTTTATTTCGTACGATGTGGCCCACACCAGGACAGCAGTTGGCTATTTTTGAACGGAAGATTTTTTATTCGAACGAGATAAAAAGCTCAGATCTCGCCACGTGTTACAGAATGTGCGTCTGCGAGTGGATGGTCTTGGCTCCCCACGCGTGTGGATTTAGCATTTTTCTTATTCTTTTTTTGGAGGCAGCAAACGAAAATATAAGTACCATTAGACGCTTGCCTTTTATGTTTTTTATTTTTTCATGGGCTGTATAAAAATATTCCTAATATCCACGTAAAAGCACGCACATAAAAAGCAGGAGTATTTTTATCTTTATTAATCATTTATATGAATAAAATTCTAAATTAGTAAAGTAAGTTTATTCAAGTCAAGAAAAGAAGGTGGATGAAAAGTTTATTCGAGTCAAGAAAAGAAGTGGATGAAAAGGTCACGCCTACATAAAAATTTCTTATTTACCATAAAAAAGTTAGCACTATATACGAGTTCATACAATACTGTTTTTTTTTTTTTTTTTTTTTTTTTTTTTTTTTATTTAATGAAAAATACCTTTGCCAGTTAGTTAAGCAGTTGAAAAAGGTACAAGTATTTTTGTCTTTTTCAAGTTTTTTATACTACTAATAGCCTACTTTAATAATTAAGGTTTTTCTGGGCCGAATGAAATAACGATTGGATAGTCTGTCAGGTCAAAACTAAAACGAGCCCCCAACCGTCTCCATCTTTATAAGGGCAGTCCTTTGATACTCCGCAGCCTTCGGTTCTTGATACGCATGTAGTCGTAAATTATACATGTGGCATATATTTATTTAAAATAAATCGACTAAACTGTGCAAATTAACATCTTCGAGTCGCAATAATAAAACCGAAATTTTTGAATGATCTCAACTTCTGTTTCATGTATACTTGTTTGTTGAAATTGAACCATTGGATGTTTTATATTCTTAACCATCCAATAAATGCCAAAAATCCAACGGACAGATAATCAAATAAGGGGTCGTTTGGCACCTTGGATTGGAGGGGAATGGAGGGGATTAGAGGGGGTTTCAAATCCCCCTGGTTGTTTGGCAGCATAAAGCAACTGGGGATTGCCAATCCAAGGGATTGCCAATCCCCTCTTTGAGGGGGTTTATAATCCACGGTGAGAGCTTGGATTACACCTCAAATCGTTTCAATAGTTGCAGGCATAAATGTATGTCACTGTACACTATCATTCTACTGGGCACATGGCCCACTAACGATGATCAGCACCGTTCAAACATTATTCATGTAGATCAGCACCGTCCAAATATTATCCAGCACTGTCCAAACATTGTCCATATTAATTAACGATTAAAAATCATTGGTTAGTCACTCAGACATGATCTTGTGCTTGCGGTCCATCTGAGATTTGGAATTTCATCATTTTTAGGCAAAACATATATTTTAGCGGGCTTATCACAACCATAGTGTCAAAAATTATATATCTCACTAATTGGAGATATTAAAGTTGATTTAGTAATTAAATTCAAACCCTATAAATATGCCATATATAAGTATTTTCGAATTAAAGTTGATTCACAATCCATGGTGCCAAACACACCGAGAGGATTGCCAATCCAGGTGGTTTCCATTCCTAGGGGTTAACAATCAAGGGGGTTCCAAATCCACACTCCCAAACAAGCCCTAAGCCTAGATCTTAGTTAATCCCAAACTGGGTTTCATGGCTTTGGAGATTTTATTTCGAATAGTTGTATTCCCTTTATGCAAGTTCTAAATATAAGAGCCCGCGTATCACCATAACACTCTACTGGAGTATCCATATTTAATTCTTTTTCGTAAAGAGGTCCGGTGGAATACACACTCTCATATTGCTGTACGACATATCGGGACTTTCTCCATTAGACCTGGCAAATTTCAATGATCCAGACCATTTTAATGATGGGCCTTCAGTTGATGGAGAAATCCAAGCCGTAAATATCAAATTGAAAAGTTAAACATTTTAATTATTCAAATTAAAAGTGACCGTCCGTATTCATAAGAAAAGAGTTAAAATGATCACAGCCTTAAAATATTCAAATCTAGTCGTTTCCTTTCCATCCCATTCAAAGTACCATACCTGTGGGACCGGGATGTTGTGGGTCCATGTCAACTGTGCTTTAGATCCAATCCGTCCATTAGACGTGCCATTTCATATCAAGCCATAGAACCAAAAATCAACCTTTTCCACAGTTTTCCGGGCCCACCATGTTTTTAAATACAATATAATCGGCTCATCAGGAACGACCCGTTAGGCTGAACGGACGAATCGAAATCAAGGTCATTCCAAAACCCAGGTGGACCACACCATGTGAATTTAAGTGTTAGTAGTGTATTAACATTGATCAGTGCATTGTGGCCCACCTATGCTTTGGATCGGCCTGATTATTTTCTTATTAATGTGATAATTAAGGGAGAAAGCGAGGGACGGCTTGGATCAAATGTACAGTTGACGTGTCCCACTGAAGCACGGTGGAAACCTAAAGTTGTACTAATGAATTACCAAAAGTAATAAAAATAGGGTATGTTATCAAAAGGTTGGGTGTAAATATCAATTCTCTCACAATACTTAATTAATTAACTGTAACCGTCTGTTCATTAATCATTAATCAAGAGATTCCTTCGGCACTGGCGGGTTCCGTGCGACGCTTACTTTTTCGACCGAGATATTTATGAATTTACGAAAATGCCACCAACATTCAATAAAATTCATTTTAGCACTTTAATTTTGGGTGTAAATAATAGTAAAAAACACTAATCCCACACGCGTGTGGAGACCTCCCCATACACACTCAAGTGGCACACGTGCGTGCGATCCGATCTTTCAATCGGATTGGGCCACTCTATTTAGACATTCACCTAAAAATTCAGACCGTTAAACTGCTCATCTGTCCCACGTGTGTCTGTGAACATATACCGCCCAATAGATGGGCCACCCTTGCATGTGCCATGCCAAAAAAATCAGATGATCCTAACCATCCGATTAAGTAGTCTGATTTTAGCAAACCAATCGTACAATGCGATTGATTGAAGCACAATCCATCGATCATGTAATGTTTGGTATGGCCCACTTATTGGGCAAATTTCAGATATCATCATTAGTTCCACCGTATTTAGCAAGTGGAGCCCACTATTTCATTATCGTGACTGATACGATGGCACGTAACAGTAACATTATCTTTCCATGACCAGAAAGAGAAAAAAAAAAAAAAAAAGGTGTACTGTGGGAAATGATCCCACACGTCCAAATATCGGTAATTATACCATTCGTATTGCTGTGTAGTAGCTCCAATGATGTCGACGTAGAATCCAAACCGTCCATCTGGTGTACCCCTCCTGTGGAAATTTAGCTTCATAAATGGGTTTTATGGCACGTACACCACACGGTGGACACGTCTTCTATCCGGAATTTTCTACGGTGGGATTGTCCTCCTCATTGTCCCCCATGGTTCGCTGGAGTGTGGCCCACCTGAGCCATGGATCAGGCTGGATTTTGGAATCCAGACCTATCATGGAGGAGAGGAGCTAGTGGATGGGTTGGATGGCGCTCACACGTCTTGGTGGACCACACAGAACCCGAGCGCATGGTAATTTATGCGTGTTTATCTGATAATGCGTGGTTTTTAAGTCAGCTGTCCTCGGCAACAGTATCCGTGCAAGATCCCGACCATTCGTCAGATGGGTCCTGTAAAGAGGCCCGTCTGTTCTTAGGTGGTCCCTGTTTATCGGAAAATAAAACTGCTGAAAATAAATAATAAATGGGTCGTTTCGACGCCCACCTATTACCTCATGATTGGACAGCCTGATTTTAATAATATGACAAATACCAGGTGTGGTCCACCTGATCAATGGCTCCAATCTCGAACGGCGAGCAGGATTTCAGATCTCACTCTATGGTAGAACTGCTCCGATTGCGTGGTGACCCAGCAACATATGGAAACGGATTGGCTACTCCCCCTGCCACCACCAGCCCGGTGGCTGGTGGTCGGTACTCTGTGTGCCCACCATGATGTATGTGTTTCATCCATGCCGTTCATCCATTTTTACAGATAATTTTAGGGCTTGATCAAAAAAATGACAGGAATATAAATCTCAAGTGGACCACACCAAATGAAAACTATAGTATTTGGATTTTCGCCATTAAAATCCTTTTAAGGCCCACTGTACTGTTTATTTAACATAGCAGCATGTACTATTTATTTGACATATGATATGTTGATTAGGTAATGCATACCTAGATGATGTAAAAAAACAAATATCAGCTTCATCAAAACTTTGATGGCTCTCAAAAAGTTTTTAATAGTTGAGCTTCAATTAACAATATTTGTAGTAATGTGGTCCACTTGGGGCTGTACATAATTGTTGTTCTCATACCTTAAAATCATCTAGCAAAATAGATGGAGGAAATGGATGAAGCACAAACACCATGGTGGGCTCACAGAGCACCCACCACCAGCCATTGGCACATGGCAAGGGGAAGCCAATGGCTAGTGGTCGGTGCTCTGTGGGGCCCACCATGATATATATATATATATATATATATATATATATATATATGTGTGTTTTTCATACATTCTGTCCATCTATTTTTTATATATTATTTTAAGTTATCGGACTAAAATTGAGGTATATCGAATCTCAAGCAGACCAAGTTACATGAAATAGTTTTGTATGAGGATCAGCCATTAAAAGTTTATGAGGACTATAAAAGTTTTGGATCAATCTGATCTTTGTTTTTCGGGTCATTTAGGTATGTATGACCTAATCAACAGATTGGATGTTAAATAAGTAGTACAGTGGGCCGTAGGAGGATTTTAATGGTAGATATTCAATCACTATTGTTTTCCTGTAGTGTGGTCAACCCAAGATTTATTTTCCTCTAATTTTTGGGATCAAGGAATAAAATAATCTTTAAAAGTGGATGAACGGCATGGATGAAGCACATACATCAAGGTGATCCCCACATAGCACTGACCACCAGCAACGGGGATGGTGGCAGAGGGAGTGGCCAATCCGTTTCCGTGGCAAGGAAAGTAGCCAATCTGTTCCGTACCATCTAGCGCTCTGGGCCACTGTAATTTATATCAACACTGTCCGTCCATTTTTTAAGCTCAAAATAACAATACCCACCGCAATATGCAGCAAGAATAAACGGATGCCAGGTAGTAAGTTTTCAACTGTGGGTATCATTATTCTTGCTGTTTATTGTGGCAGGGTCCGCTTGAGCTCTAGATATACTTAAATTTTGATCTCCAACTCTAAGATGATCTGAAAAAACGGATGGACGGTGTGGATAAAACAAATAGATGACGGTGGGTCCCATATAGTTCTGACACCACAGATGTTGGTGGTGTCATGACCACCACGCAACCCGCGTTGAAAGCGAAAACACATCTCTGATCCCACATGAGTATTTAGAACGTTGCGAAACGCACGCGGCACTCGAAAAGGGGGGAAAAGGGGTAGTTTGGTAAAAAGAAGAGAGATTGGGGTCACGTACGGGCATTAATGGGAAGGGGTGTAAGATGGGGGACAGAGGAAAACAAGGGAAGCGACTTTGGGAGACAAGAAAGCAGCAGATGGAGTCGGATGCCGGTAGAGCGCGGGACACCCTTCTCTCAAACCCCATCATTTCATCTCTCTCTTCTCTCCTAATTAATAAAGAAAGATGGATGGCCATCATTCAAATTGACCATGCTTCTCGCATGCTCGTCTCCCATGCGTGGCATGCATACACATGCATTCCATGTCCATCTTTGCATCACTCGCCACGTCATCCCACGTCACATGGCGTGTCCGGCACGGAGGAGCATTTAAGGATGGCGGTGTACCAGTATCCGTGCTCATGCACGATTACCCACGGAAGCGTGTGCCGTTGGGGGAAGCTATGTGGGGTCCACCAAGATTTATGGGAGATATCCATTCCGTCCATCTGTTTTTTAAAGTTCGTAATCGGACGAGTGTGTAAAAAATAGGCAGATGTAAAAGCCAGGTAGACCACGAGAGATGAAACAGTGGGGATTGAATGACCACCATTGGAAGCTTCACTAGAGCCGCGGAACTTTCCGATCATATTGATACTTATTTATTTTTCAGTTCATGCGAGTGGGAATAACCTTATGAACGGCGTGGATGTCATATAAACATCATGCTCAACGGTGGATGTTTTCATTCTCAACTTTAGCTTAGGATATACTTTTTTTTTTTTTTTTTACACCCCCACACACTCACCCACACGCACACGACGTGGGATTTCACCACTGTGGGTACTCGAACACGACGTGGGATTTCACCACTGTGGGTACTCGAACCCTTGACCCGGTGTTGAAACTCCAGGGAGTCTACCAACGGGTAAGAGTAAGGACCCAGTTTAGGATATACCTGATTTTCATTTTCAACGGTATATATAACGGCTTGGATATTTCACTTGTAGGCCACGTTGGCATAGTTTGCGGCGTGTGAATTAGCTGACTTGACACGCGCGTGGGCTTAGCGAGGCTCAAAACAACAATACTCTGGCCAAGTCTGATGGTTGATACGCAGCCATTTGACATCTAATTTTTTATTTGGGGATCATTTGATGGACGGTTAAAATGCAAAAATATTGTGCCGCGTATTATGCGTCATATTTTTCGGAGTACAAATTCATTGTCCATTGATGGGAGGTTTGAGTTGTTGGTTGGGCCCGTTTGGCGACCTGCATTAAGTGATATTAAGATGGATGGAATTGTAAAAGTAATTGTAAATGCATGTGTAAGGTACTGTCCTTGTATTGGTGTATCTCATGTTTTTTAATATCATGTTTGAAATATATGCAATTAAAAATAAATTCTAAAATTTCGTTTCAAATTATTTTTGAAAATTCATTATCATGAAATTTAAAAATTCCATCTCACACTTTTCAATACAATGCTCATTTTCCAAATCCAATAAAAATTAATTTTAATCCCCTTCAACACTTCTTCCAAACATATCATTACCAATCCCAAGGTGGGATTAACAATGCAGTCCCATTTAATACAACTTAATACCATTGGCCTAAAAGGGCCTAATGCAATTTTGGACTGCTAGCTTATCTACATTTGGTCATGCAATTTGGGCCGTTTAATTTAAGTTGATCCATCTATGTACTATGTACAGGGGTTGAGTATCAACCATCTTAGTCTGCCAGAGTATCAATTAACCCCAGTTGCTATGAAACAGCCGGCCCCACAACCATAGCTGTAAATGCACACGTTCCATAGGTGTGCCTCAAGACAAATCGTTCAATTGGTTGAGAAACTCCTGGCCTAAGATGGGCCCCACCTTATATAGGATAGCCCTAAAATCAGATAGTTCCAAACGTCCCAAACTGAGTGTGGACAAATGATATTTCATTTGAACCGTCTATTTTAAGGCCGGTGATTGGACGGTCAGAATCATCCATTTTCAGAGTAATTATTGGTAATGCCTACCAAACATGTAGGCCCATGGTTTTAATGTCTGGATTGAATAACAGACAACTGGCAAGCCAGACGGACAATGTTGGTGGACATGCGTGTGGACAGTCATACTCGTCCGGCATGATTAGCTTCTTGCATTTGCCAGTGTTGCTGGCGTGCCTGTGAAGGATGAAAGCACGGCACCTGACAAGACCCTTGACAGATGACTATAATGCCCTTCAAAGTTGAGAAAGAATTACAGCGGTTTTTACAACTCGACCGAGGTATTTTGGTCATTTCGGGAGTTGTATTGCTTTGGAGGCGAATTTCATACCAAACGCTGTGTGGTCCCACCATCCAATCCGTCCATCGGTTGATCTAGATCATTTTATACCTAGATCCAAAAATTCTATGAGTTTTAAAACTCAAGTAAGTGACAATGCAGGAAACTAGGGAGTGGAGATGCCCACCATTGAAACGTTTAAAGGGGCCACCGAAAATTTTTGAACGGTATATATGTTTATCCTTCATTTCTATGGGACTAACCTTATGAACAGTTTGGATGGCATTAAATATCAGGGTGGCCTCAAAAAGGGTTTCAATGGTGGGCGTCCACGTCCCGCTCTTTTCTTCTGGTGTGGCCCACTTAAGCTTTGGTATGTGACTGAATTTTGGAATGAATCCTATCATGAGATGGGACAACTGATGGACGGAGTGGATGTGAGGCATACGGTGTTGTGGGTCCTACAGAGCTTTTTTTCCACGTGCTCCCTACAAAGCAGTATGAAATCAGTCTTCCTAATTTATTACTACTAGAGTTTGGACGGGTGGACGGAAGGGATTAAATGGTATTAGGGTGGATGGCATGAATTTCAAGGCAATGGTGGTGTTATCAGTGGATTGTCTTAAGATCCTTCGGATTGCTACATCCCGGGATTGCTAGCTGGTTTGGTGCGCCCGGCCAATCCCGAGATTAAAACTTTCCATCCATTCCAATCCTTCAAACCAAATACGTCCTTAGGGCCTGTTTGGCCAAGCAGATTGGATGGTATTAGAGTGGATTGCATGGATTTCAAGGTAATGATAGCTACATTATTGGATTGGTGCAATATCTATGGGATTGCTGTATCCCGGGATTGCTATATTTGGTTTGTTTAGCATGCCCAGCCAATCCCGAGATTAAACCTTTCAATCCCTCAAACCAAACACGTTCGTGGCAATTTTGAAGGGATTAAGGTAGATTGGATGGGATTTAAAGGTAATGATGGTGATGTCAGTGGATTGTCTTAAGATCCATGGGATTGTTATATCCCGAGATCAGGATCCTTGTTTGTTTGGCATGCCTGGCCGGTCCCGGTCCCTTCCAATCCTATCCAATTTCTCCGGCCAAACAGGCCCTTAGGCAAATTTGAACGGATTAGGGCCTGTTTGGCCGGGCAAATCCCATGGTATGAGGAGGGATGGGATCAATTTTAAGGTAATGATGATGGTGTCGGTGGATTGTCTTTGGATCCATGGGATTACTTATATCCCGGGACAAGTTTACTGGTGTCAGTGGATTGTCTTAAGATCCATGGGATTGCATATCCCAGGATTTTACCTTCCAATCCATCCAACCAAGGGATAGGATCAATTTTAAGGTAATGATGGTGATGTCAGTGGATTGTCTTAAGATTCATGGGATTGCTCATATCCCGGGATAAGTTCACCGGCTCTGTTTGGCCCGTCATGCCTATCCCAGGATATTGCTGATCCCATCCTTCCTAATACCGTGAGATCTGCCTGGCCAAACGGGCCCTTAGGGTGAATTGGATGAGATTTAAAGGTAATGATGGTGTTGTCAGTAGATTGTCTTAAGATCTATGGGTTCCTATATCCCAGGATCAGATCACCCTGTTTGGCACGCCCGGCCAATCCCGGGATTTAACTTCCAATACCATCCAATCCCTTCCAATCCGCCCGGCCAAACGGCCCCTATCGTTTCACATCTAACGGTAAACATGGCCCACCTATCAAATGAACAGTTGTGATTTTGCATCCGGTCACCTCAACGGTGGGACCCGCATATACACGCCTCTCATTTGTCGTGAATACTCAACCGGTTAGCACGTTTTCTGCATGAGAAGGTGCGCATTAGGCCGGCAAAATCCAAAAATGAATATGTTTGTCTATCTAATAAATTCGGCTTCTGTTAGTCGCATTGACTAATATGTAGTTTTAGCCACGTGTACCAATCGTACCGTCCAGGTAATGGACCCCACCATAAATGGATCGTAGATTCAAAATCGCAAGGATTTGAAGATCCTACCGTCCAACAAATAACAAATAAAGATAATCGACATGAAATTGCTAATCGGTCCCAATTCAAAGGATACATTAGAATTTCAACTCGTTAGTGTGATTTACGCCTATGATCCATTCCATCGAGGGACCTAAATAAATTGGATGGCATGGATTGACGTACATGTGGGCCATTTGTACAGAAAACGGGAAAGTGATGGCTCCTGATTCATGAATTTAGGTCTTAACTGTCAATTTGACTATTTAGATTGTACATCTAAAGTTCTAATCCTATGATCCTAACCGTCCAATCGATACGTTTTTTTTTTTTTTTTTGTAAGTTGTTGAATTGAAGGATGAGAAATGCTTCAGTGCTCCTAATCTCATTGGGCCACTTCGACATTCCAATCCACATATCCAGACTGTCCAATAGGTCCAAGGAAAATGTCATGGTCTATCATTCAAACATCACACCAATCTAGCAAATATCAATCATTGGATCAATGGCCATTAATATGGACGGTCAAGATTTTTTACACAAAAATAAGCCCAATCAACAATCATAACCATCCATTCGTTAGAGCCATGATGGATCGTTCGTGATGCTAAAGAGCCCCTTTTTTTTATGAAATAGTAACCATCCTATCCATGGTTTGCAAAATGGATGGCCATAGAAAATATGTCCAAATCAACGACGGACCGGATCATCTGATCAGCAGAATTTTTGCATGGTAGTCCATGAAATGTGTCCTGCACTTAATAGACAGATCCATCCATCGATTGAACGGTCCATGTGAACCAATACAACTAGGAGCACTATAACTTACATTTGTCCTTAAACATATATAACATATAATATTTTTTATTAAAAAATAATATTTTATATAAAGATTTTTTTTTTTTTTTAATTCGATCCATCTCTTTCTCAATCAAAAGCAAAATTAAAAAGGTAATTTTGGCATTTTCTTTTGTTTTTTAAGCCAAAAAGCGGCTTCAATGACCAAGTTTGCATTACATATATAGTAGGCATAGTGGACCTGTTTGGATGTACCCAATTCACGAAATGCATGGGAACACATCACCACCTTCTCAAATTGCACTATGAGAGCATATAGTAGGTATATTGGACCTGTTTGGATGTGCCCAATTCATGAAATGCATGGGAACACAACACATCACCACATTCTCAAATTGCACTATGATAGTGTTTTGGCCGGATGCCAGAATGTTAAAACTGCAAAAAGCCACTCAATCTCTACATCCAAACACCCCCTTAACAAAACTACTATGTACCCAATTACATAGTAGGTATATTGGACCTGTTTGGATGTATCCAATTCACGAAGTTCATGGGAACACATCACCACCTTCTCAAATTGCACTATGAGAGTGTTTGGCCTGTACATCCAAACACACCCTTAACAAAACTACTATTTAACCAAATTACATGGTAGGTATATTGGACCTGTTTGGATGTACCAAATTCACGAAATGCATGGGAACACATCACCACCTTCTCAATTTCTACTATGAGAGCGTTTGACCAGACCCCCAAAATGTTAAAACTGCAAAAAGCCACTCAATCTCTACATCCAGACATACCCTTAACAAAACTACAAACAGATATTTTTTTTTTCCAGGCTCTCTTCTGAATTCATAAGATTCCATAGATGCTAATGTGGGACATTCATACAAGATCTGATCAGTCTATCAGGTGGGCCATAATGTATAGGTAAAACCAATCTGATTCAGTGGCATTTGGGCTTAGAAAACCACCTTGGTGTACCATTTGATATCAGATACATGATAATGTGTGCTTCTCTAATTCGGTTGGCTGCGTTTGGATGCTTGATTGAACTAAATTGTAAAACTTAGTGGGAATGGCATCATTTTACTTCATGATGGTAGTCGAACCGATCGGTGGAAATCCGTAAATTTCAAGTTGGACATGGAACAACCATAATTTCAATTCAAGGGCTACTCCATCATTCCATATTGGATCGAAATAATTGTAATAATTACAATTCATTCCAATTGAGCATCCAAACACGGCCCCAATGAAATATTAAAAAATGTCTACTTCTAACTATAGTATGTTGCTTGGGCATGAGAGATTAGTGAAAAGCTGAAGAAAGTGTTAAAAGGCCTACTGGGGACTGAAATCTCTACAACACATGTTGTACGAAGCAAGTGCAACATCCAAGCTTTGTTGGCCCGCCATGATATGTGTCTGACATCCGCTCTTATCCATCAGTTGTACCACCTTATCCTCACCACAAATAACAAAAATCAGCTCCATACAGAAATGAGGTGGGCCATAATACAGGAACAACCAAAAGTCAAATTTATCAGGTGTGGCCCACCTAACCTCCAAAATCATCTTCGATCGGACCATTGGATTGTGCCATTGTGTTGATTAGGTACGATTAGGTGGGTTGGATCATACACATGTTTGATTAGGAGCAATGTGGACTGTTGGGTCATTCAGATCAGATCATGTGTAATCTGAACTGTTGGATCACCTGTAATTTCACAATCTCCATATGCTAACTGTTGGAGATTGATTAAAACTGAAATAGGCAGTAGCAAGCTTGTAATTAACAAGAGGAAATTTGAAGGATTATGTAGTTGTTCCAGCCCGTTTGGATGCCACCAAATAAGTTACTTTTTCTATTTATGGCAACAGATAAGTGACTTATTTCAGATAAGTAAGTTTAGTATGTGATTAGTTATAAGTAACTTTTTTACTTACAAGTAATTAAATCACTTTAGTTAGTTATTTTAGCTTTTCCACTTTTCATAAGTTGCTTAAAAGAGGTATCACGGGAGATGAAAGATAGGAAAAGCTAATAAGCATGTTGTTTATCAAACATATTTATCTTCTTAGTAAGTAGAAACTAAGATAAGCAACTTACGATCCCAACGCCCCCTTAAGTGACCCATTAGCATTTTTATAAAATCCAACCTTAGGTCATTTCAAGAACAATATGATCCAATCTTTCTAAGCTCCTCACATAACATTTTCTATTTATTTTTGTAATTCAAGCTTTCAATTTCTGTTATTTTGTATTTTCATTCCATAATATAATCTTGTTTTTACTAAGAGAGTGTTTGATTTTTGGAAAATATACATAAGTACCCTTAAAAGCATTAAAAGCTTCTAAAAGCATAATAATTAACTAAAACAAACTTGTAAAAACATAATAAATTAGCTAAAAATACTTGTAAAACCATGATAATTAAGTCTACTAGTTTGGAAGAGAGGAAATTGGTGAGTAGTTTCACCGCAATTTTCATGATGGTATGCATCGGGAATCGGTATGTTAGGATAGTGTGGAAATTTGTTGGGCCCACTATGATTTACGTGTCTTATCTATGTTGTTCATCCATTTTACAAGTTTATTTTAGGCATGAACCTAAAAATAAGGTAGATCCAGAGCTCATCTGGATCAGAATATAGGAAACAATGAGAATTTGGAACTTAAAACTTTTATAGGACCTACAGTGATATTTATTTGTCATTTGACATGTTCATAAAGATTAAATAGACATGGATAAAGATAAATCACAAACATCAGCTTGATCCAAAACTTATATAGCTCCTAATAAAATTTCAACTGCAGGCGTTCAATTCCCATGGTTTCCGTAGTGTGGTCTACTTGAACTTTGGATCTACTTCAAGTTTTGGACTTATACCTTGAAATAAGTTGGAGAACGGATGGACAGAGTGGGTAAAACACATACATCATAGAGGGCCCCACAATTTTTGTGTACACCACTTTTTCCATCCTTGATTTTTAAAAAAAATAAAAATTCGAATACAATCACCCAGCATCGCTAGCTATTAATGTCAACAACATCAGGTGGCCTTGGTAAGTAATTATCATTTACTTAAAGATAATAATCATGGTAATTAAAAACATAAGTAACCTACGAGGACATGTTTGGATAGAAATTTATATTATCAATATATTGTAAAAGTGCAATGATTATAAATTATAATACCTATTTCTTAAGAACAGGTCATTATTCAACAATTCTTGTGCTTAGATAAGCATAGTAAAATTATAACATAAACAGGTTTTAAGGAGCTATTTGGCATTGTGAAATTATTGGAAAGATTTGTTCGCATATGCTCTTTTTCTGAGAGGGATTTGGCATATGGTAGCTAGGAATTGGAGGATGTTAGATTTAAGAGGAATCCAAATCCTCCAAAAGAGCTATTTCCAAATTCTCACCTCAAAGCTCTATTTTTGAATATACTAGATTATGTACAGATTAAAATCCACTAAAGTTCAAACCCATGTTGCCAAACGGGCCGTAAATTTCATCATAACAGAATCTTGTCAGGTTTGGCGGGTTAGTACGTATTTTGATTTTGCAGGCTGAAATACACATTTTCCTCAGATAGTCGGGCTTTGTTGGCTAGCTTGATGTAAACTTCCTAAAAGCTGAATAATAGTAGGTAAGGGACAAACTTCGCGTTAAAAATAATGACATTGTAACGTGACTCAAGCCTTTCCATAAAGAGTTCCATTTATTTTCTGTCTCCTATAAACATCATGTGATGGTATAACCTTCAATTCAACCAATGACACTGAAGGTGGTGGGCCTCCTTCCCAACTGCAATGACATGAAATGAGGTCTTAATCTGGATGGTTGAAATTGTATGGTCCACTTGGCATGATATCCTCCATGGACACAAGAATTAGTGGACCATTAATGGCCATGTCAACCTCTTTCTATTTGAAATAAGCCACATTAATTAGGCTAGAGGATAATTTGGCTCTGTGATCAATGGCAAATGTTGTCGATCGAGCAATCCAGACCGCCGATCGTGTAACCCCAGAGTTGGGTGGTCTTAACCGTCTGATCCCAGCCGTTAAAATGGACTTGGGGCCATTTTTCTTTTGAACTGTCGGTTTGATTTTTGGTCCATGCTAAAAAATAAGGCTGCATGTGTGGGGTACTTTTGCTGACCAAGCCATGTCGGTGGAACTCTCATCAGATCCACCCCGTCCATCAGATTAGATGCCTTATATTCACCCTACAATCAAAAATTCATGATGATCCAAAACTCAGGTAGGCCACACTGTAGGAAACAATTGGGGTGGGCATACCCACCGTTAGTTTTACGTAGGATCCACCGTACGTGTTGTTTACATGCCATCTAATCCATTCATTTGATGTGACTTGTCAGGATGAAATAATTACCTAAATATCGCTCTACTCCAAAAGTCAAGTCGGCCATAGCATGTGAGGTTGTGGGTTTTGTGTATAAGTTTATACTGGGTGGCCCACCTAAGTGTTGAATCATACTGATTTTTGGAATCAAGGCAAACCATGGGGTGTTGTACCTGGCTTATAGATGGTCATGATTTTCGAAGGTTAACATGATGCAGCATACGCGACGGATGGGGTGGATCTCATGAAAGTTCCACCCACGTGGTTGCTGGTACATGAAGCACCGAGGACAAGTTAGGGAGCACCTCATGTATTTTATTATATATATATAAAAAAAAGTCATTATCTTGAGTTGTTATGGTCATTTGGTAATTATTTAATTATTTAATTACATAAGCTAAGTTAAAATAATAATAAAAAGACGAAGAAGTAATATAAATACTCATACTTATATGCACATGGAAAGAACAATGCAGATAAAATAAAATAAAATTAAAAAAAAAAAAAAAAAAAAAAAGAGGAAGAAGAGAAATAATGGAGGCAAAAGATAACTCACATAAGTATACGATACACATAAGGATAGAAAGAGAAAATATTCCAAATGACTGTAACTGTTGTGAATTGAGTTGTATATATACTTCATCTGTTTTGATCCTAAAATGAGCTGTCATAGGTTATGTAAAGAGTGGGTTTCGCAGAGCTATCACAATAGGTCCATAGAACCCTAAGGCAATACTTGTGTGTAAGAATTAAAATGGTAAAAATGACTTCCATTAAAGAGACACATTACATTTTTCTTTTAAAATCGAAACCTTATAACCTCCCTTGATTAACTTCAAGAGTAAAATTAGCTAAATCTAATTGCATTATATATATATAGTGAAGATTATTATCCTATTATTTATTTATCTGCATTGAAGACATTGAAAACAAAAGGTCAAAATTCTTAATTTTTCATGACAAGAAAGGCCATGGGCTTTATTCAACAAATGTACCATGCATACTAAAGGGGGTACACACAAGAGGGTGAAAATATTTATCAACTCGCAATGGTAAACTAGAGACGGTGGAACCATGATAATCAATGGTTGAAATAAAAATCACGGAATTAATGGTAAACTAGAGACGGTGGAACCACGATAATCAATGGTTGAAATAAATAGTTTAGAATTGAATAACTTCACGTGGTCTATATTCGCAAATTCCAAGTGAGAACTTAGGTTATGAAAAATGAATGTGTAAGACACCCTACTCTATTTGTGCAAATATTCGATCTTTATTTTAAGAGATTTAGGATTATTTGGAATTCTAAGCTTAGATTATTACTAAAAAAATGAATAAAGCAAGAAAGAAAATGAATCTAAAGCTAAGGTATATGAGAAAAAAAAATATAGCAACATAATAAATAAAATGTAAATGAGAGTAATAAATGAGCTATAGATCAACTAAGAGCTTAAAGATGTGAGCCAAGAGGGAAGGACTTCCGACACTTTTTAGAGAGAAGATGATTAATAGCTCTTAGATCTCCAACTCTAAAAAGTTTTTGACTGTCAGACGGCAAATCATGATCAAGATCAAATATATGAGTGGGAAGGAAGAAGACTAGCACTCCTCAATAGAGCTGTACATGAGCAGATTAAGCTCGAGTACTCGCTCGACTCGACTCGAAAGTACTCGACTCGACTCGACTCATTAGGTGTTAGGGCCGAGTACGAGTGATTTTTTTCTACTTGTTTTGAGTTCGAGTACAGTACGAGCAAAGTAGTACTCGACTCGGTGCTCGACTCGGTACTCGAGACTCGTACTCGACCAGGGCCATATATATACAACTAAAGCCCTAATCCCGGTCGCTTTCAGCTTTCGCCCGCCTGCCCAAATTGAAAAAACAAACCCTTCCCTTTCCTTCCCTCCCTCCCAGCGGCCAGCGCCCGTCTTTACCCATTCGCCCATTCCCCTCTCTCTCTCTCTCTCTCTCTCTCTCTCTCTCTCTCTCTCTCTCTCTTTGCTTGCCGCTCGTCCCTGCGGCCTATCCGGTGCCCCTGTCCGCAGCTCGTCACTGCCCTACCATATCCGCAGCTCGTCCCTACCTTGCCCGGTGCCCTTGTCCCTGCTGCAGCTCGCCCCTGGCCTGCCCGACGCTCCTGTCAGCAGTTCGTCCCTGCTCGGTGACCCTGTCCGTCCATCAGGTAAGAATTTCGTTTGAATTTGTTGCCTTCCAAAGTTGGTTTTGATGGATTACAGAATCTATGTGTTGGGCCCACCATTTCGTAAGAACTCTACTCAACTCGATTTTTGCTCATACTCGAACTCGCTTCGAAAACTCGGACTTGACTCATTTTCTACTCGTACTCGGGCGAGTAGAGTACGAGCAGGGAGTCCATGCTCATTGGGCGAGTAGAGTACGAGCAGGGAGTCCATGCTCATTGGGCGAGTAGAGCCGAGTACGAGCAGGACTCGGGCGTTAAGAGCCGAGTACGAGTAGGGCGATACTCGGCTCGACTCAACTCGTGTACAGCTCTACTCATCAATATAGAAGATAGCCAAAGCTTTAAATTCATGCCCTACTCTTATAACCTAACACATTACCTATAGAAGGGCGGTCTTAGATTGGGAAAACATTTCACTCTTTTCTCTAAGACTACCTCACATAATCTTTAAGGTTTCTTTATTGTATTATTGTTGTTGTGTGTTAGAAATGAAAAGGGAATGGAGTGGGTTTCGGTCCTTGCCCGAGTGGTAGACTCTAAGGAGTTTCAACATAAGGTATTGGGTTCGAAACCCATAGGTGGTGAAATCCCACTACGGCGTGCATGGGTGTGTGGCGGGTGTGTGCGTAAAATTTAAAAATAAATAAATAAATAAATAAGGGAATGGACTATTTATAGTTGATGGTGATTTCATTTTTGTGATAAGCACTTAAAATCTCTTAGTCATATGACATCTTCTCATTTGGTGTTTAGTATGGTTGGCTTGGATTAGGCTCTCATATAGTTACAATTGGATTGAATGGACTTATACAAACTTGGACATAGGTATGATTTATAGTTTCTATGTGAAATGTGGTTCTTCGGATCCGGAGCGATTGATTGTTCTATTAACTGATGCGGTAGTGCCGACAGACATTTCTAAAGTGGTAAAACAATCTTTACAAGGATGAAATGACCAAAGCGCCTTTGTCTCTTCTTTTTTTTTGATGAAAGTGGCCAAGTTGAGCAATTTGTCTGTTCTTTTTCTATGACATGGTAAAATCCAGCATTGTGGAACGTACGACATCCAATCCATACAACAAGTGCACCCCCACCATGATGATCAAACAGCCTAAAATTCTAGCGGATCCAATAAGGTGGTACGTGTGTGAATACGGAGGTTTTGGGTGGTCTACATTATTTTCTATATTATGGCCCACCTTATGATCAAATTGGACTAATTTTGGGTGTCTAATTATCACGGTGGTGTGAACATGTTAGATGGATTGGATGGCATACATATGACTTGACCCAACGATGCTTATAGGGCTGTCAATGGGCTAGGTTGAGGTCGCCAAGGTCTATCTGACCCCGGTCCACAAATTAAAACCTAGGTCCGAGTTTGGCATGGGCCCTTAAAGGGCCAAAACAAATGAGCCCAAGCCTAGCTCGCAATGATTATGCATGGCCCAAGTCCAATTCAGGTCACATTGTTTATTGGTGTGTCGAATCATGCGCGATATTGACAAAAATGGCTTAAAATTAAATGAACTAGGTGTGTCGTTCTGAAGTGGGCCACACATAAAAGTCCGGTCGACTAGCTCGGCCCATTGACAGTCCTAAATTTCCAACTCCTCTTTTGCCCAAAGGATTTTTTTTTTTTTTTTTTTAAAGGCCTTTTATGAGAAAAATCATAAAATTTAAGATTATATATATATAGAGAGAGTAAAAATCACACACATGGATTACCATTGTTTTTAAGTACATTGGGGAATACACATATTCATATGCCAGTTTGTACTACCTTTATATATATGAAAAGAGAACTCATCACCTAGAGGTGCATGTACTGCTATCTGTGGTATGGAGCATTTTCAGCCACAAGATGCATTTCTTTTTTCATCTTATGTTTTGGCTAAAAAAGAGGAGATTCAAAATGAATTTTTGTTCACATCTTGTGGCTGAAAACGCCCTGTACCTCAACTAGTAGTACAGGTGCCTGTAGATGATGGATCTCTATTAAAATATATAGATTTTAAAGAAAAAGAAAACTAATTGCCTTTTGGGCTGCCCGTACTGCAAGAGTGGTGCAATATATATATTTTTAACCATGAAAAAAAAAAAAAAACTAAGAAAAAAAATAATCATTTTTTAAAGGATTGATCACCTACGGGCAACCTACATTACAAGTGCATTTTGGGATACAAAAATCACTTAGGTTATGGGGATTTTATTCCTTTTTAGGTCTTTTTTAGCTAAAAATACACTATATGACACTTGCTATGCAGGCAGCCTGTAAGTGTGCATTTTGAGCCATGAAAGTCAATTAAGTTATAAGAATTTTATTCATTTTTATAACTATTTTTTATGCATGACTCTGCTACGTGGACAACTTGTATGTGTGCATTTTGGGCCACAAAAATCACTTAGATTATAGGAATTCTATTCATATTTAGGACTTTATTTAGCTCAAATTGATGGGTTTTTTTTGACCTGTCGTCCTTTCGCAACTGGGATGCGCAAGTCCCTTCGCAACTGGGATGCGCAAAGTCCTTTCGCAACTGGGATGCGCAAGTCCTTTCGCAACTAGGATGCGGAAAGAAGTTTCCTAAAATTATAAAAAAGGGTCCCTAGGGTTTTTCTAGAGATGTTGTGTTGATGAGAAAAACAACAAGAAGGTTTCCTAA
The DNA here is from genome assembly GCA_021015155.1 of Magnolia officinalis. Classification (NCBI taxonomy): domain Eukaryota; kingdom Viridiplantae; phylum Streptophyta; class Magnoliopsida; order Magnoliales; family Magnoliaceae; genus Magnolia; species Magnolia officinalis. The sequence goes on along the minus strand of JAJHSJ010000002.1, from coordinate 83,910,642 downwards.
AGCTTTACAAGGGATTTGCTAAAGGGTTTAGGGCTATCAAAGGTGAGAGAGAGAGAGAAAGAGAGAGAGGAAGCTTATAGAAGGGAGGTTCTGCTCGTAGAGGTTCTCTACAGTGCAATCTATATCTCAGCGCTTCTATGTCCTCGTAATCGGTTAGATCTCTCCGTTTTCTCTATTTCTCTTATTGTTTATCCACTCGTGCATGAGTGAAGAAGATTGTAACGTTCTACTTCATAGTGGATTGTTGATCTGGACGATGTCCCATGGTTTTTACCTCTTGGAGGGTTTTCCACGTAAAAATCTCTTGTGTGGTGTGTGATTGATGCTTTAATTTATTTCATTGCTTTATTATCCATAATTCTGGTTTGTTTTGGGAGGCTAGATCCTAAGGTTTGTGCAAGGCATCCCAACAAAGTGGTATCAGAGCCAGGTTCATTGAACGGGTAGAATCGGTTTTGAATTATGGAAGGTGGCTCAAGGATGATCAGCCTCAATGGTTCTAACTGGACCATATGGAAGGTTAAGATGGAGGACTTGCTTTATTGCAAGGACCTATATTCTCCAATTTTAGGCATATCAACAAAATCCAAGGATATGACTGATGATGATTGGAAGAAGACGGACAGAAAAGCGGTGGGGTTTATTAGACAATGGTTGGATGATTCTGTGTTCTACCATGTGTCTACAGAAACTTCAGCCGCTAGCCTATGGCTGAAATTACAAGGGCTGTATGAGAGGAAGACAGCCGGTAATAAGATTTTTCTGATAAGGCGACTTGTGAATCTCAAATTCAAATATGGTGGTTCTGTGGCCGAGCACATGAATGAGGTCAGCAATATAGTGAACCAACTCACATCTATGAAGATGGTCCTGGATGATGAATTGCAGGCTTTACTATTGCTTAGTTCATTGCCTGACAGTTGTGAGACATTGGTGGTGTCTCTAAGTAACTTTGCGCCAGACGGAAAGATATCCATGGAACAGGTGACTAGCTGTCTCTTTAATGAAGAGACAAGGAGGAAGTCTCAGGGGTCTACTCAGCAAGAGGCTCTTGTGACATAGGAACGGGGAAGAGGAAAGAACAGGAAGGGCGGGAAGGCCCGAGATAAATCAAGAGGCAAGTCGAGTAACGGAAAAGATGTTGAATGCTGGAATTGTGGTAAGAAGAGCCACTACAAGCATGAATGTCGTGGTAAGAAAAACAACAAGAAAGGAAAAGGGAAGGAAGATGAATCAGATTCTACTGCGGTCGCTTCAGATGGCGACGTTGTAGTTATTCTTTTTGCAGATTATGACGTATGTCTCACGGCTTCGAGTCAGGACACCAACTGGGTGGTTGACTCGGGAGCTTTTTTTCATGCGACTCCACACAGAGACTCCTTCACAAGCTACAAGTCAGGTGACTATGGGACTGTGAAGATGGGAAATTCTGGCGTATCAAAAATCGTGGGAGTCGGTGATATTTGTGTGAAAACTGATGTGGGTTGCACATTAGTTCTCAGGGATGTGAGGCATATCCCAGATCTTCGCCTCAACTTGATGTCGACGGGAAGGCTGGATGATGATGGCTATGAAAGCCAGTTTGCTGGTGGTCAATGGAAGCTCATCAAGGGTTCGTTGATCGTGGCCAGAGGGAAGAAGTGTTGCACCCTTTACAAGACAAGTGTCAGTATGTGCAAGGGTGGGTTGAACGCAGCGGAAGATTCAGCTATTGACATATGGCACAGGCGTCTAGGCCACATGAGTGAAAAAGGGCTTCAGGTACTAGCAAAGAAGCGGCTCCTTCCAGACGTGACAGGTACACCTCTCAAAACCTGTCTTGATTGTTTATCAGAGAAACAACATAGAGTTTCATTTGTTAAAACTGCTTCTCATGTTAATAAAGTGCATGCATTAAATTTGGTTTATTCTGATGTTTGTGGTCCTATGAGGACAAAAACCTTGGGTGGGGCATTGTATTTTGTTACTTTTATAGATGATGCATTTATGAGGGTTTGGGCTTATGCTTTGAAATCCAATGACGAGGTCTTTGGTGTGTTTAAATTGTTTCATGCTATGGTCGAGAGAGAGACAGGTAGACCATTGAAGTGCATCCGCACTGACAATGGTGGTGAATATATTGGCGACTTTCACGAGTACTGCAAGTCCCTGGGTATACGGCATGAACAGACGGTTCCCAAGACCCCCCAGCATAATGGTGTAGCTGAGGGAATGAATCGCACAATTGTTGAGAGAATCAGATGCATGTTATCCCATGCGAAATTGCCCAAGACGTTCTGGGGAGAAGCAATGCACACGGCGGTGTATTTGATAAACAGATCTCCATCAGCCCCGTTGAATGGAGAAGTACCTGAGAAGGTGTGGACTGGACAGGATCCATCATACAGTCATCTTAGGGTGTTTGGATGCAGGGCATCCGTTCACGTACCAAAGGACGAGAGGTCCAAGCTCGATATGAAGATCAGGCAGTGTGTGTTCTTGGGGTACGGTGATGAAAAGTTCGGTTATAGATTGTGGGATCCGACCGAGAGGAAGCTCGTCAGGAGCAGAGATGTGGTTTTCTTTGAAGATCAGTGTATAAAAGACATTGGTAAGTCAGAGAAGAATCAGCCTAGTTCAGGTGAGCTAGAGGACACGGATCCGATTATTCCTCCCGTGGTGCTTGATGACGGGGGAGTACAGCAAGGTGCAGAGGACGAGGGAGTTCCTTCAGAAGATGGACCAGGGGAGTAGCCCCCACTTGATCCACCTGTTGAGCCACAGGTGAGGAGGTCATCTAGGGACAGACAACCGTCCAAGAGGTACTTGCCACATGAGTACATTATGCTGATTGATGGGGGAGAGCTAGAAGATTATTCTGAGGCCCTAGCCGACGAGCATAAGGGGGAGTGGTTGAAAGCTATGCAAGAGGAGATGAAATCCTTTCATAAGAACCATACCTATGACATGGTGAAACTGCCTAAAGGCAAGAAAGCTTTGAGCAACAAGTGAGTGTTCAGAAAGAAGGTTGAGCAAAGGTTCAAGGCCAGACTTGTGGTGAAAGGTTTTGGTCAGAGGAAAGGTATAGACTTTGAGGAGATATTCTCACCAGTGGTGAAGATGAAATCCATACGGGTGTTGCTTGGGTTGGCGGCTAGCATGGATCTGGAGATAGAGCAGTTAGATGTTAAAACTGCCTTTCTCCATGGTGACCTAGAAGAAGAGATATACATGCACCAACCCGAGGGGTTCGAAGTCAAGGGCAAGGAGCATATGGTGTGTAGGCTGAGGAAGAGTTTGTATGAGCTGAAACAAGCTCCACGACAATGGTACAAAAAGTTTGACTCGTTTATGTTGAAACATGGGTATGACAGAATGGAGTCGGACCACTGTGTGTTCACGCGCAAGTTCTCAGATGGTGATTTCTTAGTTCTGCTATTATACGTTGATGACATGCTCATCATGGGAAAAGACATCAAGAAAATCGACAGGCTAAAATAGGAGTTGGACAAGTCTTTTGTGATGAAAGACTTGGGCCCAGCTAGACAGATCTTAGGAATGGAGATAACCCGTGACAGAAGCAGCAGGAAGCTCTGGCTGTCACAAGAGCGGTATATTGAGAAAGTCCTAGAGCTGTTCAATATGAATGCAGCGAAGCCGGTCAGTACTCCACTAGATGGTCACTTCAGATTGAGCGACAGACAGTGTCCCAAGACGAAGGCAGAGGTGGAAGAGATGCAGAAGATACCCTACGCGTCAGCTGTAAGAAGTTTGATGTATGCTATGGTGTGTACACGCCCAGACATAGCATATGCGGTTGGTGTTGTCAGCCGGTATCTTACCAATCCTGGCAAAGAGCATTGGGCAGCGGTGAAGTGGATATTGCGGTATCTAAGAGGCCCGTCTAGGTTGAGCCTATGCTATGGTGACGGTAAACCTGTGTTAGAGGGTTACACAAATGCAGATATGGCAGGTGACATAGACTCTAGGAAGTCTACATCGGGGTTCATGTTCACATTTGCAGGGGGAGCGGTTTCTTGAAAGAGCAAGCTACAGAAGGTCGTAGCATTGTCGACGACAGAGGCCGAATATATTGCAGTTACAGAGGCATGTAAAGAGATGCTTTGGATGAAAAGGTTCCTACAGGAACTTAGCCTAAAGCAGGAGGAGCACGTGGTCTATTGCGATAGTTAGAGTGCTATACACTTGAGCAAGAATCCAAGTCAGCATTCCAAGTCAAAGCACATAGAGATTCGGTATCACTGGATCAGGGATACTTTGGAACATAAGGTGTTACAGCTTGAGAAGGTCCACACGGATGATAATGAGTCAGATATGATGACCAAGGCCTTGCTCAAGGGCAAGTTTGAGGTTTGTAGAAACCTGACAACTGGGATGCGCAAGTCCCTTCGCAACTGAGATGCGCAAGTCCCTTTGCAACTGGGATGTGCAAAGTCCTTTCGCAACTGGGATGCGCAAGTCCTTTCGCAACTAGGATGCGGAAAGAAGTTTCCTAAAACTATAAAAAATGGTCCCTAGGGTTTTTCTAGGGATGTTGTGTTGATGAGAAAAACAGCAAGAGGGTTTCCTAAAGCTTTACAAGGGATTTGCTAAAGGGTTTAGGGCTATCAAAGGTGAGAGAGAGGGAGAAAGTGAGAGAGGAAGCTTATAGAAGGGAGGTTCTGCTCATGGAGGTTCTCTACAGTGCAATCTATATCTCAGCGCTTCTATGTCCTTGTAATCGGTTAGATCTCTCCGTTTTCTCTATTTCTCTTATTGTTTATCCACTCATGCGTGAGTGAAGAAGATTGTAACGTTCTACTTCATAGTGGATTGTTGATCTGGACGAGGTCCCGTGGTTTTTACCTCTTGGAGGGCTTTCCATGCAAAAATCTCTTATGTGGTGTGTGATTGATGCTTTGATTTATTTCATTGCTTTATTATCCATAATTCTGGTTTGTTTCGGGAGGCTAGATCTTAAGGTTTGTGCAAGGCATCCCAACAAAAATTGCACTATATGACACTTGCTTGGGGTGTAACTTGTAAGTGTGCATTTTGGGACACAAAAATCACATAGGTTATGGGAATTGTATTCATTTTAAAAATTTTGTTAGCTAAAAATGTACTTTATGACACTTGCCACGTAGGCAACCTGGACGCTCCTCAAGCTCTGAGTTGTAGCAACGGTCCAAAGGAGATCAAAGTAACATGGCCTCACAATGGTGTATTTATTATATCCACACCGTTCATCCATTTTCTGCGTTCATGTTAGAGCATGAGCCCAAAAATGAGTAATATCTAAAGCTCAAGTGTACCACACCACAAATAGAATTGGGGGCAATGATTCTCACTGTTAAAACATTTGTAGGGCCCACCATAAAGTTTATTTTCCATCCAATCTATTCATAAGGTTACACAGACCTAGATGAAGAGGAAAAATAAATATCATATTGATCCAAAACTTCATTGACCCCATAAGGGTTTCAATGGTAGACGTTCAATCCTCCACTGCATTTTACAGTATGGTTTACTTGATATTTGGATTTGTCTTATTCTTCGGCTCAAGACTTACAACAAGCTTTCCAAATGTACCAATGGTTTGGATATGATACATACCTCATAAGGGGACCCACATAACTTAGTGACGTCAACACACTAGGCAGGTGAGTGGTGTGTGGTACACCTGCCAATCCACTTCCATCCTCTCCCTCTCTCTCTCACAAAACACACTATACAGATCTTGTAGTGTTGAAGGACTTGGCTAAACTGCCTTGTAGATGTTTTAGCCCCATTAGCTCAAAAAATCCAATGTTTTAAGACTTGGCAAATGAACTAAACTTGTTAAATCATACGTTAAGTCACAACTTAGCTAAATGAGGTGACTCATATGAGTTACCTAAGTCAATCATATTTTTGTTACTATCATATGTTATTGAACTATATTAGTTGAAGCCAACTCAAATAAGCCGCATTATATTCAAATACATCATTAATATTAAATTTAGTGGTAGAATAACAAACCGATCCATGCATCAATAATGGAGATGGAATAAGTAAATTGTAGAACCTTCAATAAAACTATGTTTATGTGGAGGCATGCTCACCTCTCGCACCTTTGCACACATGCCATAAGCCTCTAATTCGGACAGTCCATGTGATGTGGCTTCCCATTAAACCCCATTAACCAATTTTCAACTTGATCTAAAACTCTAGTGGGGCCATAGTAAAGAGAGGCGCAAATCAAGGGAGAAAATTGTTTTCTTTTGCCATAGCCTACCAAAGTTTTGAATCAAAGTAAAATTTAGGCCCTAAGGGTTTCATGGGGTGATGCATCACATGGACAGTTCGGATTTTGGATTCATATTACGTATAATGAGTTTTCAAAAAGTTCTCACAAGAACTCGCGAGAACTTGTGTAAAGGTGAGCATTTGACTATTTAAATATGTATTAAAATAAAAATAAACTTATAAAAATTTGTTTAAAGAAGTTGAGCCCATCATAACTTCTTCTTTTTTTTTCGAAATCCCGGCAATTATTATGAATGAAAAATACAGTCTAAACATAACATATCCGTAAAAAATGTAATAAATGGATAATCATGCAAGGCCCACCTAAAAGAGATGTCAGGTGAAATTGCAAGATTGAAACAGTAGGGTGGGTGGATCGAATAGTCTCAGTGCAACTCCAACGTGACAAGACAAGCTAACAGCCCAGCAAATCGACGGTAGGAAACTGGACCCCACCATATCATATCAAGCCTCATCAAAGCAAAGCATTCATGAGCTCTCATTGGCTTAAATGATGGGACCCACATTGTATTACTTCAACTTAAGGAATGCAGAGTCCACTCGTTCAATGCGCTATTGCACTTTTGAAAAGCGTATCCAACTCACACGTGAGAAGTGTGTGCAAGATCAGAACCGCTCATGAGGTGGACTGATAAAAGATCATCAGGTGGTTGAGGGAATTGAAAATCAGGTTGATAAGATCCCAACCACTCATCTTTAGTCCCATATGGGGAGTTGAGAAACGAACGGTTCAAAAGAAATTGACCGGTGGGCCAACCTAAAAATAATATTTTAGAGACATCGAACCTCTATAGGTAAGATCGAATAACGAGTCACTCTGGTCTTACATACGTGTGACTAATTTACACGTGCGAGTGGACTTTCAAATGCACTTGAGCCAGTGCAATAACCATATCTCATTGGAGCTGTCCACGCGTGACACGCCTAACTCCAATTGCCGGTATTTTCAGGGACATGAACATGGTGACAGATAACTACTTTTTAAAATGGTGGTGACTCATTGATCGTACACGCGGTATGTATACGTACTTCAACCTGGATCACACTAATTACGTGGACCACCGTAGCCACACGACGGACGGCCCACATTCAATATTCAAAACAGTCGGCAAGGATTCTCCCATCTGACCCTGTTTCGCTGTGAATCCAACACTGGCAAGCTAGCTGGTGTCAAAGATGTGTGGGCCCCACTATGATGTATGTGTTTTATCCACGCCGTCCATCTATTTTTCCAGCTCATTTTATGGCATGAGATGGAAAATGAGGAAGATCCAAAGCTCAATTGGACCACACCACAGGAAGCAGTGGGAATAATGATGTCCACCGTTGAAACCTTCCAACGGACCACCGTGATGCTTATTTCTCATCCAACCTGTTGATAGTGTAATATAGACGTGGATTAAGGGAAAAAAAACAAAACAAACATAAGCTTAATCCCTAAGAAGTTTTCAACGGTGAGCATTCAATCCCCATAGTTTCCTCTGATGTGGTCCACTTATATTTTGGATCTGCTCATGGCTAGGATCTTACCCTAAAATTATCGGAAGAAGAGATGGACGGTGTGGATAAGTCACATACAGCATGATGGACCTACAGAGCTTTAACATAAGCGGAAACGGATTGGCTACTCCCCCTGCCACCAGCCCCGTGGCTGATGGTCGGCGCTCTGTGGGGCCCAACTTGATGTATGTTCTTTATCCACGCAGTTCATCCACTTTTAAAGATCATTTTATAGCTTGATCCAAAAAATTAGAGGGATATAAATCTTATGTGGCCCACACAACAGGAAAAAATAGTGATTGGATATCTACCATTAAAATCCTCCTAAGGCCCACTATACTGTTTATCTGACATTCAATCTGTTGATTAGGACATGCAGACCTATATTAAGGGAAGAAACAGAGATCAGCTTGATCCAAAACTTTTATGGCCCCCAAAAAGGTTTTAATGGTCAACACTAATTCAAAACTGTTTCATGTAATGTGGTCCATTTGAGATTCGGATATAACTAAATTTTGGTCTCCTATCCTAAAATGATATATGAAAATATATGGACGGAATGGATGAAACACATATATCATGGTGGGGCCCACAGAGCACTGACCACCTGCCATTAGCTGGTTGCAGGGGAGTAGCCAATCCGTTTCCGACATAAGCTACCTGGATGGAATTCGGACCACCAGCGAATCTCTTTAGACCATGCACCATCAAGAAAGAGCAAGAAAAAAAACAAAAAAAAATTCTACGGTCTGGATTCCCATACATGGTGCCACGTGTATATTAAACGAGTCACCACCATTTCAAAAAGGGTAGGCAACTATCACAATAAGATAAATCCCATATTGAGATGGTTAAAAGGAGCTTTCGTTCTGTCGCCCTTAAGCCCGTCAGTATTCATATCTTTTTATGAATGCATGACAAGACAGGCACCATCATACATCATTCATGTATGTATGCATGTATGGATGCATGCATACATCATACATGTATGTATGTATGTATGTATGTATGTCATGGAAATGGATGAAAGAGACAGGTGGGAATGGGATGAAAGGAATATCTAAAAAAAATTCCAGGCCTCTGCTTTTTAACCGCAGATTTTGCGGGATGCTGCCACGACAGTGGGGCCCACAACTGTAGGCCCTCCGGTTTTGCCGCTCTCTAATCTAACCATGGTTAAGGATGACTTAACCCTGGTTAAGATGGGCCTGCAGTAGCAAACGAGACAGGAAACGGATTCGCTAATACCCCTGACACCAGCCAATGGCTGATAGTTGGTGCTACGTGGGCCTGGCCATGATGTTTGTGTTTCATCCATGCCATCCATCTATTTGTAGAGATCATTTTACGGTATGATTCCAAAAATGAGGTATATCCAAATCTCAAATGGACCACATTATAGGAAATAGTGTTGAATGAGGGTAAACCATTAAAAACATTTTGGGGGCCATAAAAGTTTTGGATCAAGATTATCTTTGGTTTTTTCTCTTCATCTGGGCTGTATGACCTAATCAACTGATTGGATGTCAAATAAAAAGTATAGTAGGCCTTAGGAGGATTTTAATGGTGGATATCCCGTCATTATTGTTTTCATGTGGTGTGGTCCACTTAGATTTATATCTCTCTCATTTTTTGAATCAAGCCATAAAATGATATGTAAAAATGGATGAACGGAATGGATGAAACACATACATCATGGTGAGGCCGACGGAGTACTGAACACCAGCCACGGAGCTGGTCGCAGGGGGAGCACGTCAGCAGTTCAGTAGGATGCCGGACGCAGAAACGGATTGGCTACCGTGGGCCCACCATGATGTAGGTGTTTCATCCATGCCGTCCATCTGTTATTTTAGATAATTTTATAAAATAATACTAAAAATGAGTTATATACAAATCTCAAGTGGACCACATTATAGTAAACAGTGTTGAATGAACGTGAACCATTAAAAACATTTTGGGGGCCATAAAAGTTTTGGACCAAGCTAATATTTGTTTTTTACCTTCATCTGGGTTTGTATGACCTAATCAATAGATTGGATGTCAAATAAACAGTACAGGGGCCTTAGGACGATTTTAACTGTATATATCCAATCACTATTGTTTTCCTGTGGTGTAGTCTATTTGAGATTTATATCCCTCTCTCTTTTTTAGGATCAACCAATAAAATGATATTTAAAAATATATGTACGGAATGGATGAAACACATACATCATGGTGGCGCCCACAGAAAACTGACCACCAGCCACCGGGCTGGGGCAGGTGGAATAGCCAATCCGATTACCAGGCTGCGTGTCTGGGCACGTCGAGGGCACCACGTGGCTTGCCTGACACTCCCAGACGTATGGTCAATGCTCGGGTGGGGGCCGCTTTGGCGATTTGCACGTGCGAAGGGTACTTACAGCGGTACAGTGCTCGGCCCGGAGTTTGTACGATGGTACGTGTCAGAGTAGCGGTTGTACTACCACGTGTCAGAGATCGGGGCCATTCATCAGGGGAAGCTGCGACCCGGAAGTTAATGCGGTCGTAACGTGGGTGGAAACGGATTGGCTACTCCCCATGCCACCAGCCCCGTGGCTGATGCTCGGTGCCCTCCATGATGTATGTGTTTCATCCCTTTCTTCGGATCATTTTAGGGCTTGATCCTAAAAATGAGAGGAATATAAATCTCTGGTGGACCACAGCACAGGAAAAAAAATAGTGATTGGATATCCATCATTAAAATCCTCCTAAGGCCCACTGTTTATTTGACATCCAATCGGTTAATTATGCCATACAGTCCCAGATGAAGGGAAAAAATAAAGATCAACTTGATACAAAACCCGCAAAAGGTTTTAAATGGTCAATGCTAGTTTAACACTGTTTCCTGTAATGTGGTCCACTTGAGATAGGGATATACCTCATTTTTTGTACTAGAGTATAAAATGATATGTAAAAATAGATGAACGGCATGGATGAAACACATACATCATGGTGGGGCCCACAAAGCACCGACCATCAGGCATTGGCTGGTGGCAGGGGGAGTAGCCAATCCGTCTCCACCTCCACCTTAGGTGAGCCTTACGACCGCAGTAAGAAATCACCCCCGTCCATCCATTTTAGGGTCTAATAGTGTTTGTGAGAAATCACTCCCTCCATCCATTTTACCAGCTCATTTTGAGGCAGTTCTGGCTCATTTCAGTGAGGATTGAACGCCTACCGTTGAAACGTTCGCGAGGCCCACGTAAATTTTTGACGAGGCTAATATTTTGTCTTTTCAGTTCATCCAAGTGGGAATCACTTATGAATGGTTTGGATGGCATATAACCATCAGTGGACCCTGAAAAGGTTTCAACGGTTGGCATTTCTCGCTGCACCTTTTGCCTATCGTGTTTTTCACTTGAGTTTTGGATATTACTCATTTCTTGCCGAAGGCTTAACATGAGCTGGCAAACGGATGGACGGTGTGGATTTCTCACAAACATCAGGTGGGCACCACATAGCTTCCAAGGAGGTCGCGGGCGGGGGTGTACACGAACCGAGCTAGATAGGGACTCGAAAAGGCTTGATTCGGCTCCGTTTGAAGTTGAGTTCGAGCAGAATCGAACTGATCTTTTTTGCTCGAAAATGAGTTCGAGCTGAGTTCAAGCAGCCCCAGCTTGACTCAACTCGGATCAAATCCGGCTCAAATCAAACTCAGATCGAACGAGTTCAGTGACTCAGTTACTTTGCCATTGATGTTGGTCACTAAGGGCTTGTTTGGCCAGGCAAGGTGGATTGTATTAGGTTGTATTAGGGTGGATTGGAAGGAGCAATCCCGAGATTTGGCCAGGCATGCCAAACAGGTAGAAGTTGGATATAGCAATCCCATGGGATTGCCAGCAATCCACTGACATCATCATCATTACCTTGAAATCCACCCAGTCCCTCCTAATCCCATCTATTTGGCCTGGGACATGTTTGGTTAGACGGAGCAATCCCATGATTGGCCGGTGTAATGCCGGGATTGGCCAGGCGAGCCAAACATACTCGGTGGTGAGTTCCCTGGATATGGCAATCCCATTAGATTGACACTAATCCATTGACAGAGCCATCATTACTTGTTATCCACCCTAATACAATCCAATCCCATGGGATTGACCCGTCCAAACACGCCCTAAGTGTTTGATAAAATGACTCAACGAAGTGTGGCTGGTGGCAAGGAAAGTATGTACATGAAATAAATATCTTTTTTTTTTTCTTAGTTTTTCTTGGTTTTTATATTGCTTAGAAGATGTTTGATAAAATACCTGTAAAACCATTGCTTCTGTTTTACATACAAATGAGATTTTGAAGGTGCAGTCCAGGTGTTTGTGAAAATGCCTTAATGACAAACTCAACTCGATCTTGGCTCGAACTCGGCCCGTTTTGGCCTGAGTTGCTGACTGAACCAAGCCGAACTAGCCAGTTAGGCTCGAGGACCGAGCCGAGCCGAGTTCGAGCTGAGGCCAGCCAATGGCCGAGCCGATTCAAGCTTAGGCCAGCTCGACTCGATGTACACCCCTAGTCACAGGCAATATGTGTCCTTCATTAGGTAGGGTAAACCTTGGACATTTGGTAAAAGAAAATCAAGGAAAAGAAATTACAGAGGAGAAAAAATAGGGCCGTCATGAAAATTTTCAGGATGGATCTTATTGAAGACTATGATATCCTCAATTTTGGTTCATGGTATGTTCACATGCGCTGCTCTATGTGATAAATGGTCCGGATCTTTCAGTCTTTCACATGTATAGACTATCTTGCATGAGAGGCCTCTCACTAAATCACGACTTATTTATAGATTGAGATTTAAGATGATTTTTTTCATTTATCTACGGTTAGCACATTTGTTAGAGCGAGATGAGTCGACTCGAAATACTTGACTTCTCCTACTAGTTCCGACCTGATTGGATCTGAGCCAAGTGGGTGAGTTGATCCAAATCGAGTAAACTTCGCCCAACCCGAACTAAAACTGAGTCGAGTACGGGTAGCTACCTCTCTCTCTCATCGATCACACAACCACACCTAACAGTCACGACCCGACAGCCACCAGCTTAGTAGTTTGGCCACTCATCTTGACTGAGCAGCTCGTTCGCACCCACTCGGCCCACCCACTCGCCCTTGACTCTCGAGAGCTACCCGGCTCTCCAAATCAACTAAGCGAGTCCTTACCTCCGTGGTAAGCTCTGAGGAGTTTCAACATGAGGTCTTGGGTTCGATACCCATAGGTGGTGAAATCCCACTATGGCATGCGTGGGTGTGTGTGTGTAAGGTGAGCGTGTTAAAAAAAAAAAAAAACAAAAAACTAATCGAGGTAATTTTGTGTTCATGAAGACTTTTATTTCATGATTTTTATCTATTCTTGTGAAATACATCATGTCAGGATATTTTAATTTGGGGTTTTCGTGAAATTAGAGTTGTATAGGGTTGAATGGACAAATTGAAAAGGATTGAGGCCTTGTATTTGGTTTGAGCTAGCTCGGGTGCATCTAGGCTAGCATGGTGCATCCAGGCTAGCTCGGGTTTATCTAGGTTGGCTCGGGGTGTGTCCGGGGTGGATGTGGTGCATATGGGTTGACTCAGGTGAGGTTGGGCTAGCTGTGGTGCGTTCGATCTAACTCGAGTACAGTCGAGCTAACTCATGCTGAGCCATTTCTAAACTCTAAACATAAACCTAAACCCTAAACAGGTAAACCTAAACCCTTATTCCCCTAACCCTTATTGCTTAGCTATTATTGTGCATTAGACAGTTAACCTAATGTGATTTATTTTTGTGAATTAGGCAATTAGTAGTTTATTTTTTTAATTATAGATTACATTGCTTATCGCTTAGCTTATTATTGTGCATTAGACAATTAGCTTAATGTGGTTTATTTTTATGAATTAAACAATTAGTTGTTCATTTGAGGATTTGTATGTGGTTAGGCATAGATATAAGGGCCTATTTGGCCGGTTGGATTGAACGGGATTAGGAGGGATGAAATGATAAAATCCCAGGATATGCCAAACTTGACAAATAGACCCGGAAACTTGTCCCGGGATATGCCAAACATGACAAACAGACCCGGTGAACTTGTCCTGGGATATAGCAAACCCATGGATCTTAAACCAATCCATTGACATCACCATCATTACCTTAAAATTGATCCCATCCCTCCTAATCCCGTTCAATTGGGCCTGGGGCGTGTTCGGATGGACGGATTGGAAGGGATAGAATGGTAAAATCCCAAGATATGCCAAATGTGCCAAACAGACCCGGTGAACTTGTCTCGGGATATAGCAAACCCATGGATCTTAAATAAATCCACTGACATCACCATCATTACCTTAAAATTGATCCCTTCCCTCCTAATCCCGTTCAATCCGGCCGGCCAAACAAGCCCTAACGTAATTTTTTGTGGTATAGAAATCACTCAAATTGTTTCATTTTGAATAGTTCAATGTTAGATAGATAGTATGCTTTCATATAACCTATTTAAATACTCATGCTTGTTCTGCACCTCATCTCTCTATTTCTCTCTTGATATGTCTCTTCTTTGTTATTTCTCATATCAAATATATTCACATTTCTCAGATACTTAGATTGAGAATGAAATGGAAGATCAACTTATCTGGAGAGACATGGAGAACTGATGTTAGAATTTCGACATGCACGTTTAAATGTGAATATGGAAGTATTACAATCTATCCAACCTTGGATAGGCGAGTAATGTAAGGTTTAGTATATAGTTTTAAGGCATTATAGTGCTACTCTAATTTAGTATCTTTTAATTAGTAGATAACTAGTGAGAAAAATTTCAATACTCCTAGTAGTTTATTAGTCACTTCGCCGATGATTTTGGATGAAGGATTAGGTCTACAAGATAACTAGGTGCCCATTGAGATTAGTACCTTCCAGAGTTCAGTAAAATGAAAAAAAATAAGATTGGTAGTGTGGAAAGATTTTGAAAAAGTTTGGGATTTATTTTAAACCATTTTTTATTCAAATACAAAGGTTTTCATCCATTCCCCTATAACGAATATAACTAGTTATAAAAGATATAGAAATAGGCCTATTATAAATAAAGAAGTGTCAAGCATAAGGAAAAGCCCCCACAATTAGTAGAGAAGAAGAAGAAGACATACTATTAAGGGAACAAGAAAAACGAGATTATGAAGAAGCCGTAAAACAAAGCTTGGAATTGGCATCCAGGACCAGATAACATCAACCCCCTTCGAATAACATGATACTAAAGCAGGCATGAGTACAAGACATAAACCAGACTTTAAATCATCGAAGTTTCTTAAAAGTCTCGTTACATTCTATAGATGGTCGGGAATCCTATACAAATCGGATCATAAAAAGAGGTTAAAAAATTCGTTAAATATATGAATGAGGACGCTGGAAAGACATCTCCACCATCTGATTCATAATGGGTAAACAACCATCTATAGAACTCCCTCCTCTGCCTTTGTCGCTAGAATTATTTGATTGGTACGGGATTCCCAACTGTCTATAGAATGCAACGAGACTTATTTGATAATGACTTTCCCACTAGGCAGCAAACATATCCATTGCACGTGGTTGATTTAGATAGTAGGAAAGAACAAGAGACATGTTGAACTCTTGAAAAGAATAATAGAGAGACCGATAAAGTTCTTCTTTATCGGCGACCGACCGATTGAAATGAAGCTGCTTGCAAGTCTTTTGGGTGAATGGATAGGGGATACATTGAACTAAAATGAGTTGTTGAGCAAGTAAATTCAGGCAATACTATTCGATTCCAACTTTGACATTTTTTACAGAATCGTTCAAACCCCCATATGGAAGGTCTCGGCCGATGGGGTAGCTTTCCCAAGCTAGATGTGTCTAGGATGCGTCATGATCGTTCACTTGTTCATATCATCCGGTAAGCCAATGAGGACCATACTCTCTCTCATGAAATGGAATGAACAATCGATTCTACCTATTTCTGCCCGAAGAGAAAAACAATATATCCATATACATTAAAAAAGATTAGGTTTTTTGATGAGAGTGAATGATGAGCTCGTCGTAGGAAGTATAGGCTACTTTGGTATGGATTGAGTGATGTACAGGAGAAGGACGAAAGCATGCGTAGATCCACATCTGAAGAAGTCATAATGGTCCTCCTCCTACATATAGACCTTTGGTGGTGACTTCGTAGAGTCTTCTGTACAAGTGGCCAAGTACATAAGGTGTCAAGGCAAGTTTTTGACCTTGGGTGAGGGCTTCGGTCAGAGAGACATACTCGGTGGTTATCTGCAAGGCATTCACGCAAAGTAAGTGGCGGAAGATCCAAAGCAATAAAAAATAATGTGTTGTTCATAGTTGACCGATTCGCTATTGTTACATAGGCTGTCATAAAATGAGAATAGGCTTTACCACCCTTGTTCGAGAAGCTTTTAGCACTTTTCTGTGCAAAATCAGGATAAACTGTTAGACCCGTATCCTAGCTCGTACCATTCTGTAGACTTTCGCGGTCCTCCCGGTCGAATTCCGGTGACTCGCGATCTGTAATCGGCAGTTGCGCGCGACCCTGAGTCGTATCTCATTTTTCAGAGTCGGCTCGACTCAAGACCTATACCCTTGCGATCGCGCCGTCACTGGGGTCCGATGCCGCGTCTCACGGGCTGAAGCGGTACCCAAGCCAGGATATATGGGCCCGCGTTCAGTTCGAGAAAATGCCACGCGTTTGCAATCCCAAGAGATTCTCTACAACATGTCCCATCAATCACCACATCATGTCAAGTACAATACCATCCCCAAAGTCAACTCTCTCTCTTACATACCCTTACATGTCAAGTACACATCACTCACTCCATCACCCATCCCTCTCTTTCTCTCTCTTTACATCCCATCCTCTCTCTCTCTCTCATTTCTCCATTTTCAAGCAAGCAACCCATAAGAGCAAAAACATCTATGGCTTCCATGGAGAACCTAGTATGGTCCACCTTCCTACCTCACATCTCTACCCTCCAAGCCTCATCTCAACCGTTGGATCACGTTCCTTAGAGCTATAGAATGCATTGATGGAAGAAAGAAGAAGGGATCTTGAGGTGGGTGATTTTAGCATTTGATTTTGTGATTTGAGGACCCACATATGTGGGACCCATCTTGATGTATGCATTATATAGGGAGGGCCCATAGTGGCGGGGTCTCTCCTCTCTCACGTTCGTCTCTCTCTCTCTCTCTCTCTCTCTCTCTCTCTCTCTCTCTTGATGCCGTGCGGCCCACCTAATGCATGTGGTGTATCCACGCCATCCATCACGGTGGAGCCCACTTGATGTATGTGGTGCATCCGCACCGTCCAGTAACTTAGACGGTGGGTCCCCACCATGGTGTGTGTTTCATTCATCACTATGGAGCCCACCATGATCCACGCTGTCCAATGGGACCACACACTGTCCAAACGTGGGATCCACCGTGATGGATGCATTGTATTCACGCTGCCCATTGTGGGATCCACCTTGCTGACGTCTAGCAGCAATGCTGCCTGGACCGTCTGGGAAAGGCCGCTTGTATGAAGAGAAAACACGTGTATCAACTTAATTTTATAAGCTAGTGGGTCCCACACGTGTGGACCCACCTTATATCTGTACCGTCCATGGGTAGGGACGGTGATTCTCAGCGGCACGTGGTTGTCGTACTTGACATCAGTAAGTTCTGGTGTCCACCAAGATGTAAGGCCTCATCCTCACCGTCCAGCTATTGGACGGTGGGTCTTCAACATGAGGTATCTGTTATATCCTAACGTCCAGCAGCTTAACTGCTGTTGACGTCAACTAAATCTGTGGTCCCATCACGAGATGTGGTTTACATCCTGCCGCCCATCTGTTGAGGCGTGGACCCCACCCCACCTAATGTACGTGTTGATCCAGATCGTCCATTTCAACAGATTTAAATCTTTAGTGGGCTAGGCCGTCCGTAGGAACCACCTGATGCACGGTTCATCCTCACCGTCCAGTAGGTCTGGACGGTGGGAAAACCACCGTCTCTGCTTATTGCAAGCAGGTGGGCCACACGTGTGACCCACCTTGATGCCTGCACATCCACACCGTCCATTTCTGGACGGTGCAGTGAGAGGGTCGACCATGATGTATGTGTTTTATACATACTGTCCATCTGTATTGGACGTGGGACCAACTCCACACGTGTGGAGGTGGACCCATATTGATGGCATGTGTTGTAGCCCCACCTTCCAATCTTTGGACAGTGGGAGATTGATGTCAGCAGGGCCTGTTGCCCGTCATGAGGTATGTGCTATATTCAAATCGTCCATTCATTTTCAGCTGGTGTGGGGCCCACCCCACACGTGCTGCACGTGTGGGATAGGACTCACTTTGAGTATGTATTTTATATCCATTGAGGCAGGACGGTGGGACCTCACCACAATGTATGTGTTTTTCACACTATCCGTCCAGGACATGGCCCACCCTACACGTGTGGGTGGGACCCTCTTGATGCATATATCCTGTATCCTCACCGTCCATCTGGACAGTGTGATATCCGTCCTGGGCAGGTGAGACCTACCTTGATGTATTTCTACACGCACACGGTCCATTCATGTGGGGTCTACTTTGATATATGTATCCTATAGCCACACTGTCCATCTACTAAGGACGGCGGGCCCCTTGACGCAGGTGTTATATATATCCAGCCGTCCATCTGTTTGACATGGGGCATGGACCCCACCAATAATGTATGTGTTTCATCCATGTAGTGTAGGACGCACCTTGATGTATTTATTCTATATTCATTCCACCCATCTGTCCAGATCAGTGGGGCCCATATGATATATATGTTTCTTCTGAGCCGTCCGTCTGGTGGGACCCACCTCGATGTATTTATTTTGTATCTACACCGTTCATTCGGACGTGCTGCATGGGCCCCTCCATGATGTGTGTGCTGAATATGCACACCATCCATCTGGATGGTGCTGCGTGGACTGACCATGATGTATGTATTTTATGTCCACCTTGTTCATCTGGTGGGCCCATTTGGAGGTGCAGGCCCGCTTGCTATATGTGTAGCGGCCCACTTTAATGTATTTTGTGGCCCATCCGTGAGGACCACCTTGATATATTTGTAGCCCATCTATAAGGCCCATTAGTGCGGCCCATTGATGCAGCTCACTTGATGTGTATGAGGCCCATTAGTGCGGCCCATTGATGCAACCCACTTGATGTGTATGAGGCCCATTAGTTTGGCCCATTGATGCAGTCTATTTGATGTGTATGAGGCCCATGTGCAGGGCCCACCCGTGATATATATTAGGCTCATGCGTAAGGCCTACCTATTGTGTATTTGAAGCCCATGGGATATGACCCATCGAGATTGTATATGGCTCACCATGATGTGGTCCATTGTGATGTATATAAGCCCATTGGTGCGGCTCACTTGTTGTATTTGAGGCCCATGGGTCGTGGCCCATTGTGATGTATTTTCGGCCCATATGTCGTGGCCCATTGTGATATATTTTCGATCCATGCGATTAGGCCCATCGTGATGTGTATTAGGCCCTTGCGTGAGGCTATGGGCCCACTATATGTTTGGCTTTACGTGGACCACTTCTTGGGAGCAATGTTGGTTAAATGTCCACATTGATGGGCAATGATGGTTAAATGTCCTCATTGTGACCTTCCCTTGGGCCCTTTGTTAGGCCGATTCTGATTATCGAGGTCGATTCCGTTTATCAAGGACGATTCCGATTATCGAGACAGATTATTGTGACCGATTGTCAATTCCGATTGTTGTGGTTGATTGCCAGTTCCGATCATCGAGGCAAATTATTGATCGATTCCGATTAATGTGGCCGATTACCGATTCTGATTATCGAGGCCGATTATCAATCGATTTCGATTGTCGTGACCGATTGCCGATTAGCGATCGAGGTTGATTGTCGTGACTGATTACCAATTCCGATTGTTGTGGCCGATTGCCGGTTCTGATCATCAAGGCAAATTATTGATCGATTCCGATTGTTGTGACCGATTGTCGAGGCCCAATGTGATGTATATGCGGCCCGTATTTGAGACCCATTGTGATATGCATTCGGCCCGTGTTTGAGGCCCAATGTGATGTATATGCGGCCCGTATTTGAGGCCCATTGTGATGTGTATTCAGCCCGTGTTTAAGGCTCAATGTAATGTATATGATGCCCATTGTGATGCATTGAGGGCCAGGCGATGGAGCCCATTGTGATGTATGTTAGGCCCATGTGAAAGGCCCATCATGATGTGTATTAAGCTCTTGAGTGAGGCCCATGGTGTTGTATATTTGGCCCTTGTGTGAGGCCCTAAGTCCACTATATGATAGGTTCTATGTGGGCCATTCATTGGGGGCGATGTTGGTTAAATGTCTACATTATCGAGGTCAATTGGCGATGCAGGTTATTGATATCGATTATGAGTATGTGACAACATAGCATCATGATACATGCCCATATGCATCATCTGTATGTTTGTTATGAGGTGTGGTTGACCATTGCATATGTCATTGGGCAGGTTGTTATGAGGCTCCCTAATAGGCGGAGATTGTCTCACATGAGCGCACGACATGCGCAGGATTGATGCATGACTGGATTGTATGACTCATGCATCTTGCATCGTGTGTTGTGATTGCTATACGCCTTAGCAACATCAGAGTCGTAGCCTCCACAGGAATATCGTGGATGGCCAGATAGGACACCAAAAATGTTTGGTTCTAGCATACGGGCGTCATAGATGTCCCTGGGTGAAAATTCCTAAACCTCCGTGGCCATGAGACGCCCCAACGTCGAGACCGAGTGGATATATGAGCGCCCGAGTGCTTAATACCAGGAGGCTGCGTATCCCACTGTGTCGTGGTCGGTTGGGAGGGGATGTAGCCTTACCCGCCCGAGCGTAGGGGCATAGCTAGGCTGAGTTTGACCAGCTCGTGAATGGGTCCGCTATCGACGTGCCGGGTAGATATTGGCTGACTACTGGTCAGGCGGATAGTGAACTCTCTTCTACTTGCAAGGTCGCGCGTCAGTGGGCGGCAATTTGCATGTAGAGTGCATTAGACCCCGGTGATGATCCTAGAGAAGAACTGTACTGATATGTGGACTTATTGAGCAGGGGTTACATATGCATTCATTTATTCATTCACTATCCACTCGGGCTGGTGGTGCGCATCTATTTGTTACGTGTACCTTCACAATGGCCAGGATTTCGGTTGGGGCGCACGACTAATCTGAGATCAGGAGTTTACCACATTGAGTCTGACTATCCAAATTTAGGTATGGGACTGGTTTGGATAGAAGTCCTTGTGGTGGACCCCATAGCCTACGATACTACGTACTATCATCCCGACTTCACGCTCCAGCGTAGTCATTCCATTTGCACCGCATATTGCATTACATACGCTGTATATGACATTTTGGGTTACTGTGTTTCTGCATTTATATGGTCTAGATACGACATTTGATATTTGGCTTACTTCCCCGCATTATATAGCTAATCTACATTGCTTCATCAGTATATGATATTGTTTTTATTATATTTTTGTATCGCATAACCTGGATAAGGCTGATGGTATTTATGGGCTTATCAGTATTTCCGCTTACTTTGATTACTCTAATATTGCTTACTTGACACTTACCTTGTGCATACACTTACACCACCCACTAAGCTTTTTATAAGCTTATGCACGATAGATGCGTGCAGATGATGTTAGGTTGTGTAGCAGCATTGAGCTTGGAGCGTGCAGCGGTTTTCTAGAGCTTTGATTATATATATATATATATATATATATATATATTATATATATATATATATAATATATATATATATATATATATATATATAGATATATCCCTTTCAGTATTGTACTCAAATGATTATATTAGTGGATATGTGATGATGATGTTGCCTTTGTGATTTGGGTAAACTTGTTGGTATGCTTCTTACAAGATAAATTCAAGTTGAAAAATCCTCCTTATAGGATCCCAGGATCAGAATCTGGCATATAGGCTTTGAGAGCCGAGAATGGGGTACTACGGAGGCTGTCGGCACCAGATTCGGCGATTGAGATTCCTGTGAGTCCGATCTCCAGGTTTGGGGCATGACATAAACGGCTTCACCAAAGGGAAGAAGCCGGGCTAGAGTCGTACTATCAAAATTAATTGGGCTCATGGGGCTGCAGTTGAAAAAAAAAAAAGGTGTTAGTTGATAACTTCCAGAAAGTTGAAGCTACAAGGAGAAGAGACAGATATGAAGGATAATAAAAAACGGAGAGCTTGATACACTTGTAGATGATTGATGCTCTCCATGATGCCTCATGTTGAGATGAGACGTGCAAACCAAGTATCCCAGTCCGGAAGGAGTTTTATCCATGATCAAAGGTTCTTTAAGGTGTTGGCAGGATCGGTGATAGAATCAGATTGGATCAGTAAGGTTTCACCGGGGCAGAGAGGAAACAGAGGATCCATCATGCTAACTTCTTCCACCTTTGTTGATGGAGTGAACGCCGGACCTAAGCAATAATAATCATCGAGGGGCGATTGAAAGACTATTTTGTCAATGCACTTATTAGCAAATGCATTCATCGTTGTAACTAGATTGTTTTGTTGGAACGATGGGGTGTAAGATGAAGAATGAGCTATTGCTCGAGAGAAAGTTAAAATTCAAAGAAGAAAGGAATGAAAGGGTAGAATGAAAGAGAATTTGAAACGACGCTTATGTCGGCCAAATAAGGAGAGCATTTATTAGAGCATCGTTGCGATTTTGTTGGAAATAATGTAAGGATATGTGTTGAGACGGAGTTTGACCCTTACTTCGATAAAGTGAAACAATTGCTGACATATTACACTGAATCAGTTAAAGACGATTATCGGCTCACTGCCATGTGTAGACAATAAATGCCACATTAATGAGGGGTCATACATCCACATCGCTTTCACATTTTTCCAAAGGTAGGGGGGGGGACTATGTTCATCCCCATTAACGTCATTCCTCTCAAAGCCAATCAAAGTAGATTACATGTAATTTATATAAAATCCGCATGGTGTATTCAAAGATTTGAAAAGATTTTTTACAAACAATATTTGGAAACATATCAAATAGTGCCAAGTCGATGCCTAAGCGGTCGATAAAAAGCAATCGTGAAGAAACAATTACATGACAGATGGCAAAAGAGAAACAGAAGAAGTTAAGTAATGACGAACGATTATAGCAACCGTCAGAACGTGAGAAGAATTAAGATGGGCAGATCAAAGATATAAATAGTAAAGGAATTCAGTATGAAGAATGGTTTAATACCAACCCAATCAAACCAAACATTACCTTTCAATTATCATTTCAAGTACCAGTCCATTTACATTCTATAGTGTAATCATTTACTTCTCTATTTAACAAATTACATTTCTTAGTGTAATATTTTACTTTTATCTTGTTGTGTACATTCCATAATGTAATCCGCAGCATTAACCAAGTAGTAATCTTTAGTTGTAATTTGAGTTTACGCTCGCACGCTAGAATCAGTTCTTCACTTAGAAAGGCATTCCGCAACTGTTCTTCACAACCGACTGTAAGAATCCCTTATTTCATTTTGTCTGTATTGAAAAATTCTTTCATATGAAAGATAAATGTGTAACTCATCATCAGAGGACGAATCCCACCATCTAAATATCTCACGATACTATTTTACACATTGAACAAGTGGTTGAGTAGGCGACCGATCTCATCAGATCTCGGTCATACACTAGGTGTCTGACTTTCTTAGCGCTTGGGTCATAATTGTTCGGTTTAAATTGAAGTCACAATTTCAATTTTGGCATGCCCGCACGCTCACAATTGAAAACTGATCCACCGGTTGTTATCACGTTGTGAATGCCTTCACCCTCGCACACGGGTGGTGGCGGTGCCCTCACTTCTCTGGCTTTGTGGTTGATTTGTTACTGTAGCCAAAGTATTTTGTTGACTCGGATGTAAAAATGTATTTGATTCGGAGTCACCACTAGTAAAATGAAGCTTAAAATATACGACCGACTATAAACCGTAGAATCACTTAGGAGTCGGGGAATCTCACGATTCCCTAACTCAAGTGACTCCTGCGGTCAGTCTGGGGCCATAGATTTTAAGTAAGGACCTCAGTGACAGAAAAAGAAAGGATTAAGCACCATTTTTCCCCCGCACAATGTGCAGTCTTTATTTAACAAGATTTATAATTTTGGGGGATTCAATGGAGTTTCAACATTTTTATATTTGGCTATGTTTCGTATAACCCATAAGGGTCGAGCATGCAAAAATAAGAAAAACTATCTAGCCTTACATCATTAAGCCAAGTAACTCCGGGTAGGTAAATAAAAAAAATGCGGCAAATAAAATAAAATGCCAACTAGCCTAGCTTCGTAAGATTTAACATTATGGGTAAGCAAATAAAGTAAAAAAAAATGGAAGATGAAGAATAATACATAATAAGATAGAAGGAAATGTGGATATAATTGATGCACTTGGAATGTATGGAATGAAATGCAAATTAAATAAAGATGGAAAAATTCTTGGCTTTACTGACTTCTTTGACGGTCGTTATTTATCTTTTATGTTGGGCAGCATGTCATCATGTTGAAAATCTTTAAGGTCTCTTGTGCAGCACCTCGAGGTGAACTTCAACCTCAGACCCTCTCTGTATTTTTCTATCTTTCTACTCCCGATTTTTTTCTCTCTTACTCTATATCTCCGTCTCTTTATGTATCTCTGTATGCATGTGTTCATCAGACCCTTGGATCCCTTATATAGACGTTGGTAGCCGAAATCTGCTACCAACAACTATAATGCCTTGATCTGAGTTATGGGTGCCCAACATATATATATATATATATATATATATATATATATATATATATATATATATATATATATAATATAACGTAATTATTACTTTTTATTTTTTACTAAATGTTTAAATGCTATATCTTCTTAGTTATTTGTCCGTTTTCGGTAATATTAATCTTGTTGAAAAGATAATTAGATAAACTTTCTAACAAGAGTAGAATTACTTCGATTAGATTTCCTTTGACGTGTCGAAAGTATGTTCGTTTAGTATATGAAATCGGTTGTTTGTAATTTGACCAATGGTCTGTTTTCGATGATCTTAGGATCATTGGAAACATCATTTGATAAGCTTTTCAATGCAAGTAAAATCACTTCAATCGGATCCCGTGTGACTAATTTAAAGTGCAAACAAAGTTTTTCTAGCTTTAATCACTCAGCAATAAGTGGTTTTGATAAATGAGTCGGATCTTCCTCATTATAATCTAGATTGGAGGAAACTTAAGTTTGTTAGGAAGATCATTTGACCACATTTCCAATAAATCATAAATCATCTTAATCGGTCAGAATTCGCCCTCAATAATAGCATGGTCACTTTGTATACAAGGATGACTATACTTTCATCGATTTTAAAGATACGACCTCTCACGCCTCAACACAATGCTATTCGGAAAGATGAAGTGGTACAGAGAATGATCTATGGGTAGAGATAGTTCGTTTTATCCTTTTCCGCACGTCGGTCACGACATACAGAAAATTTATGAGGTTATGGAATTCAATGCACGGCCGTGGCCGAATCGCTACTAGATTTGGTGTTAGCCGATCAAGTCCATTGGCTGTATCCGGCACATGCCGAGTATGTTACCAGTTTGATTCGTTTGGATTTTCAATGATTTCTAAGTCAATGGAGATAATTTATTAAAGTCAAGTTGACGCTCAATAGTAAATTGTCTTTGTTTTAAATGAGGTGTCACACATGTTACAAGCGAAATATTACGCTTTCATGAGGTGAATGCCGTGGAGAGTCACTCTTAGCCTTAGAAATCGGTTGGTCCATTAATCGGTCGGCCACAAGTGAAAGGAAAAGCGGACGGTTTAAAAAGATAAACCAACGGTCCCAGTTCAATAAATTCATAAGCATAATACTCAGGTCAGGACACATCCAGAAGGGCACACCAAATGAAGGCCTTTAAAATCTTGAGCTTGTATGCCACATCAACACGTGTGGACTATAGGGCCCACCTATATTGTTGCGACGTACGCGGCGTCTTTCCTACTTTTGGCATGAGAATAGTCCGAAAAAAGCACTGTTTGTACCAAAAGTAGAAAGAAAGGGTGTATGCATCGAAAAGAGCAGGTGTCGATGTCAGGTCCGTTCCATCCATCTCCTTCAGTAGTTTTTATCTTTCATTTTCTTTCTTCAGTGACATGTGAAGGATATTCTCGGCACGCGTGCTAGTGTATCATGCATGTGGAAGTTCATGGCCGTTCATCACGTGGGTCGTTCTGTGAACACTGACTGGCCCAAATATCAGGTCTGTCTACTCATTAGGTGGGCAACTCATGTCCACTGAAAGTGGATGATTAAACGGACGGTCTGGATTTGAGGTATGCGTGGGACCGGCCCAGGGCATGACTGATGAACGGCTGGGATTATGTATATGCTTGTTCACCGCAACACACTTCTCCCCACTATATTATTTCCTGGGACCGTCTCACACGCTACTAGTGGATGAGAGAATCGCGCAACTAGCTGCGTGTAGGGCCCACCACGCCGATTGCGTCGGTCTTGGCAGGGGCTCTGTGGGGCCCGCCATGATGTATGATTTTATCCACACTGTCCATCCATTTATCCAGATCATTTTAGCGTATGATCCCAAAAATTAGGCAGATCCAATATTAAAGTGGACCACACAGTGGTGATTGAAGGTCCACCGTTAAAAACTTCTTTGGAGTCGCAGACGTTTTGATCAAGCTGCTATTTGTGTTTTACCTTCATCCAGGTGTATGTGACAGATAAACACCACGGTGGGCTGGGCGTCATTATCACCACTGATTCCTGTGGTGTGGTCCACTTGAGCCTTGGATCTGCCTCCTTTCTGGGCTCATGCCCTAAAATGATATGAAAAAATGGATCGACGGCGTGGATAAAACACATACATTACTGAAGGATGCGATCCACGTCGCATTGTGGCATCACACCCTTCTGTTACGCCTCAAAAATCTTAAAAAAAAACACCTGGGTGGACCCCACACGCAACTACCTGCACCAAAATCTCATATACAACTAGTGTGTTTGAGACGTTCTCATGTTTTCGACCTCGTACGCTGATCATAGCCGTTCAAGAGGCTGGAATAACGAGTATTGACCACTAAAAGATATTGGATTAACTGATCATAGGATCGAACCTTTCATCATTTCTTTTTTATCATTGATTTCTAGGCCACTGATCGGATGGTTAATATCATCCAAGATCTCTAACATTATTGGACGTTGACCGTCCGTGCTCAAGCTCATCTCTTGAATCCACCCCCAATACAAGTAGCGTCATGTCATGAGCCACCGAATCCGGCCACTAAAATTAAAAGAGGAACCAAAGTCGGATAGGCTAAGGCTACCAAAGGTGGAGGAAATGGGACCATGTCATTTTCATGGCTCCCCACCACTTTCTTTTATCCAGTTAAAGGGTGTAAACGAGTTTGGCCGACCAATCAGATCTTGGGGCATGGCCCATCATGGTTTAGTAGAATAAGCTTCTAGTCTGTTGGGCCCACATCCTCTACAACCTCAATAGATTAAGCTTCTAGTCTGTGGGGCCCACAGTGATGTTTGCATGAAATCTAATACATCTATCATGTGTGGCCCCCTCATGTTATCCTAGGATCCCAAAACTCAAGCATATTCAAAGTTCAGGTGGGCCATACCATGAAAAATCATGCTCACAACTTCTTCGATCAAGCACCCTAGGCCACCTGTGTCATAGAACAGCCATATTTTAAGTATGTCCGTTCATCTTAGTGGGATGTTTCTTCTAAATGGATTGGATGGCATATGCAAAACAAGGCGGGCCCACATGCTTTCTGGAAGGTTTTAAAGGTGGGCGGTCCATCCCAACTGTTACCTGTGTCGTGGCCCACCTGTCTTGAATTAGGCTGATTTTCGGATTACGCAGTGAATGCAGAGGAGCACACCTTATGGACGGATTGGATGTGTGCCCCACACTAGCATTTCTCATTAGGCTTGGGCCTTGTACCTGGCCCAGACTGGCCCATCAACATCCCCAAAACAAGGGAATAGATACGAACTTCCAACAAACCCAACTTTCAGGGAATGGCTCACCCCAGAGGTGGGCCAATTGTTGAATGGTCGCGATCCATCATTCGTTGCACCAATGAACGGTTTATAAGATGATGCTTCATCAAGGGCGTATACATGGAAACCAAGGGCCAAAATCAGCTACGGCTCACTTTCACTGAGAGATTTCATTTTTTACACGGTTATGATAGTTTGATCGAGGCAACACGTGCCAGGTATACGGCACAGACCATGCTGGGGCATGAAAGCAAGGTATTGGATATCTTCCCACCTCTCTGTATTTGAATTAAGGGCCAGACTCCCATGTTAGTTTTACACAACTTCAAAAGGGGTAGTGACACTTCCTCCTTACATATGGGCACTGATAAAAAAACTATCCAGACCATCCAAATTGTGGGTCCCATTAAATTAACCATTCGATTAATGGCTAAAAGTAAAATAATGAGCGGTCCAAATTCAAAGGGTAAAATCAGATGGTTAATATTAGTACAATGCTTCAGTCATGCTCCATCCACAGTTGGGTAGGAGATTTGGATGGTCTGGATTGTCGTACAATCATGAAGGTGTACGGTTGAAGAGTCACCATCCTTTTTTAAGCCGTCAACAGATCGTATGTGTGTGGTCCACCATACTGAGGCATGAAAGGGAGGTACTGAATTTGGATCTCTTCCCACCTCTCCATGCTTGAATGATGGCTACCACCCCCATGTTAGTTCTCTGCACGTTTAGAAAAAATGGTGGTGACTCCTCGAATCTGTTACCATGTAATCCAGACCATCCAAATAGTGGGTCCCATAAAATTACAATGACCCATAAATCCTGATCATCCAATTAATGGCTAAAAGTAAAATAATGAGTGGTCCAAATTGAAAAGGGAAAATGCAGATGGTCAATATCATCTTCTCAGTGCAATTTCCCGCTCATGCTCCATCTGCAGTTGGGTCATCAATTTGGACAGTCTGGATTGCCCTACAAATTGGATCATGAGATGCAAAACGTGTTAGAAACCGGCCATTACCAACTATTTTAAAAACAATGAAAGAAACATAGCAGCCTATGATCCAACCCATTTGTTTAAAGGACATTTCATGCTTGACCATCCGTAATGTTGGCAACAATGACGGTGATATCATCGATCTTTCCACCGGAATAGCTGTATCCAGCTTCTCGGGCGGCGACAGAAAATGGTGTCACACGCTCCCTATCATGAGCCCGTTCCCATGCAAGTTTGGCTAGCCTTGATGCCATCTCCTGTGGACCCACACCATCTCTATTCCCCTGAAGTATGGCCTCAGCCACCTCATTATCGAACAAGTTATCAAACAGCCCATCCGTCCCAGCAACGATGACGTCCCCCGTCACGAGACCAAACTCCATTTCCTGTTTGTCATCCAAATCCAAAGATCAACCAAGAAATTTCAGAAATCCGGACACCACACAATGAAATATATATTTATATATATATAAAGCATACACCCAACTGCACATTTACACATACATACCCGTTTTCCAATCATACACACCGTGGGCATTTGTACAACAAGGCATTACACAATGTCCGGCCGAGAGTTCATGCCCTGAAAATACATTTCCCCTGAAAAGAAAAAAAAGGTGCAATTTTCGCTTCCCTGTTTCTTGAATCTATCTTACATTTGTGTAAGCACTATTACAGGAATCATAAAATGGTTTGTTTCTCATAGCCATCTCTCAAAGGGTGTGATTCAAAGAGGGGGCCCTCATGTGAGGGGACAGCCTGTCAGAGATCTGGGCCATTCATCAGGTAGGGTACACTGAACAGACTGGATTAAAAACAACGTTGATAAGTCGATCAGGGAGCTAAACTTGAAATAGAAAAATAGATGGTTGGAGAAAAACAAAGAAGTCTTCAAACAGTCCAAATTCAACGTGCATGTGCGGCTCACTTGATGAATCTACTACCCTGATGAATGGCCCAGAACTCTGACACGTGTGCTATCCGCCCAGATCAATCACACACGCTCTAACTCCTTACATGAGGGGCCCCTCATTGAATCACGCCCTTCATCAAATTACTTCCCGTGTTTATTCTTAGTTTATTAACTATGGTTTGTAAGTCCATGGTTCAGATTTTACAGTTTGTGCGGACAGTTTCAGTGACAAAACTGCCGATATGATTCACCATGGATAGCCCGGGCATAAAAAATACACATACTAGAAGATCCTGACCATAGATTTTCTTTTATTGATAAAAGAATTTATTAGATGTGCAATGCCCCAAACAAACAGAATACGGCCTCCTACTGGGGAAGACACTAAGACACCTGCATTAGGAAAGAAAACATTTTCCACTCCCACCGAAATCAACTACCCTAACCGTAGGATATTTGACCTTTTTTTGTTGGTTTTGAGTGTGAACTGCTTTTGTATTTTCTTTCTTAGCCGTCTATTTTTTGGCCACTGGGTTGTCTTTCATGTATGGGCCACAAAATCAACTGGACCATTGGCCTCACTTGTACAAACCGTCAGCCTGAAAGAAACTGTACAAACTTCCTCCACAAGCATTGATTGTATACCCCTCTGGTGCAAGTTTCCATACACGGTATAAGAGATCGTCCCTACCAGATTCTCCATATCTATATATCATTACAAATCCCTATGCATGCACACATGGATAGATCCATGCATGCACAACTACTTTTCATGACTAATGGTTCTTAATGGTCATCTGAATTCCTAACTCTATAAATAGAGCTGTACAACCGAGTTAGCTCGGATAACTCGCTCAACTTGACTCGGCTCGAAACTGACTCGAACTTGACTCGGTTCGAATCAATTCAACTCGGATCGGGTTCAATTAAAACCTAAACTTGAACTCAGCTCGAGCTGGCCCGAGTTGCTGACCAAGCCAAGCCGAGCCAAGCTGCCTAGTCAGGCTTGAGGACCGAGCTGAGCCGAGCCGAGTTCGAGCTGGGGTAGCCTGCTGGCTGAGCCGAGCTGTGCCAAGCTCAACTTGGTTCGACTCGTGTACAACTCTATCTAGAAAGTGAAAATTAAGGTGATTCAGCTGAAATTGACATGATAAAAATCTTAAAAGAAAGATCCGCCGGAATCTGGCGTGTAAAATCAATTGTATCTTTTTTCTTGTAAAGGTTTTCAAAGTTCAACAGAGTCCATCATCCAAACCTAAAGATTGAATTTAAATGCAGCACTGACAAATGGTAAAAAGATCAGACATTGTCCATGCTCAATGGGGCCCATTAGAACAACAGAACCATGGGCCTTGCTTATGCAAACTGCAGGCCTCCTGTCATGGACTGCATAATTCCTCTCATTTGAAATGGTCATTAGCCAGTTCGACCCAACATTTACAATTAGGGTTGCAACTGGGCTTAGCCACCCATGCCCAGCCCAAGTCCACCTGCTTTGGGCCAGCTTTAGGTTGAGTCTTGGGGCCCTCAGGTTGGAGATAACCCTGAGTTTTAATGCCAGACAGCAAATGTGGCTGGATCTGGCTTTCATCTGCCTAAAGGCAATCAAATAAGCCCATTCCCGGTCCAATGTATTTAAATGGATGGACCAGAGGCAGCCTGAGCCTAATTCCTTAAATCATGGGCTAGGTTGGACCTTGGTTGAGGTTATTAGCTCATGGACCACACCTGGACATGCATTGGCCCAGCCCAATGCAGTTGCAACCCCACATTTGACTGTAGACACAAGTGCAGAAAATAGTAGTAGGATATTATGTATATCAACTAAACTGACCTCTCCAGCTGTGGGTGGATCACTGCAAGGACTGCTCGCCAGTTGAAATGGGCAATTGAAGAAGTGCTGTTGCGTGGGTGCACGGAAGGAGATTCTTCCCTTTCTAACCGCTATCACCAATGTTCACGGCATGTATGTGCTGTAACCAGAAAACAAGAAAGTTGGACCCAAATTCTTCTGAATTGATGCAAACAAGGTTTTAAAGTTACGCAGAAAACTAGCAAACCTGGTCTTTGAGTGCTGCAATGCATGCCGTCGAGCTTCCCATGGCTTTGGTGTTTGAAAAGGCATTCTGTAGTACCCTGAGTGGGTACCGGGATTCATCTTCAGGGGTTTAACACTAGCATTCTGCCTCCATTTTTTCCTTCTTTCCTTTAGTCACTAACTGGAAATGTTTTTATTTTATTTTACACACACACACCTCATGGGCATTTGATCCCTCGTCTTAGTGTTGAAAATGTTAAACAACCATTCACTCGAAAAGCTCAAGCTGCTGTCAGAGTGTGATGTATCAATGTATATCAAGGGACTTTTATCACTTCAACACCCCCCGCACATGCAGGGTGAGAACTCTGTGTTATAGATAGATGTCTTAAATCTGTCTGGTGGTCTGTCGATGATATCGATAGGGTGTCGATGATATCGATGGCAGTCGTCGATGACATCAACGGTTGCTCGATGCCATCGATAATCCACAGGATTTTTCACCCTTGGTCGCTGGACAGTTTTGGTCCTGTTTCGATATCATCGAAGGACCGTCGATGATATCGAAGCTGTCGTCGAGAGACCTTCGATGATATCGAAATGATATCGAAGATGTTATGCAGATTTTCTGCGGAAACGCAGATTTTGCGATTTTTGTTTCCTATTCCGAGTCTACTTCTTTCTAAACTTATATAAAGGGGTGTATGCGAGATTGAGAGGTATTCTAAGGCTTTTTAAAGGAGTTCCAAGGGTTCCTAAAAGGATTTTAGGGTTTCTAAAGGGTGTAGCAAGGGTGAGATTCGAGGTTATTCGAATCGGGTAAGTCTTCTCTCTTTGTAATTTCTATTTTCATAGTGGAGATCTATCGCTTTGTGCTGTGGTTTTTTCCCGCAAGGGTTTTCCACGTTAAATTTGTGTTCTCTTGTGTGTGCTTGGTGCCATTGGATTGCTATCCTAGATCTAGATCTGTGTGATTCTGCAGGCTAAAATCCCCAACAAGTGGTATCAGAGTTATCGTTGGGGCACAGATCTGAATCTGAGGGATTAGTAATAATGGCTAGCACTGGGTATGATATTGAGAAGTACTCAGGGAAAAATAATTTTGAGTTATGGAAGATCAAGATGATGAGTTCCTTAATCAAGCAAGGCGAAGATGGTGCTCTTGAGGAGTGAAAGTCTACTATGACTGATGATAAATGAAATACTCTTGATAAGAAGACATTATCATCGATTCGTTTATGTCTCACGGATGAGGTTCTCTATAACGTTATGAGGGAGAAAACTGCGGCTAAGTTATGGGCGAAGTTAGAGGATGTCTATGCGAAAAAATCCTTTGAAAATCGTCTGCACTTGAAGCGGCAGTGGTATAACTTCAAGATGACAGAGTGTAACGCCCCGAAAAATCGGGGGTCGTACAAAGACTTGACTCCCGAGTTCCCGAGTGTCACTTATCGTGCATTTATGTTTTTTTTTTTTTTATGATTAATCAAATTTAACTGCGCAATTTGGAATTACCTGAAGCATGAGCACAATCGCACCAGTCTACTGAAATGAAGGAAATCTCACAAATATACAAGTCCAAAAATAATAAAGGGTCGCCCAAGGCGTTGCCCAACAGGATAATGAAAAAAAGACTATATCCAAAAGACAAAAGCGGAGCCCGCGGCTTGGCAAATCCAAATTCAGCCCGATCAAGCCGATGGAGAGCCGCCCATCAGCTGAAAGTAGGAGAACCCATCCTCCTCATCCAAGCTCGCCTCGCCAGGCTCCTCATGCCCTGAGTCACCTGCATCTATAAATGGGTCTGGTTGGTGTTTTAAAACACCATCCCAGAGTGGGAGTGAGTGATCAACTCAGTGTGAACTATTGGTCTCAAGTTACAACAGCATCAATTGTAATATGAACTTAATGAAAAGCAGACAATCATTAACACCTATTAACTCTTTTTAAAATGCATGCATGCGGGATGATATGATGCATGCCCTCGCCACAACACTCCCTCAAGCGACTCCATCTAACGATCGCATATGACAACACTCCCTCAGAGCGACCTCGACTTCCGAGTCGCCACCCTAACTAATGCGTGCAATGCGATCGTGTTAGCCGAGAGTTATTAGTTAAGTCCATTCATCAGCAGGTTGGGGATTCTGATTCACCCTACGTATCAATGCCCTAAGCTGGTTGCGAGGTCAAGGCTCCATCAACGCGTGAGGCCGAGACCTCGCGGTCCGTGATCCCGTCGGGTTCCTCATCCCCGACACCAAGCACATGAGGAGTGCCGAAAGGAAGGGATCGCTCGCGGTCACTACGGGGAGGCGCGGTACCCCAGCGTAGGCCGACAGCTCGGACATAGTGTCCCATTCCACCATGCCCGGCTCACGAGGCTGTGGACCAGTTTCAAGTGAATTTTTGATGGGCTACAACGGTTGTAGGGTGGTTCAGGTTCCATACATATGTGAGCAAACAGGGTTAACATACAGGGTTGGTCAGACAGTAGGCTAGACCGCACGAGTCAAGCGAGCGTGAGACGAGTGACCTCGGGCACAAAGACCCATGTAGTCAAACTACAGCCACCCGAACACACTCGCCCAAGCCCACAGGTTTAGCCTGAGGGTAGTCCCACCAATGGGACAACCATCTCTCCTCATGATTCCTGACTAACCCAATAGGATGAAGGTTATTCATAACAAGCCAACTATACAGATTCTCAACTAGCGTAACAACCACATGTTCTCATGCATTCCACACATACATATGAATACTCCTACAAGCATCCAAGCATTATTAAAAATAAAATGCATGTGAGTGTGTGGGTTAGTGAGGAAGTTGAGTACTTCCTCCATATTATAAAATCATATGCAAAGAATAATGACATCCTACGTACTATGAAGCAACAAAACATGGAAAATCACTCAAGCAAGAGCATGTGATCATCCATACACAAACCATGTAAGAAACAAGATCCAAATCATGAAAGAATCAAGCAAGCATGTCCATACAATCCAATAGCTACAATTTCTAGGGTCTCTCTAGACATTCAAACACAACATCTAAGCAATCAAAATCATTAAGCTCATACTAAAATTGGTGCTAGGCCACCTAAGAACAATAATCCGCACCTTGTGATTCGTTGGAGGCTCAAAAATGACCTAGGAATGAGGGTTTTGGAGGTTGGCCGACCGGAATCCCTAAAACAATTCAAACATGAGAGAAATCCATGCATTTTCTTCTTCAATACAAGGATTTCAAGAGAAATGAGTGAGGGATCTTACCTAGATGGCCCATGGACGATTTTCGGTGGTTGTGGTGTAGGGTTTCTTCTTGGAGAAGGTGTAGAAGGTTGTGCGTTTGATCCTCTTGGGCCCCACCTTGATTGAGAGTCCACCATGCCTTCTTCCTCTCTCTTTCTTCTCCTTTCTCCTCTTCTCTTCTCCCTTTTCTCTCTTCTAGGGCAAAATTCGTATGGGGAGAGGGGTGCCCAAATGAGGCCCTTTTTATAATTCCATATTTGGTGAAAAAGGCCTCAAGCTTCCATAATTTCCTAAAATAGACTTATGGGACTCCCTATTGGTGTTGGGGTGGCCCTAACACCCCTCTAAGCCACCAAATTCGGTGGGTAGGTGTCTTATGGCCCAATTAGGGCCCATGTAAAAAATTTAGGGCGAACGGATGAACGGATATAGGATCTGAGCAAGCGTTTCTGACCTTTAAGTGGCCATGTGGGGCCCATTTCGGTGATTGGAATAGTTCTGGGGGTCTTCTGGCCATCAAACTTATAGGTTAAGTGATCCATGGCCCGATGAAGTTATACCACTGCCGCTTCAAGTGCAGACGATTTTCAAAGGATTTTTTCGCATAGACATCCTCTAACTTCAAGATGACAGAGGGTGGAGATCTGGAGGCTCACATCAGTAACTTTAATAAATTAGTTTGCAAATTGCTGGATATGGAGGAAGTGATGAAAGATGAAGAACAAGCATGTATGTTGCTGAATTCTCTTCCGGCGTCATATGAGTCATTCAAGGACACTATGTGTAGCACGAAGAAAACTCTGAGTGTCGACACCGTTATCTCAACCCTTCAAGGGAAGGCAATGAGAAAGCTAAACGGCGACATGGGGACATCTTCTGATACACTATTTACAATGGGTAGGAGTTCTGAACAAGGTACGGGTTCTTCAGGTTATAGATCCAAATCCAAGGGCAAGGCCAAAGGAAAGGTAAAGTGCTAGAATTGTGGGAAGGAAGGACATGTGAAGAAGGATTGTGAAAATCCTAAATCGAAGAGAGATTCTGAGGCTTCGTACAGGGAGGCCAATGCTGCCACGTCAGATGGATCGAGTGGATGTGATGGTAATGTTTTGTCTGTGTCTACTATCAGGCGGTCATACGATGATCGTAAGGATGAGTGGATGCTAGACACAGGGGCATCTTTTCACATGACTCCTCATCGGAGTTGGTTCGCCAGCTATAGCGAGTGCGATAGTGGACAAGTGTTTATGGGCAATGGCTTTACCTGTAATGTTGTGGCTGTTGGTAGGTGCACATCAGGATGTTTGATGGGGTGGAGCATACCTTGATTGATGTCAGGCACGTTCTTGATTTGAAGTATAATCTGATTTCTCTTGGTATACTTGAGGTAAAAGGATGCATGTACATAAGTTTGATAGTGCTCTTAAGGTATCTAAGGGGGCATGGGTAATCATGAAAGCGCAACGACTCGGTAACTATACAGGTTGATCGGGAGCACTTTAAAAGGTGGAGCTGCAGTGGATGTAGCGGATTCCACCTCTGCACATGTGTGGCATGCTGGGCATGGCCACATGAACGGGCAGGGCAGGAAGGTTGAGACGTGCGGACAGGGATACAGAGCAGGTGGAGTAGCCACCTATGAGAAGAATTACACGGCATGATTGCAGGATATCGCTGTGGTACATGGACGACTCCAATATCGCAAAGGATTCATCTTTTATTCAGATGGCTCCAGGTGAGCCTGGTGCTGAGAAGTGTAAGGTGATTATGGGCGATATGATGGATTCGTTGTACCAGACTGACATATGGGAGCTGGTGGAGCTTCCAGTGGGCCGAAAAGCAGTTGGATGCAGGTGGATCTTCAGGAGAATACAACATGGATACATGACGAGGTTAGTAGCGAAGGGTTATGCTCAAAGAGAAGGGATCGGCTTCTCAGAGATATTCGCACCAACGGTATAGCAGGTGTCTATTAGATCCGTGATTGGCGTTGGTTGGCCAATGTGATCTTGAGCTGGAAGGATGGATGTGGAGTCTGCACTTCTGTAAGGGAAAGTGAAGAGCAGATCTACATGAAGCAACCAGAGCGGTTCGAAGTTAAAGGGGTTGAGAAAAGACTTTGCAGGAGGTGGTGGTTCGACCTGTCGCCTAGGCAGTGGTTTGATTCCTTCATGGTGAGTCACGAATTGATGACATGTAGATCGCCAAATTATGACATGTCTGAAATCAATGTACTGAAGACTCGGTTAAGTGGGACATTCAGGATGAAGGATTGGGGGCTGCAAAGATGGTTCTCGGCATTAAGACTGAAGGAGGAGTAGGTTTTGGTAACCACAGGAGGAATACCTTGTGTATAGGTATTAATCAAGGATGTGATGGACCATGTAAAGCCAGTGAGCGTTCCCTATGCGTCTCTCCTCAGGACATGTCCTAAAACAGATGAGGAAAAGCAGAATATCTTATAAGCCTTATTCGAATGCGATTGGCAGTGTATGCCATGGTCTGGATTAGATCGGTTAATTTACAGGCTATCAGTGTTGTGAGAAAGTACCCCGACAAGCAATATTGGGTAGCGGTGAGATAGTAAAAAGACTACGTCTTTTCTTTTGGGAAGACAGGAGCAAAGATGGTTGGGCATGTGGATTATGATCCAATGGACATGCTCTTCTAGATCATTCTGTAGAGAAGTTCAAGGTCTGTAAAGCTTCTCTGGGCTTTGCGATGGCGTAAAAGGAAGACGGAGTGTGCACGAGAAACTATGATGTGATGAAGAGATAAGAGGAGGACAAGAAGCTACACGGATGAAGATTGAAGATATGGTGGAGATTGTTATAGACAGATGTTTTAAATCTGTCTGGTGGTCTGTCGATGATATCGATGGCAATCGTCGATGACATCGACGGTTGCTCGATGCCATCGATAATTCACAGGATTTTTCACCCTAGTCGCTGGACAGTTTTGGTCCTATTTTGATATCATCGAAGGACCGTCGATGATATCGAAGCTGTCATCGAGAGACCTTCGATGATATCGAAGATGTTACGCAGATTTTCTACGGAAACACAGATTTTGCGAGTTTTGTTTCCTATTCCGAGTCTACTTCTTTCTAAACTTATATAAAGGGGTGTATGCGGGATTGGGATGTATTCTAAGGCTTTCTAAAGGAGTTCCAAGGGTTCCTAAAAGGATTTTAGGGTTTCTAAAGGGTGTAGCAAGGGTGAGATTCGAGGTTGTTCGAATCAGGTAAGTCTTCTCTCTTTGTAATTTCTATTTTCATAGTGGAGATCTATCGCTTTATGCCGTGGTTTTTTTCCGCAAGGGTTTTCCACGTTAAATCTGTGTTCTCTTGTGTGTGCTTGGTGCCATTGGATTGCTATCCTAGATCTAGATCTGTGTGATTCCACAGGCTAAAATCCCCAACACTCCGCACAGGAACATACTGACGAGGGTGGAGGGACACTCACACCATAAATAAGACGTGCTTAATTTCCCAGTCCCGGAGCCGGACCTGATTTTCTTGGTCCCCCGTGGGAGAATAATATTTTAGAGGCATATTTTTACTGCTCTCGAGATTCGAACATAGGATCTTCAGCTCTGATACCATGTTAAACAATCATTCACTCGAAAAGCTCAAGCTGTCAGAGTGTGGTGTATCAATGTATATCAAGGGACTTTTATCACTTCAACAGAAAAAGGGCCAGTCTGCCACTGAACCATAGAGCCAGATCCAACTAGCAGGAAATGATGTTACTACTAATGGTTAAGGTTTTTTAGAACTTTTGTCCTTAATAAAGCTAGGGGAGTGTTTGGATGAACAATGAAACAGAATTGTAATTATTAGTCCAAAAGGGTGGAAATAATCAAATTGTTATTTCCTTCAAATGAATTCATATTAGAGTTTTCTTGAATATATCCCAACATATTACAGTAAGAAACACCAGGACTAGCTGCTGGATTTGAGTTTTTTCAATGACTGAAACTGTTAATGTGATGGGCCCCCCCTGGATTGGGATGCCTAAAGAAACTCTCAGATTGAATATTTCAACCCTTCGATTACACAAAGGCTATAATTATTGTCCATATTCAAGGCAAAAGAGGCAAATTGAAAAGGGGTTGAAATAATCCAATTGAGAGCTTTTATTTCTTGTATATCCACCATATAGAGTTAGAAACATCGTTATACACGGTTTGGATAATTGGAAGATGATCCAGATTTGAAGGGTAAGGTCCCGATGTATCTTACTGTAATATGTTGGGATGTATTTGAGCAAATGGCATAATCTCCTCATATTGAGGGTCTGGGCTTCAAATGGCAGTTACATTACTTGACTTGAAAGTAGCATAACTGCAATTTGAGGGTTAATTGCTCGTCATGAATACTGGGAAATGTTGTTAACTTTTGTCAT
Source organism: Magnolia officinalis (assembly GCA_021015155.1). NCBI lineage: Eukaryota > Viridiplantae > Streptophyta > Magnoliopsida > Magnoliales > Magnoliaceae > Magnolia > Magnolia officinalis. The sequence goes on along the minus strand of JAJHSJ010000002.1, from coordinate 83,871,151 downwards.
TTCCTATTGATTGAACAGAAATTCATATCATTTGTGCATATTCCAAACCAATTGAGGACTCACTAGATGTTGTTTTCTTACTCCTAGATCACTGTGAAATTTATATGAATTGCTTCTCCAAAAAGAAAGCTGAATCTTATCTCCTAAATACTTCATATTTCGTAGTGAGAAAGGACATTACCAATGTTTTATAGGTGGCATATATGTGGTTTTTAACACTTAATCTTAACCGTATGAGGAAATATGTGATCTATAACCATCCAATAACTATGTGATCTATCGCCATCATTTTTTTAGATGACCATATCAGCAGCAGCAGCACGGTTTTGACAACTTGCTGCCTACTTGACATCAAACCAACTTTACCAGGCTAGGGACCAGCTAGCTTGTTGCCACCAGGTGGAGTCATATAGCATCTTCAACCATACAACAGACAAAACGTACCTGACAAGGGCATGGAAAATGTGTACCCCTCAAGGAATCTGTACATGTTCTAAGCAGATAAAAATCACCATAAAGAGTCATTCACGATCCACTTTAAAACCAAATTAGGTTGTATACCCAACAAAGGCCCATCCTTGAGTCTAAGGGCTTGTTTGGAAGCAAGTTCTTTGCCAAACAGTGTCCTGGACATTATTTGTGAAACACCTACAATAAGGAGCATAAAATGGACAGTGGCATATCTAGTGCATGTGGGGTGCTTGAAGATACGCATTGGCACATGTGGATCATGTGCATAACGGCACATGTGGGAGCTTGAAGATTGACGATAGCACATATGGCATGTGGGATTTTTGGAGATGGACATTGTCACATGTGATGCATGGAAAATGTGGCATGTGACAGAGAGATGGGAACAAAATGATGAGGGCATCCTTGCACCTACATGAGTTTTGATGGGGACATCACGTGCACTCGCACACGCACGCCGCCCCCCCTACGCACCTACGCACGAAAAAGGAGGGGCGCCCCACCGTCGATCTAAATCGATGACGATATCCAGGGAGGGCCCCCTAACTAGTAGACGGAGTTTTGGTTCCTTAGAGTGGTCCCGATAATCAAGTAAAGCCCATCATGAGATCTTATGATTGGGCCCACTAGTCAGATTAAGTTCATACTTTCGGTTTTGCTTATTTATATTATTTAAAACATCATGAATGCTTTAGATTTCTTTGATTGATTTTTGTTTTGGTTTACTTCATCGCCAAGTAATAGCTTGTGCACATGGCGCGAGTTTTGAAGTATAGAGTTTTTCTTATAAATAGGCACCCCTTGTAGTTCTTTTGATTCATTGAAGTTGAATAAAAATTAATGTGTGTTTTTTTGCTCTCTAAGTTTCTGAGTTGTAGAAAAATTCAAGTGGGTGCGAAACCCTCCTTTTTCGAAGGGCTAAATTCAAGTGCGTGCAAAACCCTCCCTTTTTAAAGGGCTAACTACCGTGGTTCAAAACCGCGTGTACAAACCGTCAGCTTGAAAGCATATATGAAATTTATTTCGTCGGTAAAAGACTAATTTCTTGTAGTGTAGTGGGATATATCCCACATGTTCGATCTGGTGTGCATTTTTTTAATTATCGATCCTTTTTTTCCTGTAAATCATGTTAAATCAGTGTCGAATTGTTACAAATCCATGTTTTTTCATGTTTTGCATGAAAAATCATGGATTAGGAGCTTCGATTTTGAGATTTGGATGAGAACAACTGAGTTGTGGGAAATTGAAAAAAAATTCCCAATTTCTCGCTAATCGGTTGCAATCTTTGTGTCGAAACATAAAATCAAACATGTAACCTGATTTAGTGATTCTTCTTTTGCTTTTGAATGTATTGCTTGTGTTTCCAGACGTCTTCTTACATTTATAAATTATATTAATAAACTTTGAATATACTCGCATCAATTCAGTTAGACAATGCATAGATTAGGACCCCATACAAAGAAAACCTATTGTGTGCATTTTTTTTTTGTAATGTTTTGATTTGTAACTGTATTGATGTGTTTTTTAACAATTACTGAAATTTCATTGAAAATTTTGACCAATTTCCAATGTTTCCCCATGTTTCCAACAACAACGATACATTATGTAATACAATTGATATATCCCATGCGATAATCGATATGTATTCGTATCCCAAGGGTGCTGTCACGCCCTAAACCCAAAATTCGGATTCACAAGAATCCCGATTGCTGAGTCCGGTGCCGACAGCCTCCGTAGTACCCCATTCTCGGCTCCCAGCGTTCATATGCCAGATTCCGATCTTGGGATCCTACAAGGAGGATTTTTTTTTTGTACATTTAACTCATAATAAGCATAACCACAAGATTACCCAATTCACAAAGGCAACATCATCATCACATATCCACTAATATAATCATTTGAGTACAATGCTGAAAGGGAAATACATTATATCGAAAATCAAGCTCAAGAAGACCGTTGCACGCTCTGAGCTCAACACTGCTGCAACCTAACATCACTTGTACGCATTTATTGTGTATAAGCTTATAGAAAGCTTAGAGGGTGGTGTAAGTATGTGCACAAGGTAAGTGCTAAGTATTCAATGCAATGTCATAATCATACAATGTCGAAATAGGCGCAAGGTCATAAATCGTACGTTATCAGAGTAAGCAAAAACACTGACAAGTCCATGAGTCAAACAATATCAGAATACGCAATACAGATCGACTATACAAATGAGGAACAATATCGGAATACGCGATACAGATTAACTATACAAATGAGGAACAATATCAGAATACGCGATACAAATCAACTATACAAATGAGGAACAATATCAGAATACACGATACAAATCAACTATACAAATGATGAGTCATAAAGAGTTAAATATCAGATATCGTATCTAAACCATATAAATGCAGAAACAAAGGTAACCCAAAATGTCATATGTCACGAATGTAATGCAATATGCGGTGTGAATGGAATGACCATGCTGGAGTGTGAAGTCGGAATGATAGTACGTAGTATCGCAGGCTATGGGGTCCATCACAAGGGGCTTTTATCCAAACCAGTCCCATACTTAAATTTGGATAGTCAGACTCAATGTAGTAAACTCCTGATCTCAAGTTAGTAGCGTGCCCCAACCGAAATCCTAGCCGTTGCGAAGGTTCACATAACAAATAGTTGCGCACCACCAGCCCAAGTGGATAGTGAATGAATGAGTATGCAAATCTTGCTCAACAAGTCCACATATCAGTACGGTTTATCTCTGGGATCATCACCGGGGTTTAGTACACTCTAAATGGCATTGCCGCTCTCCCAGCCGCACAATCCAAGTGAACGTAAGAAACCTCACTATCCGCCTGACCAATAGTCTGCCAATGCTTATTCGTCACATATATAGCGGACCCATTCCTCGAGCTGGTCAGACTCAACCTAGCAATGGCCCCTACGCTTGGGCGGGTAAGGCCACACTCCCTCCCAACCGACCACGACACAGTAGGAGATGCGGCCTCCTAGTATTCGGCACTCGGGCGCTTATGTATCCACTCGGTCTCGACATTGGAGCGTCCTCTGGTACTAAGAGGGTTTTAAAGATTTTCACCCAGGGCCATCTATGGCAGCCTGATGCTCGAACCAAACATTTTCGATGTCCCATCTGGCCATCCACGATATGCTTGTGGAGGCTACGGCCCTGATGTCACTAGGGCGTATAGTAATCATAATGCAAGATGCATGAGTCATACAATCCAGTCATGCATTAATCCTATGCATACCGTGCGCTCATGTGAGATAACCTCTGCCTATCAGGGAGTCTCATAATAGCATACTCAATGACATATGCAATGATCAACCACATCTCATAACAAACATGCAGATGATGCGTATGGGCATGTATCATGATGCTATGCTGTCACATACTCACAATCGGTATCAATAACCGGCATCGACAATCGACCTCGACAATGTGGACATTTAACCAACATTGCCCCCGAGGAATGACCCTCATAGATCCTAATATATAGTGGACCCATGACCTCACACAAGAGCCAAATATACAACACCATGGGCCTCACTCAAGAACTTAATACACATCATGATGGACCTTTCACATAGGCCTAACATACATCACAATGGGCTTCATCGCCTGACCCTCAAATACATCATAATGGGCCTCATCACATAGACCTCATATTTATCACATTAGGCTTAAAACATGGGCCGAATATACATCACAATGGGCCTCAACTACGAGTCGCATATACACCATATAGGTCTCAACAATCGGCCTCGACAATTGAAATCGGCCTCCACAATCGAAATCGACACTCGGAGTCGGCCTCTACAATCGGAGTCGGCCTCGATACTTGGCCTTGACAATCGGGATTGATCGATAATCAAAATCGGCAAATCGGTCACATCAATCGAAATCGGCAATCGGCCACGACAATCGGGATAGATCGATAATCAGAGTTGGCAAATCGGTCACGTTAATCGGAATCGGCAATTAGTCACGTCAATCGGAATCGGCAATCGGCCACGACAATCAGGATTGATCGATAATCAAAATTAAAAATTTGGTCACGACAATCGGATTGATCGATGATCAGAATCGGTAAATCGGTCACAGCAATGACACCGATAATCAACCGATAAACAAAGAGAGGTCCATAAATGATCAGCTGATCAATCATAGTATAAAGATTGGCACTCGACCGTGGTTATATCAAATCCGATAGCACGGACCCATCCGTCTACGACGAATGGGGCCCACTTATTTGGGTTAACCCACTAAGGGAATGATGAAAATGGGCCTAACAAGGCCTAAGGGAAGGTCACAATGTGGACATCCAACCATCATTGCCTATCAATGTGGACATCTAACCAACATTGCTCCCAAAGAGTGACCTACATAGGGCCAAACATATAGTAAGCCTATGGCCTCAAGTACAATCACAATGGGCCTCATTTACGTCACATATGCCTCGTCATATTGGGTCAACATACATCTCATCGGGCCTTGAATACACAACAAGTGGGCCTCGCACCTTGGTCTCGAATATATCATAATGGGCCTTGCCCATGGGACTCATCACTGGGCCTCATATGTCAAGTGGGCCACATCACATGGGCCGCATAAATGCACAATAGGTAGGCCCTGCACACGCAGCAGATGGGCCCCACCAGATGGTTAGTGTGGATATAGAATGCATACATCTAGTGGGTCACACGTCCCACGGACGGTGTCAATAAAACATACATCGAGGCTGGCCCTATATGACCTGGACGGTTAGGATGAAACATATGAGGCAGGCTCTGCTCACGGGTTCGAAATACATTACAATGGGCCTTAACCCATGGGTTTTGAATACATCTCAATGGGCCTCAACCCATGGGCTCTGAATACATCTCAATGGGCCTCAACCCATGGGCCTTGATATATATCATAATGGGGTGCCTGCCCTGGATGGCGTGGATAAAAATACATCATGGTGCATCCCATCCAAATAGTTGGACAGTATGGATATGAAAACATATATATTATGCGGGATCCATGTATACAATGGATGCATCAAGGTGGGCCTCACACAGATGGATTGCATGGAATGAAATACTATGTCACATGGGTTCCACATCCCACGGCCAAAGATTGGGCGGTGTGGATAAATACATCATGCCGGCCCACACTGCATATGGACGGTATGCTTATTCAACACATATAATAACATATAATAAAGAGGGCTCCACCATCCAGTAGCTATTGGACGATGTGAATATAGAATGCATGCATCAAGGTGGGCACCTTGAATGAACCACAAAATACATCAAAGTGGGCCTGACAGATGGGCCACAAAGTACATCAAAGTGGGCCCGACAAATGGGCCACAAAATACATCAAAGTGGGCTCGACAAATGGGCCACAAAATACATCAAGATGGGCCTCCTCACATGGGTCATACCTAAGATAAGTGGGCCACACCAATTGGGCCCCATGCATATCAAATGAGTCATACCCAAGATAAGTGGTGATAATGATTTCCACCATTAAAATTCCCAAGGCCCACGATAACGTTTATTTCCCACCCAATCTAATCACAAGGTCACACTGACCTAAAAGGGGTTTTAATGGTGGACGGTCAAACCCACTGTTTTCTATAGTGTGGTCCACCTAATCAACGGCCGGATGGTGTGGCCTACCGTGAGGAATTTTGAGAACCAACCTATTCATAAATTAACATAGTGATAGATGAATTGAAAACAAAAATATAAGCTTGCTAGGAATTACTGTGGCCCTTAAAAGTTTTGAACGGTGGATGTCACTGTCTCCACTATTTTCAATAGTGGGGGCCACTTGAACTATGTATCTGACTCATTCTTTAGCTCATGCCACGAAATGAGCTTTAAAAATGGATGGACGATTTGGATGCAGAACATGCATCATGGTGGGGTCCATAGATGGATGGCGTGGATGATACAGGGGGGGGGGGCACGGAGCTTAGTGATGCTACACCAGCCGTCCCACCCCGGGACGGTGTGGGTTACAATACAAGCATAAGTGGGTCCCACATGGGGCCCACCATCATGTTTACTTTCCATCCAATCCGTTCATAAGGTCACGCAGACCTGGATGCATAGGAAAAACAAATTTAGTTTTGATTCAAAACTTCTACAACCCAGAAAAGGTCTCAATGGCAGCCGTTCAATCACCGTTGTTTCCTATGATGTGGGCCATCTAAGCCACGTATATGGCTGAAATTTGGAGGGGGGCCACTTTAGGAAGTGGCCCACCGAATGCATGGGGTGGATGTTGAACACACATCATGGTGGGGGCCACGGCTGGACCGTGGTCCTACTGCCCGTCTGTTAAACGGTGATGCCAGCAGCAGCAGGCGCCGTAGCATGATTTTTTTGTTTTGTTTTTTTTTTTTTTTTTTTTTTTGAAAACCTAGTTTTTTTGAGGTTTTTCTATGGTAGGGCCTGCATCAGGGGAATCCACCCCAGCCACTGCATTCCATAGCCCAATACCGTCCAAAAGAGCCCAATATCTAATATATTTTTGTGTACCGAAACGTCAGGGTGAGTTTTAACGGTGAAAACCACTATTTCCTATGCTTTGGCCCGCCAGAAAATCGGATTGGCCCCATTTTTCGGCTCAATGCCTAAAATGGTCTGGGGAAAAGGATGGATGACGTGGATTGAATTTATATATCAAGGTGGGGCCTGTATGAGTGGCCCACCCTAAACTTTAAAAAGTTATGCATATATATTTTTTTGTTAGTTGTTAGTACACGCCCATGTCAGTACACGCACTTCACGTTAGCCAGTCCAGCGTCCAGGGACGCTGGACGACATGGATAAACACCGTGGTGGGTCCCACACGGACGTGGCCCACATTTCATCAAGGTGGGTCCCACATGAATGTGGCCCACCTGATTTAAATCAATCTGATACTTGTGTGTTTCCACCACCATAAGGTAGGGTCCACATGACTTGGACGGTTTGGATAAAACATATATCAAGGTGGGGTCCATCCAAGTGGGCCACACATTACACAAAATGAGAAGGAGAGAGAGAGAGAGAGACAAGCACTCACCTCAAGATCTTGAACTCCTCCTTCCTCCAATAAGTCTTAGAGCTCCAAGGAGGTTGATTTAATGGTCGAATGGGGTTTGTTGGGCCGGATTAAAGATTGGATGGGAGAGGGCTAGATTTTTGGGTTGCTTGGACGTCCCAAGCTTGCAACAATGGAGGAAAAATGAAAAAGAAAGAGAGAGGGAGAGAGAGATAGGAGAGAGAGAGATGACAATTAATGAGTTTGACTTATGGGGAAAAGGGAAGGGTGGTTGCTTGTAAGTAGTTAGGGCTAGGGGTGACATTATAGTAATTATGTTTTTAGGGAAGTACAACAACAGGGATAGGTGGGTCCCAGGATCAAGCGATCAACAGGCGATATAATGCACGGGCCAGATCTCATAATCTGAGCGTCGCATTGACGCACGAGACGCGTCGTCGGAACCACAGCGACGGCGCGGTCGTAATGTCATAAGTCTCAGTTTGAGTCAGCTCGGGTTTACAGGATGTGACTCATGAGCGTGCGTCAATGCTATCTACGCGTCGCGGGTCGTCGAAATTCAACTGGAAGGACCGCGGAAGTTTACAGAATGGTACGGGCTAGGATACGGGTCTTACAGCTCTCTCCACCAAATAAAAATTTCATCCTCAAAATTTACAGAACAGACAAGGGAAGAAGAAACATTATCAAGTATATATGTCAAGGCTCAGTCAATCTACAAAAGGATGAAGATAACGCTCTCTAATCGCAACTTCGCCCCCAAGATGCATCATCAACACTATGGTGACCCTACTAATCTTTGGAAGGATCAGAGATGATCAAAACTGGAATACTATGTAGCCTCACAATCTCAATGGTAGGGAGCTATATCAGAAAATCTCTAAGTTATTCGAACTCGGGGATCTAGCCATTCTAAGTTCTCAACAATCATATAGTGAAGGGTAGCTATTAATAGATATGTGATGTTATCTTCAGGTATTCCCAAGTTATGCTCTGATACCAACTTCAGCAGCAGACACTGCTGCATGATTTCTTATTTTTATTTTTTGTTTTGTTTTGTTTTTTTTTTTTTGAAAACCCAGTTTTTCTGAGGTTTTTCTATGGTAGGGCCCGCATCAGGGGAATCCACCCCAGCCACTGCATTCCATGGCCCGATACTATCCAAAAGAGTCCAATATCCAGTATATTTTGGTGTACCAAAACGTCAGGGTGAGTTTTAATGGTGAAAACCACTATTTCTTATGCTATGGCCCGCCAGAAAATCGGATTGGCCCCATTTTTCGGCTCAACGCCCAAAATGGTCTGGGGAAAAGGATGGACGACGTGGATTGAATTTATACATCAAGGTGGGGCCTGTATGAGTGGCCCACCCTAAACTTTAAAAAGCTATGCATATATATATTTTTGTTAGTTGTTAGTACACGCCCATGTCAGTACACGCACTTCACGTTAGCCAATCCAGCGTCCAGGGACGCTGGACGGCATGGATAAACACCGTGGTGGGTCCCACACGGACGTGGCCCACATTTCAGGGTCCCACATGAATGTGGCCCACCTGATTTAAATCAATCTGATACTTGTCTGTTTCCACCACCATAAGGTATGGTCCACATGACTTGGACGGTTTGGATAAAACATACATCAAGGTGGGGTTCATCCAAGTGGGCCACATATCACACAAAAATGAAAAGGAGAGAGAGAGCCAAGCACCCACCTCAAGATCTTGAACTCCTCCTTCCTCCAATAAGTCTTAGAGCTCCAAGGAGGTTGATTTAACAGTCGAGATGGGGTTGGTGGGCTAAATTAGTAGGGAGATTGGATGGGAGGGCTAGATTTTTGGGTTGCTTAGACGTCCCAAGCTTGCAACAATGGAGGAAAAATGAAAAAGAAAGAGGGAGAGAGAGAGAGAGAGAGAGAGAGAGAGAGAGAGATGGCAATTAATGAGTTTGACTTATGGAGAAAAGGGAAGGGGTGGTTGCTTGTAAGGAGTTAAGGGTAGGGGTAGGGTAGGGTGGTGTCACCCCTAAGGTGACATCATAGTAATTATGTTTCTAGGAAAGTACAATAACAAGGATAGGTGAGTCCCACGATCAAGAGATCAACGGCCGAGATAATGCATGAGCCGGATCTCATAATCTGAGCGTCGCATTGACGCATGAGACGCGTCATTGGAACAACGGCGACGGCGCAGTCGCAATGTCATAGGTGTCAGTTTGAGTCGGCTCGGGTTTACAGGATGTGACTCAAGAGCGTGCGCCAATGCTATCTACGCGTCGCGGGTCGTCGGAATTCGACTGCGGAATGGTACGGGCTAGGATACGGGTCTTACAGGTGTGATATATAACGCAATACCGATATTTTGAACATTGGTTATAGGTGATGACTTGGAGGGTATTAAGAAACTGAAGTCGTATCTTCACTTCTAGTTCCAAACTAAACACCTTGGTTTTCTTCAATATTCTCTCGGTATTGAATTGGTGAGATCTAAAGTTGGAATAGATTTGTGACAGAGGAAATATATTTGTGATTTGTTCAAAGAGATAAGTTTGTTGGGTGTCATACCCGTAGATATAGTAATGGACTCTCATCTCAAACTTGATCTTGAAGAAGGAGAGTCATTGACAGATCCTGTTAGGTATAGAAGACTCTTTGGCAAACTCATTTACGTAACTATCACTAGACCTGATATTGCCTTTTCTATCAATATGATTAGTTCATTTATGCAAAATCCTAGAGCTCTATATTTAGCTGTCATTATGAGGATTCTTAAATATTTGAAGTGTGCACTTGGGAAATGTATATTGTATAGATCTCATGGCCATCTTGAGGTAGCTGAATATTCAAATGCAGATTATGCAGGGTCAAGATATGATAGGTTGTTGATTATAAGTTACTACACATTTCTTGGTGGTCTGCGGTTGGGATGAATTAGTCTCCATTAACCTATCAAGGCGTGATTCAAGTGCTTCTAATAATTTCCTCATGCCAGTAACATAGTCTGTATAACTCGGAGATGACTCCTCTTGGATCGTTTCTGGTGGATATTCAAAAGTGGCTGATCCATGAGGGTGCTTACCATGATGTTTTACTGACTCAACTTCAAAATAATTCTGTTTCCACTGATCATAATCATATGGGTCATAGGTCGGGAGTTGATACGCGTCATCATTCCAATAATCACGTACTATTTTCTTAACTCATGGAACGCAATTATTCTCCCGCAGATAATCACCGAAAAGACTTCTTAATCGGTGGAGCATCATATTCCGATTGGTTCTCGAAGATATTTTCAGAAAAAATTTGAGACATAGACTGTTTTCCATAAGCTATCTCAGCATATTGACGTGCCCGCTCATTCATATACATGGTGGAACCTTAACTTTGAATCTAATCCTAGAGAAAATAAAAGAAAAATTCCGACAGCAGTACAGAAAGTAAGAGGAGAAGTTAGAAGGATGTTACCACATTAGAAGTTCCTATGTTAAGATCCTGCAAAAGAAAATAAAAGAAATTAGTCTCTAGAAGATAAAATCTAATATAAAGAATAGAGGAAGTAAAGAAATTAGGACGAAGTTACCAACTGAGAAGATCTAACAAAATCCTACAAAGCTGGAAAGTAAGTTAGTTTCTAAAAATCAATTAGAACGAAAACCCTAAAACTAAAGTTAGTAAAAATCCTAATCTTAAACTAATTCTAAAACCAATTAATTTCAGAAATACGTAACCGTCAATCCCTGTCAATGGCACCAAAAACTTGTTCACTCCCCAAGTATAGGGTTGGGATGTAGTAATAAACTCGGTGAGACCGAGGTTGAATCCCAAGGGACTGGAATTTGTACGTAATTTGGAACTAAATAGAACTAAACTAGACTAAGATGAAATCCAAATTGAATAAAATCGAGGGAATAATGATGAAATATTTATCTAAAACTAAGAGAAATCAGAGGTAGGAAACTAGGGATTCAGAGGATCCACTTGTAGAGATCAGGGAGATCTTATGCCTGCTTCAAGAATTCAACTGGACTTAGAGTCCCATCTCTATCTAGTTGAAGGGTGTGACCATGAAAATCAAACTGAACTTCCTTTGATATAGTTTTCAAGAGATGAAAGGTATATGAATTAGAATGGATTCCATCACCAAACCATGCCCAGGAGACAAAGTAAACAACAGAATTAAACTAATCAACAACCAATTAACATGATATGAAGGTTAGGAAGGGGTACCGTCATCCGACCATGCCCTGGAGACAATGATGAATAACAGGGCTTCCTGACGTCATAAACATAAAAAGAAAAAGAGCATGCTTAAAGCTATTACAGATCCATTGTAATTTTAGTCACAACAGACCATTAAAAACTAAAAACATTCCCTTAATTAAACCAAAATCAACACCAGTTCAGTATAAACAAAAGACATAAGCTAAAAGTCTCCCATCACGCTACAAGCTTTACCACTTAGCCCTAGCTAAGAGGTTTAGCCCACCATGATCGAGTTAATCTCAAAGTAGAAAAAAATTAATAAAACAGAAAAATAGAAAAGAAAAAGAAACCAAGGAAAAAAAATCTCTCTTCTGCTTCATGTTCCCCGCCTTGGAATTGAATGAATTCTCTCTCTCTTCTTCTCTCCTCTTATAGGCATCAGAGTGGTGTAGAGTTTGTGCTGGAGCTGGCATAGGGAGAGGCGGTCAGCTAGCAGAACTGACCTCTGTTTTTTTTTTTTTTTTTGCAGTGAGAAACGCACTAAACAGCTGCGTTTGAAATGAGATTGCCGCGCGAAATCAACACATCTGTTGGTTCTGACCTTTTGGCTAGGGTTATGAACACCTGTTGCAATATGTGAACAGTCCAAATTATCAAAACGGTCAAAGATAGTGGGCCACAAAGCCTCGGAATTTTCGGTTTTCACGGACGCATGCCATTCGCACGTCATCACGCTGACATGCTCGGTAGGCCCCATATTGATGTTTTCTGAGAAATCCACCCCGTTCATTAGATTCCTGACGAAATTTCAGCTAGAAAAGAGTAGTTTTCATCGGGTTTTGGTGCGGTCCACTATATAAAATCGATTCACCATTAATCTTGCATTTTTAACGATCTACGTGCATATACTTGTATTGGGCCAAAAGTCTATATACGCGAGGGTCAAGCATACCCCAAAGATACAATGGACGGTTCTGATTGTCCATATGAATGATAGGTGGGCTTCATAATCGAAAACCCAATCGGACAGGGGCGTCCGCTGGGCGTTTTGCGCAGAGAAGAGAGAGAGGGACGGGTCAGCCCAGGTTTGATTGGGCTGACCATTCGGTGTGGCGTGGGCGCTGTATGTGTTGTGTATACACATATCATGTGTGCGGTCCATTGAGATGTTTATGAGAAATCCATTCTGTCCGTTCGCTGTGTCACCTCTTTTAATGTGTTGAGACCAAAATTGAAGCATATCCAAATATCATGTGGACTACAAATTAATGATTTAGTGGCTGAAATATCCGTTGGGCCACTTCCACGAGGATCCAATGGCTGAAATTTGACGTGTACTGTTAATTTATGGTCCTCAGGCCATATATAAAATTTCGAGCTAAACGGATGGTGGAAACCTTATGATCTTGCATTCTGGACAATTTTCAGACCGCTTGAGCTTCGATTTTATGATTTTCTCGGATCTCTGGCATATAAATCCATCAATCTTGGTCTCCTGGGGTTTGTCCCTTGCCTTTGGTGTCATCAAAGTGTTAAATTCATGCTTTAAGCACCCTATTTAGTCCAAGCTCGTAAATGCACATTGCAATACAAACACGATTAAATTAGGCTATTAAACGGTACTATGTTCATAAATCCAGGCAATAACTGGGTTTGATATGTAATATTTGACCCTCAACACCTCCACGAAGTCTCGTATGGTTAAGAGAAAATGACTCTCCACTTTAGAAGTTTCAGGTGGTCCTCTGGATTTGTAGGGGCCAATATGGTTGTTTGGCCATCCTTGACGAAAATATACATAGTATCTTGCTCTTTATGAGTGACGTCACCGTCAGTAGTATGTGACATGCCTCCATGTCAACCACATTACATACTATTTCGTCTTTATAATGTCTACCAATTGGAAATGATATTGTGCACTATTCAGATACCTTTGTTTTGTTGACTGTTCACAACCCCAAGTGTAAGGTCGTGATGTAGTAATAACTCGTGAGAATGAGGTTGAATCACAGGACTAAACTTGTACGTATTCTGAAAAAAACTAGAACTAGAACTAAAAAAATATCTAAATCTAAATATGGAATAAAAGAGAGTAATTGTGAAGGATTTATCAGATATCAAAAGTGAACTAAAGTGTCAAGGATCCACTTGAAGTGATCAGGGAGCCCTCTTACTTGATTCGAGTACCGCAATTGGAATTGGAGTCCTATCCTATCCAATTGGAAGATAGAATAATTAAGATCAAATTTGAACTTTCCTTGACCTAATTCTCAATGGAGGTGAATTGTGATAATTGGAAGGGATTCCATCACCAAACCATGCCCATGGGACGATGGTCAACAACAGGATTTACCAATCCCACAATCTTAAAATCAGGAAAAGAAGATACTCAAAGTTATTGCAGATTTACTGTAATTTGAGTAACAATAGACCATTAAAAACAGAAAGTATTCCTTAAATATCAAATTCGAATGAAAGAAGGTTTAACATAAACATGAATCAAAGCAAGAGAAACATCCCATCACGCTACGAGCTTCACCTCTTAACCCTAGTTAAGAGGTTTAGCCAACCATAGACATGACTAGATCAAAGTCTCTTAAGAAAAACATGAAAATAACTAAGGAAGAAGAAGAAAAACTCTTGGCGACGGCTTCTCCACAATTTTTCTCCACTCCTTAAACCTTAGAAGATTCCTAGGAACATCTTAGGGAGTCCTATTTATAGTTGTGGAACTCCAACTTTTGCACCTAGTTGGAAAACTCTAGAAATCGCCTCAAATTTACGTAGTTTCCCAAAATAGACTTCACCCTACGCAATTTCACAGAATGACCCAGTGTTTCAGAAAATGCTTCTTTAGGACAATTTCAGGAATATGTTTGTTTTCAGGATAATTTCAGGATTCCTTTTCTTTACTTCAAATATTTGATTCTCTTCATTGCTCACTTGGTTTTCTTTGATCTTTGGCATGTAAATTCTTCAATCTTGATCTCCTAAGATCCAACCCTTGCCTTGGTGATTCTGGAGCATCATATCCATACTTTTAGCACCATTTTCAATCAAAACTCTTAAATTCACCTTGCGACACAAACATGAGTAAAATAGAACATTAAGCATTATCATATTCATAAAACCAAGATATAAATGGAGGATAATATGCAATATTTGACCCTCAACACTGACCTTCTTGATCTAACCAATTGTATATGGGGAGGGATAATGCTTCGTTTTTAATTGTATTTTTTCTACTATTACCCTAAAGATGACGTTCTCGCCGCTCCCACTGTCGATGATTACATCGCAGACTTTTCGATTCACTGTGCACCTAGTTCGGAAGATGTTATGTCGTTGTGGGTGTACCTCTTTCCTTGATGCATACAATAGTCGCCTCACGACAAGCGATTCACCATGATCTTGCTAAACCCAACCTGCCTCATCTACCTCATCTTCTGTGGCGTGCTTTGGTTCCTCAACACCTAGATCCTCATCGGCATTTTCAACACTACCATCATTGATGGCGAGGTTCGCCATTTGTCACTGGGGACAAGTATTTGATAGGTGACCTGGTTAGCCACAACTAAAGCAATTGTCAGGTCTTGGCCGAGCGTAGGGGTGTACATCGAGTCGAACTAGTTGAGCTGGCCTCAGCTCAACTCAACTTGGCCACTAGCTGACCTCAGCTCAAACTCGGCTTGGCTCGGTCATCGAGCCTGACTGGCTAGCTCAGCTTGGTTTGGTTAGTAGCTCGGACCAATTCGAGTCAAGTTTGAGCCAAGATCAAGATGAGTTTGTCTGTGCAGCATTTCCACAAACACTTGGATTGCACCTTCAAAATCCCACTATATGGTAAATAACAACAATGGTTTTCAAGGTATTATCAAACATCTTTTAAGCAACATAAAAACCAAGAAAAAAAGGGTATTTATTTCATGTACATACCTTCCTTGCCACCAGCCACACTTCGTTGAGTCATTTCATCAAACACTTGGTGAGCAACATCAATATCAAAGTAACCGAGTCACCGAACTGGTTCAATTCGAGTTCGATTTGAGCTGGATTCGATTTGAGTCGAGTCGAGCTGGGGCCAGCTTGAACTCGGATCAAACTCATTTTTGAGCTTAAAAAATCTGCTAGACTCGACTCAATCTTAGCTTTGAACCGAGTTGAATCGAGCTTTTTTGAGTCGAGTCAAGTGAGCTAACCGAGCTAGCTTGATTCGTGTACACCCTTAGCCGAGCATAGGGTTCAGGATCTGCTTGGAGTAGCAACAGTCGATATGCCCCTTTAGGGCCTAGCTTGTCCGCTTCCTTCATCTCAATTCATGGGTGTAGGAGATTGAGTGCGTGCTCCTACGAGCTCCTTCCCTCTGGGTTGTGGTACTCCCTGGGGCAGACCTGACGCGGCAACCATAGCGATAGGATAGGTCCGTGTGCTAGGACATTCAAGTTGCACTTCGACTCGAGTAGCTAACTTGATTATATCATTCATTGTCCAAATAGACTGCATCTGGACCCGATCCTAAATCACCATATGCAATCCACCGTTGAATTGGGTGACTTTCTGCAATTCAGTCTTGGCCAAATCATTACACGCCACCAAGTGGTAGAATTCTTCTGCGTAATCTCTCACCTTCCGATTATCCTGCAGACAATTCTGGTATTGTTGGAATAGTGCTTGATCATAGTCGCAAGGGAGGAATCATGCGTGTAATAATTTCTTCATCTGCTGCCATGTGCGGATTAGTGTCTTCGTCTATCTCATCCGTGCGAGTTGTAGTTGCCCCCACCAAGCTGAAGCTCTCTGATTGTGTCGTTCGAAAGCCACCGCTGTTAAAGATAAATTTTCTGGAGCACCGTCCATGGGATTGTTGCCTAACATGTTGTTAGAAGCCATCGACCCGAGGAGAAAATCTCGTTCTAATACCAAACTGACATAGGAAAGGACGTGAGGTCGAGCATCGTCTTCCTCCAGGGGATAACTGTTCTAAATCAACGAAACTTCTCTGGACTCCTCACAGAGACTTCTTAAATCCACGAGGAAGAGAACAATAAAAATAGAAAATAAATTCTATAAAATTTGAAATTAATTTATGAATAAATAAACGAGTCTAAAACCCTTTAAATAGGGATATTAAGCAATGGAAGAAATTTCGGAACCAAACTACAACTAAAACTCTTAGAAATCACGACTTACTATAAATGGTAAACTTCTATTTATAGACGGTCGTGATATCTACTAGTGTGCAAGGTTTTCGGACAAAAATAGTAAGTGTCCTATTTGGCTTCACCACACTGTTCTCCTAATTATTCTAAGCACTTTTCATGTTGGGTGCAACTCCTAGAGCCCAACGAATGATGAGTTATAATCAAACTAAAACTTACTGTTTATAATAAAAATGGAATTAAAAGAGGAAATCGATCCGATGGTATTTCGTAAATTCGGCTTGTGCAACCCGGCATAGTCGGGTTTGGTGGCTAAAATTAGCTCATCCTACCCGAAAAATCATATATTTTACATTTGATAATTGGAATGTCCGTTTTAAGTTCTAATGGTCTGGATCATCTCTGTCTCCGATCGGGCCTTTTTGGTCCATCTTGGCCATGAAATTATCCCCGACCCACTCTGCATCAAAACCCCTCTTACATGGATTAGAGTTGTAATAGTAAGAAATAGAGCAAGAGAGAGTTTCCATTTTGAAACTATTTTGCGCACAAACCACTTGCGGATGTGGGTTCGTGCAGGCACTAGGTGGGGTCCACTTTACGTTTGTTAAGGAATCCACTTTGTTCATCAGTTTCACCAACTTTCGCTTGGACACAATTCTAAGAACAGAGTCGATTAGGGATTCTAAGTGGGCCACACAGTTTGACTTCGGTCTGGAAATGCCTACGGTTTAAAACCTCTCTGCAGTCTGCCTCTGGTGAATGGTTTGGATCACTCAGGTGGGTCCCTTGATGGACGACTCAATCCGACAATAGAAGGTGCACTCACTAGTTGTAACGCCTTGAAAATCGGGGGTCGAGCATAATCTCAACTCCCGAGTTCCAGAACATCACTTATGTAACAAAATGAATGATGATTGAATGTTGACTGTATTTGTGCATTGAACATGAGTGAGATTAAGCCAAAACAGCATATCATACTCCAGAGACAGTTAAATTTGCAAGCGGAAGACTGTGATAGATAGATAAATATATAACTTATGATGAGTCTCCAGAGTGTGATAACATTACCAGGTTAAATAAATACAAGTGCAGTTCTAAAATGTACCAAATGTGAGGAAGTGTAATGCCTCCTATCCCAAGAACCATAACCCTGTCAATACAATACCAGGTCTCCATTGGCCTGTCAGAAAGTTACATGTAGGAGAACTCCTCCTCCACATCATAGAAGTCCGGCTCTGCTTCATAAGCATTGCCATCACCTGAAACTCAACAAATCTGGTGGGTGTTCGGAACACCGTCCCGTAACGTGGGAGTGAGTGATCAACTCAGTGGAACAGTAAGCATAAGTTAACATGTTATCAAATCAATCAAGCAGTAATGATAAAGCAGTAAAATCAAGCATTCTAACTACTCTTGTTAAGTGCAAAAATGATATGACATGATGCTGTATGCCCTTACCAAACCACCCTCAAGCGACATCATCTTACGTTCGCGAATGCTAACTCCCTCAGTGCGCCACATCTACAAAGCACATGCGGTGCGATGATGCTCATGATTACCAAGTTTTTATTAGTCCATTTCAAACAGCAGTATTGGGAAACTAAGGTACCTCCCTTGTATCATTCCCAAACATGATCCATTCTAGGGTCGTCAATCCTAGATAATCTCATACGATATTATGGTTTGAGAAGCGTAGTGAAGGCATCGCAAAGGGCTCGTCACCCGTCAGCGCGGATACAGATCTCACCGTATGCGGCTCAATTGCTGGCCGTCAGCTCGAGTGCAGGTCTCACCGTACTCGGCTCAATCACTAGCCGTAAGCTCGAGCACAGGTCTCACCGTACTCGGCTCAACTCACACTCTAGTCGCTGTGAAAGACTCGTCGCCAATCACAGATACTTGGAGTACCCTCGATGATACTACGGAGGACTCGTCGCCCGTCAGCACGAGCACAGATCTCACCGTACTCGGCTCTCGCTGAAGTATCGACAGCTCGAATACAGTGTCTCATACCACCGTATTCGGGTCACGAGTTAGTTGCGCAATGGTCACTACGGGGAGGCACAAGGCCCCAGCGTAGGCCGACAGCTCGACCACGGTGTCCCATACCACCATGCCCGGCTCATGCGACTTAGCGGATCTAGGTACCATGGTTAAACGGGGATCGCCACTGGTAAGTTTGGTACCCTAGGTTCAAGCAGTAGCGACCAAACAGGGTGAACACACAATTGCACTTCGGTTTAGTTGGCGAGCCTGACTAGCTCGAGCGCACCACAAGTTGAGCGATATGGAGCGCAAAAGCACTCCGTGTGGCCAACCACTATCGCCAACCGAGGTACGACTCGGGTTCGCCAGACACGTCCTTTGTGGTGACATGAATCTCAGCCACAATCGCAAGTCTGGTACCGAATGTGTGGACTAAATACATAGTCCCAAAGTCAAACAATTTTCATTGATAGCATGTGAAGTAAAGCATGATAAACAAGCAATATAAGCATGTTAGTAGGCATGTTATAAAGCATGAAGTAAAACATGAAGTAAAGCATGTTATAAAGCATGTTGTGAAGCATGTAGAAAGGCACTATCCACATAGGGATACAATTACATACACATTACAGGTAAGTGGTTCTAACGAACCACCGCATGGAATGGACCCCACATGTCTCTAAGGGAGTCGGAAATCCCATATCAGCGCCTATCTACGGCACTAATACCTAGACAATTACTCATACAAGCATTTGCACAACCACTTAAAATACACTATTCCAACATACATGACGTATGTTAGCGAATTTCGTGGTAGGGCTGTCCTTTCGCCACATGAGCATTTTACCTATGTATATCATAATCATACAGCAAATAATCATTACAATTGTATTCCCAAAATCCGCACGTATGCGGAATTTCTAAAATACGCAATTTCAACATACATGACATTTACACATGAACATGTATTTTTGCGATTCTTTTCGCCAAACTAGCATTTTATCCACATATGATATAATCAAACATTAAATAAACATGTCAAACATTTTCCAACAAAAATATGTATACGGTATTTCTACGTATATCTGGAGTATGTGAAATTCCATATTCTACATCGCTAATCGAAACAGGAAACGGAAAGCACTTTGTACATGTGCATTTGCATGCAGATCATGAATCTATCATTATCTGACATTGAAAGCGTTGAAAACCGTAACTTATACACTTAAAGTCCTCACCTCAGCCCTTGGAATTCCAACGAATCAGCAAGGGTGTTGGAGCTTCCGTATACGGGAGTTTCCTAGCCTAAAGAGCGGAACCGATTAACCTTTGCATAACCTACCACTATCCAACCTCAAATCAGACCTAGGGTTAGGGTTTCTTACCTTCAAATGGGATGGACACCGCCGGGGGAAAACCCCTGGAACAAGGCGGTGTAGGCCGTGGGATGAGTGGAAGCAGCAGGAGGGAGATCGGTTTCGATCTCCAAGCCTTTCTCTCTCTTTTTTCTCTCTCTCTCTAAGGGTTTGCTCCCAAATTTGTATGGCTGTGAGAGGGGCTGTTCTAAGCCCCTTTTATAGCCAAAAACATGTCCAAAACAGACTCAGGTTCAAGGGTGGCTGCATATATAGGCAGTTCACCGCTTTCCAAGCTCAAAAGGGATGTCTGGTGGTGGCCTCCTTGAGCCAAACATCAGACTTAAGCTCACCATCTATGGATCTACGTGGGATTACGTTTTCGACTCGATCGGATTCCCAGATCGCACGTGGCGGACCACTTTCAGTTCAACGGTCAGTGGGCCACGATCAGAAATTCTAAGTACATGTAAATGTTCCTGAAATTTTTCTTAATCCGAGGGTGTAATTTGGTCTGATTCCGACGGTCAGGTTGCTTAATACTGACGCGCAACCAAATGATGCCAGATCACTATTCCAGATATTTATTTTGGGATGGAATTTATGTTTTTCACACTCCCTCGCTCCGGAGCGAAACGAATGGCCGTGGGACATCGGCCAGAGCTGATTTTTGAGATGATTGTCAAGCCCAGTGGGGCGGTCCTAGTTCCTTAGCTTCGAGTTAATCGGACTCCCGATGTGCGATCTAGACCTAATACGAAGTTTCGTTTCATTCCCGAGAGCAGACGGGAAATGAGTTTGGTTCTAAACTTTAGGGAAACCTAGAGTCACTGATTTTGCAAGTTTTGGATCTTGCAGATCGTATTTAAAGCGATCCCAACGGATTTCATGGCTAATCAAGTTTTGCACTTAGTTAACTTTGTTAAATTTCTAAAGGATTTAATCCTAATTGTTTTCTGGTTGAGATGGTACTTAGGCCTTTGTAGTTTGTATATAAAGTGATCCAAGTTTTACTACTTAGCTAGTTTAAGATAGTGTCTAGGGCGAAAGTGCTTTGAAAAATTGAAAGCACAAGGTAGTGAAGGGTGGGATTTGTGAAGGAAATGGGTTAAGGAGCGATTTTTGACTGTGGGATTTAGTTTTGACAAGTTGGTAAGGTCTTAGGATCGACCCATTGCCTAAGGACGTCTAATCCCAGGTTGGCAAAAATCCGGGATGTTACACTAGTCATACGAAAACAAGAGGGAGGAGGATTTTTTTCACTGCAGCTTGCTGGCCCAATTTTGTTTTTTTTTTTTTTTTTTAAAAAAAAGAAATACCTACTCTGTGGGCCTGGCTTTAGACGCCAGTAAGGCGATTTGAACTGACCACCGAGTCAGTCGGACCATATTAGGCCATGGGTTCAAGAATGAGGTGGATCCAAAACCTAAGTGGGCCACACAGTGAAACTTTGATAGAATAATGTCTACCATTGAATTCTTCGTAGGATCCACAATAGTGTTTACATGGTATACATTCAGTTCATAAAATCACACTTATTGTGATGAATTGAAAATAAAATGTTACTAATTTAATTTTTGATTACCTAATTTAAAATTAAAAGAAGAGGATGGATTCGATTTGATTTAGGATCCTGGCATAAATTCTAGTGATATAAAGATTTAAGTGGAAATCAGACATAAGTGGAAAATAAGACAGTTGGATATCCTGATATATCTATAAGGAATACTCCGAATGACTTAGATTATTGATCATGTGACTTGTAGCACTATGAATAGATTATTGATCATGTGACTTGTAGCACTATGAAGGTATATGTAAGTGTGGACTCATGTACGTACTCACGCATATAAATTTTTGGGTTATTATACAAAGTAACCTTTAAGAGGGATGAACAATTTAAAATGGATCTAAGATGATGGGCATTCCAAATCACTGATCAAGATCAACCATTCCTCATGGTGACCATTCCTCATGTTAACAATTCCCATTGGATCAACCCCTATAAGGATCCAAATAGGCCCATGCTTCAGCTATATAAACAATTAATCTATCGGATTACACTTTGGCTAGACCATGCCTCAAAAAACCTAAACATTAATCTTTAGATTTTTCTTTCACTTGAATTTGGATTGTTGTTGCATATTTTTATGTTTACAATTGGGCAATCATGACCAGATCTAACATTCCAAAAGGTGCCACATGGTCAGGATGAACATCCAGAGCTAGAGAAGTGTTTGTGTTGGAAAGCAATTCTCTACAAAGCAATAGCCCATAAAAGGATTGTACCTAGAGTTCAACAAAACCAAGTATATGCAAAAAAAAAAAAAAAAAAAAAAAAGGAGTTTAACAATAAGTCTTTGCAAAAGGAAGAGTCTAACCATAAAATCTCTCTAGCAAAGTCTCTCACAGATATTGCACAACCAGAATAACAAGAGGCTTATGTGATCTTTTCCCTTACACAGGGCCTAATATAATTGGCTATGCTTATGTGAAAAATTAACAATATTCATATGGCTGATCATCCAAATCTCTCACGATATGGAAATTATAGTATGACCACCACCTCCCATAAGCATATAAAAGCATCATCCAATGAAGAGCTCTAAGCAACCACTGAGCCAACACACAACATCTTTCGTAGCGCAATGCTGTCTATCTTAGTTTTAGCCTTAGGACATTCACTTCTGTCGAGCCCTTGCCACAACAAGTTTAGAATTAGCATAGCTTAGATTCGCTACTGTCCAACGCCATCACTACAGTACACCCTAAGAGTAGATTAAATATTCATAACCCTTGTCGTTGGATCTCCAATTAACTGAGTTCATACTTGAAAGATCACGCTGATCACTTCCTATTGGCCATTCACTTTAATTGCTTTTTTACATGGGTGATCATAAGCGAAAATAAGTAGTTATTGTTGGCAGGAACTCTAAGCTAAGAAAAAACGGGATACTGCTAATATGGCTGAAGGCACGGGCAAGGCTGCTGTAGCAGCAGCCAAACCTTGTCTCTCTAATCCCTCTCACCATCCCCTCCCAACAGGACTTCTCCCTTGTGAATTAAGGTAATCTCTGTCACGCCTTGCTTAGTCATTGCCAAGATGTCGACCGTGGTGATTGGCTTCTTGACTCCGGAGCCACGGACCATATGACTTTTGATCCTGCGGATCTCTCTCACCACTCATCTTCACGGCGCACTAGCATTGCAAATGCCAATGGGGTGATCTCACCGGTCAGAGGGGCCGGATCTGTGACCCTATCACCCTCTCTTAATTTATCTCATACTTTACTTGTTCTCTCCTTGTCCCGTAAGTTATTATCTGTTAGCCAAATTACTACAGAGCTACATTGTGTGGGTTGATGTTTTTCAATTTTTGTCTTATTCGGGATATCTCACCAAGGAGATAATTGGGCGTGGTACTAAGAAGGGGGAATTATACTACATGGAAGATTTCAGTTCGGGTCGAGCACATCACGCATCTTCTTCGCATGGCTCCAAGACTCGACAGATTTGGTTGTGGCATCGTCGTTTGGGATACCCATCATTCAGGTATTTACGGCATTTGTTTCCTGATTTATTTTTCAATGTTGAGACCTCTGAATTTACTTGTGATACTTGTATTTTAGCCAAGAGTCATGGGGCTACTTATCCATTAAGCATGAATAAAAGTGATACCCCTTTTGCTTTAATCCATTCGTATGTATGGGGACCATCTCCCTTATCTATTGTCTCTGGTATACGCTGGTTTGTGATATTTGTTGATGACTGCACCCGCATGACCTGACTATACTTGTTGACACATGAGGATGAAGTTTTTCAGATCTTTCAGTCTTTTCATGCTATGATTAAGACCTAGTTTTTTTATCAGATCTGGATTCTCCGTTATGACAATGGTAGTGAATATGTTAATCACTACTTTCATGCCGATTTCCAATATCATGGCCTTATCTATGAGACCTTATGTCCTCAGACCCCACAACAGAATGAGGTCGCTGAGTGAAAAAATCGCCATATTCTTGAGACTACCCCCGGGCTCTCCTCCTCGGCGCATTTGTCCCTACACGACATTGGCTCGATGCTGTTACTACTGTTGTCCATTTGATCAACCATCTTCCCTCAAAAATCTTAAAATTTTGAACTCCATTATAGTCCCTGGAAGCCTTGGTTTCTCTACCTACAGCCTTAATGCTCCATCCTCGCATATTTGGATGTGTGGCGTATGTACACTTTCCTAAGAACCAGCACACCAAACTTGGCCCATGTGATCTTCGATGCCTCTTCTTAGGCTATGCTGCGCATCAAAAAGGCTACCGATGCTATGACCCTACTACTCAGCATACCTATGTGACTATGGATGTCACTTTTCTGGAATCTGCATCATTCTACCCTTCCTCGGCCTCCACTTCAGGGGGAGATGAAGAGTTGAAGTGGCTAACCTTTGAATGGCTTGAAGATCGGAATGACACATCAATAATTGGCTAGGAATCAATGGATACATCTTCAGGGCCAGACATATCCTCTGAATATAGAGGACCTCTGAAAACTGAGCCTACACCATCAGGAGAAGCACCAAAATCCCCCCGTCTCTTAGTATCTGCAGGTCCATCTCTTGAGAATATTCCTGAGGTAAATAATATTGGAACACCCTCATTTATAAATAACATAGATACTTCCGTTGGGTATAACTTACCTTTCAGGCATAAACGGGACAAGCCACCAAATAGATATTCTCCAGACATTGATGAAAGAAGGGTGAGATATCCAATTGCCAACTATGTTTCCATCGAAAAGTTACCTGAGCCTCTCAAGACATTCTCACATGAGCTTTCCGCATGTCATATTCCCACTATAGTTCAGGAAGCGTTAATGGATCCTAAGTGGACCAAAGCAATGGAGGAAGGAATGGGGGTACTACTAAAAAAATCAAACATGGACCTTGGTTCCACTACCCCAAGGAAGAAGACAGTCGGGTGTAAGTGGGTCTTCTCTGTTAAACACAAGGCAGATGGATCTATAGAACGATACAAGGCGATGTTAGTTGCAAAAGGATACACTTAGACATATGGTATAGATTATCAAGAAACATTTTCACCGGTAGCTAAACTAAATACAGTCAGGGTTCTGCTATCTCTCACAGCCAACTTGGATTGGCTATTGCATTAGCTTGATGTAAAGAACGCATTTCTTCATGGTGACCTTGAAGAGGAAGTCTACATGAATACTCCTCCAGGCTATACAACATCCTTAAAAAGTGAAGTTGTGTGCAAATTGCACCGTGCACTATATGGACTGAAACAATCACCTCGAGCATGGTTTGAGCGGTTTAGTCAAGAAATGAAGAAGTATGACTTCTGTCAAAGTAATTCGGATCATACATTATTTCTGAAGCACCAATAGGGCAAAGTAACAGCCTTAATCGTATATGTCGATGATATGATCATCACAGGGGATGATATAGAGGAAATCGCTAAGCTTCAAAAACAATTGGTAACCAAATTTAAGATGAAAATTTTGAGAGGACTTAAATATTTTTTGGGAATAGAGGTGGCTAGATCAAAGCAAGGTATATTTCTTTCCCAGCAAAAATATATATTAGATTTACTATGCAATGTTGGAATGTTGCATTGTAAGCCAACAAACGCTCCAATTGTTAAGAATCACAAGCTCGGAGAATATCCAAGCCAAATGCCAACAGACAAAGGAAGATACTAGAGGTTAGTTGAGAAACTTATTTACCTCTCACATACCCGCCCTGATATTACTTATGCAGTAAGTGTTGTAAGTCAATTTATGCACCAACCTAGTAAAGATCATATGGAAGCAGTGGTCCGGATTTTGCGATACTTAAAATCCTCCTCGGGAAAAGGACTTATGTTTTCAAAAAATAACCATCTTAGACTTAATGGTTGTACAGACGCAGATTGGGTGAGGAACATCACAGACAGAAGATCCACCTCCGGCTATTTCATGTTTGTTGGGGGGAAATCTTGTTACATGGAAGAGTAAGAAGCAAAAGGTGGTGGCATTTCAAGTGCGGAAGCAGAGTTCTGTGGAATGGCTAAAGGACTCTGTGAACTTCTATGGCTCAGAAGACTTCTAATGGAAATTGGATTTGCTTCTACGTCCGAGATGGACCTTTTTTGTGATAATAAGGCAGCTATCGCAATTGCTCAGAATCCTATCCAACATGATCGCACTAAACACGTGGAGATTGATAGACATTTTATTAAAGAAAATCTCGAAGCTAAAATAATTCGGTTTCCATTCGTGAAGTCCGAAGATCAACTGGCGGATATTCTTACAAAGGCCGTATCAAGCAAAGAGTTTTACAACTCACTAGACAAGTTGCGCATTGAAAATTTGGATGCTTCCACTTGAGGGGGAGTGTTGGCGTGAGTTGTCAATTAAGAGATTATAGGAATATATCAAATCAAAGAAATTCTAGTCCTGAAAATCTATATAGCGTAATCTGTATAGCTAAGAATAGCGTAGCAAATCTCTCTATAAATGTATACAATACCTTTGTAAATCATGAATGAGAAATACACTGAAAAACAATTGTGATAATTATCTTTTATTTTCTCTACTTATTTTATTTTATTGTCACTGATTGTATTGATGTTGATTCTAAATCAATAAAATCGTTGATTCAGCCTTTATTTTTTAATTCTATTTGTTTGTTATTGTATTATTGAGAAACTTGATGAACACAATTATTGTTGAAAAAAAGTTCTTAGTTTAAGGTAAAAAAATTCGGCAACTTAGACTGATAAGTCAATGCTCATAAGTTTAACCCTAAGATTGATTTGGTGCCTTAGGTCACAGGCATTGATTTTTTTTTTTTTATAGTCAAGTACGACTTTGCAATGCTAGCACCATCCTAATCACACACATTTAACATGATAAAGCCTTGGTTAATACTTGTGGTCTTGTGTCTCATTGAACCAGAACATTTATTTCCTTCTGATCGTCATCTATTTGCATGTCTCAATCAAGGATGTCACAATTGTTCTTTTGGAGATTTTACGTTGTGGTCCAACCGCAGTGATCTTGATTGCCCGAGCACCAATCACATTTGCCTTCATCCACTCACACATATCACTTTAACTAATCCACATACCCTAGCTAGTGTACCACACACCACCGACCTAGCTCCTTAGCTCCTGTGTAATGTCTCTAAGTTATGTGGGTCCCATCATGAGGTATGTGTTATGTCCAAACCATCCGTCTATTTGGTGAGCTCGTCGTAAGGCCTGAGCCGAAAAATAAGACAGATCTAAAGATCAATTGGACCACACTGCAAAAAGCAGTGGGGGATTGAATGTGTATGTAACATCCTGAATTTTCACTGTTTTGGATTTCCAAAAGTCCTTAATTATATATATAATATTATAATTAACTTATATCATCACTTACTAACCATTGACTTATGTAATTAACTCAATGCTAGCTTATACATGAGTGATTGTAACGTCCCGTCCAACCAGCACAGTATTCTCTAGCGTCCACGTAGGATTTGCCACAGGACCGTTCGTTTAAACTACTTGTAGTGAGGTACCGCAAGTAAAATTAATCTAGGATTAACCCAACTGAGTAGACCAGTCTAGTCATGATCGGACCAAGTACGACCCGCCGAGCCAGATGACCTGGTTACACTTAACAACAGCCCGTGTGGGCACCCAGCGACCGAGGAGGGTCAGAAAAATCTAAAAATTTAGAAAATCATAGATCTCACTGGGCTTGTGGTCCATCGCGGACTGCGGACCTCGTGGACACCCAGAGTTGGGATCTGGCACTTGCCAAATGCACCCCACCAATGCCAGAATTGAAATTTGGCACTTGCAAATGAAACCGAGATTTCGGGCTTTTCAACCGTCGGATTTCTTCCAAATTTACGGTAAAGGTTTAATGTATTTTTCTACGCTCGTCTACGAATTCTGGGACCCGATCGTGGCACGGTGACCATTAATCACAAATTGGACCCGTACGATCAAACCCCATATCCGATCGCTCCTAAATTTTACATGGCCCCTTATCGGGCCATGGAGCACCTATCCTATAAGTTTCATGGCCGGGGGGCCCCTAGAGCCACCCCAATCACCAAAATGGGCCCCACAGGGCCACTTATAGATCAGAATCGTATGCTTAACCCCATACTCGTTCATCATCCGTTTGTTCCCAAACTTTGCATGACCCCTCATCGGGCCATGAGACACCTACACACCAAGTTTGGTGGCCAGAGGGGTGTTAGGCCACCCCAAAACTAATAGGGAGTCCTATAGGGCTATTTTGAGAATTTGTGGAAGGTTGGGGCCAAAGGGCCCAGCACTCTAGCATAATATCCAACCCTTATCTCATAACCCTCACCACAACCACCATTGCCAAGGGAGAAAGAGAGAGCTAGAGAGCGAGGAGAAAAGAAAGAGAGAGTGAAGGAAAGCTATGGTGGACCTTAGATCGAGGTGGGGCCCAAGGGGATCAACCCTTTCAACTCCCTATCCTTCCTCCAAAAGAAACGCTCCTCCACAACCTTAACAATCGTCTGTGGGTCGTCTAGGTAAGTTCCTTTACCCTCTTTTCTTGAAACTCATGTATTGAGAAAGGGTTTGACATGAATTTCTAACATGCAAACGTTGCTCTAGGGATTCCGGCCGTCCGACCCCATAAGCCCTCATTCCTAGGTCATTTTCCAAGTCTCCAACGATTCGAAGGTGCAGACTATTGCTCTTAGGTGGCCTAGCACCAATTTTAGTATGTATTTAATGATTTTGGTTGCTTGAATGCTATGATTGGAGGATCTAGAGAAACCCTAGGACTTGTATGTTTTGTTAGAATTGTATGTTTGGCTCTCATATGATGTTGTTCTTGCCTCTCACATGATTTTGTGTATGGACGATTATATGCTTATGCCTTGTTTGATTTTCTCATATGATGTGCCCTATAACATGTATGATCCTTGATTTTGTGTATTTTGGTTCTAAGGGAAGTAGGAAGTGCTTAACTTCCTCACCACCCACACCACACACACACACACACCTTGTTCAGATATTATTAGCTTTACATGTTAGTAAAAATTTAGAATTTTATGTTGAGAAGCATGAGAACATGATGTTGTTTATGTTAGATGATGCATTGGTAGTTGCCATATTATGGATCCCCTTCACCCTCTTGGGTTGGTCAGGAACATGATGAGAGACGGTAGTCCCATCGGTAGGACTACACTAGGGCTAGACTTGTCGATTAGGCGGGAGTGTTCGGGTGGCTGTAGTTCGACTACATGGGTCTCTTGTGCCCGAGGTCACTCGTCTCACGCTCGCCTGACTCGTGCGATCTAGCCTACCGTTTGACCAACCTTGTTTGTTAACCCGGTTTGCTCACCTATGTATGGAACCTAGAACACCTTACAACCATTGTAGCCCATTGATACCTATATTGCGATTGGTCCACAGTCTCGTGAGCCGGGCATGGTGGAATGAGACACTGTGTCCGAGCTGTCGACCTACGCTGGGGTATTGCGCCTCCCCGTAGTGATCGCGAGCGATCCCTTTCTCTTGGCACTCCTCATGGGCTTGAAGTCGGGGATGAGGAACCCGATGGAATCACGGACTGCGGGGTCTCGGCCTCACGCGTTAATGGAGCATTGGCCTCGCAACCAGTTTAGGACATTGATACGTGGGGTGTATCAGATTTTCTAACCTGTTGGATGAATGAACTTAACTAATAACTAACTCGGCTAACACGATCGCATTGCATCGCATTAGTTAGGGTGGCGACTCGGAAGTCGAAGTCACTCTGAGGGAGTGTTGTCATACGCGATCGTTAGATGGAGTCGCTCAAGGGAGCGTTGTGGTGAGGGCATGCATCATACCATCGAGCACGCATGCGCATTAATAAGATTAGCTAGATGTATATAATTAACTGTTTTTCATTAAATTCATGCTATAATTGATGCCTGTTATAACTTGATACTAATAGCACCCACTGAGTTGATCACTCACTCTCACTCTGGGACAGTGTTTTAAAACACCAACCAGACCCGTTCATATATGCAGGTGACTCAGGACATGAGGAGCCTGATGAGGCAAGCTTCGAGGAGGAGGTCGAGTTGTCCAACTTCCTGTTGATGAGCAGGTCTTTATCGACTCAGTAGACGGAATTTTGGATCGTTGAGTAGTGGACTTAGCTTTATTTTCTGGATATATCATTTTTTTGTGATTTGTTCGGCAACGCCTTGAGCGACCCGTTTACATCATTTTGGATTTGTATATATTTAACCTCTTTTAATTCAGTAGACTTGTTGTGATTGTGATTCATGCTTTAAGTAATTCCATACTGCGCATTTAAACCTGATTAAACGCAAAACAGTGAAAAATTGGTTATAAGTGATGCCCGGGAACTTGGGAGTCGAGTATATGCACGACCCTCAATTTTCAGGGCGTTACAGTGTACCTTTGAAACCCTTTTTAGTCACATGAGTTTTGGATGAACATGATATTAATTTTTCCTCTTCATTGAGGTCTGTGAAACCTGATGAACGAATTGAATGAAAAATAAACATTATAGTGGGCCTTACAAATATTTTAATGGTAAAAATCATTGTCCCCACTGCTATTTGTAGTGTGGTCCACTTGAGTTTTGGATATGAATGACTCACTTTTCGCTCATGCTTTAGAATGATTTCAACAAATGAATGGGCAGTATGGATATAATGAATGCATCATTGCGGAGCCCACATAAATTTGATCTCCTTTGGATTATTTGTACAACTTAAGGAGCATCAGCACGTCTTGGTACGGCACGTACGCACACTAGTTGGGTGGGTGGTGCGTTGTACACCGGCCGATCTGCTTCCACATAGGAATGTGGATCCTCACCTTTGATTGATGGATTTGGACCTTGAGTATTTTTCACTCAACATTCCATCAAACGCCCACCAATCAGTGTAGGTTTTGGTTTAACATACATCTGAAAGCGGATTGGCTGTTGTACCATACACCACTAACCTAGCTGGTGTAGGTACATGTCCAATATGAGCGCTGACTCTCCTTAGCTCCAAGTTGTACCAACAGTTAAAAAAGGATAGCAGAGTTACAGGGCCCACAATGATGTATTTATAATATCTACATTGTTCTATCCATTTGAAGAGATAATTTTAGATCTTGATTCAAAAAATGAGTAATTTCCAAGGCTTAAGTGAACCACACCATAAATAGCAGTGGAACATTTAAGGGGCCTACCATAACGTTGACTCTCCATATAATCTGTTCACAAAGTCACACAAACTTGGATTATGAGTAAAAACAAATATCCTATTGATCCAAAATTCCCATGACCCCAAAAGGATTTCAATAACAGAGGTTCAATCTCTCACTACTTCTTACAGTGTGGTCCACTTGATTTTTGGATCTGTTGTACTTTTCGGCCCAAGCCTTACAACGAGCTCACCAAGTGGACGGATGGCTTGGATATAACTCATACCTCGTAATGGGACCCATAGAACTTGGTCCATCAACACAACCGCTAGATAGGATTGATTGGTGTAACACACGCCAGTGATATAGCCGGTGTATTGACACCAGCAAATCCTGTGGGCCCATCACGGGGTATGTGTTACATCCTAAATGACAATCCATTTGGTGAGCTGATCTTAAGGCTTGAGCGAAAAAAAAGCTTGATATACATATCAAGTGCTTGCCTTAAAGGATTGAGCTTAAATAAGCTAGAACTAAGTATAAGTGTCTGTCTTAATGCTTGAGCAGAAAAATAAGCTAGATCTAAATATCAAGTAGACCACACTGTAAAAAGCGGTAGGAGATTAAGGGGTCGTTTGGCACCTTGGATTGGAGGGGATTGGAGGGGATTAGAGGGGGTTTCAAATCCCCTTGGTTATTTGGAGATTGCCAATCCAAGGGGTTTCCAATCCCCTCTTTGAAGGGGTTTGTAATCCACCGTGAGAGCTTGGATTACACACGAAATCATTTCAATAGTTGCAGGTATAAATGTATGTCATTGTACACTATCATTCTACTGGGCACATGGCCCACTAACGATGATCAGTACTGTCCAAACATTGTTCATGTAGATCAGCACCGTCCAAATATTATCCAATACCGTCCAAACATTGTCCATATTAATCAACGATTAAAAATCGTTGGTTAGTCACTCAGACAAGATCTTGTGCTTGCGGTCCATCTAAGACTAGGAATTTCATCATTTTTAGGCAAAATAGATATTTTAGTGGGCTTATCACAATCATAGTGTTAAAAATTATATATCTCACTAACTGGGGATATTAAAGTTGATTTAGTAATTAAATTCAAACCCCTATAAATATGCCATATATAACTACTTTTGAATTAAAGTTGATTCAGGTGGTAAACACACCGAGAGGATTGCCAATCCAGGGGGTTTCCAATCCAGGGGGTTTCAAATCCACGCTCTCAAGCAGGCCCTAAGCTTCTATCATTGAAACCCTTCTGGTGGTCACGGAAATTTTGGATTAACATGATATTTGTTTTTTTCTCTTTGTCAAGATTGATATGAACTTATGAACAGATTGGATTTAAAAAAAAACGATATGGTGGCCTGTATAAATGTTTTAAGAAGGTTTTTTATCCCCGCTTCTATGTCTGGTGTGGTCAAATTCATCTTTGATATGATTCATTTTCGGGCTCATGCTCTAAAATGATCTCGAAAGATGGATGAACGGTGTGGATATGATAAATACATCATCGTGGGCCATGTAACTTTGTTCTCCTTTGAACCGTTCGTACAACTCGGAGCTCGAGGAGTGTAAGCGCTCGTCTTCGCACGAAACGTACCCACACCAGTTATATCGCTGGTGTGTGGTACACCAGCCAATCCGCTTCCTTTAAATTGAGTTACGTTGTACGCAACGTGTATAATTTCTTAGCGCCTGCGTATCAACCATCACACTGCCAGAGTACGAAAAACCCTTTTTTTCCTTGCATTTCTAGCTCAAAGCAGCGGGCAGCAGGGTTTCGAAAGCAGAGCTCGTTTGGGTGCCATCTCTCTATCCCTTTCAAAAGACAGACGCAGGAAAACAAGTTTTCAGAATCCGAAGAGGAAGGAATGAAGAAGGTTGAGAGATAGCTCTTCATGGGGAACCTTCACATCTGAATTATATAACTAGGTAATCCTCTCTCTCTCTCTCTTCCTCTCTCATCACCCACATCAAACTAGAAAGATAAGGGACCGGAATCCTCTACGACACCTGAATCTTGTGGGGCCCACCATGTCCTGTATGTAAAATCCACTCCTTCCATCAGGTTCCATCCTCGAATCTAGGAACCGCGGCAAAAAAATTCTACTAGATACACAACTCAGGTGGGCCGCATCGCAGGGAACAATGGAGATGGTATAGCAACCATCGGTTTGTGTGTGGAGCTACCATGGTTTGTATATTTCATTAAACAAATCAGGTGTAACTCGCCAGAATGAACTGAAAATACAAAAATCAGCCTATAGCAATTTTACATTGTTACCGTTGGTGTGGCCCATCGGAGTTTATTTGCATGTACGATTAAAACAATAGTTCTTACCTGATGGACGGAGTAGACCCACATATTAAACATGGTGGGCCAGCAGAGCTTGGGTGCTGCCTAAAACAGGTGTTCTAGATGGTTCCGGTCTAATGATAAGAGCTCCCTTCTTTCCTCTTTTTCTTTTTCTCTTGTTCTCTTTTCGTTTTCTGTTATCATCTGAAATTGTCATTGTAAAAGGGTACTAAGATTAAGGACTGTCTGTGTTGGATATAATGGCTTTGAGCTTTTTTAGTGGCATGAATTTCTATACATTTGAATAGTGTTGTGATGCATTCTGCTTTCCATCAACAAGACGGGAGTGATCAAGCCATAGAAACCTGGACGGGGCGGCTGGACCAGCTTGGACTGGATTACTTTTCTTTTTATGAGAAAAAGGAGGTTTTGATACTCTGGCAGTGTATGACACTGGATACTGTTAGGAATTTTGGAAGGCAACGGAAGCATAAACTCTTTCAGAAATTTAGATTTTAATGTTAATCATGAATCCCCATCTAGATGTAATCAAATAAAAAAACTGAAAAATCCTATTTCTAGGATTACCTTTGATTGTCGTCGCAAATAATTGATGTAAAAACTTTCATAATGGGTCATTTATGGGGCTGATACAGGGCGTATTGGCCACTATTAACTAGAACCAGTATGACCTTTTTTTTTTTTTCCACAACGGACCGATTCACCCCCTCATTGCATAACGGGGGCGATTTTTTCCTTTACGTAACGACAAATGAGGTACCATCAAGTGGACATTACTGAGGGAGATGAGCCCAAGATGACATGTGTGATTAGGAATGGGTCGTATGAGTTCCTATTCATGCTCTTTGTCCTCGCAAATGCCCCGGAATTTTTTTGTACATTGATGAACAAGCTATTCACCCCTACTTGGATCCGTTCATGGCAATCTACCTGGGTGACGTTGTGGTCTATAGTCACTCAATGGAGGACCACATTGAGCACTTGAAGACGGTGTTTCAGGCTTTGAGGGAGAATGAGATGTACGTAAATAGGGAGAAGTGTTCATTCACCCAAACAAAAATCTCTTCTTGGGGCACAAGATATGGTGTGGCACATTGTGGATGGATAAAATGAAGGTGAAGGCCATAGTACAACATTGGGATCCTCTCACAAATGTGATAGAGTTGTGATCATTCCTTGGCTCGTTAAACTACTTTTGGCCTTTATTAAGGACTACTTGGGATGGGTAGCATCCTTAATAGACTTGTTGAAGAAGAGTTCAAGTTGGTTCTGCATGGATGAGTGCCCATAAGCCTTCAAAGACTTCAAAGAGGCGAGGATGTGGAGCCTAATGGATAACCATAAACCCCATGAACTGCACACTAATTTATCAGACTTTGCCATTGGGGGTGTTCTCATGCAAGAGGGACACCCCATTGCCTATGAAAATTGGAAAATAAATGACACTTAGAGGATACATGGTGCAGAAGAAAAGAGATGACAACTGCTGATGCAGGGACATGTGATGGCCTAGCCATAGATGCATGTACAATCAGGTTGAAGATATTCAAATAATAAAACGAAACAACTAACTGTTATCAATCACGTCGATAAAGCAAATCTCAACACAGAATTGAAATCATTCCGTCAGGATCATGCTCCTTAGCATAGAATCACGTAAACAGTAAAAAGGGAGGACCTAAGGATATGAAGATATCCTAGATCTAGCATAAGCCAGTTCATAGTCAAGTTTGGATCCGATTCTCCTGACTAGCCATCTCTCTATTTCGTTCAAACCAAAAGGGAAATTCAGGGAGGAATGAAAGAGATGAAGAAGAGAGATGGGTTCGTGATAGGAGGGGGTACGAATTTTAGGACATCAAAGAAAGGAAAACGGTTGATACTTAACTTTTCCCACATCTCGAAGATTTGGAAAGAAAGAAATCTGAAAACCGAGTGGAATCCTCAACACCCAAGGACCAATCCTAAAACCCTAATCTCTTGATGAAAGAGGAAGAAAACATACGAATTTATATTCATTCAATAATAAATAAAATAAGGTTCTCACAAAGTATACATAAGCCATGGAAAAAGTAAAAAGTGCACTAAAGCCCCTGAAAAGAAGGAAAATAAGAAAAACACGAAAAAGTAAAAAAGGTGCACTAAAGCCGCTAGAAACAAGGGAAAAAAAAGAGAGCTTAAAACTAAAAACACCTGCACGACAGGGTATGAAATCCACCCCATGGGCCTGCGGTCAGGGTGCAGTCATGTTGCTCCTGCACTCATAACGCGTTAGAAAATGGGTCTGATGGACCTGACGTCCATCCACATCAACTCATCTGCTCTAGTACTTTGTCGGCGATGCTTCCTCCTCTGGTACACTCTAAAAGGTGCACCACTGATGTCCGCATCAAGTTTCCCCGAGTAGGAAGAAATCTCCCCTAGCGAAAGTGAACTCATGCATCTCTTGAGCAAATCGAGGTCGTTGCACTGCAGCTCTCTCTCTATGATTCAAGAGTTATCTGTAATAGGCCTATTCTTCCATTTGACTAGGAATTTTTGAAAAACCTTGGAGTGAGTGGAAACCGCCTCGGAGTCCAAAATTTTCTCTATCTCGTCTATTCTTGGTGCAGGTGGAAGAGAAGGTAAAGATGGGTACAAGAAGGTCATGCCGTGGCCAAGGTCCATATATAGGGGGTTTGGGAAGAAGCAGGGGAACCGGTAGATAGAGGTGATGGCTCGTGATAGAGAACTAGATTTTCCACATTAAATGTGGAGCTGATGCCCATGGTAGCAGGGATATTAACAGCATAAGCTTTAGACCCTAACATTTTCACAATTTTATGTGGGCCTATGCTACGGGCATAAAGCTTCTTCACGGATCCAGGTGGAAACCAATCGGACCTAATACGAACCATGACGTTATCTCCAGGTTGAAATTCCTTAAAGCTTCTGTGAGTGTTAACAACAAGTTTATAATGTTCATTACTTGAATTAATCTTCCTCCTGATCTCACTATGCAATGGATGTATATGCTAGGCGAAGGACTCTCCTAACTTTGAAGGACGCTATGGGGTAGTCATGAGGATCAAATCTATGGGGGCGCGGAGTTTAAGACCTAAAACAATTTTGAACGGGATCATTCCTGTGGACCTGTTCACTGAAGAATTATATGCAAACTCTATTGTGGGAAGAACAATGTCTTAGGTCCGGTGATGGTCTCCAACCAGACATGTCAACAAATTCCCTAGGCTACGGTTCACTACCTTTGTTTGACCATCCGACTAGGAATGATATGATGAAGAAAACTGGAGCCTCGTACCCAAAAGATGCCAGATGGTTTTTCAAAAATAACTAGTGAATCTAGTATCTCTGTTAGACACGATGGATTTAGATACTTCATGAAGTCGCACAACCTCTTGAAAGAATAACTTAGCAACGTGTGAGGCAACTGAGGTCTTATAATGGGGTAGGAAATGGGCCATCTTGGAAAATCGATCAACAACCACGAGTATGGAATCGTGCTTATGAATAGTCTTGGGAAGCCCAAGCACGAACTCCATACTGACATATTGCCACAGGGCATGTGGAACTGGCAAAGGATTATATAAACCTGTATTTTGTTTCCTCTGCTTCGCCAATTGACATGTCCGACACTGCCTTACAATCTTAGCTACATCTTGCTGGAGATTAGGCCAATAGAAACGATCAGACACAAGGGCAACTGTTTTATTTCGACCAAAGTGACCTATCATCCCTCCAGCACGCAACTCCTAAATTAGAAAATCACGGAGGGATGTGCGTGGGATACAGAGCTTGTCCCCTCTAAAAAGATATCCATCTGTAAGGACGAACTCCGCACTCCTCGAGGGCGGGTCACTAGACAATGACACATAAATGATCCCAAAATCGGAACAGTTTGAGTACTCACCCTTGAGTTGCTCAAAGCTTATAACTTCAATACTTATGGACTGCAGCGTCATGACACGACGGCTAAGCGTGTTAGCAACCTTATTCTCTTTTCTGACTTGTGCTTAAGCACAAACGTGTACTCTTTAAGAAATTGTGCCCACTTGGCATGCCTAGGGCTCAACTTCTTTTGAGAGTTCAAATATTTCAAGGCCTCATGATTAGAGAACAAGACAAATTCTTGTGGCAATAAATAATGCCGCCAATGGCGTAATGATTGCACAACTGCATAGAACTCCTTGTCATAAGTGGAGTAACGTTGTTTAGCCTCGTTCAGCTTCTCACTGAAAAAGGCCACAGGATGTCCGTCTTGGCTTAACACTCCACATATGGCAATTCCTGACGCGTCACATGCTACCTCAAATACTTTGGTAAAGTCAGGTAGACGCATGATTGGTGCCTTCGTCATCTTCTTCTTTATTATTGAGAAAGCCCATGCCATGACTTTAGTCCATTGAAACTCCCCTTTTCGTATACAATTTGCGATAGGAGCCATAATCGAGCTAAATCCATGGATGAACCGCCAATAGAACGTAGCTAGGCTGTGAAAGCTTCACATATCGTATATGGTATGTGGCTCAGGCCAATTGACAATGGCCTTGACTTTTTCAGGGTCTGCAGACGTACCCTTTGATGATACAACGAACCCCAGGAAGATAAATCGGGAGGTCAAGAAGGAACACTTCTTGAGGTTCACATAGAGCTTTTCTACGCGCAAGGCTTTGCAGACCTGCCTCAAGTGGTTGATGTGTTGGCTAGGGGACGTACTATAGATGAGGATATCATCGAATTACACAACTAAAAACTTGCCCATAAAGGGTTGCAGCACCTGGGTCATCAACCTCATAAACGTACTTGGGGTATTGGTTAACCCGAAGGGCATAACCAGCTACTCGTATAGCCAATCCTTCGTCTTGAAGGAGGACTTCCATTCATCTCCCAGGCAAACACGAATTTGGTAATAACCACTCTTGAGGTCAATTTTCGAAAATATAATAGAGGTGGCCATCATGTCAAGCATGTCATCAAGCCTTGGGATGAGAAACTGATACTTGACAGTGATCTTGTTTATGGCTCTACTATTAACACACATGCCCCACGCGCCGTCTTTCTTGGCCGTAAGAAGCGTGGACACGACGCATGTACTCAGACTCTCACGAATGAATCCCTTTTTAAGCAATTCATCCACCAGCCTCTTCAACTCAACATGCTCAGTGGGTTTCATTTTGTAGTAAGGGAGGTTTGGTAGGGTCGCCCCTGGGACGAGATCTATCACATGCTGAATGTCTCACATCGGTGGAAGCTCGTTTGGAAGGTCCTCAGGGAAGACATTCTAAAACTTCTCTAAGACCAGACAAGCCTCTTGGGGTATCCCCATGGCAACATCGGGTGTACTCTTCCTAGCCAGTAAGCCGTACACCGTAGTCCCCGCCTTGGTCTCTTTCTCAAACTCCTTAGCATTTATAATGTGAAGAGACTTTGACTAAGGCACCCCTTAACTCTTAGGACAGGGACACAACATCTTTTGCTCCTGTGGATGATTTGGTAGGGAGCAGGCTCAAGACAAGCTTTTTTCTTTAATGCTTAAACACAATTATTCGTAGTTTCGTACGCTCGAATATTATGACATCGTTCTCATAGAGCTATGACCTTCCCAAGATGATATGACCAACTCCATCATGACGACAACATAGTACAACTTGTCCTTGTATGGTCCAAACTCAATCGGAACAAGGCATTGTTGGGTCATAGGGAGGGATGTCACATCCACCCAAGAAACTCTGTATGGGTTGGGGTGATGGACTAACTTAAACCCCAGGTGACTCAAAGTAACTGGGGAAACTACATTCTCACAGCTCCCACTGTCTATGATCACTTTGCAGCTTTTTTCGCCACACTGGCGTAAGTGTGGAAAATGGTGGTTATGCGCCAATCTTCACTTTCCTTCATTTGGATCAAGGCGCACCTCACCACTGCAAGTGGGATAGTCTTCACAGTATCATCCTTGACATCACTAGTCGGGTCAAGGGAGGGGATAATAATCTCCTCATCATCTTGGTCACCATCAACTTTATCTTCCACTTCTTCTGTAGGGTTTTCGGAAACAAAGGCAATACACCCACCCTTATTTGAACACTCCGCAGCGATGTGACCCATGTCACCACAACGGTAGCACTACCCTGGCATCACGGGCCTAGTACTTGGTCCAACCATGTTGTTACTTCGATTTTTGTTGATTGGCTAGGTACCAGGTTGAGCTTGGGGTTGATTTCCGACCTGGGGTCTCGCTCCTTACGGGGCTATTCTAGACACAATAGGTCGAAAATCAATCAACCCCCCTCACAGCTCGAGGTTGATTTTCGACCTGGGGTCTCACTCCGCAGCAATGTGACCCATGCCACCACAACGGTAGCACTACCCTGGCATCGCAGGCCTAGTACTTGGTCCAGTCATGTTGTTACTTTGATTTCTGTTGATTGGCTAGGTACCAGTTTGAGCTCGGGGTTGATTTCTGACCCGGGGTCTCACTCCTTGTGGAGCTATTCTAGGCACAGTAGGTCGAAAATCAATCCCCCTCACATTTGACTGGCGCACACAGTGCTCCAGTTTCCACACTACTTGGTAAGCATGCTCCAGAATGGTGACCATGTGAAGCGTGAGCTCTCGCTGAAGCTCAGGCCTAAGGCCCATACGGAAACGGGAGAAAACCACGACAGGGTCCTCATCCACATCGCACCTCATATATATTCATCGAAATTAGCGATGTATTCCGTCACCGTCATGGATCCTTGGTGCCAAATGTGCCATTGATCCAACAACATTTGTTTGTAAGAAAGGGGAACATACTTCTCTCGCAACAACTATTTCATCTTAATCCAAAAGAGAACTGACCCCTTTCCAGATCTCTCGCGGTGACGCTCCACATTTTCCTAATATAGTTTTGCCTTGCCCACCAATTTCATCTTGGCGAACCCAACCCGTCGTGGGTCTGGCAGACTGTGCCACTCAAAGAAGTGGTCCATGTCTGCCAACCAGTCGGAAAAAACTTTGGGGTCCAATCTCCCATCAGAACTGAGGGCGTAACCTTGATGCTCTTCATGACCCTAACGATAAGATCCTTGTGCTCATGGTATCTCTGAGGTTGCTGAAGAACTACCCCACCATGGCCCTCCATTGGGCGGGAAGAACAGGATCACAATTGTGTGTGGGTAGTAATAGATATACTCTATCGTGTCCGATGCTAGGCCAAAACCATCTCTAGGCAGATTAGGGCCCACAACTTGGGACTGATTGACAACCCCAGTGTTGGGGGTCGCCTATGCACCACCTACAGTGGCAGTTGGAGTATTAGCCTCTAAGCGCGTAACTCTCTCCTCTGGATGCATGAACCTACTATCCCGATTGCCCAAACTGATGCGCGATCTCATCCGTCGAGATTCGAAATTGTTGAGCCATTCTCTTAGTTAGGCCCTTCATAGCCTTGACAAATTGATGGGAGTCCATGGTGTAATGGAGACCAAATCCACGACCTGTGCGTGTGGGCATACACCAGGAATGAAAAGTGAAGGGTCCTAGAGCTATGTGCGAAAAGGGGTAAAGAATTTTGATACCAATGCAACACAAGGGGTAAAGAATTTTGATACCAATGCAACACAACTATCCTATATGGCCTATATCTATATGGGGACTCAACAAAACCTAGGAAAATGGCTAACTAAACTCAACAAAATATGTCCCCTTTGCAAAGTCGGTATGCAATTCAAGCTCATTGGGGGTGCAGGGGGCGGCGCGGCCCTGCTTGGTGTTCGGGTGGAGCACCCGAAAGCTCTACAATTTTTATGATTTTGGTCAAGGGGGTTCTGTAGAAAATTTTCAGTAAAAAGAGGGATTATCGATAAACTGACTTGCGTTAAAACCTGTCTCTGATACCAAAACTGATGCAGGGACATGTGATGGCCTAACCATAAATGCATGTCTAATCAGATTGAAGATATTCAAATAATAAAACGAAACAACTAACTGTTATCAATCACGTCGATAAAGCAAATCTCAACACAGAGTTGAAATCATTCCGTCAAGATCATGCTCCTTAGCATAGAATCGCGTAAACAGTAAAAAGGGAGGACCTAAGGATATGAGGATATCCTAAATCTAGCATAAGCCAGTCCATAGTCAAGTTAGGATCCGATTCTTGTGACTAACCATCTCTCTTTTCCGTTCAAACCAAAAGGGAAATTCAGGGAGGAACGAAAGAGATGAAGAAGAGAGAGATGGGTTCGTGATAGAAAGGGGGTACAAATTTTAGGGCATCAAAGAAAGGAAGACGGTTGATACTTTACCTTTTCCCGTATCTCGAAGATTTGGGAAGAAGGAAATTTGAAAACCGGGTGGAATCCTCAACACCCAAGGACCAATCCTAAAATCTCAATCTCTTGATGAAAGAGGAAGAAAACATACGAATTGATATTCATTCAATAATAAATA
Organism: Magnolia officinalis; assembly: GCA_021015155.1. NCBI lineage: Eukaryota > Viridiplantae > Streptophyta > Magnoliopsida > Magnoliales > Magnoliaceae > Magnolia > Magnolia officinalis. Next base: position 83,828,949 of record JAJHSJ010000002.1, on the reverse strand, counting down.
AAACAGGGTTTCTTACAATGTATATATAAGCCATGGAAAAAGTAAAAGTGCACTAAAGCTCCTGAAAAGAAGGAAAATAAGAAAAAGACGAAAAAGTAAAAAAGGTGCACTAAAGCTGCTGGAAACAAGGGAAAGAACGAAAAACGCTTAAAACTAAAAACACCCGCATGACAGGGTGTGAAATCCATCCCATGGGCTTGCGGTCAGGGTGCAGTCATGCTGCTCCTGTACTCATAGCACGCTAGAAAATGGGTCCGATGGACCCGGCGTCCATTCACATCAAACTCCTCCGCTCTGGTACTCTGTCGGCGATGCTTCCTCCTCTGGTATACTCTAAAGAGTGCACCACTGATGCCCGTACCAACTGTTGTACAACCTTAGGACATGGAGACATTACCGATTGGGGTACAAGTTTGTGGTGAAGATGGATAACATTGCCACGTGTTCCAAACATAGAAGAAGGTAAGTCCAAAGTAGGCATGGTGGTAAGACTTCTTGGTTGAGTTCGACATGGAGTTCGGATATAAGCCAGGATTGGCGAACACGCCAAGCACAAAGGGGAATTCACTTCAATGGAGGAGTTGGCCATGGTGAGGCAACTAGAAGGAATCCTCTTGGAGAAGATCATGGAAGGCCTACATCAAGACTGTGTACAAGAGTCTACTCGATTTGGCACAAGAGGGGAGAACACAATGATTCTGGGGAGAGATGGGTTACTATACAAGAAGGGTGATTGCATCTATGTGCCAAGCTGGGGAAATATGAGGAAATAATGAACGAGTGTCATGACACATGCTGGGCAAGGCACCCATGGCAGCTTCACACACTTGTGTTGTTGGAATTGGCTGTCTTTGGCCAAACATGAGGAATGATGTGGAGGCCTATGCATGGACTTCTCTTGTATGCCAACAGTGTAAGGTTGAGCAATAATAGTACGGACTTCGGAGCAGCGTTCCAAATATCAGTGATATTATTGATAATATCACAGATATTATCGATGTCGCCAGGTCGGCGATACCGAAATTGCTAGAAGTGTAAAAGTTTCCAAATATCATTGGAAATTAATGATACTAGTGATTCTTTGAGAAGAATTCCTTATAAAAGTTCCCTGGTATCGCCGATATCATCTAAGATATCTTTGATATGAGTGATAATATCCCCAAAACCAGGGAAACATCTATAAATAGGAGAAAATTGGAAAAGGTTTCAAAAGTCCAAAATCTCCATTTTTTGGGGATTTCTTTTGGAATTTTGTTCTATAGATGATTTCGACCTCTCTTGGTTTTTATTGAATCAAAGTTTGGTTTTGGAGAGAAATCTTGACTCAAAACGAAGATGAGTTGGAACTCGAAGGGGACAAAAAATCCATAGAAACTTCTTTTTTTTTTTTTCAAATGTCAGCATGAATTGCAATTGAAATACATGTCTATGCATGATTCTCATGCATCAATATCGAGTTGTGGCAAAAAATTTACACGTGAAAAATGGGGAAATCCAAATTTTCTATTTTGTATTGGAAATGTGTTCTTCACTGTTAATTGATGTGAAAATTTTATTAATGAGTGTTGGCCAATCTATTGATTGGCTCTAAATTTTATATATTTGTTTTATACTGATTTTTTTTTTCGATAACACATGGTTAGGCCCCTATAAAATGGAAGCTGATTATATATAATTGTTTTCTGCAATATTTTGATTCCTACATGTGTAAACATGTGTCTTTTAACATATCCGAAGTTCCACTGAAAAATTCACCTTTTTCCCAATGTTTCATTCAGACAGTGATATTTTTCCAAGTGTTGGTGATACTGATACTTGGAAATTAAAGTAGAGCAGAAGGAGAATAAATCTCTTGACCACTTACAGATATTCGGAGGAGCATAACAACAGTCTTGAAATCAATCATGATGGTGCTGAGATTGTACAAAACTAGATGCAGAATTGTCAAATGTTCTAGAAATCAGCAAGAAACCCAGAAATTATGGGGGGAATTTAAACCGTGTTGGTTTCAGTGACACGCAGAACTGAAAACACCACCAAATAGATCAAGGTTAGGCTTTTGAGCAGTAATAGATCAATCTTAGGCATGAAATGTCAGGCATATACTCCTTTTTCAAACCCTTATGATCACCCCCTTTGAAAAATTTGATTGAGCCATGATTCAAAAACTGATATTTTGCTTGATTTCCACCGTAAAACCATAATCTATAGAAAACGAGTTCTATTAGGGATGGTCCTTTCCATTCGGATTTGATACGGTTGACAAGTGCTCTGGTCGATCCTGACAGGAAAAGATAGATTTGTGATCCTGGGAATAAAAGGTAATAGATTTATGGCTGGATCTAACCTGTTTTGGTCCTTAATGGAAAAAGGAAACCCTAGAATCAATTAGCTCTGGTGTCAATAGAATTGTAGGGGGAATCCTCTTGATTTGCAGGACTTCTATGGACTAAAGATGTGAAAGACTCCCATACCATTGGGGCCTGTTTGACTGATGCCCAAAAATGGGCTCATTTCATTTCTGCCCAAACGGGCGACATACCAAAAAAAGAGCCCTACTGCTGTTTTCACCTTTTAGTGAAAATCATTTTGGGGAGGCTGTGATTTACTGTCTCTAACACATGTTCTAACACGTGTGACTGTGTTGCACATGTGGGAAGGAGCCCTCCTGTTGTTTTCCGCAAAAAAATTATTTGGGGGATGTGGCATTTAATGCCTCCCTCACATGTGCAACTGTGTCACATTTGTGCAGGATCCAAACCATTTACAGAAGACACCATCACTTGGAAGGGCCTTCACTGAAAAATCAGGCCCATTGGATAAACAGGTGGGTGACAAACTGACAATAGTGGACACAATATCAACTGTGGGTAGAAATTCTGACAGGCACTGGCGCTATCTGTCATGTTTGGTGAAAACTCACTAAAATGATTTTTGGGTGTCACCTAAAGATGCCTTCAGGTATGCGTATGCCAACTAACATCATACTCCTAATCTACCCATAAAACACCCAAGAATCATCATCATCATCTAAGCCTATACGAACTAATTGGGGTCGGCTATGAATCCTCTTCCTCCATTCCACTATCAAGGGCCATATGTTCAAACATGTTAACAAAAAGGTCATATAGGTTCAAATCATTATTCTATCAAACTTCTCTCTTCTCTCTCTCTCATCTCTCTCTCTCTCTCTTCTCTCTTCTCTCTCTCTCTCTTTCATCTCTCTCTCTTCTCTCTCTCCTCTCTCTCTCTCTCTCTCTCTCTCTCTCTCTCTCTCTCTTTGAGAAAATGAAATATATTAATGAGAAAAAGATGGGGGGAATGTCATTCCCAATACAAAACCAAAGTTGGGATGCTCTTGTGCGGCTAAACAAAAAACCAAAGAGTAAGTACCTTTGATGGGGACATCACGCGCGCACCCCCCCCCCCCCCCCCCCCCCCCACACACACACACACACACACACACGCGCATGCACATACGCAAGGAGGACCCCACCATCGATTTGGATCGATGACGACGTCCAAGGAGGGCCTCCTAGTTATAGGACTGTGTTTTGGTTCATTGGAGTGGGCCCGATAGCCGTGTAAAGCCCACCATGGGTTCTCATGATCGTGGCACACTAGTCTATTTAATCTCGTATTTTAGGTTTTGCTTATTATTGTTATTTAGAGTATCATGGACGGTTTAGATTACTTTGCTTAGTTGTTATTTTTTATTACTTCATCGCCAAGTAATAGGTTGCGCACATGGCGCGAGTTTTGGAATATAGGGTTTTCTTATAAATAGGCACCCTTTATAGGTTTTTTTTCTCGTTGAAGTTTAATAAAAATTTCTGCGTTTTTTCTACTCTTCTGAGTTTTGAGTTGTGGAAATCCAATTGAGCGTGAAGCCCTCCATTCCTCGAAGGGCTGACTATCGTGGTGCGAAGCCACATCTATCTCAATTCGCCCCCATCTTCTACCATCCATACTTCTCATCTCCTACAATCATCTACGCTTCAAATCCCTCATCTATTGCAGCAATTCTTCTCCCTACAACAAATTTTCAGAATCTGGCCCTGCAGGAGGGCTGAAACTTCGGCGGAGCACCACGCACAGACCGCATCTCGGATCGAGTCGAAAATCTGGGGTTTTGGAGCCCACCCCTGGCCGACCAAACTCAAGGAGTCGGTTTCCAGGTTCGGGACCCCCTCGGACGTGCAGCCAGGCCCCTGCGCACGTGCATTGGGCCTGGCCCCCTGTCTGCGCGCAAGGGCTGTCGACAGGTTTTGTTTTCTCACCTCTCTCATCCCTTTCGTATTTACCTTCCATAACCCTAACCCTAGATTGCATCAATTCCAATTTATTTGCCCATTTTCCCTAACCATAGGGTTCTCTGGATTGAAACCTATGAATCCCTTGGATTGAGAATATATTTCTGTGCATGTGTGGATGACTATACTTCCCTTTGAGTATTGTTTGGTCCATAATTTTTAGTGATCCAGCCCTAACATGTGTAGGCCTGGACCCGCATAGATTTCCCTTGCTTGAATGTTTAAACTTTTGTGTGGGATGTGGAATTTTTATGTGATTGTCTCTGAATTAGTATGATTTAAAGCCTGAGATCTTGCATATCATAGTTAATTTTCATGTCCTGTATCAAATTTGGTATCAAAGCTTAAGGTTCTTATAGGGGAATGCATTACATGTTTAGGGTTTTGTTTATGTCCATTATGCATCCATTCTCATCATATATAGCCGTTTAGAGGACCATAAATCCTGATATAAACTGTTGAAATTTCTGTTATCAGAAAGTTAGCAATTCACATTGCTGTGATTTTCTATTATCCCTTTAGTTTGACAGCTATTTTGCTGAATTTCGGTGACGTTGTGTAATTTCCCTCATACAGAGTCCCATAAGATCATTTAGTCTCATTTAGACGCATATATTCATGGTAGAAGGTCCCTAAGTTGAATTAGTAGTTGTATGCCCATACGTACGGGTCGTGGTTTTGGCTTGCACCCTACACTAAACATGGAGCAATTACAAGAAACAGTGAACAAGTTGACTTAGCAGGTTGATTCTTTGGGTAAGCGTTTGGAATAACGTATGGACCAACGCCTTGAGCAGTTTAATGCGCGCGTTGCCCAACTAGAGGCCTCCCTCGGGGCAAACCCCACCATTGGGAAAGATGCTCAATCTCAGGCAAGTGGTCAGGAGGTTAGACCAAGGAATTGGGTGGCCAAGGAATTGGTCATGGGTGCGCACCCGTGCCCCCACCCCGCGAGGGATATCATGATCAATATGACCCAGATGCGTAACTCCTCAAGGGAGTTAGAGTAGATGCTCCTACGTTTGATGGCCACTTGGACCCTAAAACCTTTTTAGATTGGTTGGCGGATATGGACCACTATTTTGAGTGGTATGACATGTCGGATACTTGTTGAGTCTGATTCGCCAAGATGAAGCTTGTGGGCCAAGCAAAGAGGTTTCGAGCGACGGTAGAGCGAAAGAAAGAAAGAGCGAGGGAACTCCTAATAGTCCATTGGGGGGAAATGAAAGAAACACTTAAGGAGAAATACCTCTCTTTCTCTTATCGCTTACGATTGATTGAGGAATGACAATCTCTTCGACAGGGTTCCATGAGTGTTGCTGAATATATTGAAAAGTTCAAAGAGTACTTGACCCATTGTGAGGTTGATGAGGACCCCGTACTTACCCTTGCTCGTTTTAAAACGGGCTTCCGTCCTGATATTAGGAGAGAATTGCTTGCCAAAGACAGACACTATTGAACAATTGTATCAAATAGTGTTAGACGTCGAGTAATACCTCAAAGCATCTGTGGGAAGGCGGTTTGACTTTCGCGATTCTAGTGCTAAGGCCAACCCCTCTGGGGCTAAACCTAACACTGGGTACCAGAACAAACCTTCCAACAGTTTTCAGCCCAGGCCCAAGGATGATAAGGGTAAAGAAATTGCCGGGTCTAGTTCGCGTGGAAGTGGGGCAACTAGGTGTTTTAGGTGTCAGGGGTTTGGTCACTTTGCCCACCAGTGCGGCACGAAAGAGGGCACCAAAGTATTCCTTATTGATGGGCAAGTAGAAGTGCCCCCAGAGAGTGATGGTGAAGAGGAAGAATATGAGCCAGCAGAAACCCCTAGTGATAAGGAAGAGGGAGCGCAAGAGTGCGACCCTCGCGATTGTGCGCTGCGCCTTGGCTCACGCCAAGAACACTGATGATTAGCGTCGCAACACGATCTTCTATACTTATGCAAAATGTGAGGAAAAGAGCTGTAAGATGATCGTGGATAGTGGTAGTTGTGCCAACGTGGCATCGACTAACACCGTGAGCCGTTTGGGCTTGAAGCTTGAAGCCTATCCTCAACCCTATAGAGTGTCCTGGGTTGATGAAACTTCCATTCCAGTCTCGCACCGTTGTCTTGTTCCTATTCAGTTTTGATCATATAAAGACACTTTAGTGTGATCTTGTTCTTATGAATGTCGGCCATATCATTCTGGGTAGACCGTGGCTTTATGACAAGGATGTTACCATATTTGGTCGTTCAAATGTGTGTACATTATGGTTCGAGGGCAAGAAGGTCAAGCTAAATCCACCGCCACCCAAGAACACGACCGGAAAGGAATCCACCACACAGTGGTGTGAGCGGCTCAAAAGAATTGAAGGAATCGAAGTCCAAGTCCAAACCACTCCATATTCTAAATGTCAAGGACTTTGAGCGAGAAACGGAGGCGGACTTGATGATATATGCCCTTGTGGCTAGGGAGAATGTACCAGAGGCTAGCGTAGAGTTACCCACTGAGGCCATTCAGGTAGTGCATGAGTTTCGTGATGTCTTTCCTGATGATCTACCGAATGAGCTTCCCCCTATGAGGGATATACAACATGCCATTGATTTAATCCCCGGGCCAACTCTACCAAACCTCTCGCATTAAAGAATGAACCCAAAGGAGCACGCTGAGTTGAAGAGACAGATTGACAAACTCCTAAAGAAGGGTTTCATTCGAGAGAGCATGAGTCCCTGTGCTGTGCCCGTCCTTCTTACACCTAAGAAGGATGGCACATGGAGGATGTGTGTTGATAGTAGGGCCATCAACAAAATCACAGTAAAGTATCGGTTTCCTATGTCGCGTCTTGATGACATGTTGGATATGATGACCAATGCTACTATTTTGTTAAAAATTGACATCAAAAGTGGTTATCACCAAATCCGTGTACGCCTTGGTGATGAGTGGAAGACGGCCTTCAAGACGAAGGATGGGCTATACGAGTGGCTAGTTATGTATCTTGGGTTACCTAATGCCCCAAGCACTTTCATGCGTGTGATGACCCAAGTGTTGAGGCCCTTCATGGGAAAGTTCCTTGTTGTATACTTTGATGATATCTTGATTTATATAGCATGACCAAGGAACAACACCTCAACCATTTAAGGCAGGTTTGTGGGATCCTTAGAGTTGAGAAATTGTACGCCAACCTAAAGAAGTGTGCGTTTTTGTCTAGTAGTTTTATCTTCTTAGGTTTTATTGTTTCAGCTGAGGGTGTATCGGCGGATCCCGAGAAGGTCAAGGCCATCGTCAATTGGCTTGAGCCCCACAACATTCATGAGGTGCGCAGCTTTCATGGCTTAACCACCTTCTATAAGCGGTTCATTCGAGGTTTCAGTTCCATTATGTCTCTCATCACGGATTGCATAAAAAAAAGAGTTTCAATGGACAAAGGTAGCCTCGAAGGCTTTCAAGGAGATAAAAGTCAAGATGACTGAAGCTCCAGTCACGCGATTTCCGGATTTTTCAAAAGCTTTTGAAGTCGCATGTGACGCGTCAGGAGTCGGCATAGGAGGAGTACTTAGTCAGGAAGAGCATCCTGTCACCTTTTTTAGTGAGAAACTGAATGAGGCGAAGCAAAAATATTCCACCTATGACAAAGAATTCTATGCGGTAGTGCAATTACTGCGCCATTGGCGTCATTACCTATTGCCGCAAAAATTCGTATTATTTTTAGATCACAAGGCCTTGAGATATCTGAACTCTCAGAAGAAATTAAATCCTATGCATGCCAAGTGGGTTCGATTCCTTCAAGAATACACTTTCGTGCTTAAGCACAAGGCCAATGTAGAGAATAAGCCCGCTGATGCGTTGAGTCGTTGAGTCGCGTTACTCAATTCCATGAGTGTCGAAGTCACGAGCCTCGAGCGCATTAAAGAAGATTATTCTGAGTGTCCAGATTTTGGAGTTGTGTACGCGTCGTTGTTAGAGAGTCCGTCAGGAGCTAGCAGTGAGTATTTGATTTTAGACATGTATTTGTTTAGGAGTGGCTGATTGTGCATACCACGCACCTCCCTTCGCGATTTTCTTGTCTGGGAGTTACATTCAACAGGGGTGGTGGGTCATTTCGGTCGAGACAAGACCATTGCCCTAGTGGAGGATAGGTTTCATTGGCTAAGCCTCAAGCGAGATGTGACCAAAATTATAGGGCAATGTCGTACTTGTCAACTGGCAAAGCAAAGGAAACAAAACACAGGATTATACACACCTTTGCCAGTCCCATTCATTCCTTGGCAGGACATCAGTATGGACTTCGTGCTTGGACTCCCTACAACTATTCAGAAACACGATTCCACATTTGTTGTCGTGGACTGTTTTTCTAAAATGGCCCACTTCATTCCTTGTTCTAATACCTCCGACACATCTCATGTTGCCTTTAGTGAGGTCGTCAAACTGTATGGGTTACCAAAAACAATAGTCTGACCGGGACGTGCGATTCATGAGTTACTTTTGGAAGATGCTATGGCACATGATGAATACTAGGCTTCAATTTTCTTCTACTTACTACCCTCAGACCGATGGTCAGACTGAGGTGGTCAATAGGAGCTTAGGGAGTTTACTCAGATGTTTAGTGGGGGAGCACACCATGACATGGGACACCGTACTACTTATAACTGAGTTTGCGTTCAATAGTTCTGTTAATAGGTCCACAGGTCTAAGTTCTTTTGAAGTCGTTACTGGTTATAAGCCTAGGAAGCCTATCGATTTTGTCCTTATGTGACTGTCCCATAGGTCATCAGAGTCTGCAAAGTCCTTTGTGCATCACATTCATTCATTGCATCAAGAAATCAGGCGAAAGATCACTACTAGTAATGAACATTGCAAATTTTCTGTAGACCAACATAAACGTTTCAAGGAATTCAATGTAGGGGACTGTGATGGTCCGCATTAAGCCCGAGCGGTATCCTCAAGGGGCCGTTCGTAAATTACACGTGCGTAGCGCTGGACCCTTCAAAATTATAAAACGAAACGGTCTCAATGCGTATGTGGTAGATCTTCCATCTTCCATGGGAATTAGTTCCACATTCAATGTGGAGGATCTAGTTGTTTTTCAGGGGACCACTGATACTTTGTCCGGCCCTTCGCCCACCCATCCTCATTCCCCAGATCTGTTCCTTGATTCATGGCCTCTTTCCGACCTTTCTTCCCAGCCTCTACCTCTCATACCTAACCTTCCTACACCTAGAGAGGAAATAGAGGATATTCTATACTATTAGATAGTATCAACGTTGGACGGCGGGTTTCAGAAGTACCTGGTTAAGTGAAAGTCACGCTCAGCTTCAGACAGTACGTGACTCACTGAGGAAGAGCTTTAGAGACTTAATCTTGACATCTTGGAGCGGTTCAGCAGTTTTGTTTTGCCAGTGGCGAAATCTTCGCAGCCGTGGAGAGTTGATGGAGACATCACGCGGACATGCACGCCCCCTCTACACGCACGCACGCAAGGAGGAGGACCCCACCATCGATCTGGATCAATGACGACGTCCAGGGAGGGCCTCTTAGTTATAGGATTGTGTTTTGGTTAGTTGAAGTGGGCCCGATAGCCATGTAAAGCCCACCATGGGTTCTCATAATCGTGACCCACTAGTCTATTTAATCTCATATTTTAGGTTTTGCTTATTATTGTTATTTAGAGTATCATGGACAGTTTAGATTATTTTGATTAGTTGTTATTTTTTATTACTTCATCGCCAAGTAATAGGTTGCGCACATGGCGCGAGTTTTGGGGTATAAGGTTTTCTTATAAATAGGCACCCCTTGTAGGTTTTTTATCTTATTGAAGTTTAATAAAAATTCCTGCGTTTTTTCTACTCTTTTGAGTTCGGAGTTGTGGAAATCCAATTGGGTGTGAAGCCCTCCTTCGAAGGGCTGACTATCGTGGTGCGAAGCCACATCTATCCCGATTCGCCCCCATCTTCTACAATCATTTACGCTTCAAATCCGTTATCTATTGCAGCAATTCTTCTCCCTACAGTAGATTTTTAGAATCTGGCCCTGTAGGAGGGCTGAAACTTCTGCAGAGCACCACGCATAGACCGCATCTCGGATCGAGCCGAAAATCTGGGGTTTTGGAGCCCACCCCTGGCCGACCAGACTCAAGGAGTCGGTTTCCAGGTTCGTGACCCCCTCGGACGTGCGGCTAGGCCCTTGCGCACGTGCGTCAGGCTTGGCCCGCTGTCCATGCGTATGGGCTGTCGACAGGTTCCGTTTTCTCACCTCTCTCATCCATCTCGTATTTACCTTCCATAACCCTAACCCTAGATTGCATTATTCCAATTTATTTGCCCCTTTTCCCTAATCCTAGGGTTCTCTGGATTGAAACTTGTGAATCCCTTGGATTGGGAATATATTTCTGTGCATGTGTGGATGACTATACTTCCCTTTGAGTATTGTTCGGTCCATAATTTTTAGTGATCCAACCCTAACATGTGTAGTCCTGGACTCGCATAGATTCCTCTTGCTTGAATGTTTGAACTTTTGCGTGGGACGTGAAATTTTTATGTGATTGTCTCTGAATTAGTATGATCTAAAGCCTGAGATCTTGCATATCATAGTTAATTTTCATGTCCTGCATCAACCTTTCTTTGTCAGGGCAAACGAAATGTTTAGCCAGGTAGCAAAGAAACTATTCCCATTGAAAATGAAAAAAAGAATGAATATCTCCCCTATTTCCCATCTGATTATTTTGTGCTGGATGCCCTCCACACTCGTTTGCAAATTCCGAGCTTTGTTGTGGATCGTTCTGAGAGTCTTTCTAAAGAGTGATCGCAACAGCCTGCATATCGGCTAAAAGCCTTAATAGGGCCCAGAATCAAGATGACAGCATTACCTTTTTCATCACACGGAATCCCCCCATGCCATAGGACCCTTCCCCCCTGCAACTAACTACAAACTGAAACTTCCAGCTAGTTTTCCTTTCTTCAACCCTTTCAGCTTTTGTCATGCTGGATTTCGAATAGCTCCACAGTATTTTCCTCCAATCTCTGCGCAACTCTTCAAATGAGACTTTGGCAAATAGTTTGTGGTTCAGGGCCCGAGAGAACATGTTCACTACTATTCTCTCCTTGATCTTTGAGATTGGCAACTTATCGCCCTTGAATATGTTCTGTTTCTTTTGAACCATATCTCCCAGCAAAGAGCTAGGGCAGGAGCTTCCACAGAATTCTTCTCCTTACTTTAGAGGGTCATCCCCTCCAACTCTCTAGAACTTTAGTCACCCTTCCCTAATCGGCAAAGCAATCCCAAACAGATTAAAGAACCATGCCAGATACTGTGTGTGAAAGAATAGTGTATCAGGAGGTGCTTTGCAGACTCTTCTTCATTTTTGCACATAATGCATTTCTTCGGTAGGATGAGACCTCTTATCTTGAGCTGATTGAAGGTAAGAACCTTTCCTTTTGCGGCTGTCCACATGAAGGCTGTGATGTGAGGGAGAGAAACTGTGGACTGGATGAAAATGGGGACATTGGCCTACGCTACATCCGTGAGCTTGTGGAAGTACTATGAACTTTCCAGATTCCGTCCATCTCCGGATCCTGCAGTCTGTTGCATATTGAAGGCCTTGAACTGGTTCCAACACATTTATCAGATCTATGGAATGGTTGATCTCTTCCTAATGCAGGACAATTAACCACTCGCTCTAAAAGCTCGAACTGTTAAAGCATGACGAATTAATCCCTTTATCTCATAGCCTAGGCCCCACATCTCATGGGTTAGGACCTCGGCCGAATCCCCCTCGTGGGCCCCAAATCACATGGGTACCACCTCACACAGGCTGCCCACCCCGAGTGTGTCCTCGGGTCCCACAAGCTACCCCACTTGAGCCTAGTGTAAAATGCGCATTAATCACTCCCGGTGAGGAGTCTCGAACACGAGATCTCCCCTGTGGGCCCCGCCCACCCCGAGTGTTCCCCTGCATCCCACAGGCGACCCCACTCGAGCCCGATGTGAAAATGCCGCTGCATTAATCACTCCCGGTGAAGAGTCTTGAACACGGGACCTCCTGCTTTGATACCAATTTGATTCAGGACAATTAACCACTCGCTCTAAAAGCTCGAACTGTTAAAGCATGGCGAATTAATTCCTTTATCTCATAGCCCAGGCCCTACATCTCATGGGTTAGGACCTCAGCCGAACCCCGCTCGTGGGTCCCAAATCACATTGGTACCGCCTCACACGGGCTGCCCACCCCGAGTGTGTCCCCGCATCCCATAGGCTACCCCACTCGAGCCGGTGTGAAATGTGCATTAATCACCCCCAGTGAGGAGTTTCGAACATGAGACCTCCCCCGCGGGCCCCGTCCACCCCTTAGTGTGCCCCTGCATCCCACATGCGACCCCACTCGAGCCCGGTGTGAAAATACCCCTGCATTACTTCCTCCCTGAGATTCCTTCTGAACCTGATATTCCGGACTAATTTTCCCCAATAAACTGAACACAATCTTCAAGGGTCCTTTTGGACGGGGGATTCTATTAATCGGATTAATAAATTGAACAATAAACTGAACACAATCTTTAAGGGGCCTTTTGGACAGGGGATTCTACTTATTGGGATTAAATTTTAACTCGGTTTTGGTGGGGCCCATTCTTTCCACATAGGATTTGCAGCACTAAAAAGCAGCTCTTTCAGTCTTTCCTCATAAATGCAATTAAAGATATCTTTCAAAAAATAAAAAATATAAAAATGCAATTAAAGAACCTTCAGAAAAAAACAAAAACACTGCTAATCGTGTTATGCGGAGGAAAGCGCCTATTTAGAGCTGCGCATCCTGCAATGGAGGGCATGAGGCCTACCAAAATCAGGATTAGACTTAATCCCAATTATGTGGGACCCCTTACCCAAACTGACCCTAACCAATGCTGCTCTATCAGAAGCCACTATGTATAGCACCGGGAAACTGAAAACACAGAAGTTTTGCTGATCCTCACATCTTCACACATTCTTACCTTACTGCCTTTGTTAACTTTGTATCTCGTGTGTTCCCCAAGAGATCTTTTCCAGGTCTTGCTTCTCTCTCATTTTGCATATGGCTTTCCTTTCCTCAGTTGCTCTGTCGGGATTACAGTTTATGTCCCACCCACCATTCTTTCAGCTCGTATTTGTCCTAATGATCCTCCTCCACAAAGCATTCTTTTCAGCAAGCCTCCACCATGATTTGTTAGGAAGACTGAGATTCTTCTCAAGGATCCTGGCCAAACCCAAACTTCCTTCGAACTTGGATTGTTGTACTTCCTACCATCTAACGAGGTGGAAATTTTTACCGCTCGCTATTCCTCTCCCATAAGAAGTCTGGTTGATTTTTTCTGAGCTTCTTCACAACCATGGAAGGTACTTTAAAAGGGATAAATAATAAATGGGGAGGTTGGGCCTTCCCTGTTGAAGAAGTCTTTTCTTATTGCCTCCACCCATGTCCTTCTGAACCTTCGGCATTCCCCCTGCCCTTTTAGAACGTTCAATTTGAACCCAGTCACTACTACCATCTGGCACCATATAACAATGGAGAATAATGGTGCTACATACATGTTTCCAGAATACCCTTTTGAATCTGTCTCAGAAAGAACAAATAAAGTCCACATATCCAAGGGTGTCATGTATAGTTAAATTTCTGCACAGTATTTGGAATCTTGCATCCTCAATGCTTTGGGTTAAAAATTTGCTTACTTTTCTACCTTTTGTTTCTGCTCCATCTCTTGCTCCATCTCTTGCTTCTATTCCCACTTGAGTTCTGTCCTCTCCTAGTAATCATGTTTCTAGTGAGGGGTGTCTATATGGTTTCCTTTTTCCTTTTCTAGATTTGGGCTTCCAACACGACAAATATGGAAAATGCTGCAAAACCTTTGTTCAGAGCCTTGGAACCTGAAAGTGCATAAACTTTTTTCGGTTTTTACTAGTCTCTAAGTTTGTTACTATGGTACAAAATGTGTCATGGTTTAAAGTATTGTCTGAAACCTGTACGTATCGCCTAATATGTTTTAGTTTAGCCCATGAACGATATGATGCTTGATGAAGGATGATGGAAAATATCCTAGGATGCAAGATGAGAGATCAATTACCACATTAATTTCAGCAATCAAAAAGTAAAATAAAGCATGTCCAAATAATAGATTCAGAAATTTAGATTTATAATACGAAGATCCTAGATTATCACATACGCGGTGCATGAAAATATAAAATAACTCAAGAGTGGCTCACTTGGAAGTAGGGACTTCCAATATAGCGTGGGTAGTGCAACAACTATGTGGATAGACAAAGATGTAAGTAATATTCTGGTTTAGGAAAAGTTTCACAAAAAAATTTCAGATTTTCATTAGGGTTTTGTATTCATGAATGGAGATTTAGGAATGTGGTTTTTTTTAGGGATTTAAAGGATCTAGGGATTAGGGAAGTCTGAAGGAAAATCAAAGAGGGAAAATCCCAAACGGGAGTCCACATGTGGCTAGGTAAAGGAGAAGAAAAAGAGGGGGGGGGGGGGGGGGTGGGGGGGGGGGGGGTGTGAATTTGGTTTTGATGAGTTTAGAAGGTTGTAATGGAAGGGGAAAGAGGAAGACAAGAGAAAAGAAGAATACCTTTTGAAGAAGAGAAAGAAGAATGATGTACCTTGGAGAATCCACCACCAAATAAGCTTTTACCCTTCCACAAAATTTGGTTTTGATGAGTTTAGAAGGTTGTAATGGAAGGGGAAAGAGGAAGACAAGAGAAGAAGAAGAATACCTTTTGAAGAAGAGAAAGAAGAATGATGTACCTTGGAGAATCCACCACCAAATAAGCTTTTACCCTTCCACAATTTAATTAGAAGGGAAGGTTTCTCACAAATCCTAAAACACAAGGAGGAAAATTCATTCACACGAGAGCTTTTCCCTTTTTTCTTTCTTCTCAATAACACCACTAGGGTTGGACCTCCACCCCCATGTGCTTTTATAATTAAAAATTCGGAATTAAAAATTTAGAATAATTACAACTATGCCACTCACTTAAGTGAAATAGCCCATCATCCAAAATAAAAAAAATTATATTTATTATCAATCTCAAACATCAAATAAATCCTAAAAATAATAAAAAACATAAAGAAAGCAAGATCAGAGTCCAAGGGGCCCAGATCTAAAAGATCTGGTGGCCTGATGGCCTGATCGACAAGATCCAATGGTTGGATTTGCATGAAATACAAATCCTATGACTAAAATGGTCTCCTAAGCAGCCCACATGCATCGTCCTAAAGTAGGGCCTTTCTGATGCACATCAAATGCATGTGGGGTCTTCAAAATGGCCCGGCGGGCCCCATCTGAAACTCGTATACCATCCACAAAGAAAGTTGTGCTGATGTGGGTGGTTGTCTCCGTCTCTGGTACACTCAAGTAGGTCCTCTGATGTCCCCATCAACGCCCGTAACAACACATTGTTCGGAAACAACCAATATGGAGCGGAATTGGTGGGGAACGATATGTTACCCAATATGCAGATTAAAAACCTTGGAATTTGTATTCCATTTGCACACATTGGGTATGCCCATGAGTTGAGGTATCCAGTGAATGTAGCGCCAAGTACTTGCACGCATTATATTTTTTACTATTTACCCTTTGAACTGGTAATTGAAACCATGTCCAACATCTACTGTTATCACTAGTGTTTTTAAAGGTGCATGCCTCACCAGGCAAGGTGGAAGGAAGTAGCTTTGAAGCTGTTCTTGAGGCTAAATTGCATGTGGCTTAAATCTCATGAATCTTGCGAATAAGCCCCAGCCTCAAGGTGTTCACCTCACATGAGGTGTAACTGCGTTAGCCTCACATATTTAGGTACATGAGGTGTAACTCCATAATTCACATGTATATGGGTAATTAGTGTTTAGTTGTTTGGTATTTTTAGGGACAGTTTTGCCTTCACCTCCATGTTTGGATGGGAGTTGGATACATGGTAATCTGATGAATTGATTTGAACAACACTTTCAAGGCCATCGACCATTGAGCAAAAATGTGCTGACTAGATTATTCTAATCATCCCTGATCAGTGGCTGATAAATTGAATTGTCAAGATTGGTTGTGGTAAATGTGCCTGGTCATCATTCCAAACCACCTGTTTGGTGATCCCAGCTTGTTTTACTTATGATTTCATAGATTCGTCTTGATAGGAGGAACCTAATCATCCCATCGGTGGCTTGGTGGATGGATATAATATAGGAAGCAATGTTCAGATGGTTATGATCATTTGGTATCATTTAGTCAAATACTAAAAGAGACTAATTACAGAAAACCCTAACTATATATTAATAGATAATGCATAGTATATACACAATAAAATGATGCTTGCATGCCTTGTACTAACACTACATTATTTAAAATTATTATTCAATTATTTTCAAATTTTCTACTTTAGACATTTCCCTATGAAAATCTTGAAGCATGGGGTGTGCCTATCAAGAAAAACTGGGGGAGGGGGTTGGGAGTGTTATATATATATTATGAACTTCATTTAATAGATTGAAAGCATTCTGTTGGCTTGTTTGCTATAGTCCAAAATATACTCGAGATGCAGTTCTCATCCTTTGATGCTATATCTGCAGGTACTATCAATCGCTTGAGTGACATTGAGTTTACTAGAGGTATCTTTTCTGGAAAAATACATGATTTATTATTATTATTATTATTATTATTATTTTCAATATTGTGAATAAGCATGGGCATAAGCAGGTGTTTGTTCTCTTATTTGGCAACTCTCAAACTAGCACTTCAGTGACAATTGTTTGGCTATTCTTCAAGATGTCTACATCAGGATTGACTTGCAGTCCCTCGAGGCTTTCTTACTATATCATGCCCGCACGAGGATCAGCTTCGTTGTGTGGACGCATTTTAGCTCCTCCAAATAATCAGGGTTTTAGAGAAAAGACGAAACTTTTCTTCCGTTTGGACAGGTATATCAGTATTTCTATATTCCCCATATAAGTTTTCCATATTCCCTGTCGTGAGGTTCAGAAACTTCTCTTTGATGCTATAGTACTTAATGATTTTTCTTAATACTGCTAATGACAACATACTGCAGAAACCATTGGATGGGTTCCATGCATAGATATGGATTTCAACAAGCTGTAAAGATCAAGAGTGCAATGGACGCTTCATTCAGTGATATGGCTGATGATTCAACTGGTAATGATTACCTTCTATTTTACTGACTGGCCAATGTCTCAACATTCTGTTATTATGCAGTAATAGAATCCAATGGCTAGTGGAGTGTGTACAACCTCTAGACAAGATCAAGCGATAGCGATGTGTGAGCTGCATTAATACTTATTAGTGTCTAAACTGAATTCTTTTGGTCTTAGGAGAATGTGATGTTTCAGCGGTCATTAATTAGCTTGCACAACACAATAAGCCTGTCTTCAATTGAAACTCCAGGAGAAGATTATGTGGATGTAGTATATAAATGGATTTCAACTTTTAAGTGTTTTCTTTCTTCATTCAGAAATATTGATGACATTGACAATCGACATGAAAGAATCAGTATTTCATCCTCTTTTTTTGTTTATTCTGCTTAATGAACTCCTCCGGAAGTGGATTTCCCATCATTTACTTATCACAGAGTCAATGTGGCTCAGCTGAACTTGTTCCAATCAAGAAAATAGTTGATATTTTGGTTCACTTAACGATGACTTCTATGGGTGTAAGCACACAGTTATTTACTGTTATATGATGACTATAAGTTATTATATGCTTTAATTTTCAGTATGTCTATACACGCATCTGCACACATGGAGCTTACAAGAGTGCCTATATATATGTACATCCTCTCAGGTGCCTATACACACATTCACACACAGTGTACCCCTCCAAATCTGCTTGTAATTCTTCCTCGAGCTTCTTTATGTATTTATACATTCTCTAACCACCTGTACATCATCATTGAGCTTTGTAAGAGTACTTTGATATTGATCTACTAAGGATTGCTCACATGAAAATTATCTGCATATGTTTTCGCTCTAGGCAAAAGTAGGGTCATGGAGTGGCAATTGCCAGACATTCCTTCTGAGCATGAGTCATGCAATCACTTGTAGAGTCAAGCTTGATTAAGATGTTCAATTGGTTGGCTGCATAATATAACAAGGAGCTCACTGACATTTACCAAACACCAGTACTTGTCAACAATGCTCCCATCTGCATGTTGGCCCAACTATTATCCGGGGTATGTTCAAGTGGTTCTCTGCGCAAAATAGCAACTAGCACTCTGATACGTGTTTACCAAACACCACTCACATACCTAAATATTCATTTCCCACTGTACGTTAGTCCAACAACCGCATGCACCCACTAAGCGGAATTCGCGAACAGGTAAGCTCGAGAGCATATAGTGCCATTCAAGCATGCTAAGCATGATCATGTTGATTCCATTAGCATCTCCACTATAACCTAATAATATATTTACTAGAAGCTGGATGAGAAGTATCTTCAAAGATGAACTGTAATCTCTACTCTTAGGTTTCCCATTGGTCATGTGATGTTGCTTGTGCTGATAGCCTATAACAGGCAGTAGGAAGGCTTTATGGCTGTTTCAAAAGGACCCTAAAGAAAGCAACTATAGCTGTCTTGCGTTTACAACATCCTTGCTTCTGAGTTGCATAAAATCGCCACTTGTAGATCTGAATGGTGGAAATAGGTGATGAAGAACAAAGACCACATGCAATATTCATACAGGGGTTGGGTAGTGTATGGGGATCGGGTTGGTGTTGGTCTATTTCTAGAAAACATTTAGAAGTAATGATGGATAACAAAAAAAGTCAAAAACAAGAAAGTAAACATTCAGGCATAAGACAATGAAAAGGAAAGATACACCCAATAGTAGAGCAAAAGCTGGAACGCCCTGAAAATCGGGGGTCGAGTATGAACTCAACTTCCGAGTTCCAACGCATCACTTATGCAACATAGATGATGATGATTAATGTTGTCTGTGTTAGAGCAATAAACATGAGTGAGATTATACCAAAACAGTAATTCATACTCCAGATCAATTGTATAAAGGCAAGCGGAAGACTGAAACTGTATATACATGTATGTAAAAGATACAAAATCATTTCATTTTCCAGAGTATGAACCCATCTGAGTCACCATATACATATATCTGTTTTATGTTCAAAAAGGTCAAAAATACATCTAAGGATGTAATCCCAGCAAATCCCGCCGATCCGGCAGTCTAGTCGAAGCCGCCAGAATACTGCATAAATGAGAACTCGTCCTGGTCCTCACTATAGTCCGGCTCAGCCTCCTGAGTCGTCATCTCGTCTGTACCTAAGACAAAGTCTGGTTGGTGTGTACAACACTGTCCCGTAACGTGGGAGTGAGTAGCTAACTCAGTGGAACAATATAGCATAGGTTAACATGTTATCGACTCAGTCAAGCAGTAATGATAAGGCAGTATAATCAAACACTCCTAACTACTCTTATTAATGCAAGTATGAATGCAGTCATGATGGATGCCCTCACCGACATACTCCCTCATGCGACACCATCTTACGTTCGCGGCATGCTTGCTTTCCTCAGTGCTCCATATCTTCCAGGCACATGCAATGCATGATGAGCATGATTACCGAGTTGTTATTAGTCCATTTCAAACAGCAGGATTGGGAAACTAAGGTACCTCCCTTGTATCATTCTCAAACATAATCCATTCTAGGGTTGTCAGTCCTAGGCAATCTCATACGATGGTGTATTTCTAGGTTGCTGCAAGGGCTGCCAGGGCTGTTACACGGAATCGTTGCACCACTCCCCCATCACCTTATCAATACAGGCCTAGTTTATACTCTGTTACTACGGGAAGGCTCACCGTAGATTCAGAGTATGCTCGAGGTCACTCCACTAACGTCCTACCAACTGACAGTCTATTTCGAAGCCCGACCAGTCCACTTATTGAGAATGAGACCCGGATGCAACCCGACTGAGGACCACAGCCAGGCTACGCCAGTGTAGGCTGACAACTCGAATATAGTGTCCCATACTACCATAATCGGCTCACGAGTCTGGTTGCTCACTGGTCACTACGGGGAGGCACGTGGCCCCAGCATAGGCCGACAGCTCGACCACGGTGTCCCATACCACCATGCCGGCTCATGAGTCTTAGCGGATCGAGGTACCATGGTTGACGGGATTCCACTGGTAAGTTTGGTACCCTAGGTTCAAGCAGTAGCGACCAAACATGGTGAACATACATTAGACATATTGGGTTACTTGACGAGCCTGACTAGCTCGAGCGCACAATCAACTGAACGACATGAAGTGCATAAGCATTTCGTGTGGCCTAACCACTGTCGCCAGCTGAAGTACGACTCGGGTTCGTCAAACACATCCTTCGTGGCGACATGAATCTCAACCACGATTTCAAGTTTGGTACCAATTGCCTGGACTATAGACATACTCCCAATCTCAATCAATCCTTACTCATAGCATGTGGTGTAAAGCATAATAAACAAAGTAATTCAAGCATATCAATAAGCATGTCATAAAGCATGTTATAAAACATGTTACAAAGCATGTTATAAAGCATATTATAAAGCACTATATAAATAGGAATACAAACACATATATTTCATAAGTGGTTATAGTAAACAACCACATGGAGGAAATCATACATGTCTCTAAGGTAGTTGAGAACCCCATCTCAACACCTACCTAAGGCACTAACATCCAAGAACTTACTCTCACAAGCATTTTCATAAACACTTAGAATACACTATTTCAACATACATGGTGTATGTTAGTAAAACATGTATTAGGGCTATCCTTTCGCCAAGTGAGTATTTTATCCATGTATAATATATTCATACAACAAATAATCATGACAAATACATCTCCAAAATTTATACGTATACGGTATTTTCTAGAATACACAATTTCAACATACATAGTGTATATAAGCAAAACACGTATTAGGGCGAGTCCTTTCATCAAACAGGTAATTTATCCACATATAATATATTTATACGAAAAAATAATCATGTCATACACATTTCCAAAATTGTACGTATACGGTACTTTCTACAAATACCTAGAGTATGTAGAATTCCATATTTTTCATTTTAATCGAAACGGAAAACAGACAGCACTTTGTACATGTGCAATTACATGCAGATCATGAATCTATCATTATCTGACATTGAAAGCGTTGAAAACCGTAACTTATACACTTAAAGTCCTCACCTTACGCCGATAAACGCGTAACGGAGTCAGTTTGTTTACCCTCGCTTTGTCTAAGGCACAACGGCAACCTAAGACATGAAATAGGTTAGCTATTTCATCACTTGTAACAATCATAACCCTAGAACGGATTAGGATTAGGGTTTCTTACCTAGAAACGAAGCCGGAATCGCCGGAAAGCGATGAGAATCAGGTGGTGCAGCTTGTGTAGCGGCAGGGAACGGTAGTAGGGAGATTCTCCCACTTCTCTCACTCTCTCTCTCTCTTTTCTCACTTCTCTCCCTAGGGTTTCTCTCAAATTCGTATGGCTGTGAGAGAGAGTTCTAAGGTCCTTATATAGCCTAAAAACTCTCCAAAGTAGACCTAAGGTCAAGGTATACTTAGGTTATAACCAAAGTGGCACTGTTTCAGCTCAACGGAGGACTTCTGGCGGGCCTCCTTGAGCCAAAGGTCGGACTTAAGCTCATCAACCTCAGATCCATATAAAGTTAAGCTTTCGTTTCAGTTGGATTCCTAGATCACGCGTGGCGGACCAGTTTCAGTTCAACGGTCAGCGGGTCTCGATCTGAAATTCCGAGTACATGTAAATGTTTATGAAAATTTTCCTGATCCGAGGGTGTATTTGGTCAGATTTTGACGGTCTGGTAGCTTACAAATTGACCGCAAATAACACGTGCCAGATCACTATTCAAGATATTTATTTTGTCAAGAAAACAAGTGTTTTCACACTCTCTCGCTCCGGACTCAAACGAACAGCCGTGGGACACTGTCTGGATTTGATTTCCAAGATGATTGTCAAGCCTAGCGAGGCGGTCCTAAGTCCTTAACTTCGTAGTATTCGGACTCCCGATGTGCGGTCTAGACCTGATACAGAGTTTCAATGTGTTCCCGAGAGCAGTCGGGTAATGAGTTTGATCCTAGACTTTAGGGTAACCTAGCGTCAATGGTTCTACAAGTTTTGGGTCTTGCAGATCGTATTTAAAGCAATTCGAATGGATTTCATGGATAATCTAGTTTAGCACTTAGTTAACTTTGTCAAATTTCTAAAGGATTTAATCCTAAGTGATTTCTGGTCGAGATAGTACTCGAGCCATTGTACGGAAATTTTCGAGTCGTTACAATAGGCTATAGCATTTGCGGCTCCGTTGATGATAGCAGAGTGGGACATGGTTGAGTTCGTGCGGGACTTCGAGCAGAGACTCACCGTGGAGGAGTCATTTGAGTGTGTTGCGCACTTTCGGGTGCGACCACTTATTGATGACAGGATCATTGAGGCCCAGAAGGGCGATGAGCGGTTGTCTGAGCTTTGAGAGTAAGCTAGCGACGCCAAGGACTCCGAGTGGAGAGTTGGTTCTGATGGAGGTCTACGATTCCGTGGCCGCCTGTGTTCCTGATATTCCTGACTTGAGGCAGGAGCTTCTCGAGTCTGTTCACAATACGAAGCTCGCGATGCATCCTGGTAGCACGGAGATGTACCAGGATATGAGACGGTCTTATTGGTGGAAGGCATGAAGACCCACATTGCAGAGTATGTTTCTCGTTGTCTGACATGCCAACAGGTCAAGGCAGAACATCGCCGACCTCCTGGACTGCTTCAGCCCATTCCCATAGCTGAATGGAAGTGAGACTTCATTTCCATGGATTTCATATCGGGGCTGCCAAAGACGAGGAAGGGACATGACTCCATTTGGGTGATTGTGGACCAGTTGACCAAATCGGCCCATTTCCTCCCTATCAGAGTCACGAACTCTGCAGACGAGCTGGCTAAGTTGTACATCAGAGAGATCATCCGTCTGCATGGGGTTCCTTTAGAGATTGTGTCGGACAGAGACACTCGGTTCACATCTATCTCCTGGACTCGTATCCAGGAAGCGATGGGTGTGAAGTTGAAGTTCAGTACGACGTTTCATCCTCAGACCGACGGGCAGACAGCGCGGGTGAATCAGATTCTGGAGGATATGTTGCGAGCATGTTTGTTGGACTTCAAAGACAGTTGGGATGACTGTCTTCCTTATGCAGAGTTCGCCTACAACAACAGCTTCTAGGCGAGTATTGGTATGGCGCCATATGAGGCCCTGTATGGTCGTCCTTGCAGGGCACCGCATTATTGGGCGGAGGTTGGCGAGCATGGTCTGATTGGCCTAGAGTTGGTACAGGCGACCACAGAGAAGGTCGACATTATCAGGCGTCGACTTCTTACAGCGCAGAGTAGGCAGAAGAGCTACCCCGATACGAGGCGGCGACCGCTTGAATTCGAGGTCGGAGATCATGTATTCCTTCGAGTTTCCCCTATAAAGGGAGTGCTTTGGTTTGGGAAGAAGGGGAAACTCACATCGAGGTTTATCGGTCCGTTTCAGATACTGGATCGAGTGGGTGTGGTGGCATATCGTCTCGCATTGCCCACACCACTTGCAGCTGTACACAACGTATTTCACGTATCTATGCTAAAAAAGTACGTTCCTGATCCTTCACATATCATCAGATGGGATCAGGTACAGCTGAGCGAGGATGCTACGTATGAGCTGCGTCCGACGCGTATCCTTGACAGGAAGGAGCAGGTACTGCGTAGCAAGGTGATTCCACTAGTGAAGGTATTGTGCACACATCATACAGAGGAGGAAGGTACGTGGGAGACAGGCCGAGGTTAGAAAGAACTACCCTCAGATTCTCGAGGAGTACGAAAAGGTACAAATTTTGAGGACGAAATTTTTGTTTAAGGGGGGTAGATTGTAACGACTCGAAAATTTCCGTACAATGGCTCGAGTACCATCTCGACCAGAAATCACTTGGGATTAAATCCTTTAGAAATTTGACAAAGTTAACTAAGTGCTAAACTAGATTATCCATGAAATTCATTCGAATCGCTTTAAATACAATCTGCAAGACCCAAAACTTGTAGAACCATTGACGCTAGGTTACCCTAAAGTCTAGGATCAAACTCATTACCCGACTGCTCTCGGGAACACATTGAAACTCCGTATCAGGTCTAGACCGCACATCGGGAGTCCGAATACTACGAAGTTAAGGACTTAGGACCGCCTCGCTGGGCTTGACAATCATCTTGGAAATCAAATCCAGACAGTGTCCCACGGCTGTTCGTTTGAGTCCGGAGCGAGAGAGTGTGAAAACACTTGTTTTCTTTACAAAATAAATATCTTGAATAGTGATCTGGCACGTGTTACTTGCGGTCAATTTGTAAGCTACCAGACCGTCAGAATCTGACCCAAATACACCCTCGGATCAGGAAAATTTTCATAAACATTTACATGTACTTGGAATTTCGGATCGAGACCCGCTGACCGTTGAACTGAAACTGGTCCGCCACGCGTGATCTGGGAATCCGACTGAAACAAAAACTTAACTTTACATGGATCCGAGGTTGATGAGCTTAAGTTCGACCTTTGGCTCAAGGAGGCCCGCCAGAAGTCCTCCGTTGAGCTGAAACAGTGCCACTTTGGTTATAACCTAAGTATATCTTGACCTTAGGTCTACTTTGGAGAGTTTTTAGGCTATATAAAGACCTTAGAACTCTCTCTCTCACAGTCATACGAATTTGAGAGAAACCCTAGAGAGAGAAGTGAGAAAAGAGAGAAAGAGTGAGAGAAGTGGGAGAATCTCCCTACTACCGTTCCCTGCCGCTACACAAGCTGCACTACCTGATTCTCATCGCTTTCCGACGATTCTGGCTTCGTTTCTAGGTAAGAAACCCTAACCCTAATCCGTTCTAGGGTTATGATTGTTACAAGTGATGAAATAGCTAACCTATTTCATGTCTTAGGTTGCCGTTGTGCCTTAGACAAAGCGAGGATAACGAACTGACTCCGTTACGCGTTTATCGGCGTAAGGTGAGGACTTTAGGTGTATAGGTTACGGTTTTCAACGCTTTCAATGTCAGATAATGATAGATTCATGATCTGCATGTAATTGCACATGTACAAAGTGCTGTCTGTTTTCCGTTTCGATTAAAGATGAAAAATATGGAATTCTACATACTCTAGGTATTTGTAGAAAGTACCGTATACGTACAAATTTTGGAAATGTGTATGACATGATTATTTGTCGTATAAATATATTATATGTGGATAAATTACCTGTTTGGTAAAAGGACTCGCCCTAATACGTGTTTTGCTTATATACACTATGTATGTTGAAATTGTGTATTCTAGAAAATACCGTATATGTATAAATTTTGGAGATGTATTTGGCATGATTATTTGCTGTATGAATATATTATACATGGATAAAATACTCGCTTGGTGAAAGGATAGCCCTAATACATGTTTTACTAACATACACCATGTATGTTGAAATAGTGTATTCTAAGTGTTTATGAAAATGCTTGTGAGAGTAAGTTCTTGGATGTTAGTGCCTTAGGTAGGTGTTGAGATGGGGTTCTCAACTACCTTAGAGACATGTATGATTTCCTCTATGTGGTTGTTTACTATAACCACTTATGACATATATGTGTTTGTATTCCTATTTATATAGTGCTTTATAATATGCTTTATAACATGCTTTGTAACATGTTTTATAACATGCTTTATGACATACTTATTGATATGCTTGAATTACTTTGTTTATTATGCTTTACACCACATGCTATGAGTAAGGATTGATTGAGATTGGGACTATGTCTATAGTCCAGGCAATCGGTACCAGACTTGAAATCGTGGTTGAGATTCATGTCGCCACGAAGGATGTGTTTGACGAACCCGAGTCGTACTTCAGCTGGCGACAGTGGTTAGGCCACACGAAGTGCTTATGCACTTCATGTCGTTCAGTTGATTGTGCGCTCGAGCTAGTCAGGCTCGTCAAGTAACCCAATATGTCTAATGTATGTTCACCATGTTTGGTCGCTACTGCTTGAACCTAGGGTACCAAACTTACCAGTGGAATTCCGTCAACCATGGTACTTCGATCCGCTAAGACTCATGAGCCGGGCATGGTGGTATGGGACACCGTGGTCGAGCTGTCGGCCTACGCTGGGGCCACGTGCCTCCCCGTAGTGACCAGTGAGCAACCAGACTGGTGAGCCGATTATGGTGGTATGAGACACTATATTCGAGCTGTCGGCCTACATTGTCGTAGCCTGGCTGTGGTCCTCAGTCGGGTTGCATCCGGGTCCCATTCTCAATAAGTGGACTGGTCGGGCTTCGAAATAGACTGCTAGTTGGTAGGACGTTAGTGGAGTGACCTCGAGCATACTCTGAATCTACGATGAGCCTTCCCGTAGTAACAGAGTATAAACTAGGCCTGTAGTGATAAGGTGATGGGGGAGTGGCGCAACGATTCCGTGTAACAGCCCTGGCAGCCCTTGCAGCAACCTAGAAACACACCATCGTATGAGATTGCCTAGGACTGACGACCCTAGAATGGATTATGTTTGAGAATGATACAAGGGATGTACCTTAGTTTCCCAATCCTGCTGTTTGAAATGGACTAATAACAACTCGGTAATCATGCTCATCATGCATTGCATGTGCCTGGAAGATGTGGAGCACTGAGGAAAGCAAGCATGCCGCGAACGTAAGATGGTGTCGCATGAGGGAGTATGTCGGTGAGGGCATCCATCATGACTGCATTCATACTTGCATTAATAAGAGTAGTTAGGAGTGTTTGATTATACTGCCTTATCATTATTGCTTGACTGAGTCGATAACATGTTAACCTATGCTTTATTGTTCCACTGAGTTAGCTACTCACTCCCACGTTACGGGACAGTGTTGTACACACCAACCAGACTTTGTCTTAGGTACAGACGAGATGACGACTCAGGAGGCTGAGCCGGACTATAGTGAGGACCAGGACGAGTCTCTTATGCAGTATTCTTCTGGCGGCTTTGACTAGACTGCCGGATCAGCGGGATTTGCTGGGATTACATCCTTAGATATATTTTTGACCTTTTTGAACATAAAACAGATATATGTATATGGTGACTCAGATGGGTTCATACTCTGGAAAATGAAATGATTTTGTATCTTTTACATACATGTATATACAGTTTCAGTCTTCCGCTTGCCTTTATACAATTGATCTGGAGTATGAATTACTGTTTTGGTATAATCTCACTCATGTTTATTGCTCTAACACAGACAACATTAATCATCATTATCTATGTTGCATAAGTGATGCGTTGGAACTCGGGAGTTGAGTTCATACTCGACCCCCGATTTTCAGGGCGTTACAAAAGCACACAAGGAAAATACTAAAACTGGAAAGAAATAAAACAAGCATAATAATATAATTGAAGAAAACACAAATATTAATTTGCCTATATTCTTCCAAATCAGCATCCCTTGATATAAAAACATTGATGTAGGCAACTTTCAAATGTTTGAATGGAATATTCGCTACTCAAAAGTAATGGACTCTCATACTTGTCAACTACCCGCAAAAGAATTTTGGAATAGAATCTATTTGATTTTATTTGTTTGATCCATAAAAGTAATGCAGAGGCTTTTGGTAGTTTTGGAAGGAGTGAAGCGCAACCCCCATTTCCTCTTTTAGAAAGGGAGAAATGATATTAAAAACCCCTGGTGATTTATGCCTTGGAAAGGTGGCCATCATCGTCGCTGTTGCCCTCGTTATCGCCTATGCCCTGGGTGATACCTAGCAACTAGG
Source organism: Magnolia officinalis (assembly GCA_021015155.1). NCBI lineage: Eukaryota > Viridiplantae > Streptophyta > Magnoliopsida > Magnoliales > Magnoliaceae > Magnolia > Magnolia officinalis. Next base: position 83,800,839 of record JAJHSJ010000002.1, on the reverse strand, counting down.
CAATAGCTGAAAACCTCAGGAGATCATCTAGACCTAGGGGGTTGACTGATGGTTTTCTATGGAAAATGATTTTTTTTTTTTTTTTTTTTTTGGTTTGGATTTTTGATTTTTCAATAGAGATGGAAAGTTTAATCCATGGATTTTTTTTAAAAGGTAAAAATGGACTCGAACCCAAGACCTGAATGTTGAAACACACCCTATCCACTATCGAGCTACGGGCATGCAAAATTGTCCATAAAAATGCAGAAATTGCATTCTTTCTAAAAAGATGGAGTGTGAACTTCCAGTGAGAAAAAAAAAATAAATTCTCCTTCTCAAACTCTTACCTTTCTTATACTCTCACCCTCCCTCCAAACACTCCCTTCTCTCACATGACCTCCCTTTGCCAGAGCTCTCTCCCATGACCTTTTGGTAGAACTCCGTGTCTTTTGGTAGCGCATCATAACGATGCTCCATCAAGCAGATTGTAAGTCTTTTTTTCCCTGGATTGGCAGGCCATGGTGGAGTGATCCACAACATTGATACGGTGGGACTTACGAAGGATGGATGCACTAAAAATGCCCCAGATTGAAGCTGCAAGATGCATGCTTCTGCCTATTGGGCTTACAATTGAGCAAAGATGATAAAAGGACACTAGTTGAATCTTAGTTGCAGGAATCATCTACCTAGGTGGCACTACTACTTTGAATTTGGACTTCAAACTCATGCTCCCACTCCACTTCCTTGCCATTATGCTTTCTAACATTTTATAACAGGCGCTTCCCTGCTCCATCTGAATCTGCTGCTGTTTCCCCTCACCATAGTCCGAATGAAGGTTTATATAACTTGGTTCAGCGTATCTAGTGTCAGGATGAAATCTGAGGCCTTTTAAGGTCTTTGTTCCTTCCCCCCCCCCCCCCCATCCTTCGCCTCATCTATGTTTTCTAGAATTTCTTCGATATCATATCACATTCACATGGCTTGTTGGTAAAGAAGTGGCATTGTTGAAATGGATATGGCGTAAATATAGCCCTATAGAAGGAATTGGACATCTCTTTCCATTCTATTTGAAAGAGGCAGTGCTGCAAATTCTTTCACTTTTTTTTGTGCTGATGCTTTTGAATTGCTAACATGTGCATCCACGTGTATATATATAATATTTGCATTTGTATTAGAGTTTTTGAAGCAAACTGAGCTCTTTGGCCTTAGAATAATAAGTTTGTCGAACTTGCGTATTGGAAATTTCAAATTTCTGCTCTTCATGTTTCCTTCATCAATCTCTGAAAGTCCCATCTCACCTTTATTATTGGCTGCAGCTATCTTTCCCAGAATGAATGTAAGGGACCCGTTCAAGCGGCTAGGAATCAGCAAGGAGGCTTCTGAAGAAGAGATTCAAGCAGCAAGGAACTTTTTGATAAATAAATATGCAGGGCATAAACCGAGCCTTGATTCAATTGAATCTGCACATGACAAGATAATCATGCAGAAGTTTCATGAAAGGAAAAACCCGAAGATCAATATCAGGAAAAAGGTGAGGGAGGTTACACAATCGCGTGTTGTGCAGGCTGTCACGAGTAGGTTTGAAGCTCCGGCAACGAATTTCATTATAAAGACGGCTGTTGCATTTGCAATACTTGGAACACTTACTGTTCTATTTCCAACAGAGGAGGGACCGACACTTCAGGTGGCCATTTCCCTATTGGCTTCCATATATTTCATATATGAAAGGCTTAAGAGCCGGATCCGAGCTTTCTTGTATGGGTATGCATTCTCTGTTTGGTTCCCAACTTGTATTTGCCATTGCATTGTGTATGTGGATGTGCATCTGTTATGATGTATGTACGGATGCTAAAGTGATTTATGCATGGAGACATTGAAGAGGCAATTCATGGCACACGTGCCAATATGAACATGTTGAAGATCCAGTCTGTTCATCATGTGGCCCACACATGTATGAGAAAAGTAGAGTTAAGAAGACAAATACCTAAAGTCAGTGAACATGTGTGGTCCATCTGATGATAGAACATTGTTTCTGATCTAGGGCTTTTCACAGTGGGCCCATGTGATGAATGTCCCAGATCTCACACATATAACATTGTACGGGAACAATGAATCGCCTCTTCATCTCTTATGCGAATTGCCCCCGTGTTTCTCGTGTATCTTTGTATCAGGTGTTATGGTCTTGAAACTCATTGTGCTTCATGTTGGTTTTTCTTATGTAGGGTTGGGGCTTTCTTGGGTTCCTGGCTGTTGGGCACTTTCTTGATGGTGTCGGTGATTCCGCCTATACTTCATGGCCCAAGGAGTTTAGAAGTGATGACTTCGCTGATAACATACATACTTCTTTGGGTTTCTTCTACCTATCTAAAGTAGTAGTAGTAGTGTGATCTCCTTATGCTGTCCGCATTCCGATTTTCCTAAGCAGGTAGAAGCGGATTTCGTATGAGCTGTTTTATTCAACGAAGTTACGATTGTGGTTCCCCAAATATTGCATAGCTGCTTAGCTTTTGCCATTTTTGCATGTTTATTTCTCTATCGATCTGTGTTTTCTAGTGCAACCCGTACAGTTTGTTCTCATCTCTATCATCTTCATCGTCATCATCATCAAAGCATACATGTAATTCACTGATAAAAGGTATGGTTGCCCTAGATTTTTTTACATGAATATGCACCATGGGCTCAAAAATGGAGCCATGGCCCATTAAAAGTAAAAGAGACCAAGTCCATTATAAAGGCACTTATATGGACCCAAAGGCAATGGCTCATTAAAAGAAAAAGAGACCAACTCCCTTGCAAATACACTTATATGGACCCAAAGGCAAGTTTAGGGTCCATGTGCAATTAAAATCCCAAAGGAACCTAGTCATTTGAACAAATTGTCATCATGGGTCGGAGGAGACATTGGTGGCCCACTTGACTTGAAAGACTCATCCAAACTTGACCCGCTCCAAGGCATGTTCACATGGATCTGAAATTACGTCAATTGTCTAACACAACACCATGCTACACGAAAGCAAGGTTTTGGTGGTTAGAATTATAGCCAAGTTCTAGAGGGGAGGGTGAATAGGACCACTAAAAATTATGCACCAATGAAAAACAATTAGTGCTTAGGCTTCCAAGTCAAGTGGGTCCAAGTACATAGACTACAATAGATGCACTCGATTGAACAACTAGTATATAATGTGAGATAAAATACCAATTGTGTATGCTACAAGTTAAGTGCCTAACATACAATCTATTTCATGCACTTATATAAGCAAATTATGCATAAGCATAAATAGAATTTCAACCACATAAACAATCGCAAACACAAGGTTGTATAGTAGTTTGGTTAAATAGTTACTCCATTCCCGTGGACGCACTCTCCTCAAATCTATTGAATTTCACTATGTCGGAGGTTTCTAATAAGTTTACCTATAACCTTTACATACATACACTCCCGTCGAAGGCCTACACAAAGTCTTACAAGTACACTCCCGACGGAGGCTTACACAAAGTCTTACATATGTACACTCCCGTCGAAGGCCTACACAAGGACTTATATATGTACAGTCTCGTTGGAGTTCTACACAAGGACTTACACGCGTACACTCCCATCGGAGGCCTATACAAGGACTTACACATGTACACACTTGTACTTGTTGGCGGTATAGTCCTACGCAAAGACCTACATGAGTTTGGGTCACAAACTCTATACTCAATCCTATACAAGGAAAGAGTATATAGACTCTAAAATAATAACCTTGTCGGATTGATTCCCATTGATGCGCCTTGTTTGAGAGCTTTTTCAATCTTGAATTGACTTATTAATTTCTCCCACGAACTTTGAAGTTGATCTTCTTCCGTTCTAAGAATCGACTACCTTGCAATCGATGTACCTATGTGAGGATGCCAAGGTAATGGGATATGATGATTAAATCTTTTACGACTAATGGGTAGTTGTTTCTAAATTGGGATTTAACTAGACGAGCATTCTAAAGAGTGTTTATACAAATGATTTATCTATGAGTGTGGTGTATAGAGAATGTAAGATACCATGTTCTTCATCAAATGGAGCTTGGAATGCTCATTAGAGTCATTAATCATAATGAAGAAGGTATGAATCTCTTTGGGATAAAGCATATGATGTATGGGAAGACTTGGGATACACTATGGTCTTTAAAACACCAAATTTCATCCTTTGCACAAAGATTTGATTGCTAGTTTTATAGAGAAAAAACTTTAACAAATCAATAATGACTAGTTTATCGATCGAACGTGCATTCGATTCGATCGAGTGCACTTTTGATTTGATCGAGAAATTCTAGGATTTTGCAATTTGTTAACTGGACACTTTTAGCCAACTTCGATCGATCGTCCAATTGAACCTTCGATCGATCGTCTGATTGAACCTTCGATCGTTCTAGTCTGATCGATGACTTGTCGATTCAATCGAGATTCGATCAACAGTTGTTGAAAACCTATTGTTTTGAGTTTTTTTTATTCACAGTAGCTTTGCACCACTTTTAAGTCTATCTTAACATATTCATTTAAGGTCTAAGGCTTGGGTTTGATGAATCAAATGTTTACCTATGGAATGAAACATCTAGAGGTAGGTTGTTTTGTAACTTAAGGGGTCTAAGGTTAGGTTTACCAAGGCACCTCATATTTATGTATTGTTTTTAAGCCTTGATTATTCAAGTTTTCGAGTATTCAGTTCTTCAATGTCTTCAAATGGAGGCTCAACTGACTCAAGACACCCTAGCTCACATCATTCACAAAACAAGGCACTAACAAGGTCCGTTAGGTGAAGCCTATTTCCGGGAAAGAAAAATCTGATGTGGGCCCCTACTTTTGTTTGAACCCAAACACTAACAAGCAAGCAAGGAGAGAGAGAGAGAGAGAGAGAGAGAGAGAGAGAGAGAGAGAGAGAGAGAGAGAGAGAGAGGAGAGGGAGAGATGAGAGAGAGAGAGAGAGAGAGAGAGGAGAGAGAGAGAGAGAAGGCGAGAAAAGGGAGCCTAAACAAAGTCCCGACTTATCCAAAATGCACAAAAGCTCGGCCTTTTCTTTGGGTCCATTTAGTACGTATCCAACACACCTCCTAAGGTGACAAAATTCTCATGCAAGCTTGTACGTGCATGGGAACGTTGCCACGTTTCACAAATGAAAAGAGGAAAAATGGAAGAAAAATAGAGCAAGAGATTAGCAAAATCTCTCGAATCCTTCCATGCCTCCTCGAAATCAAACTTCTAAATCGGAATGCTCCAAGCTTGCCCTCACCACACCCGAAACATTGCCCTCATTTGACTAGAAATCACCTTGAAAACAAAAGAAATAAAACATGTAAGAAGGCATGTAAAATTAAGGAAATGAAAGAAAAGAAAGAGTAACAGGTAAAAGAGCATCCCTTGCAATTTGGTAGCACCTCCTTGATGTGATTAGAGCTCCAATAGGCCTAAAAGTTTATGGGAATGCTACAAGAGAGTGGGAGAAAAGGAGATGGAAAATGAGGAAGAAAGGGAACTTGAGGGAACAAGAGAGCTTGCTGGAAGAGTGGGAGGTCTAAATATATAGAAAGAAGGGCTATACTCCATTAACCAACAAGCCAGCCGAGGCAGCATGGGAAAGGACATCTAGGTGGTGGGTAACCTGTTAGTGCACATATTTATGCAACTTGTTTGTCAATCACATGCGTTGATATGTCATGGAGTCGGTTGAGCCTTTGGACGTTGAAGATTGAAGACACGTGAAGACTGGAGCATCAAGGAAGTAAAAAAAACATGTATATGAGGTGCCTCGGTGACCCTAAACCTTGACCCAAAATAGCCCTTAGCATCTAGATGATCCAAACCTTTGTAGGTAAATCTTATTTGATTATCCATAACGCCAATATTAGAATATGATAAGTAAGGCTATAAAAGGTGTAAAACTTGTAAACATACTGCCCAAAACAAAAGCTTTTACATGTAGCTTGATCCCATTAAACAGTCCTCGAGGGGTCTTTGATGGTATCGAAGACCACTCAATGGCATCGAGTAGTTTTTTCAGATATGTCCAACAAGTTTTGATCATTTTATCTTAGTTTCTCAATGGCATCGAGGTCTCATTGGATGGCGTCGAAGAACACTCAATGGCATTGGGTAGAGGTGTGTAAACTGTCCAGCAACATTTCAACTGAAAATATGATTTTCTCGATACCATTGAGGACGACATCGACAGAGCCATTTTTTGCCTGTTTATTTACCGTTAGAGTCGAACTATTTATAAATGACATTCAATTCTTGGGGTTTTTGGTGCAATAAAAGACTAGGTGATTCCACATTAATATCCCACATCCTAAACCTCTAATCACATGAGTTTCAAGTCATCTTTATAAGCTTTAACACTCTAATGAGGATTCTAACCTCCAATGTGAAGATAAACTTGAACTCCATTTTCTAGAGATTTGACTCAATCTTATTGGTATATCTTTTGTTTAAATTCTCTAGAAGACCATTCTAGGTGAATCTCCTATGATTTCTACTATTCCATTAGTTGTATGAGATTCTACTACCCTCTCGTCACCTTGGTAACCTCAATGGAGCATCCCATGTAAGTGTTTGTTTTGAAGTTGAAGTATTGGCAAGCATTGACATCAACAATCGGAGGAGCAAATGAGGAGCATATTCAAACGCTTGAGAGCTTTGAAGAAGCAACCTAAGAAGGCACTACAAAGGGGCTCAATCTAGCAAGTTGTCAAATGTGAATCCATATACTTTCTTTCCTCATGTAGGATTAAGGATAAGTGAAATATGAGCTACTCCTTATAAAAACTTGCGGAAATAATATTCTCAATCGCACAATTAATTCGTAGGACAACCTTCACCTATTATTTTAGGCAAGACAACTTTATTTCATGACGTCTTTGGAATCAATCTTTCAAAATAGTAAAATGCAGATAATCAAATAAATCAATCACCACAAATACACAAGGAGCTATAATGATTCAGTGTTCAACACACACTTACTCCATTCCTAAAATTACTACCTCTGTAATTTTGGCTTTTCAATATATCAAGGTTTTCATAGGTTCACCTTAATAACCTCTTGTAGTTCTTGTGATTTTCATGAGCTTACCATAATAAAACCCCCTTAGTGATTTTCACGAACTAACCACCAATCAATCCACTGAGATTTTCGGGCTATCTCAACAGACATAAATGAAATAATATAACAGCAACAATACTTATCTCCAGAAGACATAGCGTCGATTTGAAGATACTTGATAAAGTCGAGGCTTCGATCAATGCAGCGATCTTCTTTTTTGAATGTCGATGAAGCAGTGTATGCTCAACCAGAAAGAATCCAGGGATTTAATGTATCTCAAGGAATAAACCCTAACTGCTGCAGATTCAATTCTCTATTTCTCAAGTAGAGTATAGATTACTCTCTAATTGCATTTAAAACTAACTTGAGAAAGAGAATTAAATAAGCTAAAATAAAGTAAGAATAACCACACATAACTTTGGGAGCGTTCAACGCGGTTTTTGCGATCCTTTCTCCAGGACGGGTGGCACTCGAGCATGACAAAATTGAGATTGCGGTTCCAATTCAAACCGAACAAAAATGACCCCGAGCACCGAAGTAGGCAGACACTGGGTATGACCGAGGTATGAGGAGATCGGTCACCTAATCAGCCACTCGCTCAAAGTGTAAATGGATCAGGCGATAGTCAGAGGGTGGGGTTCGTTATTTGATGATGGGTTACTTTTTGCCTTATGTACGAAAGGACTTTTTCAATGTAGATAAAACGGAATAGGAAAGAAAACTTAGAATCAACCACTATCGACCGCTAAGAAACTCTCTAATTACAACTATAGTTATCAACTATCGTACTTACACTATGAATTAAGCTAAGAAATGTAAATAGCAAATGCAAAAAGTAAATAGTTATGCTAAGGAAAATAAGTTACTTGATACAAAAGGACTATTACACTATGGAATGTAAATGTTGACAAGATAATTGATTTGCTGGTTTGTTTGGGTTGGTGTGAGACAAATTTTCAAGCTTGCTTGATCTTCTATTTATAATACTACTCCATTGCTCTAGATGATTCCTATGTTTTGACGGTTATTGAAACTGTTTCTTTCCTTATCCTGCTTCTAGATGCTTCCCACGTTATTACTCTCTATAATCTTCAGACACCTATCCAATGATCATGCGAACATAACCGTTGACTATTTGTTACTTAGCCACCCGGACTCGATCACACTTTCCTCGCTTTAATGCAATTGATACGTTGTGGCTCTATTTTCTGAAACGCGACTGTACATATCCGCAAAAAATCCTGCGACCGTTGAACACGCGCACATGCAGCTCACACGTGTTCGATCCTGAATAGTCAGAGATAAGAATTGACTAGATAGGGTACAAACAGGGAGGACTTGAGTTTCTCTCTTTGCTTGAGAATGATTTTTCACCAATTTTCGTTACAAAACCAATGAGAGAGGGTCCCTATTTATAGCTAAATGATTTGGAACTTCGATCAGCCAAAAAAAAGACTTCGGTTGGTCAAATTTCAATGATATTGTTCCAACGGCTATCGGATTACACGGGATAAGATTTATCAAAACTTCAGATGGCCGAAGCTAAAATTTAGCTGGCCGAATCCCGTTGAAATCTGAAAGTTCCATTGCTAGAAACTTGACCCGAGACACCTTCGGGCTGGTCCAACTTAAGATTGGGCTAGCCGAACTTGCAACAGATTTTTTCGTTTGTTGTTGCTATAAACTTGGCCGAGGCGGAGGTTTGGTTGGCCAAACCAAAAGTTGGGTTGACCGAACATCAGTGAAATTACATTGTAATTGTTACATTTTGAGTACATAAGGCCGTGTTTAGAAACCTCTAACCTAAGGTCCTTTTTAGGGTCATTTTACCTGATGGTTGGCATACAGTTTGATCTTTCACATCTTTCAGTTGTAACCATACCAAGTCTTCTAGTCTTGTGATGTTAAACTACTCTTCATAAAGTACTGTTGTAGAGGACTAAAGTGTACTGAAGATCTAACTAATATTTTGTCTATGAAATTTGACAACTACATGTGTGCTTCAAATACAAGCCCCTACAGTAAGAGTTTGTAATCCAAAATCGATAGGTTATTGTGTATGACCCAGGCTCTTGTGTATGACTGAATTTGCCAGATACGGGTGCGTACGTGTTAGTCTCCGTGGGAGCCTTGAGTGAGAATAAACGTAGGTCCTTGGACTAGGACCGAGTTTGTTGATTAGCCAATAGAAAACCAACTTAGTCTTTGAGAGAGCCTTCGGCGAAAGTATATGTTAGGTTCTTGTGTAGGATATAGGTCCTTGTATAGGGCTATAAAGGTTAGAGGTGAACTTGTTAAAAATCTCCGATAGTAAATACTGGTATACTAAAGGAGAGTGCATCCGGTGGGAATGTAGTAGGAAAACCGAACCACTATACATGCTTCTATTTGTGATTGTTAATTGCGCATTTCTTATTCATGCGTATGTGTTTGATTAATTAAACCATATGAATGCTTGAATTGTATTGTATGTTAGGCACTTAACTTGTAAAACACACATAAGTACACTATCGTTTATAGACTAGTTGCTTCATTGGCATATCATTTGTAGTTTATGTGATTGGACCCACTATTGGCTTAGAATCCTTAGTGTTAATTACCTTAATTAATTTAAAATGGTAGATTTTTTAATTAGGCAATTGTGTTTTGAATCGGCATAATTTTTATTGGTTCTATTCACCCCCCTCTAGGACATAGCCATTCATTCATTGGCTCCACCAAGCTTCCACATGCATATCTCGAGTTGCCCACCACCATCTTGCATAATTTCATAACCCACTGTTGGACTCTCTCTCCTGTCGAGATTCGACAAGTCTCTTCCTCTTGGGAAGAGAAGTCCCTTGGGAAGAATTATAGTAAGGGAATCTGGTAAGGAATGGAAAAAGGAGTGATGTGAGAGAATGTCATGCCCCAAACTCGAAAATCGGGCTCACAAAATTTCCAATCGCCGATTCCGGTGCCGACAGCCTTCGTAGTACCCCATTCTTGACTCCCGGCACCCATATGCCAGGTTCCGATCCTGGGATCCTATAAGGAGGATTTTGAACATGAATTTGATTCGTAATAAGCATAACTATAAGCATAACCTATGAACAATAACGAGAACACTATCACAAAAATCCATTATGATCAAAACTTGAGTACAATGCGCATAAAGAGAAATACAATGATAATAATGACAAAAACTCCAGAAGCTCTGCGGCACGCTCCTGCTCCTGCTCAGCTAGGACCTAACGTCACTTGCACGCAACGGTCGTGCATAAGCTTATAAAAAGCTTAGAGGGTGGTGAAAGTGTGTGTGTACGGTAGAAATGCAAGTATGCAATATCAGAGTAATGCGGAAATGTTAATAAGTCCATGAATGCCATCAGCCATACCTAGGGGTGTACATGGGTCGGGCTAAGTCGAACTGGCCCTAGCCCGTCCAGGCCAGTTCAACAGCCACACAAGGTCTGAACTCGATAGGGCCTGGTCACCGGGCCAACATCTCCAGCCCGAACCGGGCCCGGCGCGAGTTCGGGCTAGTTTCGAACCTTCGAGTTCGGGCCAGTTTCGAACCTTACAGCAAGTTCATGGGAAAGGCTTTGGCAGGTAATCCGCGTCCCATTATAAGGCCCTCGATCAACGGTTTAGATAGTTGAACTATAGACTCCACAAAAAATCTAACTAGTCAGGACATTTACATACATTTAACAAAGCATAAAATAAAACATTTTATGCAAACTAAATACAGTTATACACTACTGACTACTACTGTTGAGGAAATTCATCTGCTGAGCCCGAGCAGCTATTAAATCTTCATATACGTACTCATTCACCTCTCCCTCTTCAAAAGGTGGAGATAGCTTTTTATTGCCCTCCTCTTGTATAGTTGAATTAGATTTTTCAAGCTATTTTTGTGAGAAGATTTATACGTAGTTCCCAACGTCCTGTAAAACGCACCCAGACTGGAGAGAAACTTAGCTGAATTCTTACTATTCTTCTTTTTACCTGTGCAGCTTGAACCTACTTCAACATCATGTGGTCTTCGAGGACATCGCTGATGTGTAGAAGCCTCTTTCATACTACGCTTTAAAGCGAGTTGGAATTGTTCTTCTTCCAACGCTAATAATTTAGCTTCCTTCTTTGCCTCATAAAGTTTGGATTGAGGAGTGGAAGCTTTTTTGTTTGAGTCAAGAACTGTTTGGAAAAGAACTTGGATTTCTTATGAGGATTTAGGACACTGTTTTGTATCTCCGCCCCGACAGGATAAGTGTAATATGAGCCGATTAGTTTTCTTAACAAACTTGGCTCCACACAAATTACACAAAATCTTTAACTTTCCAGACTTTGGAGAATGGACTAAGGAACCATAGTCCCAAATGTCAATCGATGGTTCGCTTGAAGACATCTACATATTGTGTTGGAAAAGTATTTTATGATTTTTAGCAATAATGAAATACCGAAATAAAATAAAAGCAATTTATGGATAAAAAAGAGCCATTAATGCATTTCGCAGCTTGCATAACATCCATCAACATAACAGATAAATAAAAATAAAAGTCAAAAGAGTACCCATTACAGCATTTGCAAATTCAAATAAACTAACAAGATCAAAACATCCATCCTAAACATCCATCATATTGTTGTTGTTTCATGTGTTGTGGCTTCATTCACATTCTCCTCCTCTTCCTCATCCAGATCATAACCTCCTAGACTCGGACGCAACCACTCTTGTGTACAAATTAATGCTTCTATTGTATCTGGTACAAGGAAACTTCTAGTCTTGCTCACGACCCTACTCCCTGTGCTAAACGCAGATTCTGATGCCACTGTTGAAATAGGAATTGATAAAATATCTCGTGCCATCGTCAATAGTGTAAAGTATTTTCCTTCACTAACTCTCAATTTCCACCACTCTAAAACATCGAACTCTGAATCCTGCTGTAGTACGACTGACTCTTTGAGATACATGTCTAACTCTGATTCTTTCGTGTTTGTGTCTGTATTTTCTTGTGCTAAGAAAGACATGAAATCATCATCGTCGAAGCTTAAAGCAACTTGCGATCTAACTTCAGAAGCACTTGGTGTGGACACAGTGGTTGTGTACGCGTTGTACAATGCGTCGATTGCGTCACGAACCTTCGAGGTTTCAGATATTGCCTTTTCAGTAGGATAGATCCTCGTGAAGATGTACTTAACATAACTCATCTTGTGTCGAGGATCAAGAACAACAACTAAGGACATTATCAGATGACAATCATCCCAGTACTTATCGAACTTCATTTGCATACAACCTGTCATGATTTGGAGAAAAAATGGACCGTCATCAGCAGCTTTCTTCAGGGCATCCTTGATCTTCCACACAGATGGAAGAAACATATTTGCTATAGGAAACTTATTGCCAGAAAATATTTTCGTACAGTCGTAAAAACCTTCTAAAATTTGTGAACTTCTTTCGCTTTGCCCCAATCATCATCAGTAGGCAACCAAGTATATGTTCTATTATGCACTGCATATTCTGGAAAGGCATGTTGCAATTCCAGGGCTGAATCCAACATCTCAAAAGTGGAATTCCAACGTGTGCATACATCTAGCTTCAACGTTTTTGGAGACGTCAAATTCAGACGTTGGACGATCTCATTCCATATACTTAATCTTGACGGCGAGCCTCTTATGTACTTCACACTCTCCCTCACATTCTCTATAGTTTGGTCAATTGATTTCAACCATTCTTGTACAATTAAGTTGAGAATGTGTGCACAACACCGAACATGAAATATTTTTCCCTCAAAAAATAAACTGTCGGTTGCCTTGAACTGGTTACGTAAGAATTGTATGACACTGTCATTTGTTGAAGCATTATCTAAAGTTAATGAACTGACATTTTTTTTTCAATGCCCCAATCTCGTAGACAGTTGTAAATGCAATCTGAAATAACCAACCCAGAATAGGGAGGTGGAAGGTGACGAAAGTTCAATATTCTCTTGCAGAGTTTCCAATTTTCATCAACATAGTGTGCAGTCAATGAAATGTAACCCTTTCTTTGATTTTGCGTCGTCCACATATTAGATGTCAAACTTACCCTTGAAACCAAATCTAAAATTGCTTTCAGCTTCATTTTCTCACTGACATATATCTTCATGCACTCCCTGTTCATAGTAACATGGGAGACCTTCTCAAACTGAGGATTAAGGTATTTACCGTATCCCATAAATATTTCACTCTCTACCATCTTAAATGGCTGTTCATCAATGATAATAAGCTTTGCAAACCACTCCTTCAGCTTCCCTTTTTCAAACTTATGAGTAGTAAGTGTACCGTCAGAAGCAGATCCTTCGGACTTTGTAAACGATAGCAATTGTTGGCCTGAACGTAGAAGTCTAGGTCTCCTTGCACAACTTTTTCTATGTCTGTTTAAATGAGACGTCGACTCCCCGACACTTTTGGTGTATAGACTTTTGCAGTGCATACATCTGATCTTGGGGACATTGTTAACTACTACCTCTTCAAAATCATCCCAAAGAGCTGACCGTTTCTTTCCTTTGTTTGCAGCAGAAGACCCCTCTCCCTCAACAACAAGTGGTGATGTGGCTGACGCACCGGCATCGGCACCGCTACTAGGGGTAGCCGTAGGTGGGACTTCATCCTCACTAGCCATATCTAAAGATATGAAACAATTTCATTTATCATTAGACCTTAGTAAAGAATTTCCTAAGCGGATAAATCAGTTACCCATTCAATGCTGGATAGATAGTAATGCTTTCATTATTCAATTTAAATGCCACGCCAAAATTTCGGCAGCATCTCCCCTTATCTCTCCAGAATATATTAATCTTGGATTTGATTCACACGTTAACTATCCACACAAAGTGTGGATATTTGATGATGAAGTAAATGTAAGAAATATATCTAGAGAGAATTGAGAGAGACGAACCGAAACAAGCATGTGCATTTAAATTAGAATAAATGAAAACATTAATATCTATCCAACATTGAACTGTCCAAAAAGGTACAATTTGAGAATTTCTATGCATCCATGAACACACTCAATCTATGTCTGGCAACATAGAAATCCCCAAATGGGTAACTGATTATCCTATACTACAAGAACAATATAAAAAATAATTAAATCAGTTACCCATTCAATGTTGAATAGATAGTAATGCTTTCATTATTCAATTTAAATGCCACGCCAAAATTTCGGCAGCATCTCCCCTTATCTCTCCACAATATATTAATCTTGGATTTGATTCACACGTCAACTATCCACACAAAGTGTGGATATTTGATGAAGAAGTAAATGTAAGAAATATATCCAGAGAGAATTATGAGAGACGAACCGAAATAGGCATGTGCATTTAAATTAGAATAAATGAAAACATTACTGTCTATCCAACATTGAACTTTCCAAAAAGGGACAATTTGAGAATTTCTATGCATCCATGAACACACTCAATCTATGTCTGGCAACATAGAAATCCTCAAATGGACAACTGATTATCCTATACCACAACAACAAGAACAAAAAAATAAAAATATATCCAATATGCAATTGGTATAAGCAACTGATAGTCCTATACTTAAACAATTTCATAATCAATCGTAATTGACATTTAACATGTAGCTAACTAATAACAAAATGTGTTTAAACTAACTTTTCAGATTTTGTTTTGATAAATTAACCTAATAATATCTACCATATACTATTAACATACAAGCAATTGGTATAAGCAACTGATAGTCCTATACTTAAACAATTTCATAATAAATATATCCAATATGCAATTGGTATAAGCAACTGATAGTCCTATACTTAAACAATTTCATAATCAATCGTAATTGACATTTAACATGTAGCTAACTAATAACAAAATGTGTTTAAACTAACTTTTCAAATTTTGTTTTGATAAATTAACCTAATAATATCTACTATATACTATTAACATACAAGCAATATTGGGGCACCATACCATAGGCTGCAAGAATATCATGTCCCCCTAAAAAATAAATCCTCCAAGGATTTTTATATATATATATATATATATATATATATATATATATATATATATATATATATATATATATTATAAGTTGTTTATTGTCATTCTCAATCGCAAGTATCATTCATCATCACACTAACTTTAACAACATTTATAAAAATATAAATGACTACTTAATATGCACATATTTATTTAGTCAAACTGAAATCAATTTTCAAATATTGCAATGAAATATATAAATAAATCACAAATCATACATTTGGAAGTTCAAAATGCACTTGTATTTATTACTTTTCTACTCAGTTTGAAAATGCACTTATATTTATGCACTTGTGTTTGGAAGATTGCCACACCTGTACCATAACCACCAAAACTCCATACCGTGAAAAGTGCCCTCTGAGAAATATATGCATTAAAATTTGTTCTATCTTGAAGAAAATGATTGAAAATCGGCCAAAGAAACGGCAAAATCAAAGAACACATTTTTGGGTTGACATGGTTTTGCCTGAGAAAGGGTGTAAAACAATAGCTATATGTGGGATTGAAATATATAATTTAAATGAAAACAGTAAGCCTCACCACCATATTCCACTGCAGTGAATGACAATGTGCATAAGCCAAAACAAATGAAGTAAATTCAATTCTCAGGTGGACTACACTGTAGGAGACAATGGTGATGGACCATTAATAGTCCACAAAACTTTAGATCAAGATGATATTTGATTTTTCTAGGTTGGATGGCAAATAAACATTACAGTGGCTCATGAGACTTGGATCTTCTTCCTTTTTGAGCTGATATCCTAAAATGGTATGGAAAAATGGATGGACAGTGGGCCCTATTAAAAACTTATTAGAAACTCTGAGCCGAATTTTTGAATGGCCACTATTAAAAACTTATTACAGCTACGGAAGTTTTGGATCAAGCTGAATTTTTTTTAGGCATCTACCGAACAAGACGTAAGATTTTTAGGCATCTAACGAACAGGACGTAAGATTTTTCCTGCAATTGGAAACCATCTAGAAGTGACTCTTCCTACTAGTTGTGGTGAGATTCATACATATCCTTATCCTCTCCTGTTTCTTCTTTGTATCCCTTTTGTTTTTTTTTTTTGCTGATCGTCTCTGCCGCTGAAAAGGTCATCAGGTCTTTTCTACCTCCACCCACATCCTTTTGAGACTTCAACTCAATGGCGCATAAGGGTGAAATATGAATCATCAGATAGGCTCCTCTAAACTTCAATACACATAAAACTAATTTGGATACATCTTCATGTAAATGTTTTCTCAATTTTTTGTATCATAGCAGGTTCACTTGGGAATTTGTTTCCTTGTTTCTTTCTTTTTTCTTCTTTACCTTCCCACATATCCACCTATTATCGTCTGTCCATAACTAAACTGTAAAACTCATCCACAAGGCTGTCCACTGCTACCCCTTTTTTCTTGTGCACATTTATGTTGGCAATTGGATGGTATGTTGAATGAAAGTCGTAAACGTTACCCCCTAAAATAGGTTGACCTTACACTTCCAAAGCATTAGCCAACATGTGGATGTTACATGGAACCTTAATCTGAAGGTGGTAATCCAAATTAATCTTCTAGGTATTGAAGTGTAGAGGTGCTTACCTGATTATTTACATCTAATCCTTTAGGCTTGCAGACAGAACCGCACTTGTAAATTTGGAGCTCCAAACTACTTGATTTAGTATAGTCGCTAGTAGAGATAAGCAGCAGGAGACAGAAAAATACAGAGAAGAAACAAGAGAGAATATGTGTAGTCCCACCACAGATAGCTTTTTCTTCTTTTTCTTTTTTTCTTTTTTTGAAAGATAACGGAAACTTTCATTGAAAACAAAACTGAGGTAGCGCTGAAAGCAGAAACAAGAAAAGAAAGAAATGGGAGAAAATACAGCTAATCCAGCCCGGTCTTTGTGACCTAATCAAGCTGATTTTTTTATTTTTTTATTTTTTTATTTTTTTTCTTTCATCCAGGTCTTTGTGACCTAATCAACAGGTAGGATTACAAATAAACATTACAGTGGGCCCTAGGAAATTCTCAATGGTGAGCGTTCAACTAACACTGTTTCCTGGGCGTGGTCCACCTGAGATCTGGATCTGCCTCAGTTTTGGGCTCATGCACTAAAATAATGATCCAAAATGGACGGATGACATGGATATCATTGTGGGGCCCACAGAGTTTCGGACAGTTAGAAACACAAGAAAATATGTGCTGGAATGCAGACATACCATGGAAAAAGTTTGTCTTCCCAAAACCAGTGAAGATAGGCGCCGGACTAGGGTAGGACAACGTCCGCCCGCTGGTTGGATGAGAGAGAGAGAGAGAGAGAGAGAGAGAGAGAGAGAGAGAGAGAGAGAGAGAGAGAGATTGGAGAGGTGAGAGCGTGAGGGGGGCGTCGGACTGTGGTCGGACAGTGTCCGCCTGCTGGTCGACGAGAGAGAGAGATTAGAGAGGAGAGAGAAAGAGATTTGGTGGTGGGGTCGGGCGGTCGGGCAGGGAGAAGGAGTAGGGTTTGGTGGGGTCAGGTGCTGTTGCTGGGGTCGGGATATCTCAAAAGGGGAAAGTGGAAAGGGACGGGTAGGGTTAGGTTATTTGAGAGAATATACACACACACACACACACCACACACACACACACACACACACACACTCAGCGGGTCGGGCCGAGGCGGGTCGGGTTTCGGACCGAGTCGGGCCGAACTGGGGCTTGTTCGAACTCGGCCTGAACTCAGTTTTGGGCTTTGAAAATTGGCCCACCCTGACCCGAACTCAGTTCCGGGTCAGGCCGAGTTGGGCTTTTTCTGGCCGAGTCGGGCTTTTTCGGGTCGAGTCGAGCGAGCTAACTGGGCTAGCCCGGTTTGTGTACACCCCTAGCCATACCAAGGCTATACGATGCTATCGGCCATACCGAGGCCATGCGATGCAAGGCCTATAGGGCTAATGTCATATGCGAGGTGCAACTCAAGCATACTAAATCTCATTTGAATCCTCATATCAATACAGTTTATCTCTGGAATATATATATCACCGGGGTCTAGTACACTATACACTAGATTGCTGCCTACTGGACGCGCAACCATGCGAGTGGAAGAGACCTTACTATCCGCCTACAAATATCGGCCCGACACGTCGATAGCGGGACCTATTTATGAGCTGGTCAAACTCAGCCTAGTTATGCCCCTACCCTCGGGCGAATAAGGCCACACCCCCTTTCAACCGACCACGACATAGTGAGAGACGCAACCTACTGATATACGGCTCTCGTGCACTCATGTATCCACTCGGTCTCGACGTTGGAGTCATCCTCTGGTATCATCGGGTTTATAAATTTTCACCCAGGGACATCTATGGCGCCCCGATGCTAGTAACAGTATTTTCAATGTCCAATCCTGCCATCCACAATATGCTTGTGGAGGCTATGACCTTGATGTCGCTAGGGCGTATAGAAATCATATCACACAAATGGAAGATACATGAATCATACTATCTAATCATGTAGCAATCCTGCGTGTACCGCGCGCTCATGTGAGTAACTCCTCCTATCAGGGAGTCCCATAATAATCCGCTCAATGGCATGTACTATAATCAATCACTCCTCATATCAAGCATATATATGATGCGCATGAGCATGTATCGTGAAGCTATACTAAGCATGTTATATAATGATGATGTACTCTCTGTTGAGAAGTGGAGCCACATGCATGGATTTCATGTTGCAAGTCCTTTCGCAACTGGGATGCGAAAAGGAGTTTCGCGGATTTCGTGTCGCAAGTCCTTTCGCAACTGAGATGCGAAAAGGAGTTTCGCGGATTTCGTGTCGCAAGTCCTTTCACAACTGGGATGCGAAAAGGGAAGTTGCTAAAACTATAAATTGGGGTCCCTAGGGCTATTTTAGGGTTAAGGTGAATATTGGAAAATATTTCTAAGGTGTGGGCAAGGGATTTTCTATGTACTTTCAAGGGAGAGGTAAGTATATTGCCTTGTAATCTTCGTTTTTCATAGTAGAAGTTTGCATCCGTGATTTTTTACCCTAGATTGGGTTTTTCCACGTATATCTTGTCTTGTGGTTTGTTTTGGATTGCTTTGATCTGTTTCTAGTTTATATTTTTTCCTGTTTATCGTTTGTGGGTGAGGCCTGAGATTGGATCTAGGCTCACTGCGTTGTTGGCGTGCTGCACAACAACTGGTATCAAAGTTATTGGTTTAGTTCTATTGGGAGCGATGACGGAAGATGAGAAAACTAGAATTGAGAAGTTTGATGGTTCAAACTTTGCCTTCTGGAAGTGCAGATGGAGGATTATCTGTATCAGAAGGACCTCTATATTCCTTTAGGAGGAAAAGAGAAGAAACCAGAAAAGATGACAGATGATGAATGGTTTTTACTGGATAGGAAGGCTTTATGAATGATCCGACTCTCTTTGTCTAAGAGCGTCGCCTTCAATATATCCAAGGTGAAAACTACAAAAGAATTAATGGAAGCCCTAACCACCATGTATGAAAAGCCCTCTGCATCCAACAAGGTTCATCTTATGAAACAACTATTCAACATGAAGATGTTAGATGGTGGTGGGAGCGTGGCTGAACATCTAAATGATTTCAATACAGTCACAAGCCAGTTGGAATCCGTTGGCATTGTTTTTGAGGATGAGGTCAGGGCGTTACTGATCTTATCCAGTTTGCCAGACAGTTGGGATGGTTTGGTGATTGCTGTGAGCAATTCTTCAGGGTCGACAAAATTGAAATTTAATGATGTGGCCGGTCTAATTCTTAGTGAAGAATCTAGAAGAAAGGCATCAGGAGTTTCAGGGGATACAGGGAATGCTCTAAACGTTGAAGGAAGAGGAAGATCACTGAACAAAGGAGGCAATAAACACGGGCGTTCTAAGTCGAGGAAGAAGTCCAAGGGACCGAAAGACAAAGACAGGTGTTGGCATTACGGTAAGAAGGGGCACATGAAACGTGATTGCAGGGCGCTCAAGAAACAAGAAGGAAGCTCTCAAGGCGGGAAGGATTCAGTGAATCTGTCTGAGGAGAGCGACACAGAGGCGTTGATCTTGTCTCTTGATGCGAGGAATGAGTCTTGGGTTATAGACTCAGGTGCTTCGTTTCATGCCACTTCGTGTAAGGAAATTTTGCGTGATTATGTATCAAGTGACTTTGGGAGAGTCTACCTAGGTGATGATGAGTCATGCAGTATAGTTGGAAAGGGGGACGTTCAGGTCAATCAGAAAGATGGAACGGTCTTGAAATTGAAGGATGTCAGACATGTACCGAGCTTGAAACGTAACTTGATCTCCGTGGAGCAGTTGACCGATACCGATTATGTGACGACATTCACCAGTGATTCTTAGAAGATTATAAAAGGTACCTTAGTGATATATCGAGGTAAAAAGGAAGGTACTTTGTACGTGACTTCAGGGTCGTATAGTTCACTCGCAGTCGCATTAACTGGAGTGAATGGGCAGTTATGACATCAGAGGTTGGGACATATGAGTGAGAAGGGGATGAAAGTGTTATTGTCAAAAGGGAAGCTACCAGGGCTGAAGTCTATTGACTTGAAATTCTGCGAGGACTGCGTGTATGGCAAGCAGAAGAGGGTAAGCTTCAAGAAGACGGGACGTGCTCCAAAGAAGCATCTGTTGGAGCTTGTACACACTGATGTGTGGGGACCGGCACAGGTATTATCTCTTGGTGGCTCACATTATTTTGTTACTTTTATTGATAATGCTAGTAAAAAACTGTGGGTCTATTTCTTAAAGCATAAATCTGATGTATTTGATGTATTTAAGAAGTGAAAAGTTATGGTAGAAAACAAGACAGATAAAATAATAAAATGTCTTAGATCTGATAATGAGGGAGAATACTGTGATAAGAGGTTTGGGGAGTATTGTGCAACAAATGGAATCAAAGACCAGAAAATAATTCCAGGGACACTGCAGCAGAATGGTATGACTGAGCGTATTAACAGGACCATCCTTGAGCGCGCTAGGAGCATGAGGTTACATGCAGGGTTGCCCAAGACCTTCTGAGCAGATGCTGTGAATACTGCCGCATATCTCATCAATAGAAGTCCCTCAACACCATTGGATGATGGGCTACCAGAAGAAACGTGGACTGAGAAAGAAGTGAACCTTGCACATCTCAGAGTGTTCGGTTGCATTTCATATGTTCACATTGATGCAGAGCATAGAA
Source organism: Magnolia officinalis (assembly GCA_021015155.1). Classification (NCBI taxonomy): domain Eukaryota; kingdom Viridiplantae; phylum Streptophyta; class Magnoliopsida; order Magnoliales; family Magnoliaceae; genus Magnolia; species Magnolia officinalis. Next base: position 83,779,605 of record JAJHSJ010000002.1, on the reverse strand, counting down.
ACAAGCTAGATGCGAAATCCAGGAGGTGCACGTTTATAGGCTACGGGTAGCATGATTTTGGCTACAAGTTTTGGGATGCAAAAAACAGAAAAATCATCAGAAGCAAGGACATAGTCTTCAATGAAAAAGTGATGCATAAGGACAGTGCACAGAAAAATAAGGCTGAGGAGAAAGAATTCGTAGAGATGGAAGAGTTACCGGACACGGGTGTTACAGTGCCACAGGATGATCATGCACAAAAACATTATGAGGCAGAGCCGTATACACCAGTTGTGAGGAGGTCTACTCGGGTGAGGAGACCCACGGTTCGATACTCACCCTCCTTACATTATCTACTGTTGACAGATAATGGTGAACCAGAGTGTTTTGAAGAGGCATTACAGATGGATACACGGGTTAAGTTGGAGCAGGCCATGGATGAGGAGATAGACTCTCTTGAGTCTAATCGTACATGGGAGCTAGTCACTCTACCTAAGGGTAAGAAAGCTCTTCATAACAAGTGGGTTTATAGACTGAAGGAGAAGCACGATGTTTGGAAACGGTACAAGGCTAGATTGGTTGTGAAAGGGTTTAACAAAAGGCAGGCATCGATTTCACTGAAATATTTTCACCTGTAGTAAAAATGTCTACGATTCGCATGGTCTTAAGTATAGTGGCTACAGAGGACTTATATTTAGAGCAGCTAGATGTTAAAACAACCTTTCTTCATGGAGACCTTGAAGAAGAGATATATATGCATCAACCGACAGGATACGTGGCACCAGGAAAGGAGAACAAGGTGTGCAGACTGAAAAAGAGTCTATATGGCCTAAAGCAGGCCCCGAAGCAGTGGTAGAAGAAGTTCGACAGTTTCATGTTAGCAAACGGTTACAGGAGATATCATGCAGACCATTGTTGTTATTTGAAGAAGTTTGATACGTCATACATCATCCTTCTTCTGTATGTTGATGACATGCTTGTGGGCCGTTCAAGCATGAAGGACATCTCAGATCTTAAAAGACAACTGTCTAGAGAATTTGCCATGAAGGATTTAGGAGCTGCAAAACAAATTCTAGGCATGAGGATAAAGCGTGACAGGGAAAACAAAAAACTAGTTTTGTCATAGGCAGAGTACATAGCCAAGGTACTTGATCGATTCAATATGGGAGGTGCTAAGCCGGTTAACACTCCATTAGCCAACCACTTCAAGCTATCTAAGGAACAAGGTGCAAAGACGCAGGAGGAATGAGACTACATAGGTAAAGTCTCATACGCGTCAGCTATTGGGAGTCTCATCTATGCTATGGTGAGCACGAGACCAGATATTGTTCAAGCAGTGAGAGTTGTTAGCAGGTTCATGAGAAGGAACATTGGGAAACTGTGAAGTGGATCCTTAGATACTTAGTAGGTACTAAGGATGTAGGGCTGTGGTATGATGGATTGGAAATCAAGTTACAAGGCTACGTGGATTCAGATTGAGCAAGAGATATCGATAACAGAAGAAGCACTACCGGTTATGTCTTTATTCTGGGTAGTGCTGCAGTCAGTTGGGTCTCTCAGTTACAGAAGATAGTATCTATCAGTACGACAGAAGCAGAATATGTTGCGGCTATAGAAGCATGCAAGGAGATGGTGTGGATGTAAGGTTTCATGGAAGAGTTGGGTAAGAAGCAAGCAGATTGCAAACTGTACAGTGACAGTCAGAGTGCAATACACTTGGCCAAGAATTCAACTTTTCATTCAAGGACCAAGCATATTGCCATCAGATATCACTTCATACGTTCGTTATTGGAAGATGGATCGCTTGCTCTGGAAAAGATTCATACAAGTGAGAATCCTGCGGATATGTTGACCAAGGCGGTCACACGAGAGAAGCCGAAGCTCTGTTCAACTTTGATTGGTCTTCAAGCTTGAAGACGGGGAGGTGGTGCACTCCGGATGAAGAAGACAAAAGTTTATGGCGATGAGTCTCCAAGTGGGAGATTGTTGAGAAGTGGAGCCACATGCACGAATTTCGTGTCGCAAGTCCTTTCGCAACTGGGATGCGGAAAGGAGTTTTGCGGATTTCGTGTCGCAAGTCCTTTCGCAACTAGGATGCGGAAAGGAGTTTCACGGATTTCGTGTCGCAAGTCCTTTCGCAACTGGGATGCGGAAAGGAGTTTCGCGGATTTCGTGTCGCAAGTCCTTTCGCAACTGGCATGCGGAAAGGGAAGTTGCCAAAACTATAAATTGGGGTCCCTAGGGCTATTCTAGGGTTAAGGTAAATATTGAAAAATATTTCTAAGGTGTGGGTAAAGGATTTTCTCTGTACTTCCAAGGGAGAGGTTAGTATATTGCCTTGTAATCTTCGTTCTTCATAGTGGAAGTTTGCATCTGTGATTTTTTTACCCTAGATTGGGATTTTTCCACGTATATCTTGTCTTGTGGTTTGTTTTGGATTACTTTGATCTGTTTCTAGTTTATATTTCTTCCTGTTTATTATTTGTGGGTGAGGCCTGAGATTGGATCTATGCTCACTGCGTTGTTGGCGTGCTGCGCAACACTCTCCACATATCAAGGATAGGCTTAGATGGCCTACTCATATCAAGAATGGGTCTAACGATCATGGGAGCCCAACGGTCTGGGTTAGCCCACTAAGGGGAGGTGAGAATGGGCTTAACAATGGGCCCTAGGGAGAGTTACAATGTGGACATTTAACCATTATTGCTCTTACAATGTGGACATCAAACCATCATTGCTCCCAAGGCATGACCCGTCATAAACATTATTACATACATCATGGTGGAATCACACATCACATCGGTCCTCAAATACATCGCTTTGGGCCTCACACAAGGGCCTCACATACATCGCATTGGGCCTCACTCATGGGCCTCACATGCATCACACTGGGCCTCACTCATGGGCCTCATATACATCACATCGGGCTGCATCACATGGGCCGCAACAATGGGCTTCATATACATCAAGTGGGACCCATCGTCCTAGTTGGACTATCTACACCACTCATCTATTTTTAGAGATCATTTTAGAGCATTACCCAAATAAGGAATCATATCGAAATATCATATGGACCGCACCACAAATAGTAGTGGAGATAATGATTTCACTGTTAAACAATTCATAGGACCTACCATAACATTTATTTTCCATCTAATATGTTCATAAGGTCACAAAGACCTAAATTAAGTGGAAAATAAATTTCATATTGATCCAGAACTTCTGAGACCCCAAACAGGTTTCAATGGTAAACGTTCAATCCTCCACTGGTTATTGCAGTGTGGTCCACTTGATAGACAAATCTGTCTTATTTCTCGTCTTAAGCCTTAAGACGAGCTCGCAAAGAGGATGGACGGTTGGGATATAACATGTACCTCGTGATGGGGCCACAGAACTTGTCGACGTCAATGGGCAGCAGCTGCTGCTGCGTAGGACCCACAACAGATGGACGGTTTGGAAGAACACATGCATCATGGGGTGGCCCACGCAGCACCATCAAGATGGACGGTGTGCATGTACAACACATAAATCAAAGAGGGCCTCACCCAGCGAAACGTCCAGATGGACGGCTGGATGGAACAAATACATCATGGTTGGCCCCACATGGCACCGTCCAGATAGACGGTGCTGATTTACAATACATGCATTAAAGGTGGGTCCCACCCATCCAGCGAACGGACGGTGAGGATGAAACCCACAGAACTTCTGACGTCAATACAGTAGCCATATGGTTGGGCTACTGGCCCACCAGGGGATGGACGGTCTGGATTTAACACATACCTCAGATCAGACCCACATATCTTGCTGACGTCCATACAGATGGACAGTTTAAATAAAACATAATCATCAAGGTGGGCCCCATTCCACACGTGCAGCATGTGTGGGTGGGTCCCACATCCATCAAATGGATGGACAACATTGATATAGGACACATACATCGTGAGGTCCCATGGAGGGACTGTGTAGGTGTAACACATGCCTCATGATCAGGCCCACTTGCTGACGTCATAACAGCAGCTATACAGCCGGTGGGACCCACACAGCTTGTTGACGTAAATATAGTAGCTATATAACTGGTGTGAGGTACCCCAGCCAATCCACTTCCATTTCAGGTGGGTCTCGCATGTGGCTCACCAGAGTTTTGAATGAAACTGATATTTGTGTTTCCCTTCATCAAGGTCTGTCCAAAACGGACGGCCAAGGTGGGTCGGTCCGCTGGATGTTGGCAAAGTGGGTCGCACGGGTGGCTGACATGGATATGGAATACAAACATCACGTGGGGTCCACAACAAATGGGAGAGAGAGAGAGAGAGATCGGTGGAGATGGGAGGAGCTCCGCCACTATGAGCTCCTCCATGCACATGCATACATCGAGATGGGTCCCACCACATGTAAGCCCTCAAATAGATATTAATGATAGAAATCTTAAGATCACCCACCGATTCCACTTCTTCTTTAGCTCCTTGGACTCCTTAGCTCCTAATCTTCTTCTTTAAGGGTGGATGATGAAGATTGAAGGGTTGGATGGTGAGATGTGGGGGTAGGAAGTGGGCCTTGATTTTTTCTCTCCTTAAGCTTTTCTCTCATGGAAGCTTGGGAAATGGTAGAGAGAATGAGAGAGGGATGGAGTGAAATGGTGTTGTAAGAAGGATGGGATGAGATGGGTTGTGTAAGAGAGGGATGGGTGGAGAGAGAGGAGAGAGAGAGAGAGAGAGAGAGAGAGAGAGAGAGAGAGAGAGAGAGAGAGAGTTGACTTTGAGGATGGGAGAGAGATGAGTGCCATGCTTTGTTGGTAAGAGAGGGATGGGTTGTGTACTTGACTTGTGATTAATTGACTGATGTGATGGATTGGGTAGAGATTCTCTCGGGATTCGCAATGCGCGGCGTTTCCTCAAAATATATGCGGGCCCACAACTCCTGGCCTAGGTATTGCATCGGCGCAAGAAACGCGGTGTTGGAACCATGGTGACGGTGCAGTCACTAGGGTACAAGTCTCGGGTTGAGTCAACTTAGATATATGGAATGCGACTTAGGGTCACGCGCAGACGCCGGTTACAGGTCGCAGGTGGTCGGAATTCGACAGGAAGGATTGCGAGAGTCTAAGTAACGGTACGGACTAAGATACGGGCCTTACAGAAAAGTGACAATCTTGAAAATGAGAGGAAAATTTTGAAGTTAGAGTGAAAATCGAATTCTCATGAGAAATTAGAGAGATATTGCAAAGAGGAAAGAAAATTTAAAAGAATCTCAATAAAAACGGTCATTGATCGTTATTATCAATTCCCGATCTAATGGACCGGATAATCTTTTAAAATTTTAAAAATATTTCAATAAAAACCATCACGATCATGACCGTTAATTGGCGATCCAATGGATCGGATAATCTTTTTAAAATGTTTTAAATAAAAATCGACATCGATCCTGACCGTCGATTCATGATCCAATGGATTAGATCATCGTTTAAAAATTTTCAAAAATATTTTCAATAAAAACCAGCATCGATCACAATCATCGATCTGCAATTTGATAGACCAGATCATCCTTTAGAAAATTTTTTAAAATATCTCAAGGGAAACTAGCCACGATTGCAACCGTCATATCCTAAAGCTTAGAATCCCAATTGCACCTCAGATATTATCGTCCCTAGAGGAGACCCAATAGTTGACTATATGAGAGGAGATCCCCAAGGAGTCTGATTAATTTTGGGACGATGGACCTAATCAATCACAGATCAAGATCTTGACCAAGATCGCCGGCCAAAACCGAATCATCCCTAAGAAACGTCGGCCCAAATCACAACTGACGATCTGGCTTATCTTAAAAACAATCCCCAGTGGAACGTTAACCATTTAAAGCATATCCACAGTGAGTCCGAGTGGACCATGAGACAATGGGATCGATCAATCACCTCTGATGAATCAGAATCTTGATCATGACCATTAATTGGATCCGCACGAATGAAAACCAAGACAAAATCCTAAGAAACTATCCCTAGTGGGTCTCAATCCTGAATAGGGTTATATATATATATATATATATATATATATATATATATATATATATATATATATATATATATATATATATATATATATATCATGAAAATCAAAATCCCTAGTGAAGTCCAACTAGATCAAAGCCATTGAATGTCAAAGGTAATAAAGTCCAGAAATTCCACATATCTCTAACGGAGTCGATCTTGATCATAATTATTAGTTAGCTAGGTGACAGATTAAATCCATTCATAGGAATCACCAAAGAATGCATCTTCAATAATGACTGGTCCCGATCGTAGTCGCCACCTATGAGAAGACGGATTGTTCCCTCAATAAAAACCAATTCGTTAGAAATCCCATGAGCATCCCTAGTGGAGGTGAATAAGAAAATTGGGCATATTTCAAAAAAGCATCATGCAATAAAGTCCCTACGGATTATCACTCCCCATAATAGGGTGACTTTCCAAAAAGCATAAAATGTTTTTTTTTTTTTTTTTTTAAATTTTATTTAAATAGAGCGTCAAGCTTCCGAGGCACCTAGAGGTCTTCCATACCTCTAAGTGGGGGCCAATGCAAAATCAAATACGATCCGATGTCTCGAGTTTTCCTAAAGACTATCAGATCTAAATGCACACCAAAGGGCGATCAATCGAGACTTCAGCGACGGAACGATCGTACTAAATGCTAATGCAAGGATTAACAATAAGCCAAAACTAAGTCAGACAAAGTTGTTTAAAATAATGGAAATGATGAATTGTAACTTAAGTGTCGAAATCAGAAGATTGCACGGAAAAAGTTCACCCTCACATACCTAGGCGTGGATGCTTGCAGAACTTGATTGTGTCCAAGTCGACATAGCGGGTTCCCCGTAAGGCTGTGGAAAGCGCGGGGCAGCTAACCACTTTGACGATCAAGCAAAATAAGTACTCTTAGGGTGATCTAGAAAACAACAAACATTCTATTTCCAATTAGTAGGGGAATCCCCCAAAGGCCATAGAAAGTGTGGGGGAACTATCGTACTTGGCTCCTCCGATGTTAGTACTGATAAGGAGTGAAAGGGTTACGATTGGTTACTCCTAATGATGCAAAAAGTACAGGGACAATTACAAAGTTTTTCCTAAACCCTCTTGATATGTGTGAGTTATCTATTTCTAGGCAACCATCTGACACATACACAAAGGTAGGAAATAAATCCAGACCACATTCAAATCCGACTAAGGAGGGTGGGGTGTCCACTCGCTTTGGCATTCGGTTGCACGCAACCTCTGCAAAGAAGGGCATCTGTAGACACCCCACCCCATGTTGACAACTTGATTAAATTGGACAAACCCTAATCCAAACCTTAACCCAATTCGACCTTCTAAACCCTAACCCAAACCATAATCCAAACCCTCTTCCAAACCCTAGTCCCAAAACCTAAGTCCTATAACCCTAAACCTAGTCATAATAGTAACCCAAGGTCTTAAGTCGCAAAAGCCTAAACCCTTGGAATCTTAAAACTTGACTGGCTGGCCAAATCAACTCACCGACTCGAGTCGACTCATTGATTCATATCGAGTCAACTCACTAAGTCATACCTAGTCAACTCATCTAGTTAAACCAAGTTCCATGCCAAACCAAACCAAGTCCAAGCCCAAACCCAAAGCCTATAGGCCCACCAAAGGCCTGAAGGAACTCCAGCAAACGAACTATAAAGAAGCTGAAGCTCCCACATGCTTATGGGAGACCACCTGCTAAAGTAGGGGGTGATAAGTGGCCTAGAACTCGGAAACCAGGCTCACAAAATTCCTGATCGCTGAATCTGGTATCGACAGCCTCCGTAGTACCCCATTCTCTGCTCCCAGCGTCCATACGTCAGGTTCCGATCCTAGGATCCTACAAGGAGGATTTTTCAATGTACTTTTATCTCATAAGAAGCATAACCACAAGTGCACCCAAATCACAAAGACAACATCATTACATATCAGCTAATATAAACATTTGAATGCAACGCTGAAAGGGAAATACATATATCGAAAATCAAAGATCCAGAAGACCAATGCACGCTTCAAGCTCAACGCTGCTGCGACCTAACGCCACCTGCACGCATCTATCGTACATAAGCTTATAGAAAGCTTAGAGGGTAGTGAAAGTGTGTGCGATGCACGTGCCAAGTATAAAGATATCAGAGTAAGCGAAAATACTGCAAGTCTATAAATCATTCAATATCAGAATATGCAATGCAGATCGACCATGCAAATGCGGAATCATAGAGAGCAAAATATCAGATGTCGATGATGCAATGCAATATGCAAATTCTGAAGAGCCACTAATACCATTAACCTTATCTAGGCCATACATCAAACCTGCGCATATCGCGCGATCATTTGGGAATAACTCCGTCTCACAAGGAGTCTCATAAACATCTCAGCCCAATGGAATCTGCTTTAATCAATTATCTATCACAACATGCATACGAATGATGGAGGTCCGCAGAAGGACAGCAGATCTAGTCCAAATATCAAGATAGGCTCACTAATTTAAAACGCGTCACGATAGTTAAGGAAAGAATCCAACTTATAGCCACCACAACATCGGACGATGCTCCCAATGTGGGACAAGGTTCTGCCTTCACTGTGTGCACAGTAGCCTGCTAGCACAGTAGCCTGCCAATTACTGGTAGCTCGCTCGGGTCCTCATGCCTAGCCCACTCAGTGTCCGCCCACGTGCGCCCGCCCACATGTGATCATAGTGATAGAGCGTCACAATATCCCACACCGAGGGCAGATCCGAGTCTAAGTGTAATAAGTGGGTTTCCTTACCCTCTCTATCACGCAATAAACTAGACTTCCTATGAGGCTTAATAATTAGGGTCACCCACTTAAAAAATGATGAGAATGGGCCTAACAAGGCCTAAGGGAAGGTCATAATAAGGACATTTAACCATCATTGCCCATAAATGTGGACACTTAACTAACATTGCTCCCAAGGAGTGGCCCACATAGAGCCAAACGTATAGTGGGCCCATGGCCTCAAATAAGGGCCTCATGCACAACATAGTGGGCCACATATAATCTTAATGGGCCACATCACATGGGCCACATATACATCACATCGGGCCTCGCCATACGGGCCACAAATACATACAATGGGCCTTATCAAATGGGCCACAAATACATCACAACGAGCCTTATCAATGGGCCGAAAATACATCGCAATGGGCCTTACCAATGGGCCAAAAATACATCTCATTGAGCCTTACCAAATGGGCCAGAAATATATCACAAAGGGCCTTACCCAATGGGCCAGAAATACATCTCATTGAGTCTTACCAAATGGGCCGAAAATACATCACATTGTTCCTTACCAAATGGGCTGAAAATACATCTCATTGGGCCTTGCTAAGTGGGCCGGAAATATATCACAAGGGCCTTACCAAATGGGCCGGAAATACATCACAATGGGCCTTACTAAATATGCTGGAAATACATCACAATGGGCCTTACCAAATGGGCTGGAAATACATCATAATGGGCCTTACCGAATGGGCTGGAAATGCATCACAATGGGTCTCATCATACGGGCCGCAATTGCATAAAGATAGGCCTTAACAGATGGGCCACAAATACATCAAGATGGGCCTCATGGATGGGCCGTGTCACGACCCTCAATCTAGTGTTACTAAACACCAGATTTTGGTTGACAGCCTCCGTAGAACTCCGATTCTTGGGACTTTCAAGTAGCACATACTAAGTCCCATAAGCGGGGCTCCACAAGGAGGATTTCTGAAAGTAAAACCAACAAACATGTTGCATTTCTCAAAATTTCATCATATACAATATATATTACTGTGTACAACTGAGCACCTCAGGGCAAACCAAAACATAAACCACGTCATATTTACTATACCTGATGTACATATGCAGGGTATTACAAAAAAATATACACTGATATGTACAAAGCAAAAAGGACAACTGGAGTCTGTAGCCTCTACTCCTGCAGCTCCCTACTCTCACCTGAAAAAAATAGAAAAGAAAGCTTGAGCTACTAAGCCCAGTGAGTGCGTGTGTGCCGTGAAAATGCATGTTTCATGTCATGCTCATTTAATGCACATGAATGCACAGGCTTCCAAATCATTTTTATGTACAGAGGTGGGACTTCTACCCACTTGTAACATACACACGCTTTCAACATTTCCACAACTTTTCATATTTCCCAATTGAATCACCAAAGTCTAAAACAGAGGTGGGACTTCTACCCACTTGTATAGACTTTTCCACCGTGGTCAACGACAGAGGTGAGACTACATAGTTCACGGGCTGAACTAGTCTAACCCACTTGTATTGAACCTCACTATCTGCCTAACAGCGAGAAGTCATAAGTCACCTGGCAAAACGATAGCGGACAATTTACGAGCTCGTCACACACAACCCATCTTGCTTGCCCATAAGCAGGTCAGGTCAAACCTCTCAACCAATCGACACACGTCGGTGAGAATCGCTGCCTACTTTGGTATTTCAGCATTTCAGCGCTCTGTTCTTCCACCCGGTCTAAGCATTGGTCGCTCCCAATGGTACCAATCGGGGTTAGGGACTTTCACCCACGGACCCTCTAATCATGTCCTGTCGAATTACACATTTCCGGTGTGGTGTCCAACTCAAGTTATAACAACATATGTTTCATCGCATTTACAATTACCGTATGTATGTATGCATGAGTCCACACACAAGCATAACAGATCATTTCATTTTTTGTTTTAAAGGCAAACAGAGGACGACCTTCCTCATGAGGTCCCCTCATATCTTTAAGTTCCCTATAGGGGTCTCCTGTAATGCATCCTGTATCTAGACGGTTCACAGATGATTTATAGACTACACATCGTCTGTCACAACACAACCCACTAAGATCACTATACCATGGTATGAATCATTCATGCTCAATCATATAATGATACATCAACTATGAACCATGCATTTGATATGCACATAACTTAGCCAATCTAACTCCAATCTAAAAATTCATTCTGCTATAAGACGTCATGCCACAAACATGCTTTTTCGCAGGAAGTAACTACATTACAAGGATGAAGGATCTTTCTTTGAAATATTTTGTCAAACAGGTAGTGGGCGGACTTTGTAAGGGACAGCTAAACAAAACTAACTCATCTCTATCATCCAACCTTCCATTAATAATCTCACTAATTAAATCAGGAAAATCCAGCAATAACCTTCAGAAAAATCCAACGAGAACATAACCCAAACGAACATCCAACAATATGCGAACCTAAATCCAATGAGAACATAACCCAAACGAAAATCCAGCAATATTCGAACCTAAATTCATCAATTCCAGCAACCAATCCAGTAAGAATCTGACCCTAAATGAAATTCAGCTATAACCTAACCTTAATACAGCAATTCCAGCCATACCTAACACTAATACAGCAATTCCAGCAATACCTAACCCTAATACAGCAATACCTACTTCCAGCAATACAATCCCTAATTTCAGCAATACTTAATTCCAACAATCCCTAATTCCAGCAATATTCTAACCTTCATACAACAATACCTACTTCCAGCAATACAATCCCTAATTCTCACACAGTAAAATCAGCAAGTTTCTAACCCTACATGAAACTCCAGCAAAAAGGGTTTTGAAGGCAACCCCAACATACACATGCGTGCTCCTAATCTATGCACTCACCTGAAAGTATCAGAGGTTTGGCTCTCAACCTTAGCTTCTCTTTCTTTGTCTTCTTCTTCTTCTTCTTTTCTTCTTCAACTAGAGTGTTGGCTGGAAATGAAATGTATGAAAGAGGTTTAACCTATTTATAGACTTGTAAATGGCTTTTAGCTAAAAAGGGGGTTATGGGATGTTTTGGGATAATATTTTAGACGTTTAAACTTATGGTGGCAATAAACAAAATGTTATGTAACTGATTTAACAAAAAGTATTCCAAGGATTTAAAAAAAAACCGAGGTCATTTGAGTTATTTTATTAAACTATACATGTACATATCGATGCGTAACTTACAATCTAAGTGTCATATTGACATGCCGTTTTCGTCAGTAACTCCGTAACTTGACTACGACCACAACGGTTAGGCTCTCCGACTTAACGGATTTGAAAACTCGATGTTGGTGGAGCCCCACCTAAAATAAGGACATAATGGTCATTTCTCAGATTGTTTAATTTTAAGTCCGTATCTTAACATTCGGACATTGGGTTGACATACAGCTTGCGGCTCGATAATGAAACAACATTATGATCAAGTCAAAATATTCTCGGGGCCAATGGACCTACAACCAACGGCTATCCAGTGTACAAACCAGATTTCTAGGGTATAGGGTCTTACAGGCCGCACCAATGGGCCTCAAGAGAGAGCTTGGGCTACGACCAATGGGCCTCAATATACATCAAGTGGACCGCATCAATGGGCCGCAAGGAAGAGCTTGGATTATACCAAAAATCATTTCAATAGTTGTAGGTGCAACATGTGTATCATTGTATATATCATTCTATAGGGCACATGGCTCACTAATGATGATCAACACTGCCAAACATTGTCTATGTAAATCAGCATTGTCCAAACATTAGACAACACCGTCCAAACACTGTCAATGTAAATATGCACCGTCCAAACATTGGACAGCACCTTCCAGATTGTGCTGGATGGTGTGGATGAATTAAATACATCATGGTGGTGTCCACGGTCCCATGGACGGAGCGGATATACAACACATAATCAAGGTGGGTCCCATGTTGGCAAAACAGGTGGACAACTGTGGATATCAGTCCCACAGGACTGCTGATGTCAATCACAGCAGCTGTATAGCTGGTGTGAGATACACCAGCCAATCCACTTCCACTCCTCGATGGGTGGGTCCCATATAGGGCCCACCAATATGTATAATATATATATATATATATATTATATAATAATAATAATAATAATAATTTATTTATTTTATTTATTATTATTATTTTAAAAGGGACAACAACATCTAGGCCCTGGACGGCCTGGACATTACATCATGGTGGGCCCCACACGCTCCCATGGTGGGGTTTACATCCAATGAATGAATGGCTAAGATATAACATATACCTTATGGTGGGATCCACCATCCACGTGGCTGGACGGTGTGGATCTCACACGCCATATGTTGGGCCACAAATCTTGCTGACGTAAGTCAGCAGCTATATGGCTGCACGGTACACCAGCCACTCTGCATCCAACGTCCATGTATTTGATGGACGACTGGATGTACACAAACATCATGATGGGCCACACATCAAAAGAGAGAGAGAGGGAGAGAGATAGAGAGAGAAACGTGAAGGGGGAGGGACCCCGCCACTATTGGGCCCTCCCTTAAACAATGCATACATCAAGATGGATCCCACCATAAGTGGGCCCTCAAATCATCAAAACCAAATGCTTATGAACACCCACCTTTGATCACAAACTTTTCCTTCCACCGATGCGTTCTAGAGCTTCAAGGGATGCATTTCAACGGGTGAGATGATCTTTGGAGGGTGGGATTGGATGGTAGGAAGGTGGGCTACACTAGCTCTCTCTTATGGAGCTTGGACGTTTGCTCTCATAGAGCTTGCTTGAAAATGGAGAAGTGAGAGAGAGAGAGAGAGAGAGAGAGAGAGAGAGAGAGAGAGAGAGAGGAGTGAGTGTGAGTGAGTGATGGAGTGATGGGAAGTGATGTGTGTGTACTTGACATGTACGGGTTATAAGAGAGAGTTGACTTTGGGGTTGCTTTTGTACTTGACATGATGGGATGTTTACTTGATTGATTTGATAGAAATTCTCTTAGGTTTTGTAAAGAGCGGGGTTTTCCTCGAACGAAGCGCGGGCCCACATTTCCTGGCATGGGTATCGCCTCGGCGGGCGGGACACGATGTTGAAACCACGGCGACGACGCGGTCGTAAGGATACAAGTCTCGGGTCGAGCCGACTCAGATCAATAGGATGCAACTTAGGGTCGCGCGCAAATGTCGATTATAAGTCGCGGGTTGTCGGAATTCGACCGGGAGGACCCCGGAAGCCTACAGAACGGTACGATCTAGGATACGGGCCTTACACTTTTCCAACCGATAAGCGTGTGAGGACTACGGAAGGTCTTTTATACCCCTCCCTTAACCCAACTTACCGTTATTCCAGCCAATCTAGCCATTTAGATTGTGCCATGTGGCAATCTGAAACCTAGGCCATCAAACCCCATTTAAACCCTGAACTTCCCTAAAATTATAGAAAATCGAGTTTGGGGCTATAAATATCTTCCTCCCCTTCCTGCTTGAATCATCTAGAAAACATCTAGTAATCCTTACAATTCATAAAATATCATCCTTAAGCCATCTCCTCCATCCCATCCTTCCACCAAGGAGAGTGAAAGTGAAGGGAATGTGTTCAGCCCTGGTTTGAGTTAGTCCAAACCAGAGTCCTATCCTCTCGAGTTATACAAGTCTTAATCCAAGCCACTCAATTTAATCCTTGCGACATTACTGTTCATCCAACCATCCAATTTCTAATCGGTTTTGCCAACCCTTACATTAACATTGTACAACACTTATTCCCTTCCCAACCCCCTGCTCATCTCATCTATCAACTTCACATTTCATAGCATCCCACACCTAATTGACTCGAGCGTATGCTTTATGGCTTGCCAATATAATCGGATCTTGCCAATTAGAAACGCTAGTTGATTAGTTTATGCACGACAAGCGGAAAAGTTAGGGTGGATTTATCTAGCCCAAACCAAAACTTGTCATAAGCGTTGCATTTAACACAACATCACACACTGCATCGCATAAATACATTATATGTATCGCATTGCATCGATGGCATTCAACACCCAATTAGCATAAACATATGCTATGTCTTGCGGATATAATCACACCTTACCCATCATTGGTTTATCCCTTCGGCAATGTGAGAAATTAGGATGAATTTATCCAGCTCAAACCAAAACTTACCTAAGTGCTACATTTATCATGATATTGCAGACACGATGCTGTATATACATTGCGTGAGAACTAAATCCTAACTCTTAAGAATTAATCCGATTTTGTGAAGTAAAGACCCTACGTTGGTACTGGCAAAGTGAGTGCCCAACGCATTTTTTCTCTGTAACCGTGATATCTTACCAGAATCTCTAGTCGCATTAATAGGTTATTTTAAAATTGATAATCCTCAGTTTCTTTTCTAATGTTTTTATAGGGTTTAGTTGACAGAGATAGAGTAATTGACCAGTGGGGACTTAAACGCAAAGCCCCTTGAAAGAGAGAACACGTGGAAAGAGCGTGATAACTCGAGATATCCACACAAAGCGATCCGAACTGTCCAAATTGCTGACCCATCCGTAGACGCAATATGGCCGAGAGATTTCAGTGAGAAGATAATATTAGTTATCTAAAATTTCCATTGGAATTTGGATAGGTTATTGTTAACGATTCAATTGATAACCATTAATTGGATTGTTAGGATTGCTTAAACGGTGTGATTATAGACATTTGTTTCTCCAAAGTATAGGTTAGCTCGCACAAAAATCAAAGAAATATGATATTGGATGGGCCACATGTGTGCACAGACTTGAAACTATAGCTCAATGCTTTTTAACGGTTCATTTATTTTGTACATATGTTACCCACCTGATAATCGAACGTGCGTATTATTTTACATACAGAGTCCTCATTTCTGGGATCGCCTGACAGACGGCTCTTAATTTCACACGCGTCTGATTCTCACGTGTTACGCGAGTGGAATTTCAAAAGAGCACTCGCGCGAGTGAGATTAGCATTCCTCGTTCCCCGTTGCCACTTTCGACGGTGGAAATGAGATGGCTTACGTTTTGAAAATGAAACGGATGAGAGAATCCTATCCATTACTTTCTCTATGGTTCATCCAGTCCGTATCTGACCGTCCACTATTTTTGTTTTCCACCCTCAACTAGATGAATAATAATATATAATAGGTGTGATTTTTGAAAAATGAACTATCTGTCCCCCGGACCTGATTTTCAGGTCATCCTGCCACGTGTACTGTATAGATTGATGGCTCTACTATAATCCAGTCCTTCCGGCTCCACGTATCATTTCCCGTGGAGGAGATGTGAGAAATGATACGGCACAGCCGGTGGAAACGGAATATGGTAGAGCCAACTCTCCGTATGACACGTGGCAGGATGGTGTATGAATCGCAGCCGTGCATCTAGTTACCCTACTTGGGAAGTAACCATTTTCTAGATACACATGGATCTTCTTTTAATCTGTCTGTTAGGCGGCCTTTAAAGAGACGGTGCAGATGACCTAAACTAAAGAAAGTAATGGATAAGAATGCCGGATAGGGGTGGTTTTTATTTTTATTTTTGAACATGAGCCATTCATGGTAGATGCGTGTAGATGGACGGCGCCGATTGATACAATTCCATTGCGCTTGCAGTGCAGACAGATGACTCTACCGTATGACTCAAATTTCCAACAACAGACGTTGTATGGAGTCCGTGAAACAAAATGATTTTGTGGGGTCCTCACTGTCTCACGGCTAAAATCCACTCCGTTAATAATTTTTTCTAGCTTATCTTGTGACGTGAGCCCAAAAAATCATGCCGATCTAAAAATCAAGTGGCCCACAACGCAAGGAACTATGATCGATTTAAAGGGAAGCCCAACTCGTGATGTTTATATACCAATCTAGATCGTTCATAATGTGAGTTTCACAAGTATGAAAGAGAAAAAAAAATGAAATAAGGATGGGCCCACCAAGGTTTCAATGGTTGGCATCCCTATTCTATTTTTCCTTTTAGTGTGGCCCACTTGATTTTTGGATCATTACTACTTTTGGGTACTGTTAAATTACCTGGATCAAAATGATGGACGGAGTGGATTTTATGCACACATAAGGATGGGCCCCACAAAAGTTGTCATTGTAGGGTCTCCCTATACAACTGTGATAGGAAGTTCACAACCACTATATTCCGGTACTTCTGGCTCTATCATATAACATACGTAACACGTGTCCTGTGCACTCTATTGCGGGAGAGGGAGTGGGTGGGTGTTGGGGCAGGTCAGATATTGTAATTAGTGGTGTGAAATGCGGATCAGAGATCTGGGTAGATGTTCTGTGGGCCCACCTTAGAAGCTTGTGGCTGAGGACCATTTGCCAGAAACCGGTCATTTCGCTCTCTCAACTCTAATCAAATCCCACTCCTATTCTGTGGACGGAACCGCAAGTACCTTCTCGAAACTCCCGGCGTGGACCCCACCTACCCCTCATACGTGATACGGTACATCCGACGAACTGGAATAGTTTACACGCCCACCTCTTCACGATATGTATGGTAGTGTGACGCATCAATCGGGTACGTCTGGGCCGTATAGTGAATTGAACATCACAACTTGTTAAGCAAGCATCCTCATTATCTATCTTTATTTTTTGGTAAATGAATGTGAACCGTTACTTTAAAGACCACTGATCGGATGGCTACGATCATACCGTATTTATATTTTATCAACCATCTGTCAGGTGTGTTGGGGTCAACTAAATGGACGCTCCAAAATAGTAACTCACCTTGCCACGTGTGCCACGGAGAGATGTCTCTGGCATGTGCCGGTTAGACGGACCGCCAACATCCACCGTCCGTTTATCTGAGAACAGCGTGCCACTTGTGTGATAGTTGACTAATTTTCAAAAATGGTGGTGACTCATGAATGGCGACTCTTGAATCTTATACAGGACTCAGTTATGACGAAATCGGGACCGTTCAATTCCAAAATTACATTGAGAAAATGATATCAACCATCTGATTATTTCCTTGGAATATGGAGAATTCACTGATTATGTTTCAACGATACATTTGACGGCTGCTGATTGAATGGTTATGCCTTCCTGATCAGCGTTATTTCAGAGATATAACCCATCTGGGACATTTCCAGGAATTGGATGGTCTGGATAGCAGTATATGAGTGATATGTGGGAGTCTGATGACTCACCACCATTTTCAAAATAACCGTGAACTATCACGCGGGAGCCTGAACCAAATCCTTCGAAGCAAGAGTGCGGTTCCTCTTCAACGGTAGTAGACGAGAATTACGTACAACTTAGTATGGGACCCGCCGTAGATTTTAGATAGAATCCAACACGTCCATCGGTGTCTCCTTTCCATGAAAATCAGCATATGTAAAAATCAAGACGATCCAATAATCAGGTAGCCCACACCATATAAAACAACAAAAAACCACTCAAACAAATCTAAGTTATCAGTGGCCCATCTGATGATCGCATCATGGTTATTCTTGGTTAATATTATTTTTATGTTTTGATGAACCTTATTGACGGTTTAGATTACTTAAAAACCCTATAATCCCGCCCCACACACAGCTACTTGCACAAAAATCGACACGATAGTAGTTGGACAGGAACCGTCCTCCAAAGCAAACACCAACACACACAAGAACACCAACAGCAGAGCCAGCACAAACAAAAAACATCAAAAGAAATTTTTTATTTTTATTTTTAAAGAAAAGAAAAGAAAAGAAGAAAAGAGAAGCTGTCGTCTCTGTTTTTATAAAACCTCTGAAAACGCCAGATTCCAATAATCGTTCTTCTCCTCGAAGACTTCCATTCTCTCATTTTGGGAAGGCATTGGGGTAGAGAGGCAATGCATTTGCTGGAAAAGCTCAGGAGAGATGGAATCCATGTGAAATTGAGATGAAATGCAAATGAAATTATGCGAACCCTATGTGATGTTTGCGAGAGCGCCCCTGCGATCCTCTTCTGCGCTGCCGACGAGGCTGCCCTCTGCCGATCCTGCGACGAGAAGGTGAAAATCCACGTTCCTTTTCATCTGTTGTTTCTTTGATTCTTCAATGAATCTATGAGATTTTCAAAGGATTCCGCGTTGGAGCTGCGTGTTTTCTTTTGGTTAGTTAGGTCGCGTTTGGATGCTCGAGAGGAACGAATTATGAAAATTCAGTTTGATCAAGAGGAGATTACTGGAAATTCATGATGAGGATGTAGCCCTCAAATTGCTGTTCAATTCGATAGCGTATCCAAACGTGCCATTATGAATGCTAAGGAAGGAAATTGCAATTTTGGTTGTTTTTGCTTTCTTAGTCTAATAGTCAGGATTTCATTTGATAGTGCATCCAAACGCCCCCTTATGAACCCAACTTTTGTTGTAATTCATTTAAAAAAAAAAAAAAAAAAAATCACTGTCGGATTTGAAATAATAGTTCGATGGAGAGGAAATGACTGAGTTGTAGTTATGTTAGGATTTTTTTATGAGGAAGTAGCCATTAAATCGTGGCCGTGTTTCTTTTGAGCCCAACTCGAAAGGAAGAAGTCAAATGAGAGTAGGGGGCTGCTTGTCGTTGGAAAAGGAATCCCTCATAGGAGAGGATTCACCACTTAATACTCAAAGGCAAGATTAATCGAATAATTAGGACTCCCTACTTTTCTTTGTTTATCGACTTCAGCTCACCCCTTAACATTAGCTGTTTTTGCTGATCAATAGTCTTGATCTGAGGTGTTCTGCTGCTAGCAGGAAATTGTTTCTTCGATGGTGTCATTCTACCATCGTGCGGGAAGCTTCTCGAAATGGGAAACAAACTGAATTGTGCATTAATGTGTGTGATTTCTCCACTGGCTAAAACCTGAACTGCTTGTAATGTGTGTAACTTAGTAGGCTTTTGAATGGGACCATTTTTGGGTCATTCTATCATCGTCTGATTCTCAAACTAGACTTGCAATTTTTGGGCAACGGCACATGTTAGAATAATCATGCACAATGCTTACTTCTTAGGCAAGCATCTTTGGGACGATACCACCATGTTGCTTTCACCCCATTTTTTTCCCTCACTGCCTCATATGCAGATGTCCTGATGGCAATAACACCCTCCATTAAGAGATTGACAAGAGTCACAACCACATTCGAATGTAACTTAGCCAATTGTACTCCATTCTTTTATTTCTTGTCCTAAATATAATGAAGTTCATAGTGAAATCTAAGGAATATTCTGCACACCTGATGTCTAATTCATTGACAAACTCAAACAAAACATGAACCAAAAACAAAAAATAAGAAAATAAGGGAAATAAATTATTTAAGAGTAATATACCTCAGGAACTTGAAGAGAATTTCAGGAAAGGTAAAAATCTGCCATGCGGATAAAATTTTAGCAAACGAAGAATGCTATTATCATAAAGTCCTCCCAAAACCCCTCATCGACACACAACTACCTATGTACTATATACATTATGTGTATAGTATATATTGTAGTGCTCCTCGAGGACTATCAATTATAGTGCTTCTAGTTGCATAGGGATGCATGGACTATCCAATCATCAATCAATCTAGACTATTCATTACTTCTAACCCATTCTTTAAAGTTCTTGGTGTCGAGGTGCAAACAGTGCATGATCGGGACTCTTGATGACACCCCTGAATCCTGATGGAGTGTTTGAAGTGATGTAAACAGGCCCTCATAGAAGGACTTCTGTAGATACAGCTTAGGCTGAGTTTTGTCGGCTTGGTTTTCAGGTCTGTTCAGAAGCAACAGGGCCCCCTATAGAACAGGGTCCAAAAGACCCTTCAATCCTTATCCAACCTTCACAGAAATAAATCGTCATCAATCTAAGGGAGTTTTGTTGCAAAGTTGGTTTGGATGACAACCAGAGGCCTGCTGCCTGCTGTAATATGCTAAGGGCTTGTTTGGATTCGCGTATAGGATTGTATTGCATTGTTATACAATACAGTAGTAGTACAACGGCGGATGTACACTGTATCGAGTGCCCTTTTCATTTTCGATCAGACTGTTTGGGAAGGACTGGCTTTGCATATGTAATCAATGGATGTATGCATGTTCAATGTTTGTTGAAGGATCGATCTATGTGGACCTCGTCTTCACCACATACACTCATTACACCATCGACCATCACGTAATATCTATGTAGGCCCCATCACGGTTTAAGGGTTTAATCCAAACCGTCAATCAACTTATATAGATTAACATGCAGTGTGAGTCAATCCACCGTCCAGATTATGACGGTGTATGTTGGCACCCCACTTCTAGACTATGCACCCACAATAATGGTCTGATTTACTTATTAGGTGGGCCTTCTTTGATTTGGTCTATCCACCGCCCAGATTTCGTCACTTGCCCGATGTCTTCGTGATGCGCAACTCTCCGGCGCATACTCGCCACTCTTACGAAGCTCCGTGACCCGACTGAGATACAAACAGAGGCTTCTTCGTTAGTTGAGGAAGAGAAGGCGGATGTAATCTTTGCTGTTATTGATCGTCGGGATGTCCCCAACCGAGAGACCCCTCTCCATCTTGCCGTCAAGCTTAGGGACGCGACTGCAATTGAGATGCTGATGGCTGCAGGGGCGAAATGGAGCTTGCAGAATGAGCAGGGCTGGAGTGCTCTCCAGGAAGCAATTTGCCTGAGGGAAGAAGCGATTGCCAAGATAACCGTCAGGCATTACCAGCCGCTGGCATGGGCAAAATGATGTAGGCGGCTGCCTCGAGTGATTGCAACGATGCCGAGGATGAGAGATTTTTACATGGAGATTACATTCAATTTCGAGAGCTTGATCCCTTTCATTTCGAGGATTGCACCCTCAGACACCTACAAGATTTGGAAGAGGGGGTTGAATTTGAGAGCAGACATGACTTTGGCTGGTTTTGACGGTTTCAGGATTCAGCGATCGGATCAGAGTATTTTGTTTCTTGGGGATGGGTCAGAGGACGGGAAGGTGCCGCCTGGGTCCCTTTGCATGGTTTCGCATAAGGAAAATTAGACATGAAGCACGCAGAGGTTTGAGAGAGCTCTCTGCTGTGAGAGGTCGTGCAGTGCAATGACATCACTGCACTGTCCGATGTCCTCGTGATGTACGTCCAAACCGCGTGTCCACGCGTTTCTGGTTCGGCGCTGTATTCGCATGCCACGTACTGCCGCGGATTTCAAATCCAATTCAAACGCGGTATATTGTATTTATTCAACTTAAAACAATGCAGTACGTCGGGTCCGGGTGATCCAAATAGGCCTTAATAGGGGCTACTCGGATGGTGGCCAATAATGGTTCAGGTGATAAGTAATGATGGAAGAAGCCACAAAAGCAACAGAATAAACCAAGCTTTAATGGTGAATCTCTTCCGACATTGGCGGTGATGACACAATGTTCATTGGTAAGGGTCATTGGCTGGTGTCAGCTTGAGGGCATTCCAACATTGATCCTATGACAAAGATTGAGCAGATCTGTATTTTGCTCTGATAGCACTGTAGATCAGAGGGGGAAGAATTATGGTATTTAAAAACAGTTATTTGATGGCTATAAAGCTGTTATGTAAAGGAAACAGTCACTGTGTATCAGCACCGTTATGAGGGCGATTATAGGTCCATAATACCATAAAGGGCTTCTTTTTTAAAAATTGTATTTCCAAGTTTTCTCTTGTTTCCATTTCTTTATTCGATTCAACCATGAAGGAAGCTTATAAACTAAG